>OX038886.1:15523052-16723052 GCA_943789525.1 Agriphila geniculea
GTATTGAGATGGCCTTTATTGTAGTTTGTTTATAGGTTTTTCTTGAATCTTACTAAGATTTACCTAACATAGGTACGATTTATCTCGCCCTTAAATAGAGACTCCGGTAGATAAATCCACTAATTTTGGAATATTACTATTTAATTTACTATGTAAAACGATGAAAACGCCATAGTGTGTGCGTAACTTGATTGTAAAAATTGTTTCAAATTATGAAATAAAATAAAAACTATTTTTTTTCAAATGGTAGTTTTTTTAATTTAATAGGCGCTACAATGCAACAGTAGTTTGAACCGATCCTAATCAAACTGCAGATCTAGCATCAAATATATAATGCTACTACCGTAGTACCTACTAGATAGCCTTGTGCTACTATACAGTTATACACTAGGCAATTAGAACCGTTAACAATTAAATAAAATACCCTGTGATACTAATCTATTTGAGGTAAAAGAGATAGTGCAATTAAGCTATGATAAATCACAAAACAATAGTTTTTTAAGCGCTAGTGACTAGAATTCTAGGTAACAGTCAGTTAAGTAATAAATTACTTTTGATAACTAATCGCTTAGCAAAAATTGTGGTACATCAAGCGATAACTCAAAAAAAAAACTAACGTGTCGCAGTAGACACTTTTAGCAGACGAGCAAGCAAGCTTAAAAACTATTTTAAAATGTAATGTAACTATGATTGCAAAAAGTGTGTTCTCATTACATGACCAGTGCCCTGTTGTAAACTTTACAAGATTTTTTTACAAGTTCATGTAAACTATGTTTCTTTTAATAAATTTTTTCTAATAATTTATGCAGACACTTGTAAAAATTGTAAGACGGAATGGAGAGTCGCCGGACACCATCAGGAATACTCAGGATTTTCCATAGAGTTTTTTACACTTGTAAGTAAAAGAGATTTTTTTGATTAACGAAATCACAAATACAAATATGAAAACATATTTGTTAAATAAACAATCACACTATTAGCGTGTAATTTAACGTGTTTTGATAAACGGATTTGTAGAATAGTGATTTTAATAAGGAAAATGCTTGTATATAATAATTACAAGACTTGTAAGTTTTGATAAACAGGGCATAATATTATAAGGTCTCAAAATACTTCGTCAGACTATTAAACCTTTAAACGTGTTTTGTGCGAGTGCAGTTATTCAAACTATGCGCATTATCTATGCTTATAACATAATTAAGCAATTCTGTCATCAGTACTAAGTACCTCTGCAATTGACAGTTTTTATTATTTTGTGGTATAAAAGCTGAATCACTGTGTATGTTAAGTGGATGAGATGGATACGAATAACATCAAGCGTTATATTATGTTATAATAAGGCTGAAACTTTTAATAAAGCTGGCAAGAGATTACTGTGTAGCCTGTGTACAGATTGTACAGATTGATTTTCGACAGCATAAAGAAGGAAAGCAATATTAAAAGAGAAAAACCGGCCAAGTGCGATTCGGACTCGCGCACGAAGGGTTCCGTACCAAAAAACTGCAAAAAAAATTACATTTGTTGTATGGGAGCCCCCCTTAAATATTAATTTTATTCTGTTTTTAGTATTTGTTGTTATAGCGGCAACAAAAATACATCATCTGTGAAAATTTCAACTTTCTAGCTATTACGGTTCATGACCTATATAATCATTTATTTAGCATAGTTCAAACTGAATTTAGTGAAACTTTTAAACAAAAAGTGATCAAATGTAATGATAGTACGAAATTTAGTGACTGGGCCACACCCGGTATATATAAGAGCAGAAGGAAATTATACGAACTTTATGCAGAGAAAGCTACTTCTTGTGATCCTAACTTCATTGAATTTGTCAAGAAGTATTCACAAACATTCAGAGAAGTTTGTATCTTAGCAAAGTCCAAGTACTTTTCAAATAAAATTAAATTAGCTGACAATAAAATTAAGGCTACTTGGAATATTATTAATAAAGAAACGGGCAAATCAAAATCCAATATAAATTCCTTCTGTTTAAAAACTGGTGATCAAACTTTTGAATCTGACAATGAGGTCGCTAAAGTTTTTGAAGATTTCTTTGCTAGAATACCTGCAGAAACTACCAGTACTCTTAATGCTTGTCCCAACATCGCTGTCTCCCTTCTGGAGTCTAGTGTTGATAAGTGCAATGAAAGTTTTTCCTTTAAATATATAAATAGTGCAGATATCATTAAAGCTTTTAAAACAATTAATGTTAAAAAAACAGAAGATCTTTGGGGCATGTCAACAAGCATTATTAAATCAATAATTGATATACTAGCCCCTTACTTGGCTTTTATTTTTAACAAATGTATTGACGAAGGGGTCTTTCCTGATCTAATGAAAAATAGTAAATTGATTCCTCTTTTTAAATCTGGGGATAAAAGTGACCCAGCTAACTTTAGGCCAATATCTATACTACCAGCACTTAGTAAAATATTTGAAAAAATTATATATTCCCAATTATTAGATTACTTCACATACAATAATATACTTCATAAAAATCAGTTTGGATTTTCCAAGGGTAAAAGTACTACTGATGCTGGAATTGCACTTCTCAAACATATTCTTGACGCTTGGGAAGAAAAGCAAGATGTAATTGGCATTTTCTGTGACCTTTCTAAGGCATTCGATTGTGTTGATCATCAAACACTATTAAAGAAGCTAGAACATTATGGTGTCTCTGATAAATCAGTTAGTCTTATGAAATCATATTTGTACAATAGAACTCAGAAAGTAGTGATTAATAGAACTGAATCTACCGGAGCCCCCATCAATATGGGTGTGCCACAGGGATCAATATTGGGCCCATTGTTGTTTCTAATTTATATAAATGACCTTCCCAACTACGCGAATAATTTATGTGAGACAGTACTATTTGCGGATGATACTTCTTTAGTTTTTAAAGTAAACAGAGGTAATAACTGTTCGGACGAAGTAAATAGTGCCCTCTCTAAAGTTTCATACTGGTTTAATAGTAATAATTTAGCACTTAACCCCAAAAAAACTAAATGTGTTAAATTCTCATTACCTAATGTTGAGCAGACAAAATTAAATATTAATTTGAATGACGATGAAGTCGAGTTTATTGAGAGTACAAAATTTCTAGGTATCACACTAGATTCTCGACTGCAATGGGATCCACATATTGAGGCCTTGTCAAGTAGACTTAGTTCAGCGGCATTCGCTGTTAAGAAAATAAGGCTTTTAACTGATATTGAAACGGCAAGGTTAGTATACTTTACTTATTTTCATAGTGTAATGTCATATGGACTGCTATTGTGGGGCTCAGCTGCCAGTATTGAAAATATTTTTGTACTCCAAAAAAGAGCTGTTCGCGCCATATACAATCTACGGCGAAGAGATACCTTGAGAGAATTGTTCAAAGAAATAAATATTTTAACTTTGGCAGGCCAATACATTTATGAAAATTTAGTTTATATAAGGAAACACTATGATTCATTTGCTAAGAACAGCAATATTCACCAGTTTAATACAAGAAATAAAGATAAACTTGCCGTTCCAAGATTTAGGCTTGCAAAAACTAGAGGTTCATTTATGGGGAAAGGCATAGCCTTTATTAATAAAGTTCCACAACAAGTGATTGATCTTCCTTTGCATGAATTTAAAAACCATGTTAAAAAAACGCTCATGGGTAAAGGTTATTATAAAGTAGACGATTATCTTAAAGATCAAAATGCGTGGAAATGATGTAACACATAACTTGCTACTATAAGTACTTTGTTGAAGTAATTTAACAATAAGTCTATGTTGTTGCCAATAATCCTGTCACCCTGTTGTAATTATTTGGTAACGATATATTAAAGTTTGTAAATATCGTTACTTATGGCTGTTACAGCTGATAAGTTTCTTGCGCCCGTTCTTCTTGTCAGCTAAAAAAGTCTGGAACGGGTGGTAGGAAAATATAGACGATTCAAAAGTACTTAATAATTAAGTTTATTTGAATAAAGCTTATTTGACTTTGACTTTGACTTTGAGATACAGCCTGGTGACAGACAGACAGACGGACAGCGGAGTCTTAGTAATAGGGTCCCGTTTTTACCCTTTGGGTACGGAACCCTAAAAAGTAACTTAGTGAGAAGTCTGGACTTGTTTATTTTTTAACAATTCACAAACGTAAATAGGTACTATAATAATTGGTCAGTGCATTGGGCCGGAATTCCAAGGGTTTGGGTTCGAGTCCCATTCCGGGATTCAGTCCGAGATTTTTTCTAGTATTTTTTTCTAATATATTAATTATCTTAATAAAATAGCTTTGTGAATTTACAATCGTTTTACGTCACGTCACGTAGGTATAGACAAATTGTTATATTGACATGGTCCGCAAGTCTTTCAAATCACTAACAGTTTTGGCCCTAGCGGGTCGCTAGTTTTTTTAACTTGTAAAGGGATCGCGTATTCACAAACGTTGAAAAACACTGGACAACACAATAATTTCATTTATCCCAAAAATACCTAAGCAGAAAAGCCATGGCATCTTTAGCTTATGTTTCAGTACTTGGATGAATGATATTCCTTGGGGTGTTTTTTTATAAAAGTAAGTATTACATTCCTTCAGCTGATAAAGTAATTAATCTAATAATGGTAAGAAAATTGTAATCTAATTCGTTGTTCTATAATAATAGAACTATAAAATATTTTTGTTAAGTCTATGAACGCTTAATAGCTTATAAATTATAAAAAGTTTACAAAAAATCTCATGTTTAACAATGTATGACTCATTCAGTGAAAAACTAACATCTTCTAAACGTAATACGAGCAAAAAACCTCCGTACCATCGTCAGTTAAATCAACATATCGTCCACTGAACACCAGGTAAACACAATACGATGCTCCCAATGCGAACCAGGTGTCAAACAGCATTTAGATCACATCACCACAACTGCACTCCACATCCAGCAACGAAACACTACATCATCAAACTATTTTTAATTCAAAACCAATTAAGACTTAGTTGCAATTAATTAAAGTTCATTTTCACATTCTATCATACAACCGGCTCGATCTAAACTCAAGTTTGAATGGGACTAAAATGATGCGCGGGCGTCGTGATGTAACTTGTAATGACACCAACTTTACATCCAATTGGGAGACTTAACTAACTACTGACCATATACGTGTGGTATATAGATCTTATTGTTAAGAACGTTTCCTATTTTTAATAGCTACTTGCATGAATTAATTCACGGTCAAAAGCCTAATATTTCATCAAGTTCAAACTAAACTATCAAATTAATTTTTATCATCTAGGCCAGCTCAGAAATGTTTGTAGTACCTAATAACTTTTACTTACTAAGCATTACCACCTCTTATTTTATCTGTTTGATGACCACCTTAAAAATAAATCTATTTTAAAGTATTTAACTTTAATCTTAAGGTTTAGATTAAATAACGTTTTTCAGTCTTGTGTTTCCAACAGCTGAAAACAATTTAGTAACACCTGACATTAAAGTGAAGGTTTATTACGCGTTTTATGTTTTATAGTTGTTTTAATGTAACATTCTCTAATAGTATTATGTGTTTTTAAACATTAAAGCAATCGGTTTACATTACATCATTTTAATGTGTTTAAAACGTGATGATATAAAATGTTTGATTCTCTGAATAGTATAAATTACTTTATGTATTGAACATGAAACTTTGAAAACGTACTTTATTAGGAATAATTTATTATTTTCGAGAAAGTTGCATAACAGTTCAATGACACGTGTTTAAAAAATATAAAACATAATCCTAAATATGCCTTAGAGCCATCACAAGCGCAGTACATGCTTTTATAACGAAATATATAAGACAGTTACCGAATTTTTTAAGGTAAGGATTTCCAAGTAAATCGTGTGTCACTATTTCGCACCAATTAAAAAAAATGAAGATATAGGTACAGATTCGTCAACAGTTCATAAACGCATTCCTAGTTGTGTTTGTGTGTTAGGTTCGCACCGATGATGTAATTTAAAAACTAATCAACTAAAGTCACGTAATATGAATCAAGTGTTCTTCGAAATACTGTAGACATAGGTAGTGACTTTTTTGTTATTTAAACTATTGGTAAATATTTCATAAAAAACGTCTTCGTTTGTTTGAATTTTCGTAGATGGTGGACTCTGGCTGGATTCACAAGAGTAGGTATTACCTAATTTTAAATGTAGAGTGACCATGATTGCGAATCCTAACCTAGGCTAGAAAAAAGCTAGTTGTTCAAACTTCAAAGCTCGCAAGATTACTGGTGTAAATTCAATAATAGTGAGTGAGATGAACTTAAAGCACTTAATTATACCATGGTTGTTTATTTCTTATTTTATACAGGGTAGAAAATAAGACGGTAGTTGGAGGAAAACTACCCTAAATATTGATGAGGGCAAATTGTGCTGAAAGAAAACATTCCTTACCTGTATTTTTTAAAATAAGAAAACTGCATTTAATCATTTTTGATAAATAACTTGTTTCGCCGGGAAATAGAACTGGCTAACATTTGAAAAATAACACTTGTACCTGTTCTTTTATGATACCAATGGATAGGATCAATGATAAGGGTCAATTTCTTCTAAACAACATAGTATCTTAAAATAAAGGCAACTCAAATAAGATTAAAAAAAATTTAGTTCAACATTTTTTATTGTACTACTAATTCTAATACCTATTCCGGTAGAATGTGGAACTACCCTTTTTTTATCTATATAATAGACCGAGCGAGCCCGAAGCGTCTCTGCTTCAGCTTGGGCTTTCCGTTTGTTCTCATTTACAGGTCGCATTTCTCAACCGATTCTCGTTAAATTTTGTGAGCAGGTTCGATAATTATATATAGACTTTTTTATTCGAGGTAGTATTTCGAAATTTATCAAAAGAAATCACACATTTCGAAAAATGATCAAAATTAGATGCGCCATCTAGCTGAGAATATACCAAATACTTAATTTACCAAATAGCACGTATCTACTATTTATGTGCTATGAAAACCTCGTGGCGATGGCGACATCTATTAATTTTTAAACAACTTACAATTTGAGTTACTTTATAACGAGAGGTCTACAGCTCACGGAGTTTAGTAAATGGATAATTTACAAGCTTTGCTTAATTGTATTCGACTCAAAATTGGTGTGAGTTGTCCTATAGGTATGTAGGTACCTACTGGATTCGTTCAGTTTAATTGTTGTCCCAATGAAATAGTAATACATGGTGCCCCTACACCGCAGCGATTTAATACTACGTTACGAGTAGTAATAACTTAGCAATGACATTGTGTGAGCCGCGGCTCTCGCGGTTTATCAAATCATTTATGTTACGGAAAAACGAAACAGCACTTTGATGTGATATTTCATTAATTCTGCTAATTAAAACTTCGATCTCTTTACAATTAAGGTCCCTGCCTACTACACCGTACCATACCATGACCGTGCTAGGAACGTATCAGACACGAAAAGCAACACTATACGCTCTACTATGCCCACTGAAACGGATCGACGGCGATGTGTCCGTATACGTCCTGTAGGATGGCGATCCAATATTTTGCCGGTGCTGACACGCTCTGTGCATGAAACGCGAGTAGGTATACGGGTTGTAACCGCGTATGATGACCGTTATAAAAGCAAAATGAAACGGATTCCTATCGGTTTTGGATGTTGCATACGGGTACCATACGGGTTGTATATGGACACAGAACGCCGCGCCGCCGTCGATCCGTTTCAGTGGACATAGTAGACCGTATCGTGTTACTTTTCGTGTCTGATACCTTCCTAGCACGGTCATGGTAAGGCACTGTTTAGTGGGTAGAGACCTTTATTGTTAAGTGATCGAAGTTTTATCCACGTGATTATTTTTGAAATAAGCAATATTAGGGCGCGTTAGACTTGAGACGATAATATTGTCTCAATTATAGAAAACTTCGTTTGCTAAACTGAGTCAGCAGGGGATCGAACCCGGGTCCTCAAAGAAGGCATACGATGAAAACCGATGGCTGTCAAATCCACTCGACTACGGAGGTCGTCAAAGTGGTAGGTATTTCTGTACAATTAAAATAAATAAGTACCTAAGTTAAATATAAGAAAAGCATTCTATTGAGAAATTTCTCCAGAACAATCTCTAAAAAATTAATCTGATTTCAGTATTAAATTTTAAAGATCTGTGTATGTCTATTAAAGATCCATTATGGAAATATAAGTACTATTTTTGTAAATTAAATTAAATTTTGTAAGTTTTGTAGTATATTATTTAGCACTCATAAAATAACTTATACTACCTACAACAATCAGTCGCAACTTAAAACGAGTTAGTAACAATATTTTTTCATTCAAGGTTTTTTATTTAACCAATTACGTCAATTCGAATATATTTTTTGAACACTTATTTACTCATTTGACATATTTTTTACTATAAATAATTGTAACGTGACAAAAGCAATCTCATTGTGTTTGGCTTTAGATAGTTAAAGTGTGTAAATGATGCTCAATCAGCAATCATTTGCTTTTAAAGGTAATTGATTTCAGAACGTATTTTGCAATAAAAAAATCACATAACTTTCTAAGAAGAAGAAGACTTCAGCGCGTACAGTTCATCTTAATAAACATAAAATCGTAAACTGATTGAGTGACTGAATTTTTTGAAAGTCAACCCCTTAGGGGTTAAATGGGATAAATAAACCTAAAAATCGATATGGATGTCGTTATTGTGGTTTTATGGGATGGCGATTGCAAAAATGGCACTTATTTTGAAGTTCAACACGGTGAACATATGATTCAACCCCTAATAGGTTGAAATAGGAATTGAAATTTTGTATGGTCAAAGCGAGCAAACTAGTGCGAGGCCTGCTGCACGCGGCAAACGTCCTGCCTCGCGAGGCAGCGCGCTTGGGGGACCCGCCTAATCACGTAAAAACAGTTGATCGGATTTCGATGAAATTAAAACATATAATACTTTTTATCCTGGTTAAAGGATCCCTAACGCAGGCGAAGTCGCGGGCGGAAACTAGTTAGAAATAAAACACTTTACTAATTACAGCGCGTATTTATTAATTCATGTGGTATTTTAAAATTATTTGGCTTGGTATCAAAAGTAAAATTATTAACTTTTGTTACCACTAAACTGGTTTTATTTTCGTTATTGCTTTTTCTTCAAATAAAAAACCGGTCAAGAGCGAGTCGGACTCGCGCACCGAGGGTTCCGTACCATCAAAATTGCACCATTAAACCACACTGCAGAGTAGAAAAATAAAATTATTAGTATTGCAGTTTTAGGCCAGCGCCATCTCTTGACCGATAGTGGAACTAATGTTAACTTTTTTAGAAATTTGATAGTTTCTAAAAAAGTGTGCTATATTGAGACATCGTTTTATTTTTCCTGTAATCTTTATATAAACTGCTATTACATAGATTTATTTCAGATTTTTCTCTTTGCAAACTTCGGAGATAAGGAATAAGGAACGGTATTTTTTTTAACATTTTTCATTATAAATCGAAAACTATGCGGCCTAAAACAAAAGAAAAAATGATTAAAAACGTGCAAACGGCGCTCTTTCATATGATACCCCACATGCCCTAGTAGCTACACTTCAAATTTTTAAGACCCATTTTCAGTCCCTGTTGTAAAAAAGATATTTATTTTTTTATTTCTTTCTTATTTGCAAAATAGTTGGGCAAATGTCATCTCAAACTATTCTAAATTTCAAGTTGATACCATTAATAGTTCTCGAGATATCCAGTTGTGACAGACAGACAGACAGACTGAGTCACACCATAAGGGTTCCTTTTTTACCATTTTGGTACGGAACCCTAAAAACAATAAATTAATGAAAATCACCACGGACGTTGACCAGTAACCTCGAGATTTGAGTTTTGTTTGCCCTTCTTGCGAACTTTCAAAGGATTGTCATCAAAAACATTAAACCTAATTAGTTATGGTCTATGACAAAGATAATTAGTTTAATGAAAAAAGTGTCATTAGTAAAAAAATAACATTAAAGTTTATTTTTCATAAATGCAAAATACTGTATATTTTTCAACGATTTTACTGCAGTATTTACGGAATTTAAGAAGTTATTTATTCACCCCACACAAGAGTTGTTCACATTATTAAGGGGCGGTAATAGGAAAACATGGTTTGCGCGGGCCATATTTTTATATGGAAAACGTAAACTTGTAGCCACCAAAAAATTCATACGACAAGCTAAAGAGTTTATCTAGTTGCTACAAACATTAAATTTCGTATAAACCTAACAGATGATTGTAAAAAAAAATCAGAATAATATCAAAAGCGCTTGTCGCGGGCCATATTTTTGGCGTAAATAATAGCGTAAACGTATTGAATTCTACACCAAAATAAACTTTAACGTACTGTGCAGTTGCTCCAATAACGTTTTTTCAAGAAAGATAATTGTGCTAAAGATAATAATTAAAAAACAACGAAAAATATCGAAAAAGTGCAGAAGTGAGGTTATTTTCCATACTCTTTACACATAAAGAAAAAGACAGAGACAAATGATTTCGCATAACGGAGCCTTAAGGCTCGGTTACGCTGGAACATTTGTCTCTGTCTTTTTCTTTACATGTGAAGAGTAAGGATAATAACCTCACTTCTGCACTTTTTCGATGTTTTTCGTTGCTTTTTCATCATTTTCATTATCACAATTATCTTTCTTGGATAAAAGTAATTGGAGCTACTTCACAGTACGTTAAAGTGTATTTTGATGTAGAATTCAATACGTTTCCGTTATTATTTACGCCAAAAATATGAACCTCCGCAAGCGCTTTTGATGATATTCTATTTTTTTTACAATCATCTGTGAGGTTTATACGCAATTTATTACTTGTAGCTACTAGAGAATCTCTTTAGTGTTAACAATAAAATAATCTAGACACTTCGAAATACATATTTAATTAATATTTTCACAAATTAGTACACGTCTGTCACTTATAGCAAGCTCCGGGAACTGAACTGTCGTGGACGCTCCCAGCGCCCTGTTGTCTTCCTGCATGACGTCACGGCTCATATTCCTAACACGGCCATACTGACGACTGCTTCGCCCTCGGAGCTCTAGCTACAATAAAATGAAATACAGGAGAGGGGGTTATGATCCTCTCACCATCTGCCTTCTGCCTGACTTTAGTCAGATATTTGTTCTGCCTGACTTTAGTCAGATATTTGTTCTGCCTGAATTTAGTCAGATATTTGTTCTGCCTGACTCTAGTCAGATATTAGTTCTGCCTGACTTTAGTCAGATATTTGTTCTGCCTGACTTTAGTCAGATATTTGTTCTGCCTGACTTTAGTCAGATATTTGTTCTGCCTGACTTTAGTCAGATATTTGTTCTGCCTGACTTTAGTCAGATATTTGTTCTGCCTGACTTTAGTCAGATATTTGTTCTGCCTGACTTTAGTCAGATATTTGTTCTGCCTGACTTTAGTCAGATATTTGTTCTGCCGGCCAACTTCTCATATTTTCAAAAGTGACCGTCACTCTGTGAGTGCTGCCATTGGGTTTCGTTCCCAACACTTCAAATCGATCGTTCTTTAAAACTTTCGTCACTTTGTACGGAATGCTCCGAAATCTGCCTTTTAACTTTTTGTATTCCGGATTCCCTTCGAACTAATTCGAATTAACACTATATCCCCAGTTTTATAAGGAGATTTCACATAGCGTTTGGCATTAAACCGCCGCATCTGCCGCTTTTGATCCTCATCCAAAAGCTCGCGAGCTTTTGCGCTTGTGACTCTCAGGTCCAGCCTCTCACCTGCCTCTGTGAGATTATTTATCAAAAGCGCCTCACACACCGCTGTCACCTTATAGCTGAACAGCAACTCGTTTCGAGTTCTGCCAGTGACCCTGTTCACCGAATTATTCAACCTTACATAAAAGCTCCCGTGCTATCGCACGTGTGACCCTCAGGTCCTGCCTCTCACCAGCCTGCGTGAGATTATTCACCCATAAAGCCTCACACAGCGCAGTTGGCTTATAGCCAAACAATCATTCGGATTTCTGCCCCAGTGACCATGTTCACTGCGTTATTCAACACCTGCTGTGTGGCAGCCAGAGCTTCATACCAGATTTCTTCTGGTTAAACTCTGATAACAGCGTTCAACATCATCGTCCTGTTGAGACGCTCTACCTGCCCATTTGCCATAGGCAGATTAGTGAATTTATTACTAACTGAATCTCATTTTCATTACAGAAGGCCATAATGGCCCTCGAGGTAAATGCTGTTCCTCGATCGCAAATGAGTCTACGAGGTACTCCGAACAAACATGCCATAGCCTTTAAGGCTTTTATAACGCCTTTGGTGCTTGTTTCAGCCACCGCTTCCAAAAAGCAGTATTTAATAAAAAACCATCTTGTAAAGCGATTATGTACTGGAATCTTCCTTAGCTTTTTACAAACGGACCAAGATGATCAGCATGTACCACTATAAATGGAGTTTACCCATTGGTATCGGATGTAACAGCCCTGGCTTACGGCCAGTATCACTCTTGTCAATCAAAAACTAAAACAATTGCGGACTTTCCTTTCTCATCCGGGAAACCAGTATTTACCCCGAATGGCAGCCAGTGTTCTATCGACACCTTGATGCCCGCTTTCATCGTGCATAATTCTTAACACACCCTCATTTTGCATTCCGTGGTACAGCCCATTTGGATTCTTCCGGCGTTTTCCTGTAGAGATGTCCTTCTTTAATCTCGTAATCATTAAAATATTGATTACAATCTCCTTCGTCATTTCCTTCTTTCAGTACACTGACGATTCTTTACAATTCTTCATCAGCCATCTGACATTCAAGTAAATTTTCTGCCGTTGTAAATTCATAAATCAGACAAACAGGATTATGGCTCAAATAATCAACGTGTGCCACTCGTTTACCCGTTTGCAGGTATAACCACCATCGAGCCACTCGTGGATTTATTTCCTTCTTAGTCATAGTAGCCCTGACAGCGCTACAGTCTGTTACCAATTTGAATTGAATCCCAATCAAGTACACTCGGAAATGTTTAAGTGCTTGTACGACTGCTAGAGTTTCTAGATCATAAGAATGATACTTGCTCTCATCCGGTGACGTTCGCCGACTGTAGTAAGCTACCGGATGTAACTTGCTATCTTCATCTTTTTGCAGCAGTATTGCTCCCAGTCCAACACTCGAAGCATCAGTGTGAACTTCAGTTTGCGCCGCAGGATCATAAATCTTTAGAACCGGCCTTTGTGTAAGGATATGTTTTATTTCTTGGAATGCTTGCTGACAATCTGAATTCCAGTCAAAATTAACGTCTTTCTTCAACAGGTTGTACAGTGGATTGACTTTGGTTGCAAAGTTATAAACAAATCGCCTGAAGTAACTTGCTAGACCCAAAAACTGTCTTAGCTGTTTTGTCGTCTTCGGCGGTAAAGCCCTTGTCACACAATCAATTTTATGGTGACTAGGCCTCACAGTTCCAGCCATTATCTCCCTTCCCAAGTATTCTACACTTGTCTTGAAGAATTGACATTTTTCAATGTTTAGTGTCAGCCCAGCTTCGCGCAGACGCAACAGCACCTCTTCTAATTTCTTCAGTGATTTTTCTTCACAATTTATCTCTTAATTTGAGGCAATCTGCGAGGACGAGTAAATACTAGTTTTTATTAAGAACTAAGTTTTATTTCTAGCTAAGACACTGTTGAACATCCAATGTCTTTTAATGATGTTGAAACGCGATCTCAATATCAGTGCATCAGTTCTTAAAAATCTATTACACCGTCCTTGGATAAGTCACCAGTTTCAATGTCATTCAACTGAACCGGTAACACGATATAATTCACATGGTTAGATTGTTCATACTTGATGTAGACGCCGTCCTTGTAAGCTTCTATCTGAACACACGGATATTTTAATATGTCCCGGTCAACTACACACCTCACTAATTAATCTACAATCTACAATCTAGCAATAGCTACCAACTCAAAGGTTTTCTGGCGCCACTTAAATAATCAACGAGGAACACGCTCTGAACTCCCGGGTATTATGTACTTGGATGACTACAAGGCTGATAATGGTACTGACGTGGCAAATTCCTTCGCAACACATTTCTCCTCGATCTACAACGATGGCCCGCTACAAGCGGGGGCGGTTAATGTTTCGTTTGAAGTTTCTAACGGCGATCACTTATCTGGTATGACAATAAGTGAAAGTGATGTACTTAAGAAACTTAAACAACTGGATAGCACAAAAGGTGCTGGTCCAGACAGCATACACCCAATTTTCTTTAGGCGTTGTGCCACTTTTTTTGCTGCGCCTCTTACAGAAATATTTAACCGTTCTCTCGCTGATGGAGTCTTCCCCAGTGAATGGAAGAAAACTGCAATTATACCTGTATTTAAGAAAGGGGTGCGCAATGATATAAAGAATTATAGGCCAATTGCTATTTTATCATGCCTGTCTAAACTGTTCGAGTCGTTAATGTATCCAGTGATTTGCATCTTTCTAAATAAATTAATTTCTCCACACCAACATGGTTTTATGAAGGGACGTTCAGTACAGACCAACCTCGTCAGTTTTGTTTCTGAGCTGAGTCATGAAATCGATCTCGGTCATCAGGTCGACACTATTTACACCGACTTTAGTAGCGCATTTGATAGGGTGGATCACACGCTGCTCACAAAGAAACTTGAAGCGTTTGGTGATGGTTCACTTTTAGCATGTCTCAGATCGTACTTGGATCGCAGGCCTCAGGTTGTAATGGTTAAAGGCTATGAGTCTCGAATATACCATGCTAAATCCGGTGTACCTCAGGGATCACACTTAGGGCCCTTATTATTTGTTGCATACATCAATGACCTAACCTCACAGATCCAGCACTGTAAATATGAATTTTTCGCTGACGACCTCAAAATTCATAAACGGGTTGACACGTATCAGGATGTTGTTCGGATGCAGGAAGATATAGATAGAATAAAGTTATGGTGTGATTCTAATAACATGATATTGAACACAAAGAAATGTTTTTTCATAAGATTCTCCAGGAAGAAAAATAATGTCGAGTCACATTATGAGATAAACGGAGATAACTTGCAGGAACTGACTGAAATTAGGGACCTGGGCGTCGTATTGGACAGCAATCTCAAATTTACTTCACACGTCACGGCTATTGTAGCAAAAGCGTTTCAGGCTCTTGGCTTTATCATGAGGAATAGTAAACAATTCAACATTCACACCAAAATACTTCTTTACAATGCTCTGGTTCGTAGTAACTTAGAGTATTGTAGTGTGGTGTGGAACCCTCAATACGTCGTTCACTCTCAAAGGTTAGAGTCTGTCCAAAGAAAATTCACCAAGCGCCTCTCCTTCGCTTCCCGTGGAATTTCTCATAGATGCCCTTACGATCAGCGCAGATCATTTTTCGAAATGCAGACATTAAAAGATCGTCGCAAATCACTTGACCTAGCATTTCTGCACAGAACTGTTAATAACACTTCTGACTGCGAACAAATTTTGAGACAGATTTCTCTTGCGGTTCCTTATCACATGCCAAGAAAACCGATCACGAATGTTTTTCATATACCACAATGTAAAACCAACCTTGGTCATCACAGTCTAATTGTTAGAATTTGCAAAGAATATCATGAAATCCAAGTGCCTATTCCCGATCTTGATGTGTTCTCTGACTCTTTCAACAAATTCAAACGTAAGATTATTGAGCATCTTAGCAAATAAATCAGAATGTCACTATTTATTACGCAGTAGCTTAGAATAAATTATTCTAAGCGCAGTAGTAGGTATACTTACCTCATTTACTTTAAGTTACCCAATAATTAATTTATTTCTCAATTTTGTTAATTATTTTATTACTCACTTATTTAATTTTAACTGATCGATTAATTTTATTCTTAATTGCAATTATTCATATTCATAAATTGTTTTAGGTATAATGTTGTCTTTGTCTTGGTAAATGTTGTGTAAGCTTTTATTAGGCTAACATATAAGGTCTTTGTTTTTGAATATTTTTTTTTATAATAAATTGTATATGTTAAGCTGTTAGCTTACCTACTAAATAAAATAAATAAATAAAAATAAATCTGTTTCTCCAACTGCTGCTACAATGCTTCGATTTATTCCGGTCATAAGAGCTGTAGTTGGTCTTCAGTGCAAGCCAAGTCTTTGCGCTACTTTATTTCGAATTAAAGTTACAGAGCTTCCTATGTCAATTAAACTTTGAATAGGCATATTATTTATATAACATGTACTCGTAGTCAACATCTGTACCACCTTATCAGTGCATAAGTACACCGGTTATAATTTATTCAACTGTATGTCCGTAGCGATGGCAATGTTTACATTATCGGCCAATTGTTTATGTTAGAGTCGAGATTAAAGGCGGCCTCTTTCTGATAGTTTCGTTTGGTCGGATCGGAATGACCTGTCGCGTAATCGTTAGTTTCGACTTACATTCAAACGCCTATGTCCCGGCTCGCCGCATTTAAAACAAGACACCTTTGTTTTATAATCGCCCAAGTGACGCGAGCGAGATTTGTACTCGTATTTATTTTTAGATTGTGAAAAACTTTTTTCATTATAGTTTTTAGTATTTTTGAAATAATTGAACGTGCTACCATACCTGTCAAGGTTTCGTAGCTCTCAAAAACCACGCTAACAATTCTAACTGTGATTCCGCCTAGCATAATATCCATCTTCTGCCTTTCCGTTAAGTTCACACTTAGCAGTCATACTTCCGGCATATAAAAACTAAGGAATCTGCTTGGTCATTTTTCTAACTTATGTTTTCCATAGCACTAAAAAGTTTGCTAGCCTTGGATATTTGTGACGAATAAGTCCTTCTGAGATCGTGTCCAACAATCCTCTTTTTTGGTAACCAGAGATCTAATCAAGCTTTTCCTTTCCCTTGTAACGCCTGGGTTTCACGAAATAGTTGTCGCCGTTCGCTCCAGTTACAGGCATTAGCAATAGCAACATTTTCCACTTGCTGTAACCACTTTTCAACATACCTGCCTTCCTTGCTAGGATCAAATCCAAGTATAAACCCCAGGTCGGGAGTTCGTGAGCGTGATGTGAGCGATATCGCTTACGCACCTTCCGGGATGGGGTATGATGGCCCGCCCTTGTCGACTCGGATGACTCCGAAGAATCACTGGATATACTTTTGTCCGTAATCCACGGCTTTGTCTTTATCCACTTTCAAAATTAAGTTTTATTTTCAATTAATTATCAGGAAACTCCACAATAAGTCCACTTTAGGCGGTTAATGGGAAGTATCCCACCGCTGTGTTAACAATAAAATAATCTAGACACTTCGAAATACATATTTAATTAATATTTTCACAAATTAGTACACGTCTGTCACTTATGCTGGCGACGAGATCGTGTACCAGCCGGGAGTCAAGATACAACCGCAAGCATTGTCTTGTGCTGGGCCTCCGTAATGTGTTTAGAACTGTTGATAACAGCGACCATAACGCGTAGAGTTTCAATGAGCTAGCTACATTTTGTTTATATTAACATAATTACGTCCCGCGTGTGGGTTGTGATATTATTTATTTGAGTTTAGCCGAATTGTAACTTGAATTCACTTTGAGGAACTGCGACAGTCGTTTCTATGGGAGTTTTTATGGGAACTGGGCAGTTGAATAAGAACCGTCGTAGCGTACGCGCTCCGGTGCCCTGTTCAATGTATTATTGGTATTATTCGATGTGTTATTTGTGATTAATGAGTTATAATATTGTGTGGGAAGTAAATAGTTGGTGTTTTGAATTGAGACTTTTATTAATAACTTAAAGTAACTCTTACATTTGAAGTTCACTATTAGCATATTAATTTATTTAAGAGTGAGCTTACATCAGAAGTGGCACGTTTCTCACGCAAGTTATCATTGGGAAAGCATAAAAGAAAACGGGATATTACCTATTGTTGAATAATTGTGAATTATAAAAAAAATACACGTGAATTGAGCTCCTTAAAGTGAGAATAATATCTAAGTTGAAAATGAAAATTCCAAGTGTTCGAATAAAAATTAAAGCGGGTGACAAAAAAAAAAAAATAAGTGGGTGACTATTACATGAAAAAAGCCGGACAAGTGCAAGTCGGACCGCGTACCGAAGGTTCCGCACAAATTTGTTGGTATGGAATCCTAAAAACGAGCACGAGCGGCAGCAGCGGGGCTCTGACACCGTCACTCCCGCCTCCCGGGAAACGCAAGAAGGTATCTTGTAAAAATGATACAGAAATTGTAAGTACCTACCTACAAGCACGATTAATTAATTTACATAATAATATCAGAGTTTGACCTAATGACTGATAATGTAGTGTCGTGGCTTTTATTCAACTATTTTTTCATGGAACGACAGCATGCGCTACCAGGCGCTGAATAAACTAAATAAAGAGGTGAGCTAAAACTTGGTATCTACGACTCCCTGTAATTTTATACTAATACTGAGGACGTAGTGGTTATGGTAAGATTGGTAACAGAAAATATAGAGTTTTTTTTGGTGAAAAGCAGCATGTTTGAATTACCGAAAGAAATAATCGATAATAAAAGAAGGTATTGGGTCATGAATCATGATCGTTACGAAGTTACGGATTTCAGAGTTAGTAATATCAATACGGAGTAGACCGTTTGCGAAAATTAAACCTTGTAATGTATCAATGATTGGAACCGACATGACGAACAATGAAGTACTTATTTGAAATAAAGAAAAGTACATGTTGACAAAGTAAAACTTCGATATTAAGAGGTGAATGTGCAATGTTTAATCACTTTATATGTATAATTGTTTGTGTAATGAATGATGAAGCCAATAATATTGTCACCTATAGCGATCATAACGTTAAAATTAAATAACAGTAACAAGAAATAATACTGTTTCCGAAGTCTAATGGAGTCGTATCCTTGTGTTTAATTATAGGTATTGAGAGAAGTACCCTAAAACTAAAGGGAAGACTTTGCTTTGCTTTGATAACAATAAAAGTTTTATAATATCTTGATGTTCTAGATGTCTTATGTAGTAAAATACGATTTCCTAAGTCTAAAGGAGTCGTATTCTTGTGTATGTTTATAGATATTGAGAGACGTACCCTAAGACTAAAGGGATTAATTTGCTTTGCTCTGATGACAATAAAGTTTAATGGTGTTAGGTATCGCCTAAGACTAAAGGGATTGCCTAAAGCACCAGAGGAATATGGGACAGTTGAGTCCTTCAGACTTTATGTGCAAAAGTCGGCCAACTAAAGGGACTGCTATAATGCACTGAAGGCCACAACTCTCTATTGTATTTGTTAAACATCTAGAACATCATGATGGGAGGATTATAATGGTAGTCTATTCTTCTGGCTGCAGGAATCACCTAGGACCAAAGGGATTGCCTAAAGCACCAGAGAAATATGTGACAGTTGAGTCCTTCAGACTTTATGTGCAAAAGTCGGCCAACTAAAGGGACTGCTATAATGCACTGAAGGCCACAACTCTCTATTGTATTTGTCAAACATCTAGAACATTATGATGGTAGGATTATAATGGTAGTCTATTCTTCTGGCTGCAGGAATCACCTAGGACCAAAGGGATTGCCTAAAGCACCAGAGAAATATGTGACAGTTGAGTCCTTCAGACTTTATGTGCAAAAGTCGCCTAGGACCAAAGGGACTGCAATAATGCACTGAAGGTCACAACTGTCTTAACTGCCTATTACTATTTCTCAAACATCTAGAGCATCATGATGGGAGGATTCTAACGGTAGTCTATTCTTCTGGTTGCAGGAATCACCTAGGACCAAAGGGATTGCCTAAAGCACCAGAGGAATATGTGACAGTTGAGTCCTTCAGACTTTATGTGCAAAAGTCACCTAGGACCAAAGGGACTGCAATAATGCACTGAAGGTCACAACTGTCTTAACTGTCTATTAGTATTTCTCAACATCATGATGGGCCGAGGCACATAGAATACGTTATAAAAATTACCATATCATAAATAGAAGTGTTTCTTATGTCCCAGATTGAAAACCATCAATTAGGGGATAAAGCGTCCGCGGAAGTGCCTGGGGCAGGCACACTGCAGGATGGCCGTGCTGGCGACGAGATCGTGTACCAGCCGGGAGTCAAGATACAACCGCAAGCATTGTCTTGTGCTGGGCCTCCGTAATGTGTTTAGAACTGTTGATAACAGCGACCATAACGCGTAGAGTTTCAATGAGCTAGCTACATTTTGTTTATATTAACATAATTACGTCCCGCGTGTGGGTTGTGATATTATTTATTTGAGTTTAGCCGAATTGTAACTTGAATTCACTTTGAGGAACTGCGACAGTCGTTTCTATGGGAGTTTTTATGGGAACTGGGCAGTTGAATAAGAACCGTCGTAGCGTACGCGCTCCGGTGCCCTGTTCAATGTATTATTGGTATTATTCGATGTGTTATTTGTGATTAATGAGTTATAATATTGTGTGGGAAGTAAATAGTTGGTGTTTTGAATTGAGACTTTTATTAATAACTTAAAGTAACTCTTACATTTGAAGTTCACTATTAGCATATTAATTTATTTAAGAGTGAGCTTACACTTATAGCAAGCTCCGGGAACTGAACTGTCGTGGACGCTCCCAGCGCCCTGTTGTCTTCCTGCATGACGTCACGGCTCATATTCCTAACATTAGCTTGTCGTATGTTGTTTTTGTGGCTACAACTTTACGTTTTCTATATAAAAAATTACCCCCGCAAAGCATGTTTTCCTATAATGGACCCTTAACTGACTTTATAAAAGAAGGTTCAATGGGAAAGGCAACTGTCAAAATGGTGCTGCGTACGCTTGTTCCACGAGAGCTATGAAAACAAAGGACTTTTACTTAAAAATAAAATCTTTTAGCTTTAAAATGATTAAATTCTGTGTAATAGGCTTTAAAAATGTTGGCACTTACAAATTTCCGAAAAATGTGGATACAGAAAACTTAATTTGGCTTTCAATTCCGGCACTTGCATTGTAATAGTCTTTTTTATCCATTTTGGGTCAATGGGTCTTTTTCTGTAAAAAATACCACAAAATAAATATCTATTTTCCCATACATTTTGTTCTAAACGTCTACTGTCTTAGGAACAAGCATACACACAATTAGATTTGCGTTGCCATCCCCATGCGTATATTTTTTGTGATGTTCACAGATTATTATGCATTAATTTTGAGGATAATATTTTCCCTACAAACAGTGAAGACATAAAATGTCAATGCAATTATAGTAACTGCGTCCACGTGGTGACGCGCCGAGCGGCAACAATGGCCGAGGTCATCGGCGAGATTGGTTTAGGTAATCATCACATATTTCCCCATTTACAGGCGGGTCGTTTCACGGTCCCTTGACTTCTTTTACTGCCGTGTTACATGTAAATCTACTGTTGACAGCATATACAACATAACATTTTCTTTCGGTTTGTCTAACTCTAATGCAAGATGGACCAGTGGATTGGCGCATCGTTCTGCGATTGCGTTTACAGTCCAGCAACTTACACAAGCGTCGGTCTTGGGATGGGTGACCATTTTTTTAATCTCGAACACCTCTGTGCTATGGACGGTTTATCAAGCAGTTGATCCCAGCTACATTTGTCATAACGAAATAATAAAATAGAATAAAAGCCATTTTAAAATAAATATCCACCTTCTCCATTGGGCCCATGTCACAGAATAGATATATAAGTACTACCGTACAGGAAGGAAACTCTCCGCCCCGCCCCGCAATCAATTACCTCACCCCACCCCGCGAGTTCGTGTGCCGAATCGTGTGCTCATTCAATAGCCCTAGATTTTACGCACACAGTTGCGCGTGTGCAAAAACGTCACTGTGTAGCGTCTGTGTAATGGGTAGTTGAAACGCGGCGCTTGTATGGAGTGGCCGGGGTGTGCCCATGTGGTGGGGTTATGTTATGGCCTATCTTTCTTATCCACCCATATGGAAGGCCAGTGCAGCTGCGCTCTAGCATTACGGACATTAAAAATGTTTAATGTGCCAGTCTAAACGCGTTCCATCCAACTAAAGTGTCTAAACCGTTTATCGGACGGTACTTATCCCGATTATAGGGGAAGTCGACTTTTGAATGCCACGATCATTGAACCTGAACTACCTTAAACAACCATGAACCTTGAACCTTGCACTTGACTCTCGGGGTCCTAGGGTTTGCTCTGGGACCCCGAGAGTTAAGTTCAAGGTTCGATTTCAGAGGGTCATCGACAGCACGGTTTCACATTGACGCGGGTGCAGGTAAACAGTACCGTCGTTGTTTGCACAAGTGTTCCTGTAGCAAAATTCGAACTTGGACTGATCCAAATACATTTACATAGTAGTGCATGGCATGCCTGTGATATTTAAAGCTTACGCACACTTCATAATATTTTTGTGTAGGTAAATAATAAAGACTAATGTCACTAATTAGTAACCAAATAAAGCAGTAACTAATATAAGTATAAACAAACAATGTCATACATAATTGTAGACACAAAATGATGATGTTATATAAAACGTCTGTGAGATTTTTTCGACAAAAATCACCATGTTTGTTTAAGTTTAAAATTACCTACATTTTATAGTTTTTTTTGACAATGACTAAATGCACAGTGTTAGCACAGAATAGGTATAAGTACTACCGTACAGAAGGAACACTCTCCGCCCCGCCCCAGAATCAATTACCTCACCCCACCCCGCGAGTTCGTATGCCGAATCGTATTATGCTCGTTTAGTCGTGATTGTCAACGTCAACTTATTTTGATATTCAAAGCAATGCCACAGAATACATAATAGTACAAGTGCAATGCGTCGTAACTTTATTTAGAGAGAGAGAGAGAGAGAAAAATTATTTATTTAACCAAAGACCACACAAAATGTAACAATACAACAAAGATTGACGTGAGATAGTACATATAACATATAAAATAAAATAAAAATAAAAAACACTGACAAAAAAGGCCCTTGGGTCAAAAAGGTCCCTGCCTCAGCGTAATGTTGCCGTGACACTAGATGTGTCACGGCAACGCTGGTATTCTGGCAGGGCCTGCTAGTCCGCACGGACACGCTCAAAAATAAATGTAAGCAAACTACACACGGCAGAGATAAACAAACACAAATTAAAAAGAAGTAAAATAAACAATCAGGATTAGAGAAACGGTTTAGTGCAAAAGTAAAATATTTTTCTTTATTTAAACTAGTGATATTTTTGCTGTGAATGTGGACTTAAACTAGTGGTATATAGTCTGTGGTAAAAAGGTTGAATGCGACTATACTCTGTATTCTGTGGCAAGTTAATTCTTTAATATTTATGGTTGGTTGATTGATTTGATTTTGCTTTTGACAAATCACAAAAAAATTAAGGATGAACCTACCTATCGAAAAAACTATAGATTACAATACCTACCTACCCTTATGAAGAATAAAATAATGTTTACAAACAAGCAAACAAACAAACAAAAGTATTTAAGTACCAAAAAGTTCGAATTATGAATTGAACGCCGCTCATACAGTACAAACTGCATGGTAACACAGTTGCACGTGTACAAAAACGTCATCTGACTTCATCTGTTTAGGCGCGGTTGTATGGAGTGTCCGGGGTGTGGTTTTAGCACAGAAAATATAAATGTATGATTATACTGTGGTCTTAGTTTTGTATTTCTAGTAACAGTAGGCGTTTACGCTTACCATGTATACTATACTCGATAGCGACTGTAGTTGACATTAGTATGAAAACTTTTAGTTTAGTATAGTTACCGCCAGAGGCGCTGTGCCAAATTGCATACAAAATTGCTTAGTAGGTACTATTATATATTCTGTGCTACAATAGCTATCGAGACGAGAGTATAGTAAACGTAACTGTGCAAACTTATAATACAGGCACTGACTACTTTGAGTAAATTCATGTCTACAACAAAGTGTATTTATTTATTAATAGAAACAGAAAATGGCAATGCAAAAAATCTTAACGTACCTACACCCTACACTTCAAGCATTATCGTACATTTTTTGCGACCTTTAATCATGTACAATTATGGTTTTCATATTTTAACTCTTATGGTCATAGATATACGGACAACTAGTGTCGGAACATTTTATCAAGATGTTTTAGAACGCACCACCAATTAGTCAAGCAAAAACAATGGTGAATCATTATTAAATTGTTTGCGTAATTAAACGGTTTACTAGAGACTACTGTGCAGTCAGCGAACTAAAATCTATGGAACAAGCATTGCAGCATCTCACGAAAAGTACAACTAAGTGGGTGGAGCTAAAAATGCTGGCATTTATATGCAGCACAAAGCGTCTGAGCACTGGTTGCATAATGGCGACCAAAATTTGTATACTCATAAATATTTTCTATACTTTAACGAAAAAATTTGATACGTTATTTCTGCATATTTTTACTGCCTTCTTTGCGTCTTTTACACCATTTGACTACACAGGACGTAATTTTTTATAAATTTTCTCTTTCTCTCTTTACTGCAATTATTGTAAAGAACGCCAGTCACTGAGTGCGTCCGACTAAAGCTGAGCGGGTTGTACTTTTTCGGCCCCGTGGTGCCATTTTTAAACAATATTTGTTTGCAATTACACTTCCATAGATTTTAGTTCGCTGCGTGCAGTGCAATCGTAGGTACCTCAGTTTTGATAAACGATTTATTTTGAAAACAAAAGTATACATTGCTGCCTAAACAGCAAATAACTTCAGCCCCCCTAGCATGACCACGCGACATGGTATAATAATTTATCACGTTTAACTGTCAAAAGACAATGGATTTTGACAGTCGAATGTTGATAAATCGCGATATATATCGTGTTTCGATGCTAGAAGAGCTGGGAGTTATCTTGAAAGCTATGGAATTAATTCTTATACGTGCAGCGTCAAAAACCTGAACAACTTCATGTTATATTTTCAATTTCAATCAACTAGTATTACCGAATTCGTCGTCAACTCATTTTTAGAAGATTCCGTATTGAATCTTATGGTTGTCAAAACCATAGATAATACACTATATAATTCAAAGTCAAAACTAACAACAAGCAGATTTGCAGTTCGTTTTAAAAGTACAGTCACACACACAGCAGATATCTTTTTTGTACATTGCCAGCAGTGAAAAATTGTTTGTACAGCGTCATCTAGTCACACTCACAACGCACTACAATGTTTGTTGTTTGAAAAAAAAATAGATTAGAGCATGAAAGGCTTATAAAAGGCGACATAACGCAAATGAAAAATCTTTCTACCAGCAGATTCTGGCAAATGCGACATTATAAATAGTATTTAAATAATAAACTATGGAAAAATATGATTTATGATAACATTGACAGACATTGCGCAATCAAAAAAAAACCGGCCAAGTGCGAGTCAGACTCGCGCACGAAGGGTTCCGTACCAAAAAACGGCAAAATAAAACACGTTTGTTGTATGGGAGCCCCCCCCAAATATTTATATTATTCTGTTTTTAATGTTTGTTGTTATAGCGACAACAGAAATACATCATCTGTGAAAATTTAAACTATCTACCTGTTGCAGTTATTGATATAAAGCAAAAAACGGCAAAAAAATCACGTTTGTTGTATGGGAGCCCCCCTTAAATATTTATTTTATTATATTTTTAGTATTTGTTGTTATAGTGGCAACAGAAATACATCTCTGTGAAAATTTCATATTTCTAGCTATCACCGTTCATGAGATACAGCCTGGTGACAGACAGAGAGACAGACAACGGAGTCTTAGTAATAGGGTCCCGTTTTTACCCTTTGGGTACGGAACCCTAAAAATATTAACACCTTACTAGAATACTAAAGTTAATTGTCAAACTTGAAGTAAACGAATGTGGCACTGGAAAAACATTATTTCATCTAACTGCCGATTTCAAAATCTTTTCAAAATTCTTAACTATCGTATGTTCTATTTAACAATGCCATACAAAAATGCTTGCATTATTATGAGTACCGTTGACGACCTTCATCTAATGATCTTCATAACTCTGAGTAATGTCAAAATAAGTAACCCTGAGTATATTGCACCATTCTTACAACAATAAGTTGGTTATTAAAAAAGAGGGCACCACTGCTACTACCTAAGTTTAATACTAGCGGCTCCGAAGAACTGTATAATACTGCGCGTTTGTGAGAATTTTGATTATTTTTAGGGTTCCGTACCTAAAGGGTTACTAAGACTCTACTGTCCGTCCGTCTGTCTGTCTGTCACCAGGCTGTATCTCATGAACCGTGATAACTAGACATTAGAAATTTTCACAGATGATATTGTATTTCTTTTGCCGCTATAACAACAAATACTAAAAACAGAATAAAATTAATATTTAAGTGGGGCTCCCATACAACTAATGTGTTTTTTTTGCCGTTTTTTTGTACGGAACCCATCGTGCGCGAGTCCGATTCGCACTTGGCCGGTTTTTAGAAATGGCTGAAATATGTTTTTACCCATATCTCCGCCATTTTGAAAAATTTCGAAACACTGAATCGACAAAAATCTATATAATAGAAACTGCTCACAATATTTCACGAGAATCGGTTGAGAAATGCGACCTTTAGAGGAGAACAAACGGACAGCCGGACGACGGCCATACGAAAGCATTTTTGCCCAAGCTGAAACAGAGACGCTTCGCTCGCTTGGTCAAATTATGCCGCACGGATAATTTCGAAATGACAATTTATAACGTAAACTTATGCCACGTTAGTGATAACTACAGTCAATTAATAGCACGTATAATTAAAATATAAGTTATGGATGTACTTACATTATATGCTAAGCACATTAGTCAGTCAGTTTACATTAAATGGTAGCCTCATTGTTTTCGACTCGGTTTTGGCATATTTGCACACTTACTTTCCGATGCTCGTCCAAGTTAATAACTGAGTTTAATAGATAAAGTATATCTATTTTATTGTTTTTTAATGTGCAAATAGTGATAATAACATATATTAAGTCGTGCAGTCTAAACACTTTTATGAGTACACAAGCGATTATTCATAACATCCGAATTGATTATCAAGTTATTTTTCGTACCGTTTTGATTTCTTTACAGTGATAATAAGGAACTTGTAAACTTTTTCTATTAAATTAATTATAAAATTGGTTTGACGGATTACTACGACATTGGATTTCGGTCTATGGTGTATTAAATTGTGCTAATATTAAATTAGATATATCATATGCCTAATGTATCGGAAAAATGTATGTTGTGTTTGTCTATGTCTAGTAAGTTTTTTTTTTTATAAAGAGTGAATTTGCATTGCCTAGATATTAAGAAGTGATCGGATCTCAATACTCATTTAAATTTGCAGCTCAATGTTAGCAAGAGAAGGGGACCTCGCATCAATACCCTTTTATATTTGCAGCTCAATGTTAGCAAGAGAAGGGGACCTCACACACAGAATAGATATAAGTACTACCGTACAGAAAGGAAACTCTCCGCCCCGCCCTACAATCAACTACCTCACCCCACCCCGCGAGTTCGTGTGCGGAATCGTGTGCTCATTTAGTCGTGTATGTCAACGTCAACTTATTTTGATAATCAAATCAATGCGTCGTAACTTTTTAGTCGTGTTTGTCAAGTGTCAACTTATTGTGATATTCAAAGCAATGCGTCGTAACTTTATTTACCAAAAAGTTCCAATTATAAATTAAACGCCGCTCATACAGTACAAGTTGCACGGTAACCCTAGACTTAGGCCGTATACAGAGAGAAAGCAGGTTGACGCAGGTTGCTAGCGCATATAAGCGTTTACAAGCGCCGTTCCATTTTAGTATAGCAAAAATATAATATAATGCGCGGGGATAAGGTCCATTTTAGTATAGCAACCTGCGTCAACCTGCTTTCTCTCTGTATACGGCCGTACACACACAGTTGCGCGTGTATAAAAACGTCATTTGACGTCACCTGTTTTTAATGGCGCGGTTGTATGGAGTGACCGGGGTGTGCCTCACATCAATACAATACCCATTTATATTTGCAGCTCAATGTTAGCAAGGGGACCTCACATCCTATACTAATTGCCTAAGGTCTCTTTCAAACATAGAGCCGCGACTTTGATTGGGTATATACCGGGTGTAACAAGATGAGGGTCTTCGAAGCCGAGGTCTACGTATTCTGCCCATCATCAGGACCATTTCTGTTCAAATTTATTGCTGGGAAACGATTTTAGTTTTTGGTGTTAAAAAAGCATTGCATACATTACCACGCAATGTAACACGTACAACAGACCGCGCCTGCGAGTGTATGCTACACAGCTGCGTGCGGCCGAAAAGCAGCGTGTATGTGCGTGCTCATGAGATACATTGAGTGATGACGTTTTCAAGCCATTGTTTGTTACGTAATATTTAAAATTTTGATAATGTTTCTTTGGGCAAAAATTAGGAAATATCGAATAAAGCGAATAAAATAAGATTTCATAAAAAAAATGACTTTGATCTTCAATAACTTCGTAACTATTGGTTTCCCAGGTATAGTCTAAAAGACAAAAATGATCCTGATGATGGGCGGAATGCGTGGACTTCGGCTTCGTTGAGGGTCTTGTCACACCCGTTAGATCCGTCACTACTGTAAATCTTTAAGTATTTATAGAACCCTTCATTTGACACACATTCGCGTATTGCTTGTTATAGATTGACATATTTATTTACCTTTAGGGGGTCCAAAGAGCACGACGTCCATAGCCTTCAAGGCCAACTTCTGTTTGTGAATGGGGTCCTTAATGCCCAGCACGTTGCTTAGGTACTGCATATTGTTCACCGCCAACCTAGATAGAAGAAGAGTAGGTAAGGTTTTGCTGACTATCACTACATAATAGTACAGTAGCCCGTAGAACATTTAAATCAGCAAAAAGGTTACCGTTTGCCGTTGTGATAACAGTTAATTATTACGAAATTATAGATACTTTAACCCAAGTTTTACAGATCGCAACCCGCCGTAACCTATATTTATTTGTATATCTCCAAAATTGATATTTTTTTTATTTTTCGAGGTTTACCACATAGTTTAGCTATTGTCGTGTTCTACAGCTTGTTTTGATAGCCACAGATAAAAGTAAGACTATAAAAAGTAGCCATACACAGATTTAAGACCTGATGAAAATGGTTGGATTTTATCTGGTCTTAAATCTGTGTATGATCACTTTCCATAGTCTTACTATTATCAGTGGCAATCAAACAAAGCTGTAGAACACGACAATACCTAAACTATGTGGTAAACCTTGAAAAATAAAAAAATATCATTGTTGGAGACATACAAATATAGGTTACGGCGGGTTGCGATCTGTAAAACTTGGGTTAAAGTATCTATAATTTCGTAATAAATAACTATATCACAACGGCAAACGGTAACCTTTTTGGTGATTTAAATGTTCTACGGGCTACTGTACTATAATGGGTGTAACAAAACCAACGAAGCCGAAGTCAACGTATTCCGCCCATCATCAAGATATTTTTTGTCTTTTAGACTATACCTGGGAAACCAATAGCTACGAAGTAATTGAAGGTCAATATGGGAAAATATGGGACCAACTCTGAAATCGCGAAAAAAAATCAGCTGTTTCATACATTTTGATATATTAATTTTTGTATGAAACAGCAGATTTTTTTCGCCATTTCGGATTTGGTCCCATAGTAAGTTGTTCATTTTGATGGTCCCATCTACCATATTCGGCATTAGGGGTTATTTTGTAACACGTTGTACCCAGGGAATGTTAACGTTTTTTTTTTAATATAACGTTATTTCTTCCCTTTTTTACCGTTACTTTAAAATTAACGTTATTCCAATTAATAACGTAAATTTTTTACCGATACTTTTACCGGTACTAAATTTAATGCTATATTTAACGTTAATTTTACCGGTAAAATATTTTAACGTTATTTTTACCGGTAAATTTACCGATAAAATGTTTTAACGGTATTTTTAACGTTATTTTTTTATATCGTTATTTTTTTTAACGGTATTTCAATCCCTGGTTGTACCTATATGGCGCTGTATGCCACAAATAAAGGACACTATTTACTGCAGAACATTGTATTATTATTATCTACCGTTGTGCTCATGGCGCTCATGGCGGAGCTTGACAGACTGATCGTACTCGATTACGTTTGTTAAGCAACGCTCGGTCCGGCCATGTGTCGGATGGGTGACCAGTGGCATTGCAACTGAGTAATGCCACTTAACGGTCCCTGTCCATCAGATCAACCATTAAAAATGGCTGATGGACAGGTACCAAAATGGTAAAAAGGAACTCTCTTATAGTCGTCGGTCTTAGTCGGTCTGTTTTAAATTGTTGTTATGGCATTAGACTTGGGTAAGATGGTGGAAGCTAGCTAGTCAGGTGGACTTTAAAGCCCTACCACCAACCAACGCGTAGTCCCAGTTGTACACACCTTGGAAGCGTGGCGCCGGTCACTTTGTGCTGGATGAACAGCGTCTTGTACTGCGGCAGGTCTACCGACTGGGCCAGCCAGTCTACCGTCTGCTCCACAGTCCAGTTGTGCACCTGTAATATTTATTGTGGTAAAGGCCTGTGTGTCTTTTTGATAACTGCTGCGCACCATTCACACGTTATTATACCGGGTGTAACATAACAAGACCCCAAACGAAGCCGAGGTCTACGTATTCTGCCCACAATCAGGATCATATCAGTTCAAAATTATTGCTGGGAAACGAATTTAATTTTTGGTGTTAAAAAAGCATTGCCCACGCAATGTAATGCGTACAACAGACCGCGCCCGCGAGTGTATGCTACACTACACAGCTGCATGCGGCCGAGTTGAAAGGCCGTGTTTATGTGCGTGGTCATGAGATACATTGAGTGATGACGTTTTGAAGCCATTGTTTGTTACGAAATAAGTAAAATTTTGATAATGTTTCTTAGACAAAAATTAGGAAATATCGAATAAAATAAAATTTTGTAAAAATTTTGAAAAAAAAAATTTTTACTTTGACCTTCAATAACTTCGTAGCTATTGGTTTCCCAGGTATAGTCTAAAAGACAAAAATAATCCTGATGATGGGCGGAATGCGTGGACTTCGGCTTCGTTGAGGGTCTTGTTACACCCGTTATTTGATACGAACAATAGTTAGTATTAGTTAGTATGATAGCTCACCTCTTAACCGTATCCGATCCGAGATAATGAGACATACACATTACCAGTTTTCTTATAGCAAAACTGAAAATTACCTCGAACATTAAAGGCCTACTCAAATCTGAGTGGTATTCTCTACCGGTGGCGGTAACGATATCCCAATGGGTATGCGGATAACGCGCTGTTTAAACCATAGCGGAATTTTACCACTACCGGAGCTGGTAGCGGTACTGGCGCGCAACACCAGGGTGAGTCCTCGGGGGTAGTAAATGGTTCGCCGAACACGCGGTACGTATCGCGTAATTTGCGTACCCATTTGGTATGCGGTTCCGGTTTCGCGACATCTGCGAAAATGCCATACTAATTACCGCGCGGGATATCGCTCGGGTACTACCTCTACCCACGGCGGCGGTAGCGGATACCGCTCAGGTTCGGCCTTTATTTATCTCGGATCGGATACGGTTTAGAGGTGAGCTGCCATACTTATATGCCAATGCCATACATATTGTTTGTATCTAAGTACTCTATCTATTTGATAAGGCATGAGTGGTGCGCAGCCATTTTCAAAACGAAAGGCACTAATTTGTGGATCATTTCCAGCAATGCCCTTAACGTGGTCCATATAATTTTAATCTTAAAATGTACATCTGGAATCAAATGGAATCAGTTTATTTTTAAGTATTTGGTGCTATAATTTGGAGTAAAATGCAGATAGACTTGAAAAACCGGCCAAGTGCGTGTCGGGCCACGCGCCATAGGGTTCCGTAGTTACCTTATACCATACCATATTTAATACCACCTATAATTTTTCGTCTGTAAAAATAACTTTGTTTTTCACAGTGTTGGTATGAATGACAAACTTATATTTGCGGTTTTGGAAAATGTGCTATATCTCAAAAACTAATTACTATATCTCGTTCAAACTAATTTTGGTTGAAAGTGTTTATTAAGATCTACAGCATATATTTTTTTTAGATTTTTCACTTTCTTATTTCAAAAGTTAAAGGGGGGGGACACACATTTTACCACTTTGGCGGTGAATATCTTTCAAACAGTTGACTTTGAGAAAAAGTTGTCTTAGAAACCTCAATGTAATTTTTAAAGACCTATCTATAGATACCCAACACGTGTTGGTTTGAAGAAAATAATTTTTTTCAGTTTCAGTTCCATGTATGGGGAGCCCCCCCTTAATCTTTCATTTTTCTTATTTTTGTATTAAATTCGTTAAGCGGTTAACAGAATACATCTATCTACCAAGTTTCAACTGTGTAGTCTTAATACTTTCGGAATAAAGTGGCTGTGACATACGGACAGACAGACAGACAGACATGACGAATCTATAAGGGTTCCGTTTTTTGCCATTTTGGCTACGGAACCCTAAAAAGCAACGCTAAAATCATAAAAAAACTGTTTCATTATAATAAATTAAGCAGAGGATATACAAGGTTTATTTTTAGTTTATACAAAACCTCTCGTGGGGTTGATCAGACCATCAAACTGAACAACTTTCATTATGGGACCAACCTTGAAATCGCGAAATAAAAATCAGCTGTTCCATACAAAAGTACAATCCTAATCAATCGAAATATATGAAACAGCTGATTTTTTTTCGCGATTTCAAGGATGGTCCCATAATGAAAGTTGTTCAGTTTGATGGTCTGATCAACCCCACGAGAGGTTTTGTATTAACTAAAAATAACCTTGTATAATACAGAAGAGCTCGATGGCGCAGTGGCTTAGCGCCTGGCCCAGCGATTGCGGAGGTTAAGCAACTTTCGTAAGGGTCGGTCTTGGGATGGGTGACCAAAAAATTATTGTTTCGAGTTCCTCCGTGCTTCGGAAGGCACGTTAAGCCGTTGGTCCCGGGCGCATTTGCAGTCGTTAATACCCACCAATCTGCATTAGGCCCACGTGGTGAGTTATGGCCCATCCTCCTTATTCACCCATATTAAAGGCCTGTGCCCCAGCAGTGGGGACATTAAAAATGCCTGATGGTCAACCAGAAGATAAGCGCTATCCGCACCTGTGAAGTGTCTACTTCACAGGTGTCTTCACACTTTAGTCTTCCAAATCCGACGTATCGAATAAATATATCTCGAAATATGACATGATACTATTAAATTAAGTACTATTTAAGAAAGATAAATTATATAATTATGTTAATAAGTTTAATATTTATTTACGGTTGATTGAAACATGTGAACAAACAACAGCTTACATAAGCACGTAAAGAAATGTATATTTTCAGTGCGTACTCACACTTTAAATAAAATTGTTAAAACAATAACTAGTGGCTCTGGGAGCTACAGACCTCGCTTTAACATTTCCGCCAATTTGAAAAATTTCTAAAAACTGAATCAATAAAAAATCTTATCGAATCTGGGGTCGTACCGGCTAACGCTCTGAAATTCGGCAAGTCTGCCGGGCTACAAAGTAAATCTGGGGCCCTATATTGAATCGTTCGGCTGGCGTCGAGCGATTGGTTTCTACTGATTTTCGTACGACATTTGACTTTCCATATTTTTGAATCGCTCGACCGCAACGAGTGGGTGAGGGCACTCGTTTGCAGTCGAGCGATATGGCACGGCGAGCGATATTCTTTTCTACTAAAAACAAAGATATTTATGTTACAGCCAATAGAAACATGGATATTACGTTTCGTTTTCGTTGCGGTAATTACCAGTTTTCTCTAGGTTCTGCGTGGAACGGATAAAATCCAACATTTCGTTTATATTGGCAGCACCGGAAACGAACGATTCAAAAATACGGAAAAACGGCGTTATGCGACTTGGAAGACGAGTGTGACTTATGTCGCATGCGACAAAACGATGTCATACCAGCGACTCAAAAATAGAGCCCCTGATAAATCGACCCTCAATCAGGCTAAAATGGCGAACCCCAATTCATGATATCACACGAACATCGATATCTTCCAAATAAATTCAGCAAATAGTACAATACGAAATTCATTACTTCATTTTATCTTTTTTAAGTTGAAGCTCTGCAGACCAGTCAAAGTTCGAAAAGTTAGCTGGTAGGGCCCCGCCTAACTTTTCGAACTTTCGAAACTGAACTATCTAACTTACATGGTAACAATTTACATGGGTATCGTAATCGCTTTCATTTGACAGATGGATGTGATATATTGCTACTTTTATTTATTTAAGTCAAGAAACACTTTTCTTTGTTAAGGTTTTATTAAATAGAAGTAGCAATGTACCACATCCAACTGTCAAATGAAAGTGATTAAGCCTATAAGTTAGCCGGCAGGGCCCCTGTTCACAAAGTTTCACAGGAATCGGTTGAGAAATACGACCTGAGAGGAACAGATGGACAAACATAAGAAAACGTGTCGATTCAGTTGGCAACGTCTTAACTAAATTGATAGGACTAAACTAAAATTCGTTTTACATCCTTTTCTTTCTGTATCGAAAGGACAAGATCAGAATTTAGGTTTAGGCCTGTCAATTTAGTTAACACATCGAATGCCAGCTAAGCAATATTGCGCAGGGGGCAGCGGCCGACTATAGGTACAGGCATTCAATGTGTTAAGTCGTGCCAACTGAATCGACACCATTATCAGCTAATCTATTACTCCTATTTGGAAAATTGCTTTTTTCACAAGCGTCTTCCAAGAGAAGGTACAGATTTGTTGCCATTTTCTTAGTGTATAATTAATGGTCTGAGTTTAAAGGAGAAGTAAGGAATCTTTTCCGAGTCCCAACGACCGAAGTAAATAACAAGATGTAATCGAAATCATTCGCATTTTTAATGGAACATTTTGTTCTACCAATGAAATTGAGTACATTCGCATAACTAGAAGTTCTAGTATAAATTAAAGATTATTTGATATTGAAGTCCCTATTTTCATATTTTTTGTTGCGAGCCGTTTTCTGTTTTGCGACGCCCGTAATAACAAGACGAGTTTCGTTAAAAAGAACAAACAAATCGGCTAAAAAGCTAAATATAGGGACTTCAATCAAATGTCAACATTATTGGTTTGTAATCAATATCAATATTATAAGGTGGAACAAAATAATGTGCTGATACAAACAGGTGATAGTGTTGCTTAAACTAAACAACTTTCTCCATGGAACATAGGTCGAAAAACGAAAAAAAAAACTTACTCCCATACAAAATGTATTGGTCAGCTGATCGACTAACTACTGGACCGTCGGCCAACCAGGGTCATTTTTCCGATCTACCGCATATTGGGACGAGACCAAATTGGCAAGATAGCCATTAGCTTGGTGTTAACAAAAATCATTGTCTGGGTTGCGAAGTAGGAAGCTTCTGGGAGATATGCCACCCTGAACATGGTCACCCATCGCTAAAAAAATATCGATCGCATATTTACGTAAATGGTGAACAGGGTCCTGGGTAGCATCGTTACTTAAACAACTTTTTTGTGTTTTCATATCTATCGAATAAGGAACAAGGATCACAAGAGAATATATGTGAAATGTACTTACCTGCCCTGACCTCCTAGACGCTTCCTGAAAGCGACGCAAGACTATGGTTTTATATTCGCTTGGGACCTGCCCCACCCCCTGACTGTAATTACATGCCAATATGTAGTCGATTATTTTTTGGAAAAAGGCTCTATGTTTCTACCCTGGCCGCGCGCATGCTTCCTAAAAACTAACCAAGCCGATGTCTAACATGTTTGTAATGATGCCATCTACCATCCTGTTCACCATTTATATCAATATGCGATCAATTATTTTTTGCGATCGGAGATCATTGTATGGGAGGCCATATGTTCAGGGTGGCATATCTCCCAGAAGCTACTTCACAACCCAGACGACAATATTTGATAACACCAAATTAATGGCTATCTTGCCAATGTGGTCTGGTACGAATATGCGATAGATTGAAAATGAGCTTCTGGGCCGACGGTCTATACGGAAAGGCGGAAAAAAATTGTTTTTCGCTCCATGTCCCTTGGATGAATTGAATGTTTGAATGTTGTTCAGTTTTAGCAACACCACACCCCGGACACTCCATACAAGCGTCGCGTTTCAACTACCTTTTACACAGACGCTACACAGTGACGTTTTTGCACACGTGCAACTGTGTGCGAGCTATTGAATGAGCACACGGATCGGCACACGGAACTCGCGCGGTGGGTGCCGGTGGGGTGAGGTAATTGATTGTGGGGCGGGGCGGAGAGTTTCCTTTCTGTACGGTAGTACTTATATCATCTATTCTGTGGCAACACTATCTACTGTTTCAGTATCATCACATCATTTGGTTCCACCTTATAGTTACGAGGTAAGCCCGCAGGTTTGGCGAACGCCATCCACTAGAATGGTTTTTTATGCGCAATGGGATAGTGTTTAGCCTTCACCTCACCTGATGTTATGTGACGATAGGGCCGATGGTGGAAGCGCACTACACCCGGAATCCTCATCACTAAGGAAATGGTTATCTTACCTCTCACTGCCGGAACGCAAAAATTTTTAGTTGGTATGGCGTCAGACTTAGGTAAGATGGTGGTAGCTAGCAAGGCATACTTGAAATAAGCCTTATCACCAACTAAACCGAGTACAATTTGTACCCTTCCTGGGAATCGAAATCGGTACCCCTGCGTCTTACACGGATGGGCGAACCACTAGACTACAGAGGCGTTTAAATGTGAATCATTTAAGTCTGTGGTAACAGCACAGAATAGATATAAGTACTACCGTACAGAAAGGAAACTCTCCGCCCCGCCCCGGATTCAGTTACCTCACCCCAGCGCGCGAGTTCGTGTGCCGAATCGTGTTCTCATTCAATAGCTCTAGACTTCACGCACACAGTTGCGCGTGTGCAAAAACATCACTGTGCAGCGTCTGTGTAATAGGTAGTTGAAACGCGATGCTTGTATCGAGTGCCCGGGGTGTGGTAACAGATAAAGGCTCAATGCCATACCTCAGACCGTAGCCACGCCTCCCATAGCTCCTTGACGGATATGTGCATGTCATCATTGTGGTGAAACGCTCGCTGCCGCTTTTCATAGCCGCTGTCGTACTGCAACTCCTCGCGAAGAAACTGAAATAAAGAAGACATGCAAATAAATATCTTATAGCAATGACTCCATACTGTTTAAGATCGGTCAGAAATAGGTTTAGTAACGCGCGTGAGTGATATGACAGAATTGACAGATATATTATATGTTGTGCCTATAATCCTCCTTTTTCATGTTCCATAGTGAAAGCCTGTCACCTGCAGCCCAACTCCGCCCGCGAAACACCGTAGTTGGTTCCGCCATGAGTTCGAAAAGCGAAACAAACGCCAACCCTGTTTTAATGCATAGATTTTTCACGCGTGATTCCACCCGATCGGCTTCAGCCACACGCGAAAGTAATGACGCGGAACCACTACGTAGATGTGATCCTCATATATCGTCGTCGATAGAAGACAACTCATAGCGGAACTATGGCGTAACTACCGCGGTGCTGCTGGGACGGTTTCGCGGCGAAAGGTGTGCTTACTACAGGCGTTTAGCCACAATAGTGGGACGGCAGCGGAGGTTCGCATAACTTCTAGGCATTGTCACATAAAAGAACATTCTAGTTTAAACATTGAACTGTACCTATAACTAAAATGTCCATTCATCTATTTTTTATTGTTGTCTGTGACCTTGGCTTCGACAGTGGCAATGAAAAACAGAACAGTAGACCAGATAAAGAACTTTAACCTTAGCATCAAAATACTTTAAAACTATCAGACATTTAATGTATGTTAATTTATTTAGCGGTAATACAATAATTACTGACGTCACATATTCAATGTTTATTCAATAAAGCACGTGTAGTAGAGACCAAGATGATAAGTTATTGTTCTATTTATTACTTACTTCTTTTTTCTGTTAAAATAGTAATGTTTGAGATAAATAATCAAAGTTTTTGAGTGATTTTAAATTGTAACCTATGATTATTTTTATTATTGTGTATTTTTATTTTAATATTTTGGTATTTTAATTTTAATTTATTTATTATTTTAATTTTAATCAATTTTAATGTAATTGTTTTGATTTTATTTAATATTATTCTATGGTTGTATAATATGGATTGATTCCGAAATAAAATGAATTATTATTATTATTATAAACGTTTTTCATTTCCAAAATATTTTTTAACTTGATAAAAAATAGTAAAAACTCACAAAACCTAACAGCTGACTCTAAGTTTACTCATTCGAAAAGTAAACACGAACTTTTTTCTCTATATAATTGTTTAAATGGATCAGCAAAGATTTACGATTAAATAAGAGTAGTAAAATAAAAACTCGGGCAAGAACGAGACTATTTGTTTACATAGAAATAAATCCATTGGAACGTACGTCTTTCTGACGAAGTGTGAACAACGTGTTGGCAAGTCGACTCTTCTGTTGACAGAAGGTGGACGAGGTATCTCATGAAGTATGGCCAATTTTTATGGAAAACACGGGCGGACCACGACGTGTGTTATGTACGTTCCAGTCGACGAAAATATTAATCAGACTTCAGAGATTGTACATTCTTTAAAAAGTTCAAGGTCACACTCTCTCACAGACAGACTATATTGGACAAAAAGCCCATCGTCTGCTTAGGCTCTTAACTAGCCGTGAATCTCCTATATTTTGCAGTGCGATTCTTCAAAATGCAATTTCGCTTTAGCATATCCATTAATAAGACAACATGTCTAGATTCTAAAGAGTTTTTCCAAGACAGCGTTGCCACAGCGACGAATACGATGCTGCGAAGAGAATAGCATAGCGTCGGCGAAGAGTGAAAACCTCGTAAATCCTCTTTCTTGTCCAAAACACTTTTGCCAAGTTTTTCGTCACTCATGACCAGCTTCTGTCATTGACGTGGTTTTCATAAAATGCAATAGATGGCGTTGTACGTGTTTGAATAGAATATGAGTGAGATAGAGTCGTGAGATAAAAGGTTTTCTGTCAAATACTGCAAAAAAATGTTCTTGACAAAAATGAGATTTACGAGGTTTTCACTCTTCGCCGACAAAGCTGCCTATGTAGCATGACCACTGCATCACAATATGATAAAGCGATTTACAGTGATGGCAAGATAATTAGTAACACCAGTCGATTTTCATACAAACGTAACGAGGTAACTTTGAAACTTTGGTTCTTCGCCAGGGATTGATGTAGCTGTGATCTGATGATGGCCATCCAGGGAGTGAATGGAGGAGATCCAGATCGCTATACACATTCAACTGGTTTGATAAACATTCTAAGAGAGTTTCAGGATTTCCATACATTTTAATGCTATTTTCACGGTTTTTTTTTTAAATATCTAAATTAGAGGTGGTTAATATAGCATCTAGCGCCATATTATAGCGCGCTATCTGTACATAGCGCACATAGCGCGCTATGTAAGTAGACGCTATGGCGCTATGAATATCGCGCGTGGCAACAAGTAGCGTCGTCGTTGGCCGGACGGGGGCGCGGGCATTCGTTATAGTTAAAAAACATCGCGTGCGCGCTTTTGCTACCGGACGCGTTACGCGCGTTTTTCTAGCAACACGCTAGGTACGAGTATAATATCGCGCGCGACCTTATATTGTGTTAGTTCGATTAGGACTTTTTTGACACAACTAGTCAATTAGTTAGTATTATGTAAAAGCTATTTAGCTAAGCAAAGTTAGTTGAACGAGAAATATGGTAAAAACAACCGAATTTCAAAGGTCAATAAGGTCGAAAATCGCTTGCACCTGTTTTTTTAACTAGAAAACATTGTCTAGTGGTCACTTGTTAAAAAAATGAATGCAAGCGATTTTCGGCCTTATTGACATTTACCAAAATCACGGTTTTTAATGAAAGAACAGAATCAGTAAACGAGAATACGGCAAAAAACAACCAAATAGCAAACGTCAATAAGGTCGAAAATCGCTTGCACCTGTTTTTTTAACTAGAAAACATTGTCTAGTAATCAGAAGTTAGAAAAATAAGTGCAAGCGATTTTCAACCTTATTGACATTTATTAAAATCATGGTTTTTAATGAAACGACAAAATAAGTAAACGAGAATACGGCAAAAAAACAACCGAATTGCAAACGTCAATAAGGTCTAAAATTGCTTGCACCTGTTTTTTTTAACTAGGAAACATTGTCTAGTGATCACAAGTTAGAAAAATTAGTGCAAGCGATTTTCGACCTTATTACGAAACTTATTTTCGAACTTTAGACAGTTCTAAGCCCGAAAAGTATAAGATAAAGTTCATTAGTTTACATTTCTGCTTTATTTTATTTAAGACTAAAATGTAACGTATTAATAAATAACGTTTTTGTAAAGCGCGCGATCTGTCTAACGAACGACGTGTGAAGTAACGTGTTACGAAATCTAACGTGCGTGCTGCATCTAACGCGCCAGCCAGCCGCCCGCACGCTACCTGATAAATAGCGCGTTAAAACATAGCGTATTTAATAGCGCGCTAGAAATCAATAGCATATAGTCTGTAGCGTGCTGTTGCTTTATAGGCGTTATGAACAACTCTAATCTAAATAGCTCTTAGAATGCTGATCATTAGGTGTGTATAGTGATCTGGATCTCCATCATTTACTCCCTGGATGGCCATCACATCATCAGATCACAGTTAGGCCAATCCTTGGCGGAAAACCAAGGCTTCAAAGTTACTTCGCTTGTATTGAAAATTGACTGGTGTTTCTAATTAACCGGCCACCACTATATACATACTGTTTCAAAACACAATAGAATTTGAAAATCAGAATCGATAAATCGCTGTTTCGGTGGTCAAGCTACAGGCGCTGAACGTTCGACAGTTATAGAAAACGCCATGGATTCAAGGCTTGCATTGACGATGACGTCATATATCGATATTACATTAATTCTCAGACGATTGAGTGTTGTCTTAAATTAGCGGAATGGTGATGCCATTAACACTTTATTTTTAACAGCTCTTATAGCTTTTTTGTTACCACGCGTTTTATGTTTAACTGATTCATTGAAAAAAAAATCTTTAGACTAATTTTCACATTGTGTTTTTGTTTATACGCTTTTCATGAATCCACAAGTCAAGTCAAAAAAAAAAATACAAGTGCTGCCCAAACAATAGTTTTTAAGAATTTATTGAAGCCGCGAGAAATATATGCGAAATCGATAAGATAGATCTTACTGAAAATCATCGTTCGCCTTTGTACAAAAGACATAACATAACACCACAGAGTTAACAACCTGTCTGTCCAGTCTTGGAATGGGTTTTCCTAGAGATCATTACTTAAAATAGTATAGAATAGGATTATGTGCGGCTCATATTCTATCCTTGTCAACAACAACAATAAAGTATTTTATATACTCTCATATCGTAAAATTCGAATTATGAATTTCAAAACGAATTTATATTGACATACTTTACTTTTACTTACTTTACTTTACACGCAATACCGAAAAAAATTTAAAAAGTTATTTTATAACATACCTTCGTTAACTAAAGTATGCTATAAAATAACTTTTTTTCTCATTACGATACAGGGCAAATCCAAGATGATGGCAGTGCCGCGATATAAAAAAAAAACAATGAAATTCTCACATACTTTCCATGATTAAAATGTACTCTATGGTGATCGATGACTTAGCGTAACGATTACTCTGCTGGAATGTAGTCATATCATTATTATTTTTTCTAAAAGAAAACGCGCCATTTTTTAGATTTTAATTTTTACTTTTGTTTAAAAATATTTGATAGCAGTGAGTGAGTAGATATTTTATATGCGGCGACGGCAAAACGTAATACTTAACCAAAATAAGTACGTAGAGTTTCTAATTATTTGACCTACCTAAAGCAAAGTCGAGAAACTACCTACTATTTTTATCATTGATATTTTATTTTTTAGGTTCAATTACAATAATTGTATGAGAGTAGATAAAGTAGTGTATGAAACTGTACATAACTAGGCATTAAAACACTCGTGTGATACTATTAAACACACACTCATGTTTTAATACTCCTCATTATGCATCAGTTTCATAAACTACTATTATCTACACTCATGCATTAAATCCTCTATAAAAGGTTCTGAAACACCTTACTGCCACCATTATAACAAGCAGTGTCATAGTAACCACAATATCCGAGCGAGAGTATGTCGCGCCCCTCCCCGCCCTTTCTCGAAATGTCACTTTCCCAAAATGTCCCTTTCCCGAAATGTTCTTTTATTTACAAAGATATGAAAGTTTTTTGCAAAGTTTAGAAATTAAAAATATGATAACTGATCAAAATTATGTCATTATTTTATGATTAGTTATAATGAAAGGTTCTACAGATGTTTTGTTTTATGTATTAAAATTTGATAGACCATGTGGTTTTATTTTGTTTGATCCATTTTCCAGTAATAAATGCAATCTATCGGTTGTACGAAGAGGCCATTAATGGGAAAGGGACCTTTTAAAACCGAGGGACATTGTGGGAAAGGGACATTTCGGGAAAGGATCATTTTGGATAAGGGACATTTCGGGAAAGGGAGTTTTTGAAACCGAGGAACATTATGGGAAAGGGACATTATGAACCTGAAGGGCTTGGACATTAGGGCTACCCTGACACTGGTTGTTTCAATGTTGGCAATAAGCCACCGTTTCAAAACATTTTATAGAGGATACATAGGGTATAGATAAAGTCTTGTATACAACTGTACATAATTACGTATTAAAATACTCATGTGATACTATTATCACACGAGGCGCAATACCTCTCATTATAATACAGTTGCATAAACAATTATTAACAGATCCTTACATCATCGCTCTCGCTGAGGTCAACGTTCCCATTGGCGTCGTCGTCCAGCTGTCTGTGGAGCTGCGTGATGGCCTCCAGCCCCGCCCGGTCCTGCAGGCACGACTGCACTTTGTGGCATGCCTCATTATAGTACAGTTGCATAAATAACTATTAACAGATCCTTACATCATCGCTCTCGCTGAGGTCCACGTTTCCATTGGCGTCATCGTCTAGCTGCCTGTGGAGCTGCGTGATGGCCTCCAGGCCCGCCCGGTCCTGAAGGCACGCCTGCTCGTTGTGGCATGCCTCATTATAGTACAGTTGCATAAACAACTACTAACAGATCCTTACATCATTGCTCTCGCTGAGATCCACGTTCCCGTTAGCGTCGTCGTCCAGCTGTCTGTGTAGTTGCGTGATGGTCTCCAACCCCTCCCGGTCCCGCAGGCACGACTGCTCGTTGTGGCATGCCTCACTATAGTACAGTTGCATAATAACTATTAACAGATCCTTACATCATCGCTCTCGCTAAGGTCCACGTTCCCATTGGCGTCGTCATCCAGCTGTCTGTGTAGTTGCGTGATGGCCTCCAGGCCTGCCCTGTCCTGCAGGCACGATTGCTCGTTGTGGCATGCCTCCACCAATACTGGAAAATTAGTACATGGGTAAACAACGAGAAATGGGTTCAGACTATTCAATTTCCAATCTGTTAATACTGGTTTACATGATCTTAGTCTTTAGTAGAGTGCTTTAGTTGAAACATGTAAACGGTTGTCTTATGACTAAAGAGAGTAACGTTCAAGCACTTGCATTCGAGTCCACTAGCACGCTATTAAAGTACTCTACTAAAAATAATCTAATGTAAACCAGCCTTTAGGTCTTGAAATAAAAAAACCCAGCCAAGTGCGTGCGAGTCGGACTCGTGCGGGTTTCGTACCAAAAAACAGCAAAAATTACGTTTGTTGTACGGGAGCCACACTTAATTTTTTTTTTCTGTTTTTAGTATTTGTTGTTATAGCGGCAACATCATCTGTGAAAATTTCAACTGTCTAGCTATTACGGTTCATGAGATACAGCCTGGTAACAGACAGACGGACAGTGAAATCTTAGTAATAGTTGTTACTCTTTGGGTATGGAACCCTAAAAATAAGATTTATAAAGGTTTTTATTTTCATTCTCAAAATTAGGTACTATGGGAAACGAAATTCTACGCGGATGGTTGGAGGAGACAGCAGCTAAATAGTTGACATATAATATTCATACATAAGTGTGCCTAACATAAAGTAATCAATTTTCTTAGAAAAAAAAAACACGAAAAATTATATACGAAATCGACGTTGCTGAGATACGAAGTATGAAAAAATTTGGTCGAGTTCCAAGAATAACAAACTTAGTGCCTATGTTTCATTTTATAAGAAAAAGCAATGAAACTAATAAGACGTTTCATACTTATACATTTTAAAATCTATTTCCTGATTTTTATTTTTATATAACAGGGTTGATAATTTAAAAACTGTCATCTTATTCCCAAAATTGTGTGGTTATGGTAGGTAATCAGCGGTTATGCATAAAGCATGCTTTAAAGTTTAAAGCTTTCTAATAAAAGCTTAAAAAGTACATAGTCTTAATAGTTTCCCAAAGATTATTCTGTGCCTTACAATCTCTCGTTAAAAAATCACGGATGCGTAAGTAGTTCAATTATTCAATGCAGTTAATTTTAAGTCCTAGAAGCTTCGATTAAGAGAAATAGAATTAAGACCACTGGAGCACACTAAAGCAGATTCAGTTGCAGATTAAATTATATGAATACACATAGAAATCTTTGTATATGAAAGATGTCACACCGTCACAGAATTTATGACACACCACCGTGTGCACTGTATGTAATCTGTGACTGTAGACAGAATGCGCACGGACTGATCTTGTGTAGGGTCATTAATGTGGTGTTTGGTCAAGCTTCATCATCATCATATCAGCCGCACGACACCCACTGCTGGGTATAGGCCTCCCCCAAGGATTTCCACGACGATCGGTCCTGCGCTTACCACATCCAGTGGCTTCCGGCAACCTTCACCAGATCGTCGGTCCACCTTGTCGGGGGCCTACCCACGGAGCGTCGTCCGGTGCGCGGTCGCCATTCAAGAACCTTTCCGCCCCAACGGCCATCAGTTCTTCTCGCTATGTGTCCAGCCCACTGCCACTTTAGCTGAGCAATCCTTCGAGCGATGTCGGTTACTTTAGTTCGCCTGCGGATCTCCTCATTTCTGATTCGATCACGCAGGGAAACGCCGAGCATGGCTCTCTCTATTGCACGCTGGGTGACCTTGAGTTTCCTTATTCAATTGGTCAAGCTTATTGTGATAAATTAACAAACTTGTAAACGAGAAGCTATTTTGTAGCTCTTAGTGAAAATATGAACCCTATTTTTACCAAGTAAAGAAAAAATGACTAGAATTGAAAGAATTTAGCGCACAAACATTACATGTACAATCCTGAAAACCTGAAAAACATCAGGTATTTCTAATATAAGTAAACCTTCTTTTTTGGAGCTGAAGTGCAAAGAACTGTCATTCGAAGGACAAATCGGCCCATACATAACACATTAATGACAGAATTAGTATTTTTTCACGGTTAATAAACAACGTCTTATTTTTCACAAACAGATGAATGCAGAAACAAAAGCATTGTGTTGCCAAAGAAATTTAATGTAGGTATTCACATAAATAAATAAGAAGTTAACAAAATTACTATAAAAATAAAAATAATACATACACCGACAGAATATTAAATAAAGAGTGTACGATTGTTTAAACCCGAAGTTCTAAGTAACCAAAACATTAAGATTGATGAAATTAAACAATTTAAGTATAATAAACTTAGTTTTATTACGATCGACCATACAGCAATATCAATGGAGGAACCGAGAGAGAGGGAAGAACTTTAGAGCGGGACAAAAGTCACTTTATGAATGTGTTCGCGTTTATGGCTACATTCCAACATCCCCCCTTGGACATAAACCCATCTTGGAAGAACAGTATTCAAGCTTCGGCTGAGGAGTGCCTTTTGTCAGCATGTCAGCCACCATCTCGCTGGTCTGGATGTACTCGATGACCACCTTCTTTGATCGCACCTTGTCACGCACAAAGTGGTGCCTTATGTCGATATGCTTCGTTCTGGAATGATAATTTTGAGTACCTGCAAGTTTAAGAGCACTCTGATTATCACAAAAAATTGTTATAGGTATCGAGCTAAAATGAGGCCAAAACTCTTCTTGCATCTGTCTTAACCACATTGCTTCTTGAGTGCAACTTGATAAAGACATGTATTCAGCCTCTGTTGTGGATAAAGCAACAGTTTGTTGCCGGTGTGAATTCCACGTTATTGCGCCACCTTGATGCATAAATACATAGCCTGTACATGACCTTCTGTCAGATTCATTGCCAGCCCAATCAGCGTCACAGTAGGCATGAATAGAATTTTCTTCTTTATTGTTTTTATAAGTTAATGCATAATGTTCAGTGAACTTCAAATATCTCAAGATTCGCTTCAGCGCCACCCAATGCTGCATTTCAGGTTTTGAATTAAATCTGCTAAGAGTATTTACAGCATAGGATATGTCAGGGCGTGTCCCTTGCGAAAGATACAACAAACATCCTATAATTTCTTGATATGGAACTGTACTGAGTGTAGAGTCTTCATTTTTTTCATTATTCTTATTTTCATTTATAGTAAACTTGGTTTTAGGTTCAATAGGTGTTTTCACACTTTTACAGTTTGCCATTCCATACTTTGTCAATATGTCTTGTATGTACTTCTGTTGGTCTACACTTAAAGTGCCAGCAGTTCTGTCTCTACGTACATACAAACCTAGACAGTATTTAATTTCACCCAAGTCCTTCATTTCAAATCTAGAAAACAGATTATTCTTGATATAGTCTTTGGTAACTGTAGAGCTTGTAAATAAAATCAAGTCATCCACATAGACAGCTAAAAATGAAATATCTTCTTTATCTATTTTATAATATATGCAGGGATCTAGTACAGATTGTGTCAAGCCAATTTCCTTTATAGTAGTATCTAGTTTTATATTCCATTGCCGGCTAGCTTGTTTTAGCCCGTACAAAGATTTTCTTAATAAACATACTTGTGTATTATTTTCTTCAAATTTTGGGGGTTGACACATATATATATCTTCTTCTATTTCACCCTGCAGAAAAGCAGACGTGGCATCCATTTGTTCAATATCTAAATTGTATTTTACTGCCAAAGAAAACAGGTATCTTAAAGATGAATATCTAATTACCGGTGAATATACTTCATTGTAATCATAGCCTTTTCTTTGAGCACAACCCTTGATGACTAGCCTCGCCTTATACTTTGCTATATCACCGTTCTCATTTCTTTTTGTTTTGTATACCCATTTACAAGATATGGCTTTCTTACAAGGAGGTAAATCACACAATATCCAAGTCTTGTTTTTCATTAAAGATTTATATTCTTCTTCCATGGCTTTCTGCCAATTACTAGACTCTGAACAAGATAAGGCTTCTTCTACCGTTAAAGGGTCTTGCTTTATTGCCAAACATGCATATATATTGTCATCATCATTATTTTCTGTGTGATTTGGCTGCCTTCCTCGTGGTCTCAAATTCACAAAATGATCAGGAGAATCAAGTGCAAAATCAGTGCTTGGTTCATATGTTGTATCGTGATCAGTTGTTTCCTTTGTAGAATTAAAACTATCTTCTGAGGTGATGGTACTGTCATGCTGATCACAAGTAGGCAAGATGGTCTTTTCTTCTTCAATTTCTTCTTCAATTTGATTCTCGACAGGTTTCTCTAATGGTATTTGTCAGTTTCTCCAGTGGTGTCACGTAGTTAAGTACTCGAGTTGGGGAACGATTAATTATATGAGCAGCTGTCTCTACTGCCTCTGCCCAATACCCTTTTGACAGTCCAGCATCATGCAGCATGCATCTGGCACGCTCAACCAGTGTACGGTTCATGCGTTCTGCGAGTCCGTTCTGCTCCGGCGTGTATGGTGCTGTCGTTTGATGAACTATGCCCGAACCTGTCAAGAAATCAATCATTTGCTTATTTAAATATTCCAAGCCATTATCTGTTCGTAGAATTTTTATTTTCCGATCCAATTGGTTTTCTATTTCCTTTTTAAATATTTCAAACACTTGCTTAATGTTAGTTTTACTCTTCAAAAAATAAACATTAACTTTTCTCGAATAATCATCAATAAATGTGATGAAATATCTGGCTCCACCCACAGATTGTATTTCCATGGGTCCACACAAATCGGAGTGAATTATTTCTAGAGGTGCAGTTGCCCTCGAGCCAGTATTATTGAACGGAAGTCTAGTTTGCTTACCCTTCAAACATGGAATGCAATTACTGTTAATCTCTTTAGTATTTAGCAATTTTACACCTTCAGTGCATAATGGTAATCTGTTAACATCATTATAGTTAAGATGACCCATCCTCCGATGCCATATTTCTAAACTTTGTCCGACTGCGTTGGATGTGTATGCCTTAACATCACATGTATTTAACTTATACATATTGTTTATTAATCGTGCAGTTGCTACTAATTGCTTCTGTCCATTATATATTTCACAGCCACTTTTGTTGAAAACTACATTACATCCATTCTTTGTCAATTGACTAACTGATAATAAGTTGGTACTTAGTTGTGGAACATATAAAATATCTCTCACCTGTATGTGATTTACTTTACCATCTTGTCCAATGACATTGAGGTTTACATTACCCATCTGTGTTACAGCGACCGATGTATTGTTAGCAACCACTATGTTTTGTATCGGTGGTACTCGGACATCATACATCCCATCGGAAACATTTGTTAAATGCAAAGATGCTCCGGAATCAACATACCATTCCACACTGTCCATCGGTCCACTAGCTGCTGAAAAAACTGCTGCAAAACCTTTATTGTTAGCTTTCTTTTTAAAATAGCAATCCTTACCTAAGTGACCATACTTATTACAGTTGTAGCAACGGGGACCTTTTTTCTTATTACTCATACCTTTATCATGCTTTGTATAAAGAACTGAGATATTTGACTCCCCTTTTATTTCCTGAAGTAACTTTGTTTTGATCGAGTCTGTGCTTATTTTAATACCAGAACTCTCGAGCCCCATGATCATAGGTTTGTATTGTTCCGGCAAACCAGCTAGCATTAATGTACCTAGCCATTCATCGTCAACTTGGAAACCAATGTTTCGCAATTTATGGGCTGTAGTTACTATTTTATTCACATATTCTTCAACATTTGAACAGTTTTCTAAAGTGGTATTCACTAAATCTCGGATTAAACCAACTTTCCTAGTTAAACCAGAGTCTTCAAAAGCGTTCTGTAAATTTTGCCATACCTCGGTGGAAGTTTTAGCATCTTGGACGTGAATATAATTAATTGGATCGATGAGTAGAATAATTTTCGACTTTGCCTTGAGGTCACGTTTCGGATCCACTTCTTTTCCGGTACAATTTTCAACACAATCCCATAATTCCTCATGTTGTAAATATGTCTGGACTGCGAATTTCCAAGTGCTATAGTTTTCTCTTCCCAATAGTTTGCTGATTTGCACGCTGTTAGCCATTTTTCGGTTGCACGAGGCTTGTGCAATAATGGCACCTGAATACCTAAAAATCAGAGAAATCACTCCGCGGAACTAACGTTACAGTTATACTTTCGGATTGTTTTTACAACGACTTTACGGGTCATATAAAATTTGCCCATAACCTGATGAAATTAAACAATTTAAGTATAATAAACTTAGTTTTATTACGATCGACCATACAGCAATATCAATGGAGGAACCGAGAGAGAGGGAAGAACTTTAGAGCGGGACAAAAGTCACTTTATGAATGTGTTCGCGTTTATGGCTACATTCCAACAAAGATTAGTAATATAATTGAAAAATATTAGAAAAAATTGACTCACCCGTAGCAGCTCAGACGGGACTCGAACCCGCACCCTTAGGAATCCGGCCCAATGCACTAACCAATTATGCTACCGAGTCGCTAGCAGGATTGGCGAAATTTTCTCTTTTCACGTTTCCGCTGTAGGCCAGTGCCATCTCATCAATGAGAAGTGAATTAACTTCGACATTCGAAAGCAGCGCCTTTACAGATGCCAGACAATCAATTAAGATGAAATAGCGTCTGAGCTGCTACGGGTGAGTCGATTTTTTCTAATATTTTTCAATTATATTAATAATCTTAATATAAAAATAGCATTGTGAATGCATAAAAAATCTAAAAGTTTAAAAATAACCAAAACATTTTAATCTGTTTAAATATTTATTTGACCTTTTAGAGGCTGATTTATCCAAACCTTATCCAAACAAGGAAAATCTGCATTTATGTTTATAATACCTAGGTAGTTATTTCGTTTCAATTTTGTGGTCTTACTTAATAGTTTATTTTTAGGATGCAGTCGAAGTTATCTTTATGTTTAAAAGCTAATAAACTAACCCCCTTACTAATAAAGATTGTATAGCAGCTGCATAGTTACACAGTGTTTTGTCACTTTCTTTTTAAGAGGGCGCTTGTAAAAATTTTACGTGCGTTCGCTGCCCTTCGCCCGCTTATTTTACTCGCAACTGTCTCGCTCCCGCACGCTATCACGCGGCTATCAGCGCGAGCGCTTTGTGTCCATCGTTCTGGCAGCGCCCCGGTTTCTGATTTTAACGTGCAAAAATTTTCAATCGATTTAAAAAATATATATTTTATATGATTGTTTGTTTTGTTTCTTTAAGATTTCGCCAAGCAAACAAGGCTTGATCTGTTCTAAAAACACTCATTAGAATTATAAAGCTAATAATTATAGATAAGTGTTTATATTTTTGTGGTAAGCTATGTAGGTTATAAAGAAGAAAGAAAGAAATTAAAGAAAATGCTTTTTACTATTCCCCATTACGCTTACGCATACGCGTATCCCCAGCAAAATGTTGCGTCTTAGAGAAATGAGAGTATTACAGATAATAGTTCATAGTTAGATGCAATTTGTTCAAGTATAGCAAAATTTTTTCAAGTTGTATTTTCGAAGTTATTCGAGAAAAACTGATTTTGCTAAGGTACCGTTTCCCCGGCAAAATGTTTTAACATTGAAAATATATTTTTTTTGAGGAATCTGTATAGGCCTGATTTCCAGCCAAAGTGCGATATCACCCTGGTGTCGTAGATATTAAAGCTAAATTTTTTCAAAAATCTCAAAATATTTTTTTTTAAATCGCAAAAATGTGAAAAATGTGGTCGATTTTCGCCCAGTTTCGGCGAGAAAAAAATCATATCTCGTAAACAAAACGCGAAATCGGGTCGATTTAAAAACACCTCGAGTTATGACATTGGTCTACTTTAAAAAAAATATTTGAGGTAAATAACACAAAAGGATAATTCTGTAGCTTAACCTTTATGAAGTAAAGTTTGCGCGGAGCGTGTGAGTGAGCGCTGAGCGCAGTAGTGTACTAGTACGTACCAGTCGTATCAACGCTAATGGTCTGAAAGACAAATGTTTGTTTATAGTTATATTTTGAGTTGTAAATGTAATAAAATGTTATTTTCTTTTTATAAAAAAATCGGACAGGTACCTAATGAAAGTGTTTTTAAAAGCAAAACAAAAATATATTTTTTATTTATTGATACTTCTGTAAAATTCTTAAATCAAGTAAAATTAGATTAAATGAGTTTATGTTTGTATTAAGTTTTGTTAATGTAATTTTTTAATAATTATTTATTTATGACTTTTTAATGGTTAGGTGTCAAATCTAACGTAAAACAACTAAGTTAAATAAACACCATTAGTATTACCCATACGAAGAACAAGATATCATTTATTTATTAACCCTATTTTGGTTAATAACGCGTTTCTATACTTATGCAAAAGGCCGGGCTTTGCCTTGCAATTGCACGTGAGCATCGAAAAAAACTATTTCGGCGCATCTGTTTCTATTGTTTTGTCTATATTTCCTGACCATTGCCTGCACCGTGGGATTTCATGATACACGGCACTTTTTTGTATAGGCAAACGAATAAACAAATCTTGAGCGAATGTTGAATAGAGGAGAGTTTGTAGTTTGAACCTCCATACTTAGGAGTAGATACAGAAAAGCATTTGCACTAATTGGTTAGAATTTTTAAGATAAATTACCGTATTTATAACGTGTAAAAAGGAAATAAATAGGTACCTATGTTTATGTTAAAGATGTTGCTGTATATTCGTGGGTTGCTGTTATTTCAATTTCGAGATTTAAAATTACTCGATAGCGCATGTCTCATGTTTTTCTTAGTACGCTACGATTCCAAATCAATTTTTACAACGGTCTCTAAATGAGAATGTGAAGATGATGCCTAGATAAACATTGTTATCGCACATATTATTATTCAAATGATGATGAAGTCAGCGCGAGACTGCATTTGATTTTGATTAGAATTTTTTATTAGGTATTTTTTTGTAGAAATTCTAAGATGTTTTAGTTATAGTATGTACATAGGTATATTTAATAATAATAAAAAATGTTTACGAATAAATTTTGGTTTAGGTGATTAATTAAATTCATTTTCAATGTACCAGAAGGTCGTGAAAGGCACGAGATCTGAGAATTTTTTTAAAAAAGGCGTTTAGCCTGGAACCAAGTACATAGAAAGATAGCTTTTGATGAGTTGTAAATGAATACCAATAGCAAAATTTGTTCAACTTATAGTTTTTGAGATATTCAAGATTTTGCTGGGGTAATGTTTTGGGATTTCCCATATCTCGAAAACTGTTTGTCGCAGAAGTTTGAAAAAAATACCAGTTATAGGACTTAATTTGTTCAGATTTGTTCAAATATGAGTATTTCGATTCATCGACAAATGTCGATATAATTAATTGTTTTTATAAAACTGGAAAAAACTATTTACTCCTAAACTAGTGCATTTAAAAACAAATAAAAACAATTAAATATACTATGATATACCCTTTTAAGGTGTACAAATCTGGATTAACAAACTTTACGCGATATGAAGATATAAAGAGATTTTCATTCAAATTTCAAGCTTCTTGTCAAATTTTCCACTTTGGCGATCGAATACGCAGCTCCTTCTGAATGGAAAACAATAAACTATAGTGAACAAATTTGTTCATTTTGTTAAAAAACATCCCTAAAAGTTTCAGTTTTAAATCTCAGATGGATTAAAAGTATTTCAAAAGACAATAAAGTGCCAGAAACTCTCCTATAAACCGACTAAATTACGGAGGCTACGAAAAAGCGATCGCGCCATACTTGCGGGTGTTCTATATATCGGTTATTAGGCTGCAAGTGCTATGTTTTCATGAACTTGGTTCCAGGCTAAACGCCTTTTTAAAAAAAATAAAGCGTCGTGTATACTGTTTGCTTATTAGCGACCATAATTTGTATACTTACAGATCTATTTTGTACATAAACGAAAAAATAAGATACGTTATTTCTGCATCCTTTTACTGCCTTCTTTGCATCTTTTACACCATTTGACTATAAAAGACGTCATTTCTAATAAACTCTCCCTTTCTATCTTCTCTCTACAATATAAACTGTAATTTATTGAAAAGAACACTATCGTCAGTCACCGGGTGCGTGGCTGGCCCGACTAAAGCTGAGCGGGTTGTACTTTTTCGGCCCCATCGATTTTAGTTCACTGCTATGAACTAATTATCTGTAATACTCTCATTTCTCTAAAGAGCTCATTAGATCATCCTAAATATCGAATACGATATGAAGTCGCTCCTAAATTCAGAGAAGTGTAATTACACTTCTTCACTTCAATGCAATTGCATTCAGGAAGGTAGTGTCCGATTTTTAAGTTGGCGAAATAAAAGCCACCGTTCGTCTAGACAGCTGTTGGCGCAACGACTAAAAATGTAAGGGCTGAGATAGTGTCGGTACACCCGCAAGCACTTGTGTTCAGAGACAGGAATACCGGTAAGTTTTTGGTAACGTTATACAGATAACATACACATATGTAACGAAACTACGCCTTGGCTTTCGTTCGTCATTGGGCGTTCCATATCGAACCCTAAAAATACACATGTTTTACAAAACACCCGTATTTTTTTGTGGGTTCACTTAAAGTTTCATCTTGAGGCACTTAACTGTCCTCCCAAGGATGAAAAAATATTTTCAGTATACGTAGCAGAGTCAACAAACACAAGCTTTCACTACGGCGGCGCTTCGATGCAAACTGCCAAAATACAAATTGACTTGCGGGTGTACGCCGCACGCGGTATCCTTTGTTTATGCGGCGGCATCCTTTGACAAGAAGCGGCACGTGCAAAGGCGGCGCGATTAAAGGGCGACACTATCTAAGTGAATGCGCTTTACGGGATTTGCTTTTTTGAATTTCAAAAAAATAAAGATACATACATAATTGGATATCTACTTGAAAATTATATTTTGATTTTGTTACCATGACAGGGGCTTAAAGTGTGCTAAGCACAATTTTGATGTTAGTTTTGGAATTCAAAATGGCGGCCGCATTTTGTATGTATTTTTTGCCAGTTGTCTAATTTAAAACGGCAATATCTCGGAAAGTACTCATCCTAAGATTGATGGTGACCTTGAAGAAATGATGGGTCTTAGTGAGATCTTCATTTTAAATGTCAAACTTAAATTTGACAGCTGTCACCTAAAATGAAGATCTCACCAAGACCCTTCATTTCTTCAAAGACACCACTAGTCTAGGATGATTACTTTTCGAGATATTGCTTTTAAGTTGGACAGTTGTCATCTGTTGGTATCTTTTTTTAAATTGATGTTAGGTATGATCTTAGATGAGTTATTCGCCAATTCACGCACTTACTAGTACCTACATCAATAAACCTAGTTCAGATTAGTGTTGAAAATGACAAGTACTTACTAGCTACTTAGCTACATATACCTCCTAAAGTCTGTCTATCCTAAGGTTGCCAACTTTTTTGCATAGAATATAGTATTGTTAAGATTATTACTTGTAAAAATATAGTAGATGGAGAAAAAGTAAAAAAAAAACATTACGGTTGCCGTTTTATATGGAGAATATTAAAGAAGTTGCATTTTTCATACTAACATTTTCATAATTTATTTAACAACCATAAATACAAGTGTTTAAACACAAAAATTATTACGCAATTACCTACTTATGTTATGTGCATATAAGTAATACAATTTATAAAGTGTGTTCAGGTTCCAAGTATAAACATTTATGGAAAGAATCTACACGTAGGTAATTTTATAGTTACATATCATTATAACTAAACCTATTCCAATTATTCTCGAGATAACTATGGCCAAAAGATCTATTGTTTAGAATAATTAAAGATCGTTTCACATATTTTTGTTATAACCAATGAACAAAATACATAAAAGCAAAAATCGGAGACCGTGGCGCTGCCAGAATGATGGACACGCGCGCTTTACTGTTTGTTACCCATACCAAGTTTTACAATCCATACAGTTGTTAAACGCCTTTGATGACATGACGGCCGACGCCGCGGGATAAATTTGATGATTATATAATACATAATTTATTTACAAGTACTTATGTGCCTAATTACATGTACTTGTGTTGCACTGCCAGATGTTACGTGTCACTTTATTTTTGGGTTTTTTTCAGTTTTCTATCATTTTTAATTATGTAATGTATTTGCATTTGGATAAACAATCTTAATCATAAAAATTTGACCCCTACCTACCTACCCTTCGCGAGATCCCCTGCGTTGCTCTGCGCAAGTACATTCGTTTAACAACTGTATGGATTGTAAAACTGTGCCAAAATTCGATGCGCGAGCGGCACACGTCCTTCCTCGACAGCGCACTGCGCGGTACTAACGAAGGCAGCTCCCGTAGCGCGCTGGTATTATAATCTTTTTTTGGTAATAACAAAAGTAATAATTATTATATACGATTTTGGTGCCGTCAGTCACTGGAATATGTAATTTGCTAATGATTTACATTAATTTTGCTCAGAAACGATGTATAATTAAAGAGATATTTCAAAAATTCCCCTAAAAAGGACATGTTTTCAGAAAATAAAAGTATCGAGCCAAACTCAATAATTTCTGAAATCCTGCCGTCATCCACTTAATGAAGGTCCATAAAAGCATATATCTGAATTTGACATTCATTGAGATTGTAGAGACGTTACTATTTGAGTTCAAATATTGAGAAATTCTGGGAGCCCCCTCTTAATGTCAAATTCAAATAGTTTGACAGAGAGTAACCATTGTGTAACTAAACATCTGCTATTCAATCTTTATTAGTAAGGGGGTTAATGTAAAAAACAATAAATGATTCTACTGTTATTTAGGTTAATTTCCATTTAACGTATAAAAAAAATATTTATACACAACAAAGTTAATAATCAATCACAATAATGTGAGTACTGAAACAGAGATAAGAGGCGATGTATCATAATAATAAATTAGTAAAACGAACATTGTTTTAGCCACTTAATGAAAAAAATCGTTGCGTGATGGAAAATATTGACCAAAACATCCAATTATTTAGCTTAGTTCTTGCAAAGAATAGAATATAAGTACTACCGTAGTTCTTATCTATTTTTTATTCTACGAAAATTTAACCTACGTCAGATAAACATGTAAATTCGTCTTAACCATTCATTTAAACGTTTTTAGAATCGAAAAACATCTCGGACGTATTGAATAAACGACCAAATCTGAATGAGAAAGAAACCAGATTGTCAGTATTGGAGCGGCACAAAAAGCACATAATGTTACATACATACACATAATATTATATACTAACCCCCTTACTAATAAAGATTGTATAGCAGCTGCATAGTTACACAGTGTTTTGTCACTTTCTTTTTAATGTCAAATTCAAATAGTTTGACAGAGAGTAACCATTGTGTAACTATACATCTGCTATTCAATCTTTATTAGTAAGGGGGTTATACGCCACTTACGCGGATACAAGTTGTCCGTGATAAGTACAATTTATGACTCGGAACTTAAAAGGTCATGTTGCTTCGGTCACTCTATAAATGGTTATGAAACTGTTGCTATGGTACGATAAATGTATGAAAATAAAACATTAAATACACTTAGGAGCAAAGACATCACTTCACTAGATAATAGTTAAATAAAACCGGTCAAGAGCGAGTCGGACTCAAGCACCGAGGGTTCCGTACCATCATAATAAATACAGTGCAGAGTAGAATAATCAAATTATTATTGCAGTTTTAGGTCAGCGCCATCTCTTGCCGATAGTGGAACTAATGTAATTTTTTTTTTAATTTAATAATTTCTAAAAAAGTATGCTATATTGAGACAACGGTTTATTTTTCCTGGAATCTTTATATAAACTGCTATCTCATAGAATTATTTCAGATTTTTCTCTTTGCAAACTTCGGAGACAAAGGGGGGAACGGTATTTTTTAACATTTTTCATCATAAGTCGAAAACTATTGAAAATGTGCAAACGGCGTTCTTTTATTATGATACCCCATATGCCCCAGTAGCCCCACTTCAAAATTTAAAGACCCCTTTTCAGTCCCTGTTGTAAAAAAGGTATTATTTTTTTATTTCTTTCTTATTTGCAAAATAGTTGGACAAATGTCATCTTAAACTACTCCAAATTTCAAGTCGATATCATTAGTAGTTCTCAAGATATCCAGCTGTGACAGACAGACTGAGTCACACCATAAGGGTTCCTTTTTTACCATTTTGGTACGGAACCCCAATAAGTTGATGGCTAGGCCAACGATCAATTTGTCCGATGCTTTTGGAACAATAAAATTGGAAAAACCTCGCAATATCTTTAAATATAATTTCAATAACATTACACATTAATTTCTTTGATGAACAAATTAATGTTGATGCTACTACTCCTTTGATATTCTTAATTGAGAAATGAACATGCATACACTTATTTATTTATAAGCATAAGTGAGCAGATAGCTCGATTTTTTTGACACTCACTGTAAATGCAGAAACCTCGACCTATTTTCTTTAACTTTCGAGTCTTACACGACAAGGAAAAGTATTAAAAGACTTGCGTTTCAAGATCACACTTGAATTGATGATACCTGACAACAGTAACAACACAATTGTCAATGTTGATGAAAACAAACTCAAAATCAAAGGAAATATTAGTCGTAAAATACACTGCAAATGCATTTTTGAAGTGAAAACTTCTTTAGCGGCGTTGTACACTTTTTTTGTAATGGAGAAAAAATGTTAAACTCGCGTCAGTCAGGGTCACGTGACCCTGATCGAAAATTCGTAAGACCGATGTAGCGTAGACAGCCGGCGGCGGAAGTATCTTCCTCTCTTTCTACGGAGCGCGGCGAAAATGGCAGCGCGTCATTTCAAGACGTAAACCGTGATAGCTAGACAGTTGAAATTTTCACAGATGATGTATTTCTGTTGCCGCTATAACAACAAATACTAAAAACAGTATAAAATAAATATTTAAGGGAGGCTCCCATACAACAAACATGATTTTATTCCGTTTTTTGGTACGGAACCCTTCGTGCGTGAGTCCGACTCGTAATTGACCGGTTTTTTTTTAATTCAATGTCAAAACTCTAGATTTTCTGTCAAATTATGGATAAGACCTTCGTACAATACTGTTCTGTATTCGTAAATTCAAATGCAGAGTAAATTCGTAAGACGGCAATTCGTGCAAAATTATTCCCTAACCATTCCAAAATACAAAAATGCACAACGTTAAGGCTCCGTTATGCTAAATCATTTGTCTCTGTCTTTTTCTTTACGTGTAAAGAGTATGGAAAATAACCTCACTTCTGCCCTTTTTCGATGTTTTTCGTTGTTTTTTCATCATTATCTTTAGCACAATTATCTTTCTTGAAAAAAAGTTGTTGGAGCAACTGCACAGTACGTTAAAGTGTATTTTGATGTAGAATTCAATACGTTTACGCTATTATTTACGCCAAAAATATGGCCCGCGACAAGCGCATTTGATGATATTCTGTTTTTTTTTTACAATCATCTGTGAGGTTCATACGAAATTTAATGTTTGTAGCAACTAGATAAACTCTTTAGCTTGTCGTATGATTTTTTTGGTGGCTACAAGTTTATGTTTTCTCTATAAAAATATGGCCCCCACAAACCATGTTTTCCTATTACCGCCCCTTAATATTCAAGTTTTCACTTCTGCCGGCACTCCCGGAGTGCAAACCGATTTTTTTTAAAACAATGTCTCCTATAAATCTGTCTTCTAGAAGCGAAGATCATTTTCACTTACTATAAACATGACTTGAACATACACTCAACGAGGGTCTACTCAAAAGGCCATTCTGATGTATGGGTGAGATTGACAGGAGCTAAGCGTTAGTTTATGTCATTCATTCATCATCCCATCCCATTACATTGTAATTGTATTCTATTAGCGCTAATTTTAGTAAAAAGGCTATTTTAGTAGGGGGCGGTTCCATTATTCCAAAAACAAACGGTGACTTAATGTCATCTTTATGCGTTGCGTAGTATTTACCGGCAATCATTTTATTTCTGACAAAAGACGGGCCGTTTACGTTACAAAACTTGTATTATTACAATAAAAAGATAGACCTTGAATGCCAACAAGTAAATTATGATCACTACCTTTATAAAAGTCACTCGCCCATCGTGTTTTGTCTCTATTTTATGTACACATATGGCAATGGTATAAATAAATAAATATTTGACAACATCACACACATTTCTCCGATTCCAAAGTAGCTATTAAAGCACTTATGGAAATCAGAGACAACGGTGGTATCACAAACACCCAGACCTGAGATAATATAGGAAAGTTCATTTTCTACATTGACCGAGCCTTTATTAGGGTTCCGTACCAAAATGGTCAAAAAGGAACCCTTATGGTGTGACTCAGTCTGTCTGTCTGTCTGTCACAGCTGGATATCTCGAGAACTACTAATGATATCAACTTCAAATTTGGAATAGTTTGAGATGATGTTTGCCCAACTATTTTGCAAATAAGAAAGAAATAAAAAAAAAAAATTTTTTACAACAGAGACTGAAAAGGGGTCTTAAAAATTTGAAGTGGAGCTACTAGGGCATGTGGGGTATCATATGAAAGAGAGCCGTTTGCACGTTTTCAATCATTTTTTCTTTTTGTTTTAGGCCGCATAGTTTTTGATTTATAATGAAAAATGTAAAAAAAATACCGTTCCCCTCCCCCCTTATCTCCGAAGTTTTCAAAGAAAAAAAATCTGAAATAATTCTATGTTGTAGCAGTTTATATAAAGATTACAGGAAAAATAAAACGATGTCTCAATATAGGACACTTTTTTTAAAATTATCAAATTTCTAAAAAAGTTAACATTAGTTCCACTGTCGGTCAAGAGATGGCGCTGACCTAAAACTGCAATACTAATTTTTATTATTCTACTCTGCAGTGTGGTTTGATGGTGCAATTATGATGGTACGGAACCCTCGGTGCGCAAGTCCGACTCTCTCTTGACCGGTTTTATTTTTAAGATAAAATTAGTTGCTTTCTTTTTTCTTTCGCATAAATGGACGTCTCCTGGGAAGCTTTTCTATAATAGCTGCTAAAACTATCGACTTTTTGACAACTTTTTGGAGGTAAAATATTGCTAGATACTCCATAATTATCTCTCATACAGGCCCCGATTATTTTTGTGCGATTTTTTTTATATGCCGTAAAATTAACACCGCAAAAAAGGCCGTCAAAGAATTTAAGGTGATTTCTAATATTTCAACCTTGCTTTTTTAAATCGTTTGAAAGCTGATGCACCCGAATTATTTTATGGCAAGGAAATATTTCAAAAAGCTGTAAAAAAAAATTTCCAGGTATTATCTTATTATTTTTAGTTTCACTAAAAACTTTTGGAACAGCCCACTTATAATCAAAATTCAAAATTCATAAAATTCAAAATTCAAAATATTTTATTCAGTCTAGGCTGTTACAAGCACTTGTGAATGTCATAGAAGCTACGCCATCGGTTCGCAAACCCTAAGCGGGAGACCTTGTAACGAGAAGAACCGGCAAGAAACTCGTCAAGGGCTGCTTTTTTCTCCCTGTATATTTCATACAGAGTCGTCAACATTGAAAAATGAGCTCTACGTTTAAAGTGAGGTCATTTTCCATCTTCAATCGGTAGACGTTTAATTAATATCTACATCAATTCATCATGTCATTAGGGTCAAACAAATGTATACCAGTGGAAATATTCTTAAGTCTAAATAACTTATTGTAAAAACTTTATTAACGCGGATGAGTACAATGAGAAAAGAGATGCACTCGGCCTTCTATATTAAATTGGTCCAATATTAATGCGCGGGAGTTGATTCACATACCGCGTTTGCCAATGCACTCGATGCGGATGTGTTGTCAACGAACTATTAGGAATGTTATGTTTGTTTTGGCACCGGAATGAACAAATAAGATTTTTAGATGAGTTTGCCTTTAATTTTAAGACCTGCCCAACCTGTCTATACTGATCCTAGACTAAATAGCATTTATGCTAAGTTTCAAGAACTTTCAATGAAAGACTTTTGCCACAGCCAGGCACAGCATTCCTTCGTATCTCCAGACAAGGTTACCAAACAAAAGCAAGATAAATGACTGTCAGATACTAGATACTAGAGGTCTGTATTCAAAAGATATCTCAGTCAGAATGAATCGAAGTAGTTAACACCGAGTATCAAATCAATCAAGCTCATGAGTCGCGAGACGCTCTTCCAAGCATCAGATTGTATTTGTATCAAGATTGTATTTGACTCCCCTCCCGCCTATTAAAATCAATTGCTCTATGGTGATGCAAACTGTTTACAATAAGTGGTTCATTGACTCATAAGGCCAAGTTTTGACACACCTTCTTATGACCAAGACCAAATGTATCTAAAAGTTGAACTTTACTTATTGCTTTTAAGTCAATGGGTGTGCGCGTGCGCATAATTACGATGTGAAGAAAATTAAGACCTACCTAGTTGAACTCATAAATGTGGAGAAAATTAAGATCTACCTAGTTGTACTCATAAATGTTGAGAAAAGTAAGATCTACCTAGTTTTACCCATAAATGTGGAGAAAATTAAAATCTACCTAGTTTTACTCATAAATGTGGAGAAAATTAAGATCTAACTTGTCTAGTTTTACTCATAAATGTGGAGAAAATTAAGATCTACTTGGTTGTACTCATAAATGAGGAGAAGATCTACCTAGATTTACTCATAAATGTGGAGAAAATTAAGATCTAAGTACCTAGTTTTACTCATAAACAATATCTTAATGAACTCTCAACGTGTCTTTGATATTCACCATTATTCTGGGGATATTCCTATTTAATTTGCTAAAGAAACATCAGCGATAATATTTTATTAATTTAGTTAGTTGGTTAGATGCACTGTTGGTTTAAACTATGTAAATATTTGCAGCGGACTGCAATGCGGATGGTTTAAACATTAATGCACAGAAAGGCATTTTTTTGTACTTTGCCGTTATAAGATAATACCTAACCTACATAAAGTCGCATTACTAATTTCCCAGCAAAAATGTAAACAAAGGTGTTGCCAGAACAAAACAACACAAAAAGAAATAGTATAATGCTAAGTCAAGAAATAAACACACTTACATGTTTTTTCATCACAAACCTAATAAAAAAAGAAAAGATAAATATTCTGAATCATGAGTTTTGCGGCAAAAACTTTTATATAATTTAATATTTCATAATAACAGTTTTATAGTAGAAAACATTTTTATGATGCTGTGCACACATCAACTGCAAACCGTACACATCAACCTTTGGTCATTTTATAAAATTTCATAAAAAATAGTATTACGAGTAGTAGCTGTAGTAGTAACATTTGTCTTTTGGTATTGGGGGGGAACAGGCGAAGATGCTACGTATTTTTGTTAGTTTACATACAGTCAATATCTAAGTAATTTTTCTTATCAGTTGGTTCCAAGAACTTTTAACATCATAAATTATGATAGGTTATAAAGATAAAATTTCTAATTACCATTCTACTTTAAAATTACCCTGGATGACATTATATTTATTATGACTCAAAATATAATAAACAAATTAAAAAGTTATAAAAGTGACCAAAGGTTTTCAATATCTGAAAATGTCACTATCAGGGTCAGTTTGTCAATTTGACAGTGACGTTTCTTTGTTTACATTTTTGCTGGGAAATTAGTAATGCGACTTTAGGTAAGTATATTTTTTCCATTTCAATGTGATTAAATCGTCTTGGTAGTTTTTCAGTCAGAAAAGTTACCGATGAATTTGTCTAAAACCTCTTAATCCTTACTTGTCCTATTTAGTAAACAGTTTTGGACAGTCTACGACTTTTAAACTTAAACCGCTATTTTAAAGTATGTTGAACTTATTAAATCAAATTGTCATTAATATTTGTGGTTTAAGTATGAAATTGCCGTTTTGTATAGATAATTTCAAAGAATTTGCATTTTCCATACTAACATTGTCTTAATTTATCAAACAACCATGAACGCTAATGTTTTAAAACTTTTATGCACAAATGTTTAAGGCGGTTGTATGACCGAAAGTGGCGCCCTCAGAAGTTTTTATTTAAAAAGTTATTATTAGAAAAAGATTTTGATAATGTTTATCGTGGAGGTTTTAGGGCCCATGATCTAGTATTTTTAGAAGGTATCACTACATGCCCTCGTAGTCATTCGTAGAAGTGGATATCAAATGTGTCAATAACGGCCACTTTTAGCAGTTTTTCTATCTACTTCTAGCAGTGACTACTAGGGAATGTAACAATACCGTCTAAAAATACTAGACTGTGGGCCCTAAAATCTCCACGATAAACATTATTAAAATTGTGTATTAGAATTATAATATTAAATAAAATTCACCGCGGCGCCACTTTCGCTCAAGGTACCTTAAACACACATCTAACTAATGCCACATTTATTAAGCGAAAAAAATTAGTATCGGCTAAGTTTAACGAAAAAAAGGAGGGATTTTTAAGATACTTTTTCTAACGTACAGGAAAGAAACTGAAATATTTTTATTGCTGATAGTGGGCCGTTATGGTCTCTGTGTGTGAGAAAAAAAAACCGGCCAAGTGCGTGTCGGGACACGCGCAGTAGGGTTCCGTAGGTACATTATACCATACCATATTTTAATACCGCTATCATTTTTCGTCTGAAAAAATAACTTTATTTTTCACAGTGTTTGTATGAATGACAAAGTTATATTTGCGGTTTTGGAAAATGTACTATATCTTGAAAACTAATTACTGTATCTCATTCAAACCAATTTTCGTTGAAAGTGTTTATTAAGATCTATAGCTTATATTTTTTTTAGATTTTTTACCCTCTTACTTTAAAAGTTAAAGGGGGGGGGGGGGGGGACACACATTTTACCACTTTGGCGGCATATATCTTTCAAACGGTTGACTTTGAAAAAAATTGGTCTTAGGAACCTCAATTTTATTTTTAAAGACCTATCTATAGACACCCCACAAGTATTGGTTTGATGAAAAAAAATATTTTTAGTTTCAGTTCCATGTATTATATTATTATGTTTAAATCGTAAAGCGGTTCACAGAATACACCTACCTACTAAGTTTGAACTAAGTATGTAGTCTTAATACTTTTGGAATAAAGTGGCTGTGACATACGGACGGACAGACAGACAGACAGACAGACAGACAGACATGACGAATCTATAAGGGTTCCGTTTTTTGCCATTTTGGCTACGGAACCCTAAAAATCGGCAGTTTCATACTTTAACCCCTATTAATTAAGAATATCTTTCGTATTCTATATGTGGAAAACCATTTGTTATATTTTATAAATGATTATTTCAATTAAGAGTTGGGTGAAGATTATTTACTGAATAAGGACAAGTAAGGATAAAGAAACTGTCTGTATGTTCTTTACTAGGCTAGATATTTACACATTTCTAAGAAAATCTGTCGTATCGTATCGTACCACACACGAAAATTATTGGGATTTATTTTGATTGGTGATTAAGATCTTAATGCTTAAAAGATTTAGAGATAACACGTGACATAAAATAAGAAAAAAGCAAGCACCTCAGATTCCGAAATTATACGTACCTACCACAAGAGTAAGAGGCTAAACTGTAGTAAAGACTATATTCTTAATGGTTAAAATTAATGTACAAAGAAAATCCTTGTGAAACAAAATTGACACGATCGAAACGTGTGGAGCAAATGAACAATACACAGTTTCAACAACAGATCTGTAATCAGTATAAATCAATAGGTAATAAAATAACCGTTAAAAATGTACATGAGCCACGTAAATCATAACATAGCAAGATCGCTAACAAAGTGTAAAAAAAATTTAGAAATGCCTTCTAGATAAAAACTTAAATCGTCATTGCTTACTCAAGGATACAATACACTACACGTAGCTTATTAGCCTTACAAAAGTCAAGTAGGTCATCCTATCTGATATCTTTACAAGCAGCATCAGATGCTATTGCCTTTTTAGGGTTTAGTACCAAAATGGTAAAAAGGAACCCTTATGGTGTGACTCAGTCTGTCTGTCACAGCTGGATATCTCGAGAACTACTAATGGTATCAACTTGTAATTTAGAATAGTTTAAGGTGACATTTGCCCAACTATTTTGCAAATAAGAAATAAATTAAAAAAAATATCTTTCTTACAACAGGGACTGAAAAGGGGTTTTAAAAATTTGAAGTGGGGCTACTAGGGCATGTGGGGTATCATATGAAAGAGCGCCGTTTGCACGTTTTCAATCTTTTTTATTTTTGTTTTAGGCCGCATAGTTTCCGACTTATGATGAAAAATTCAAAAAAAATACCGTTCCACCCCTTATTTCCGAAGTTTGCAAAGAGAAAAATCTGAAATAATTCTATGTGACAGCAGTTTATATAAAGATTACAGGAAAAATAAAACGATGTCTCAATATAGCACACTCTTTAGTTATTATCAAATTTCTAAAAAAGTTAACATTAGTTTCACTATCAGTCAAGAGATGGCGCTGACCTCAAACTGCAATACTAAAATTCTACTCTGCAGTGTGGTTTGATGGTGCAATTATGATGGCACGGAACCCTCGGTGCGCGAGTCCGACTCGCTCTTGACCGGTTTTATTTATAATATGCATGACGACATAATAACGACCTAGGTTTCAGATGGCGGCAAGAAGTTAAATAAGGGATTCTTAAGAGCTGACCACACTGAACAATCGATAGTTAAATAACCCGCAGTCATAGAAACAAGAGATGAGCTAAATTAAGTGCCATTAAGGCGACTTTATATGGAACACTCCCGAAAAAAAAATATTACAGTGCACAATTTATTAAAAACCGGCCAAGTGCGAGTCGTTTTATTTTTCGTCGAGAAAAATAACATTAAATTATCTATCGTTAAGTTTGTGTGTTTATAAATAACTTTTGATATTTTGCAACGGGATCTTACGCTTGGATTTTTAATAGGTATATTGTATTTTTACAAAAAAAGGGGCTGCATACGAATAAAGTAGATGAATCCAACAAAGTCTTTTCAGTTCTTCAAATAACAAAGACATGATATCAGACTGTTGATAGTAAAATCCATAAAATCCATAGTAAAATTTGTATCGTTTTCTTGGTTTCATTATAAGACTTATGCTACGAAGGGGTAAAATCCATAAAATCCAATAAATGAATTTATCCACCTAGTAAAATATGTATGTATCGTTTTCTTGGTATCATTATAAGACTTATATTTAGTTATTTTATGCTTTTTAACTACGATGGGAGTTCAAAGTATTCTCGATATCGGGATTTTCTGGAGTAATGAGGCTAGTTTTTATCTATGGTTCTCTTACGACAATATCCAAGGTGAAAATTAGAAAATTTCGTCGGTTTACCATCGTTTTTTTTTTTCACAATCGTGCTTCGAGTGAAACAACATGTCTGACGCGAAATGTTGACTAAAATCGCCCACGGTGGTGCTCGATCCACTCGGCGCGCGTTGCCAAGGCTTCTATTCAGGAGTGTGGTTTTAAAGAGATCCATCAACCACCTCACAGCCAAGCTCTGGCACCTATAGTGACTATTTTTTGTTCCTGAAGCTGAAAAAAGAGCTTCGTGGAAAGCGATTTTCCGACGATGAAGAGCTTAAGGCGGCTATGGACGATCATTTTTCAGAGATGGAAAGTTATTTTTTGGAGGGTACTGAAAAGTTGATTTTGCGTGCCTTTTCCTTCATATCTATACCGAGAATACTTTGAACTCCCCTCGTATATAATTAGTACTATTATTTTATGTGCAATATCTACCTAATTCTTCTACACCTTAAAAACTGGACCACACACACAAGCGCACTGCAAACTGGATCCACAAGCAAGCAGTCCCAGTGCAGCGCGGCGCAGTGCAGACTACTGCAGACTTTCATACTTTACAGGTTTCACGGACTGCGTCCGCATTTCCACAACACAACTGCCGGATTTGTATTGTAACTGAATTTGGTGTGCTCCAGCCTTAAATATTTATAAGAACCTAAGGAGTATCGATGAAAACTTTCAGAGTATTATTATGATTTGCTACATTACTTCCTACGCGCAGTATACTTTATAAAACTCAAGCATTTATTTTATTATACAGTGTAAATAATTTGCCAATGAGGACGATGACCTATAGATCACGGACTTCAACAAATTCAATGTCATTGTCAATCCGAAGTTCCATTTTTGTGAACGAGCGACAACAATATTTAGTTTTTTTTTGGTACGTGCTAGCGATCAACGCAACAACGCTCATTATAAATACGTTGTGCAATACGTTTTATATTTTTAAGTTTGGCAAGGTTTATGGAACATTCAGTAGCATCAGAATACAATCTATAGACATGTAAATTGGAACATCCAATTAGAGTCGAATGTGCTGTGATTGTAAACCTCATTCCAGTAGAATCTACCGACGAGGCTCTACCGGTGGTACAGTACGAGGCACGTATCTTGAAATCGGGTGGGGATTGCGCGAAACGCGAATTTTGGGTATGCGTAGCGGGAGATGGGCGCGCGCTATTGGTCGCTCACAAGAGCACATGCGCGAACTTATCCCCACTCCGTCGAAAAAATTTCAAGATACGTGCCTCGTACTATAGATAGGATGTGATTTCATAGAAAGAAGAAACTTTGTAATAGTTGGATGTAAACTAGGAAGTGGCAGAGCGGTTGCTAGGGCATGGATTAGATAGAGATGATTAGAAGTTGTCATGATTCTGAAAAAAAAAACGTTTAAGGAAACTATAAACCATGATGTCACAATGGTAGAGGAAATATCAATGCGACCTTCTAGAATTCAGTTTGATGGACAAATTCGCTACGCCGCGTATCGAATTTAACATAAACTATATAGTTGCCAGTTGCCAGCTTCTGTATTTGCCTCTTTACACATATGGTCGCTTGATATGCTGTTTTTTCTCTAGAGATGTGGTGTGATGTTTCTAATTAACTTCTACCAATATGATGATTGTACTTCAACTAGCCTCACTTCACTCGGCTCTCGGTGGAAAAATTTGTACCTACATAGGTACTAAACTAAATCAGCCAGCGAAAGAGGTGAGCGAATGACGTACTAGCGTCAAATGATTGTGGAATGTGTAGTACTGTGTACGAGGTATACAGGAGCGGGCGAGGGACGTGTGAGCAAGTGCGATTGACATCAGCGAGAATGTGTAGTCGCGTTGTGTACGATCCAGTATGCTACACTATCAATAGATGGTGTTTTGTAGAGATTGATGTCTTGAATTGGATAGAGTGTCTGCTTTGCCTAAACAACCTCCTCACACCCACCATTCAGCGTATTCGCACATCTCTGGTAGAAACTCACACACCGTTTCGCAGCTTCACTGCACACCCTCGCTCGGTTTAGCTTTCTCACACATCACTAGTGGAAATTAAAAATAAACAAGAGCCTAGTTTTTCCAGGAATTTAAGAAGGGTACAAATATTTAAAGCTCACTGCACACTTTCTATTCGCTCACCCTACTAACAATAGAAAGTAACTATAGACAAAATACAGTATATTACTACGAGATGATACCACTTTTGCCAAAGAATTAATCAAGCAATCGGGGAAGCGCGCCAAGAGCTGTTTACGTTTATGACAAATAGTCAACAATATAGACGAATTTTACTTCCTTGGTCAATTATGGACGACTACTGACTAGTTGACTACTTAATATGAATGAAGGTTACGTCAAATTTATTTATATTAAACATATTTGTCATCATGTTCTTAAATCATGAACATACAACATTGAAAAAACTATCAGGAGCGAGTGGAAAAACGAAAACGCGATCTGAAAATAGAACTTAGATTTTATCGTGCGTTGTCCAGACATTGTGTTTAGAGAGGGATTGCGCGGATATAAGACAACGAAATACAGTGTAAATAAGCAAGGATTTTGAAAATCAACGTACAATTATCAAAATTTAAATAAACTTTTATCAAGCGCATAGAAACGTATACGGTCGGACGGCATCAGAATTAGTTGAACGTTTTAGCACCATGTCGCGCGAAGTATTGCGTTCATTAGATTGTAGTACTGTCTTACTGAACAAGACAGACTTTAGTTTGACAAAGTACTAATGTGTTCAGTTACTTCCGAGACTAGATGTACTAAGATTTAACATGGAATCTAACAATGGGCTGTAATGTAAACGTGGTAGTACTTGAATAATTTGTGGTTTACGTGTCCGCTTATCGGTACGATTTCCCAGGTGGCCTGTAAACGGAGATCACGTGTAGGCCCTGATTTATGTCGCCACTGTCGCAAAGTGCACGCCTATACGTTCTATAATAAGATGGAGACGACTCGCGCGCAGGCGCAGCTCTGTCTGCCATTGATAGCTGACCATTTTGATGAGTCATCCGTCGTCTGCGAAAACCGAGCTTTTGATGATGTATACGGAAGTTCTTGAATACGTATGTAACTGGTATCCCAGAGATGTCCTTGGGCTTAAAAACGTGTCAGTTTTGTGGCGTATAACATCCCAAGGCCTTATTTAACTTGTCTGAATCCTAAAGTGCTGGTTTACCAGATCATGGATATGAACTTTAGCCTTATTTTGACATTTTTTTGTCACTGGCTTTTCCTGTTTAGTAATGGCCGTAATAACAAGACGAGCACGAGCGTCGTTAAAACTAACAAAGAAATCTGCAAAAATACTATAAAATTGAATCTCATAGCTAGAGTCTAAAAATTAAAATTATGTTGTATATCCTACACAGTAAGCAAATATAAAACATAATTTACATTTCTTCTTTAAAACGATATTAAATACTTCATGATAGAGATAAGAAATAAAGCCTTGGATGTTATATCGCCGTAAAAAATCGCTCTTTTATTAAGACTGACACGTTTTTAAGTCCAAGTGGACATCTTTGGGACACCAGTTAAGGTACCTACATATTTTAATCGATTAATCAGAAAATAAAAAAAAAATATAGGATGTAAGCTAAAAATACTATAAGTGCCGACAAATGTTTTAAACACCTGTTTAAATCGAAGAGGTTTGGTTTAGGTGTCAGTCAACAGTCTGGATTCGTATCAGAGCTTGAAAGCATTAAGACATATTTATTTAATGTGGTCAAGATCTATTAGCAAACAGATAATTTCATGTGTTGACTGGTATAGTCAGTTTTATTTATTAAAACAGTATTCTGAATTTCTGACTAACCAAACTCGAAGTGTGTGAAAAATCCAATTGTTATTTCATTTGCACTAGAGATGCGTCGAGTACTCGGTTATTTCTCGGTATTCGGCATACTCGGCAAGTTCTATAGTACTCGTACTCGGCCAAGTACCTATACCGAACGGCACATAACTTGGCAAGACAAAAATGAGACTTTCAGTCAGTTGCAAGAACGATCTTTAAAATTAAAGCGTCATTAAAGGTATCACCGTCCTTTACTTCTTTTAAAAGAAGAAAAAGATGGCGATACATTTAATTTACGAATCAAAAACATAGAAATCGATATGATCAAACTGTATGCCAATCGACTGCCTAGTTAGAACAAGCAAAATGATACTACAGACAACACTAAGTATTGTTATAATGTAATAGTAACAAGTCGCAGTAACAAAGCATGTATGAAATAGTAAGTAGTGTGAACCATAATTTGGTAACTGACATGATTTTAGTGTCCTCACTATCGATAAATTGAGCCAGTAAAATCGAAATTTTGAAAATCCTGCATCAAAAATGATTTTTCTTGTAATTTTTAGTTACTTACAGCTCATAGGTCTGATACCTAATGGATTTGGGGTCTGTGACTTGGGTAGACTTACTTCGTGCTAAGTAATCGATGGTTTTATTAGTGTGATCATATCGATTACAAGATCAATTTTGACATCACCTCATTCAATTTAAGTAGGAATTTTAAACTTGAAAAAGATTTTAGTTAGAACACTTGAAAATGTAACGTAACAGAACATACGAGTAAGTTACAGCCGGCGGCGGCGATACTCCGCGACCTTGGGTGCGATTGCGTAAGTTAATTGTATTTATTTGACAGTTCATATCTTATTCAATCGGCTGTAATTTGTATGGGATGACATATATTATGATACAATATGAACTGTCAAATGAATACGATTGACTTTACACAATCACCTGCCTAGCATGTTTTTATGTGATTTCGCGCCTTATATAAACTGAACCAAGTAACTCGGCCGAGTACTGGGTTTGGTAAAGACAAAATCAAGTAATACTCGGTACTCGTCGCATCTCTAATTTGTACAGTCAGCAACGAAAGTCGCTTAACACTTTAGTACTTAGTCAACTTTTTTGATAGATGTCTTACAGTTTGGAACATTTATCAAAAAAGTTGTTATTGTTTGATGCAAAATGTAATATTTTAAATGCAGTGATGCAAGGTATCGGATGCAAGGTTGTACGCAGATGATTGCAAAGAAAAGAAATGCAGGAGTTGTTGTTGTCACGGAATCTAATCAAATAATGTTTAATAAAAATACATTATGTCATAAAGTGCAGCTTGAACCCGGTAGGAAGTGAAAAAAAGCAGGTCACGGCTATGTCGCGATTGCTACAATTTGCTAATATACATTATAAGCAGAATTTCATCTAATAACAAAATAAATCACATGTACGTGCCATCGTACAGCTTAACAATTTACTAAAGTGTTAAACAGCTTTCGTTGTTGACCGTACCTACAGCCAGTCCCCCTTGAACTAACAATCTTAGTCATGAGCAATAAGGAGAAGCAAAGCCAAATGAAACTGTCTGAGTGAGTTGTTAATTGACCATAACCAGTTAAAAGCAACAAAAAACATCATGATAGTTGTTTTGACACCATAATTTTTAAGATATATTTTGTTTCTAACAATGGGATGTGTTTTCTTAGTACAATTGACCCACAATCTTTATACTAATACAATTTTTAATTTACCAATCTACTCCAAAAGTTAGTATTAAAGCAAACCAAGATGGGCCTCCAAAGACAAGGTGAAGTCAGTAAAACACTATTTTATCTTAGTATCCATGACAACATAAAAAAATCTTTTTGATTCCTTAGCCAGGCAAAAACATGTGGTAAACATTTAGGAGACCTGTTCAGAGTCGTTAATCTTGTGATCTCACATAATAACACTGCACATCTGGCACAATGTATCCAAACTAGTGATCTAATGTTCAATAATAATGGTGTAATGTAAGGTTTGTAATTTGAGATTTTAGCATTCCCAATGCCACTTTTTTATACAATACTATAATATACTAAAAAAAATGTTGAGGTAATTCCTCACATTGATGAAATAACCCTGGCTTGCAGAGTTAAAATATACTAGAAAAAATTTGATAATGCTACTAGTGACTCGATAGTTCGGTTGGAAGAGCATTAGACCGGACTTCCAAAGGTCCCAGGTTCCATTGTCGCCTAAGTATATTTAGTAGTGTAAGGTTTATTATAAAAGACTATAAGCTAGAAAACAACAGAACAAAATGAATATCATTCACTGAGCATGAACATTATTCTATGCTTATGAAAAGTATAAACATTACTGTAGACAGTTCATTTTCAAAGATGTAGACTTATTATATTACCATTAATAATATATTATTATTATTATATTACCATTAACCAATAGAATATCCATCCATACAAAAGTTGGTAATTCATAATTCATAATTCATTTATTCCATAACAAAATAATTTGTGTCGGAAAAATACAATAATAATCAATAAATTAAATTAGTCAATTGGCAAACATAAAAAGGCATGTCAAAAAATATTTCATAATGTCAAATAATTAGTTAATGAGAATAAAATATATACGTTCCGAAATTATTAATATTTATGTCCAACAAATTCATTTAAACTGTAATAACACTTTTTTAACAAGAAGTCCCTTAATTGTCTTTGAAATAGTTTATAGTCAACAATAGATTTTAGCGTGGTTGGAAGGCTGTTAAACATTTTGACTGCTTGATACCTAACGCTGTGTTTTACAACTTTCAGCTTTGGTACAATCAACTGTGATAGATCCTTTCTGCGAGTTTTCAGACGGATGTCTCGCTCCGTAGGTGTTTCAAACTTTTCTATGTTTTTAACCAGATTTGTCAAAATCACTAAAATATAAAGACTGGGGACGGTTAAAATGTTTAATTTTGTGAAATATTCCCTACATGATTGCCATTGTGGAATCCGAACTATAGTTCTGATAGCTCTTTTTTGCAACACAAAAGCTCTATCTATATTATATTTGTAAGAATTGCCCCAAAACCTAATACTATACCGCAGATGAGATTCAACTAGAGCAAAATATGCCGTTTTCAGTTGTTCCACTGTAATGTCATCACGTAAGCTTCTCAAACAATAACACGCTGAACTAATTTTTTTTTCAATTTTTCCCAATTCATATTTCCAGTTGAGATATGAATCAATATAAACTCCTAAAAACTTAACAGATTCAACGAGTGTGATTCGTTTGCCATTTAAAGTTATATCTAGCTTTTCTTTATTTCTTGCCGTGGTTCGGAACAACATAATATTAGTTTTTTCATAATTAAGGACAAGGTCGTTCTTATTGAACCAAAAACAAAAAGCTGTAAGAGCCTGCCTGATTTTACAATTTAGTTCTTCACTATTGTTAGCTGAAAGCACTGCATTGGTATCATCCGCAAAAAGTGTAACCCTAATGTCATTAACGTTATTATAAATATATTTTACCAAGTCGTTTACAAATAAAATAAATAAAATTGGTCCCAATATGGATCCCTGCGGCACGCCTTTCTTTAACTTTACTAATTTTGACTTGCAGTATTTGACTTTTTCATCTTTAGTATTTTCTATTTCCACAAATTGTAGCCTGTTTTCCAAATAAGACTTTAGAATCTGTAAACTTTTTCCTCTAACGCCATAGTGCTCAAGTTTAACCAAGAGCATTTCATGATTTACCAAATCGAATGCTGAGCTAAGATCCAAGAATATTCCAGCTACTTTCTTTTTAATGTTAAGATTAACTACCACATCATTTAAAAGCGTTTCTATTGCATCTCCTGTACCTTTATTGGTTTGGTAACCAAACTGCCGTCTATTTATAACATTATTGTTCACAAGATGTTGAGTGAGTCGATTTTTAATAAGTTTTTCAAAAATTTTTGATAATATCGGCAAGAGTGATATTGGTCTATAATTTTGGGGATCAGTTTTAGCACCCTTTTTGTAAACTGGGATTACTTTTGCAATTTTTAGTTGATCTGGAAACACTCCTGAATCATAGCACAAGTTGAAGAATATAGACAACGGTTCTGCCAAAATATCAATATTATTCTTGATTACTGTAATTGGTAAACCATCATAACCACATGATTTTTTGTTTGCCATTTTACTGACAATTTTACGAATTTCTGTTGGTGTTATTTTCTCCCAAGTTAAACTTTTCTGAATGGAAGGAATGTTACTCTTTAATATGGATTCTGACACACTCCCATCCATTGAATTTATACAACCACCTTGATCAAACCTTTCGGACAAGAGATTTACTACCTCTTCCGGCTTATCCACGAACTTATTGTTAATTTTAAGAACCAGATTTTCCTGACCATAACATTTCGATTTATTCCTATGCCTATTCACTACTTTCCAAATCGCCTTTGGGCAATTGGGTAACCTTACCACATTAACAGTTCTGGCAAAATATTGAATGTTCCATTTAGGTAAAACATTATGGTAAAAACATTTAGGTAAGTATTACCAAATCGATAAATGCGATCCAGAAATGAAAGAAAATAGTATTAACTAATTCAGTTTAGCTTCAAAATATTACTAAAAAAATATACTCATTCACTTCCAAGATTTCCGAGATTTAAGTTCATGCTGTAAATTGAAATAAAACAGTTTCTATTGCTGAAAACTAAATATAATTGTATATTTTAGTTTAACATAAAAATATTGAAAATAAAAATAGGTATTAATATTAACTTATAAAATCACCATATTTAAGTAGCAAATAGAAATAAGGAAATGTAATAATCATAAGAAACTCTCTATCTATAGAATAAGTAAAAGCATGTACCTAATTAGAAAGTAAGCAAATATAAAAGTGTAAATTAAACAAAAACAAAAAAAAATTGGGACATGGTAAGAACTTACCCCCTCAAGCCCAGAAATAAACTAAGGCAAATAAGATAGAGAAATAATCATTAGAAAAATGTAAGTTAGAAAATATGATAAATAGAAAGAATATAAACATACAAAAGTAGATACTGATAGAAAATATGAACCCCCCCCCCCCCCGTTACCGTAATAAACTGCAACTGCAAAGGTGCCGAAATGTCAGGAAAGAGAAAATGTAATGAAAAGAATGCAGAGGGGTGGCCTCTTAAACTTTGTCCAGACTTGTGTCATTTTGGCGTATCAGATCACCCTATCTTTACCATACATCGCTAGTTTGGTTGGGCGTGCGTTGATATTACTTCAACGCACGCCCAACCAAACTAGCGATGTATGTTAAAGATACGGTGATCTGATACGCCAAAATGGACTAGTCTGGACAAAGCTTTACCGGGCGAGAACCTCGGCTCGCGGGGCAGCGTCCAGGAAGCGATCACGAATATGAAAGCCCTTGGAGCGTTTCTGGCTGAGCTGGCCTGGCTGGAGTGATCCGGCCGCACATCCTCTGACGCAAAATAGGCACAACAGACGTCGAGTTGCGGAAACCGCCTGCATTGATAAGAAGAAGGACTGATAGTAAGTAATGTAGACGAGAAACCATGGTGAGCAATATTTCTAGCTAGTCCTATTAACATTACTCATCCCGTAATAATCTGTCAATATTGGTCATAAAATTAATTGATCAGATAGATTCAGAGACAAACTAGGACCACAGTAAAATACTTCAGTGTTTATTTGTAGACTTTTTAGGTGTAATTAAAACAGTTGGCACTTAATTTAGGGCAACTTGTAGGTGCAAACTGCTCTACTTTTAAAAAGGTAAAGTAATAACGTGGTGGGCATGCGAACTCTTTCCCAGAGTAAAAACTTATTTTTCAATTTTAAATTCGAAACTATGTCAAATAGTTTTCAGGAGAAAACTAATATAAATTTCAAAAATTTAGTGTTCGCTGCTTTTCTCTCTATACCATATGTGTGTCCAAGAAAAATAGCCAGCGATTATTCACATTTGCAAATGATTTAGATACCGATAGATAGAAAATACCTCAAAAATGGCTATAGAAATGCGTGTCCTATGTAACAACTATATTAAAGATTAAATATTGCAAATTATACAGCAAATAAAATGTAATCGTGAACCGTTTAACTAAACCTTTTAACGAAGAACCCTTACCAGGTAAGACCTAGATCATGTAGGGATCTTTTTATCAATTTGAAAATAGGACAGACTGTTTTTATAAAATATATTGTATCTTTTAGGTTCTTTATTTTTGGAAATAAAACTACACTGTGGAATCTTGTCTTTCATTTCTCCACCATGACAAGGTTAAAGGTAATAACCGCTTTAGGTGACTGCTGGTGATAAGCAGGGACCGGAAAACCCCTTTTTTTGTTTATACTAAATTGTTAGGGAAACCCTACTAAAAAGCATACCAAATGATGGGGTTAGTCGACGTCATGTTCCGGGAAAAAAAAAAATAAAGATAAAAAAAAATAACGTTAAAAATACCGTTAAAACATTCTATCGGTAAATTTACCGGTAAAAATAACGTTAAAAATATTTTACCGGTAAAATTAACGTTAAAAATATTTTACCAGTAAAATTAACGTTAAAAATATTTTACCGGTAAAATTTACGTTAAATATAGCGTTAAATTTAGTACCGGTAAAATTATCGGTAAAAAATTAACGTTTTTAACTGGAATAACGTTAATTTTAAAATTAATGTTAAAATTAACGTTATTTCAGTAAATAACGTTAAATTTAACGTTATTTCTCAAATTAACGTTAATATTAACGTAATTTATTGACATAACGTTAATGTTAAAATTAACGGTAATAAGAGTAAAAATTAACGTTATATTTAAAAATAACGATAACATTCCCTGCATATTGGTAGGGTTTTTGAAAACAAGTCTATGAAATACCCAATCAAAAACTCTTTTAAAGGTAAGCAGTTCATGAAATACCCAATCAAAACCCCTTTAACGGTAAGCGGTTCCGGTTCTTTGGCCTAGGTGGGACTAGGTATAAATTGCTTGAACACATTTTAAAACCCCTTCATAAAGTCTTCATAGGGTTTCCCCGATAGGGTTTTCGTATTCGGTAAGTGCTTACCTAAGTTAATCTTTTGATAGGGTTACCGTATTGATAGGGTTTTAGAAAACAAGTCTATGATCAAAAACCCCTTTAACGGTAAGCAGTTCCGGTCCTTGGTGATAAGTAGTATTACCCGACCGAAAATTTACAAAAAATTGACGATTTTTTGAAAATTTTCGATAGATTATCGATAAATTACCGCTAACAAATGTACTAATGCTACTCGCATGACGACAGTGGCGTGAGGCAATGAGAAAACGAAGGGGGTATATCGCGCTTCAGGTGCCGAGTTAATTCGACAGGGTTATAGGTATAAGTACCTATTTTATATGTAAGGATATTATCAAGTTCAAGACTCACTCTGCTCATTTGATGCAGTCACTGCAGCATCGCTCACATAAGATCCGCTTCGGACTACGGGACCCCACTGCGGCCGTCGACCGCTATCCTTAGATTCTGTTCTTTCCACATCATCAGCTTTGCACAAGTGAAGAGCCAATACGCACCAATAAAACATATAACCGACACGCATCGTGATCTCTCAATGACACTAACCGCACAAAATTAAACACCACTGCTCGGAAGCTGCACTCATACACATTATAGAAAACACGCTTACTAAAGGGGAAACTGTTTTTTAGAGCCACATCATTGCATGAGCAACGAAAAACATAAAAAATTACAAATTTATCACAGATAGAATCCGACAGCAGTTCAATTCGAGGTCGAAAAATTGACAGCACTGACAGTCTAATGACATTCACATGACAGAAGTAATTGACGTTTCAATTTTTTCCACAGAGTATACGAATTATAGCCACAGAACAAAGATTTTTTATACGTGTCTTCTTCTTCTTATTATTTTTGTTTTGGCAATCTACTTTCTTCTTAAAAGTAATTTTTTCCAGTGTCAAGTGTTGAATAGTTCAGTTGAAGATTGTTTCAGTTTACATTAAAATGCGGGTACATCGCATTCCAATGCTGCTTGGAGCATTTGGTACCAACTTAGGCCGGCCACACACAGACGTAATCACGTAACGGAATTCCGTACGTACGTGATTCCGAACGCAGCAGCTGCATACAAAATCTATGGGCTGCCACACACAAGCGTGTTTTTTCCGTACGGAATCTTCATACATTGTCGAAATTACGTTCGGAATTCCGTTACGTGATTACGTCTGTGTGTGGCCGGCCTTAGAGCATACGGGTACCAAGTACCTATATCAAGACAGTTTACTCCGTAAGGTCAGCCGAGGTAGCCACCACTACAATAAATAAGTCTATGCAGATTAGGCATTTTATCGCAAATTACATTAGCGTATAGTTAGCAGCCTCACCATGGAATTAGAAGGTTTTGATTAGGTCAAAAAATTGTTAATAAATAGTGAACTATAGCATATAAATAGTGATACTATGGTTCAAAAGATATTTGAGTATCTTGGTGAGGCTGCTAACTTGACGTCAAGCTGGCAGACACCTTAAGAAATACAGTTCGTATCAATGTGATTTATATGCCAAAAAATTGTTAGAAAATAGTGAATCGTATACGCAAAATTTCAATAATATTGCTTCAATACAAGCCGAGATATTACGGTCTCAAAGTGGGCTGCTAACTTGACGTTTCTGGCGATGGCGATTCCAGAGAAACGGGTACAAGTTATAAACAAATAATTATATCAAAAAATTGTTAGTGAAATTGTGATTCTTACGATATAAATAAAAAAAGAATTCTTCATTGCTATTTTCTAAAAATCGAATTTACTGATTTTATGGGAATAGCTATGTCTTTTCGTCTTCTATTGTTTATGTTTGGATCAAAATTTATCGATTTATGTAGTCTAAGTATGGAGTTTAGGACATACAGTTTTCTAACTGTCAGGAGGTCGGCAAGAGTGTATAATTGAACTGTTGGAAACTTGTAAGGGATCAGAGTACATCACTTTGAGTAAGGCCCTTTGAGTTCTTTCTATTTCCAGGAATTTCGTCTTACAGGCCCCGCCCCAAACTGGAATACAGTAAGTTAGTACGGATTGCGCCAGTGAAACATAGATTCTGTTGAGTAGTTCTCTATTTGCAACGTGTCTAAGTTTTTTTAAAAATACCCATAAGTTTTCGGATCTTAGGCTGGTACTATAGAATCAAACTCAGACTCAAATCTCTGCTTGAGTACAGTTAGAAAGGGATGGCGCTATATGCGATGAATAGCACCATCCCTTTCTAACTGTACTCAAGCAGCAAACAGTGCTTGAGTCTCGTTCTATAATACGAGCCTTAGACATAATACTTTCTAAACGTAAGTGCCAGGATAGCCGTTGGTCAAGTATAACTCTCAAATATCTAGTTGAGTCAACCTTTTTAATTGTCTGACAAGGACATGAACAAGATGGATTTTGATGGTTGCAGTAGTTATGTAATTTTATTTGGAAATCATTTTTCGGTTGAGTTCTTTTGGTGATAGTGAAACATAGGTAGTTAGTTATAGAGACGTTTAAGGTGAGGAGGTTTGCATTCAACCACTCTGCTACCGTACATAACCCAGTTTCTGCAGTACTTTGCACTTCTGCCCATGTGTCTCCAGAAAATACTATGGCCGTATCATCGGCATATTTTAGGAGTGAGTACTCAATAAAAATTTTCACTTATCGTTTAAAAGAAATTCAACTTTATTGCATTTGTCATAGAGTTGAAATTCTATCGACGACATTGACTGAAGGCACTACTGTGTGAATGAAACAACACCAGGTGGAGGTTGGTGTCTCGTTCGCACAATTGCCATTACTAAACAATAATACCACGATAGTAGGACAAAAAATATGTACGTTACCAATCAAGTAGTGTATCAAAATTAAGGATTCGGAGTGGGAAGTCGAATATATACTATTTAAATATTAATTTAGAATGACACATAATCCTACTAATATTATAAATGTGAAAGTTTGTGGGTTTGGATGTTTGGATGTTTGTTCCTCAATCACGTAAAAACTACAGAACGGATTTGGTTGAAATTTGGCACACAGATAGTAGATTATTATTATTATTATTAAGCTTATATATATTCCATAGCAAATGTGTTTGTGGTTTAAAATCGTTTTTATTAATTCTCTATGCTAAGGATCCCTTCTTGGGTGTAAGCCTCCTCCATCAGCATCCATTCCTTTCTGTCTTTAGCTGACTGTATCCAGTCTCCTCCTGCAACTCGGATAATGTCATCTGACCAACGTTGCTACAGATAGTAGATAGCCTAGATTAAAACATAGGATACTTTTTATCCCCATATTCCGTCGTGAACGGGAACCACGCTGGTGAAACCGCGGGCGGCCGCTTGTAATTGATATATATGACAGAACTTACTCTTTTGATTTAATTAGATATCTACAATAATGCTAATCAGCTATCATCGGTGAGGTGGTAATAAAAAGAAGTGTCAATCCTGGCAACTCCGATTTTGACCTTGGCGCCGAATTTCAATTTAAGAATTTCAATCTATAAGAAATGTTACTTCACAAAACTAGTGTGACCATAAATACTGCACCATTTCAGATTTCAAAAAAACGAAATTGTTCTATTGAAATGGCTAGAGGTCGCAGGCGAGATTACATTGAGTTTGATGAAATCAGTTACATTGAGTTTGATGAAATTAAACAATTTAAGTATAATAAACTTAGTTTTATTACAATCGACCATACAGCAATATCAATGGAGAAGCCGAGAGAGAGGGAAGAACTTTAGAGCGGGACAAAAATAACTTTATGAATGTGTTCACGTTTATGGCTACATTCCAACAGGTTGTTTTTTTCTTGTCAAAATAGTACCTAAAACCGAGTTTCATCGAAATCAGCCCAAAATCAAAAAAGTTGGCCGCCATCTTTGATTTTTAGTATTAAAAAAATTGCGTTATTATTTTCTCGTCAGAATATTACCAAAAACCGAGTTTCATCGAAATCGGCCTAAAAACAAAAAAGTTGGCTGCCATCTTGGACTTTTAATTTTTTTAAATTTTTTCAATATTCTGTTATTATTTTCTTGACAAATTAGTACTAAAACCGATTTTGAATAAAATCAGCCCACAAATTAAAGAGTTGGCTGCCATATTTTTTATTTTTTTAACATTTCGTTGTTATTTTTTTATCAAAATAGTAACAAAATCGAGTTTCATCAAAATCGGCCCACGAACAATATAGTTGGCCGCCATCTTGGTTTTTTATATTTTAACATTGTGTCGTCGTAAATCTCTTGTACCCATTTTATGAACTTCACAAGTAAAGAAATTGGTGCATGTATTTTAGACCTTATTGACATATTTACCAAAATAACAATTTTTAATAAAACAGCAAAGTAAATGTGTTCAACTCTCAAGTTATGTTTGTATACGTTAGTTGTTGTTATATGTAACCGAGATGTCGCTGTAGCGAGATCACTCGCGGTATGGTTTTTCTTACTTCAATTGTATAAGTGTCTAGAACCTTATTTGAATAAATGTCTACGCCTGAAAGAACCCCGGCTTTTGTTCATGGTCATTCGACACCGGATATAAAGGAAAAGAACCAGCGACAGACCAACTAAAACAATTGTGGCGCCACCTAACGGAAAACGGAAGTCACGTAAAGTACCGATGAACACACATTACTTTGGGCCAAAACTGTAAGTACTGTCTCAACCATTCATACCGTAGAATTGTCAGTGACTTAGAAGAATTTGAGTAGTCGTAATGTCATCTAGACTTGTGAAATTTCACGCAATTCTCGGTTGAGACGGGGAATCCACGCCCAATTTCACCTAAGTCCCTTATTCTAAAACACTTACACCCAATTGCACTAAACTTAAGGATCGCCTAAGTCTGTTCCTAACTACAACACGACCAAATTAAAACGGTGTCAAACTTAGTGGTCATGTAGCTGTCATTCGCCTAGTTATTTTGGTCGAGTTGTAGTTAAGAAAAGACTTAGGCGATTCTTAATGTTAGTGCAATTGGGTGTTAGAATAATTTCACCAAACTTCAACTTAGAGAAAATCTGGAAATTTTGGACTTTGAAATTTTTTTGATCGATTCGGACTTGGAACAGTTTTGGCGAAGCAAACCTAGATCTATCATCGGAACCTTTTGAATTTTATCAACAATACAAACAAATCTTTACAAAATGAACTCATTGATAAGAATTCAGGAAGACATTTTTGACAAAATTGGTAAAAGTTACATCAACTTTAAAAAATCTCCACCAGACAGAGTAACAGAATCCTATATTGAAACGAAAATAGAGACTCTAGAAAAACAATGGTCGAATTTTGAGAAAACACATCGGAGCTTGATTGGTCTAGAAGACGTTGAAGGCGCGTTTGACAAATCTGCATACAATACTAAGGATTTCTACTCACTTACCGAGGACTTGTACACCAATTACAAAACTGATCTGAAGGAGCATCTGATGAAACTTCGTTGTTCTGAAAAACCAATTCATTCAGACCCTCAGAGTGCGACTACTGAACCAATCGGAGTGAAGTTACCAGAAATCTCCATTCCAACTTTTTCCGGAGAATACTCCGAGTGGACCACATTTCAAGATCTTTACCTGTCACTGATACACAACAACAACTCCTTACAAGATGTCCAAAAACTTCATTACTTGAAGAGCTATTTGAGTGGTGAAGCTGAACAACTTCTGCGACATCTACCAGTATCAAGCGAGAACTACTTTGTGTGTTGGGAACTTTTGACACGCAGATTCAACAACAAAAAATATGTCACTAACCGTATTCTTGACAAATTTTTAAATCAAAAGTTCATTCTTTATGAATCTTCTGATGCTCTAAAACAACTTTTTGATACCACCAACGAGTGTTTGCACGCTCTAAAAAATGTTGGTGTCAACACTCAAAATTGGGATATAATAATTATTTACATCTTGTCATCAAAATTAGACATTGAATCCCGCAAGCAATGGGAAGCTAGAATATCGAACGTTAATGATAAATTACCAAACTTAAAAGATTTTTTAGAATTTTTAGAGCACAGATTTAGGTCACTTGAGTTTTTGAATCCCGTACCAGTAAATAACATTCAATCACACCATGTAGCAACTACGAGGAATTCTTGTAACAATAAAAAAACATCATGTTCCTTTTGTTACAACACTAACCATAAGTTAGGAACATGCGAAAGATTTGCCAAAGAAACGTTATCAGAACGTAGTAAGTTTGTCCAAGCTTCCAATTTTTGTTATAACTGTTTAGGTCCAAACCATTCTGTCACTTCATGCTATTTGCCTACCCGCTGCAAAATCTGCAAGAGAAAACACCATTCTCTTTTACATTTCAATAAAGCCGAGGTAGTTGCCGTATCAACAACGGCGACGATCTCACCAGGCGTGACCGTTGACCAAGGGGAACCTATCACCACAAGCTTCTCTGACAATGAGAGACACATTTTGCTACCAACAGCATTAGTAAACGTTGCTAACGAACAAAACGGGTCTAATATGACACTGAGGTCTTTATTGGACCAGGGATCACAGGCCTCCTTCATCACGGAGTCTGCAGTCCAGAAACTTCGACTGAAGAAAATACACACCAAAAGTGTCATATCAGGGGTGGGGAGTGAGTGCAACAAGCCACTTAACTCTGAATATGTTGTTCACGTTAACCTACGATCCATCACAGATCCAACATTCACCATCGAAGTTGAAGCTCATGTGCTTAGAAAGTTGACATCATTTCTTCCTGAAAGGAAATTCAACCACCAATTAGAACCAGTTTTTCCACCAATCGAGTTAGCCGATCCAAACTTTAACATACCTGGTAAAATTGACTTGATATTAGGCGCTGAGGCATATTGTAACATTATAACAAGCGGTTTATTGAAAGCATCGGCTGCAACATTAATAGCTCAAAATACTAAATTGGGTTGGATCCTTTCTGGCAAAGTCACTAAATAAGAAATTCAATCTGTTCCTCAATCTGCACAGCAATAATAATGACATGGCATTCTCTTGTACATTTTGGTGCGGGTGGTTAAACGTGTAGGTTGACGTAGGTATTTGACGAGTTTAATCAGAACAGTGTAACCGCCTAAACGACACTACAAACGGTTTAAAAGTTTGTAACTTATATTTAAAGATCAATTTGCAATTATTCAACTATGTTATTAGTTTATTTGTTTTAATGTGTAAAGCAAGATTGTTTGTTTTGTTTCTTTATTATTTTGTGTGTTTATCTACATATATCAATTTAAATGAGTATATTATCGTATTTATCCATTCATTAAGGAATTTTGAGTTTGTTTGTAAGTTATTAAGTCGTATGAGAAATCCATCCAACTGACTTATCTTCAGCAAATTGTTCATTTGTTTTAATTTATTTTTGTTATCTAAACGTGTTCTTAGCACATCATTATCAACCACCATGTTCATCAATGTATCTTCATATACCTATTTACAGTCCACTTTCGTTGTTTGTTGTTTCATGGTGGGCGGCAATGATGGACATTCCGTCCATGGGGGGCGGCATGTTCAACTCTCAAGTTATGTTTGTATACGTTAGTTGTTGTTATATGTAACCGAGATGTCGCTGTAGCGAGATCACTCGCGGTATGGTTTTTCTTACTTCAATTGTATAAGTGTCTAGAACCTTATTTGAATAAATGTCTACGCCTGAAAGAACCCCGGCTTTTGTTCAAAATGAACAAGTATAATTATGGAAAAAAGCAACCGAATTTCAAACGTCAATAAAGTCGAAAATCGTTTGCATCTTTTTTTAACTACAGATCACTAGACACTACTTGACCAAGACTAGTTTTCCTACTTTTACTTGTTTTTCCAACATTCATTTGTTTTTCCGAAGTTCACTCACATTGTATTTTTATTAAAAATTGGAATGAACTCTAAAGTTGCGTAATTATTTACACTTGAACTTAAATTGAATTGAATAAACTATCAAATGAATCGGTTATTTGACTAACCCCTCAAGTCCACTTTTTGGGTGATTTCGTTTTTTTTTTGCTTATTGCAACCTTTGACCCAAGACACATAATGGTATTAAAGGAAATTCTTTAAATCCATCTTCTTCCATTAAAATTTCGAGTGTCATAATTTGACTTTATTTGAATAAGCCCTCAAGTCCAGGGACATGAGGGGTTACTGTAATAAATATGAAACATCATGGTGGCCTAATCTATACTTCAAAAATTGTTTCTTTTTTTAATTCAAGATAGGGGAGTTCCTCGTAAATAAAAACGAAATTTTAACATAAGAAAATAATGCTATTTCACTATTCTAAAGAGTTCCTGCCACCCTAGACCACCGAAACACGATATATATCGCGTGAATATATTGACATATTTGATTGACACTCAACTGTCAAATTCCATTGTCTTTTGACAGTTAAACGTGATAAATTGCTATATGCCTGTATTATATTGCGTTTCGGTGTTCATGCTAGGGGGGCTGCTGGTTGTGTAAGGTGAGGTGAGACTTGATATAATTTTTAATGCCTTTCAAAACATACCTACATTTATAAATTTGAGATTTTTGCATTTACAATGCTATTTTTAAACAATACTAAATAATATTCTAGAAAAAATACGACTCGCACCAGATCTGGTGCGAGTCGTATTTTTCCTAGAATATTATTTAATACCTACATTTAGCTTGTCACTGAGTCTCACCCAGCACTATTGCTACTTTTTCGACAACATTAACCCACAGGAGTGATTAAATTACAATTAATTATAAAAAATTACGATTTAAATAAATTTGAACCTCACCAACCACAAAATCAGGAAATTTAAGATTTTTATCAAAAATTATTCAAGGGGCCTCCGTGTACTGGCAATGATGATGATGAGGCACATTTTGAAATGAAAAATAATACTTTATTTCAATAAAATATCATTTAAAGTTAGGTCTTTCTTCTATTAATTACTTGTATTTGACTAACCCCTCATGTCCTTGAAGTTTATTGTTATTTTTTAATACTATAGTCTATTCGTATTTTTGTGTCTGATATATTTTTTAATTACCTACGTGTATACTTTTATAATTTGATTCTAAACGATATCCAATTCAACATAATATATCCAGAAATTAAAAAAATGTTTCTCCTGTAAAATTTGCTTCAATGGACATGAGGGGTTAGTCAAATAACCGATACAAATTTTGTATTGGTTGAATTACCATATTTAAAAAATAAAAACAAAAAAGCAACTTAATAAAAACGTGATAAATAAGTTGTTCTTAAAAAATATTTTTTTTAATAATTATTTTCTGTTTTTTAGCTAACGAGCTAAACTAAAAATATACCACCGCATATCAGAGTACTCGTCAAGACCATTCAAACGAGTCCAAACTCGATGGATTTGAAAGTTTTTATTACAGAGTTCCTGTGGCCTTCTTCCGGCTTCTTGGATACTATTACCCAACAGAGCACTCGTCAAGACGATTCAAACGAGCCCAAACTCGATGGGGTTGCATGATTTCAATATTGAGTTCCTATGGCATGGCCTCCAGACTTCACCATTCGACCCTGAACCTCGTCTCCCGTCAGAGAACTTGTCAAGACAATTCTAACAAGCCCAAACACGATGGGGTTGTATAGTTTCATTCATCATAAAGTTCCTGTGGCGTTCTTCCGGCTCCATTATCAGATCAGCTGAATGACATGTAATATTGCATTTCCTTCCATTTCTGACCTGTGCCCAAAGTTTCAAGTCTGCTCATCGGGAATTTAGTATAAAATTGTTTGCAAAATTTGTGCTCAAACAAACATATGAACAAGCAACCTGATAAAAACGCGGTAAAAAGTGTTAATTGGGCAGTTCTCAAAAAACTTGCAGATCCAGTTTTTTGGGTTGTCCATAGCATAAATTATTTTTTTTTAGGAAATTTGGGCTACGATTTCCGTAAAATAACTGTTTTAGATTATTCTTTAAGATTTTGGCCCCCCCATCTATATTTTTAAAGTAAGTATCATCTTTGCCATCAATTTATAAAATCCATTTAAAAATTGACAATTTTTTCTCCCCATACTGTCCAAAAATTTTTTCACCGTGTTTCTTTAAGGTTAATTTAATATTTTTCTTCTACCACCTCAAGAGTGATGGTTTGAATGTACAATACCATTAAAGAACTATCATAAAACATAATAATATTTCGAAAAAAAGCGTTTTTTCATATTTTTATTGAATTTTAAATTCTGTCCACGGGAAAACGCTCATCCTGACATCGTCCACTTAGTTACGGTAATAATTCATATTAGATGAAATTTTTGCTTAATTTCTGGTATTTTTTATGTAGATAGCAACATTTTGATCATAGACAACGTGAGATATGGACAGTATTTTAAATACTAACTGTCGTAGCTCGCACGAAACGAGCGGCACTTGGGTAAAGTTAAATTGGTCACTGTTTTGTGTCAATATAGTTATGCAAATTTACGTTAAATTTGAAAAGTTGTGGTTCCTGCAATCACTGTAATCAGTTTTCATTAGAAAACTTATATGTTTGTGGTTTAAGATCCCATCAAAAATATCTAGGGTTATATGATAATAATAAAAATATTTCGATTTACTTGCGTAGAGACCGCACCGCGTTACGTCAGGATCGTTATGATTTGAGCTGTAACGTATAGCCTGATAAGAAATGTAACTAGCCTGACAGCGTAAGGTTGAAGGCACACTAATTATTTTTAATAATGAAAAATTCAGAAATGTTTCTTTTAATTAACATTTTTTAATATTAAAAAAGACATCAGATATATACACAAATAGTATTTTTTTTTGGCCGGCACTTTCTATTTTGAACCAAAATATATGGAACCTGGGTAATGTTTTTTCAGTTATTTAAATTAGTAAACATTTCAGTTTTGTTGAATTTAATTCTTGCATTTTTTCGTAATGTTTGTTTAATGATAATAAGCTCATAATCTGAAAATTTGATTCCATATTAAATAATGCTTAGTGTGTCCTAAACCTTGGCTTGTCAGTCTTGTTACTAAAACGTCAGGGTGAGTTACTGTCCATTATTTATTTCACAGAAAAAAGTTAATAAATAGACGATTACTGAGCTTAAGTTATAATATTTAATATATTTAGGTACATATTTTTAAGCGTTATAACTTAGTTGTGATTACATAATGTAGAACTTAGAGTAAGATAAAAAAAAGTTAAAGTTAGACTAAAATTTATTACCATCGTAACGAAACTTATTTCAATCGTGATTTATTTATTATTTGTAAGAAAAAGTGAGAATTTTTTGTGTTTAATCTGTTTATTATTTTAATATATATTTAATTAAACCAAATTTATTGCTTAAATGTGTGTGTATTATTTATTACAATAAAAAACTCTTCGTAACGACCTGACCTATAAATTGTTTCTAATGATACAAAAAAGTGAATTTACGTAATAAAACTATAAAATAAGTGTGAACCTTTATGCAAACATGAAAATTATATATATTTTACACCTATTTCAGTAGAAAAAGCAGTCATATCTCATCATTTTTATTGTTGCTTCATTTTTGCAAGTATCTGCAAGTGTAAAGAGACTATATACTATAGATAGCTCTTTAGTTCTCTATTGTATATCTATGGTAGTAACCATGGCAAATTACTTGTTGATAGATTTTTCTATTTTGACAACTGGTGATCTTTTCGCATATTCAAATACTTCTTAAACACTTGTTAATATTTAGTTTAACTACAAATAAACAACAATTCACTAAGTCAAATCTGTTTATTATTGCCACATAGTGATTCTTCAACTGTAAAAAGTTAATATGGTAGCAGAGCGTATACAAACAAAAATCAAGCGAATCAAGTGAAACGTTCTTTGTGCTATTACAAACATGCCGAGGACATACCACATAGATCCACTTGAAAAAGATAACTACGACACATGGGCAATCCAAGCAGAAGCAATATTAGTGAAAAACAATTTATGGAAGTATGTCACTATTCCTCTAGCCCCAAACGCGAGTGCTGAAGCCGTTGAGGGTGACAGACAGGCGAAATCAAAGCTAATCCTTATAATCGCCCCCTCACAGCTAAAGGAAATTAAAAAGTGCACTTCTGCAAAGGCTCTTTGGGATAAACTTAAAGAAATTTATGCAAGCAAAGGTCCCGCACGTAAAGCATCCCTTCTCAAGCAACTAATTCTTACAAAACTAGAAGGAAACGATGTGCGTGCACACTTAAACAAGTTGATGGACACAGTTGACAAACTGGCGGATATGGATGTAAACATAAACGAGGATCTGTTGACGATAATGATGTTATATAGCCTATCCTCAGAATACGAAAATTTTCGTGTTGCCATAGAGTCACGCGACATCCTGCCGAAACCAGAAGAACTTAAAATTAAAATTATAGAAGAGAGTGAAGCTCGACATCACAATGATGAACAGTACGATCCTGGTCAGCAAACCCAAGAAGAAAACGCACTCTATACTTTTTGTAAGGTCTGCAAGAAAACTGGAAGAAATATATTTCAGAAAAAGACACACAAAATATGCTCAAACTGCTGGAAGAAAAACAAAGAGAGGAAGTCCAACAAATCTCTCACTCCAACAACTAACTATGCTGAAGAGTGTCTTCTTACCTTGAACAGGAATAATCAAAACGATTGGGTACTTGATAGCGGTTGCACATCTCATATGACACATCAACGTGAATACTTCAAAGACATGAAGTCAGTGTCAAGAAAACTCAACTTTGCATCAGAAGATCATTCTGCTGATATCAAAGGAGAAGGCAGAGTTACTTTGAATTTGAAAAACAAATTACAAAGAATACATCTAGAAGACTCACTATTTGTACCCGCACTCTCTGTTAACCTACTCTCAGTGTCTAGTATGACCAATCACGGTGCCACAGTGAAGTTTGATAAAGACAAAGCAGTCATACGCAATAAAACAGGAAAATTGCTGATGACAGCAGAAAAATCAAATGGCCTCTACTACGTTAGATCGCCAAACATTGAAAGAAGCTTTACAGCAACGTCTGCAACAAGTTCTACAAACACAATACAAGACTGGCACAGGAAGCTTGGACATATGAACGACAAAGACCTCCACACAGCTCTCAACAATGAGACGTTAATTGGATTAAACTTTAATAAAAATGAGACTTTGTCAGATTGCGAAACCTGCATTCAATCAAAACTAACTCGAGTGCCAAGCCCTCCTAAACGAACTACACCCAGAACTACTGAACGTCTAGAGATTGTACACAGTGACGTATGTGGTCCAATTAGTACACCATCTCAGGGAAAAAACAAATACTTTGTAACTTTTATTGACGATTACAGTAGGTACGGACGGGTCTATTTTTTGAAGAACAAATCAGAAGTCCTTGATAAGTTCAAAGAGTATAAACAAGAAATGGAAAACTTTACAGGCAACAAAATCAAACATTTGCAAACGGACAACGGTACGGAATACATCAACGGGAAATTCCAAGCCTATCTAAGAGAACACGGAATTGCGCGAAGACTGACCGCACCTTATACCCCACACCAAAATGGTATCGCTGAACGGAAGAATCGAACATTATTGGAGAAAGCCAGAGCTATGCTTATTGACGCAAATGCACCAATGCAATTATGGGCAGAAGCAATCTGCACAGCAAACTACCTGTCCAATAGAAGTGTGAACAGTGCTATTGAAAACAAAACACCATTCGAGAAATGGGTGTTAAGAAAGCCCTGTGTTTCTCATCTCCATCCTTTTGGATCCAAAACGTTCATACTGAATAAAGGTCCCAGAGGTCATAAATTTGGCTCGAAAGCTATACCAGGACTGTTTGTTGGATACTCTGATACCAGCAAAGCCTACAGGGTCTTCGTTCCGTCCAAACGCAAAACATTTATTTCCAAAGATGTAAAAGTTGTAAAAGCAAACTATTACTCAAACTCTACTCAACAGATTGACGTCAACGTTCCAATCAACAAATTGACATATAATGAAAACAAGATTTACTAACAAATAATTTGAAGTCAAACAAGTACCTTCTGCGAGACAGCTGGCTGACATGTGTACCAAGCCACTCTTTGGCCCAAAATTAGAAGAACTAAGTGGAAAGATTGGCTTAAAGAGAATTTAAAAATTCTTAAAAGTTCGGAGGGTGTAAAGAGACTATATACTATAGATAGCTCTTTAGTTCTCTATTGTATATCTATGGTAGTAACCATGGCAAATTACTTGTTGATAGATTTTTCTATTTTGACAACTGGTGATCTTTTCGCATATTCAAATACTTCTTAAACACTTGTTAATATTTAGTTTAACTACAAATAAACAACAATTCACTAAGTCAAATCTGTTTATTATTGCCACATAGTGATTCTTCAACTGTAAAAAGTTAATAGCAAGTTTTTTGAGAACTGCCCAATTATAAATAAAGAACTACCTAGGTATTTAAGTTTATATTAAACAGTTTAAAGTATTATGTATGTCTCCGGCCAACCATACGGTTTGGTCACCCTAATGAAGAAAAGGACACATACATCTACTTGACCTCTCTGTCGGCTCGTTTTGGGGCGAAGCGCTCAATCCGGTTTATAGTACTAAATTCATGGTCAAACCATAGCTTTTTCTACTATTGTCTATGTCTAGTGATCAAAAACAAAACGTCAAGTGAAGTGACCTTGCCAATTTGTAAACAATACCTTGAATACACAAAGTTTATCTAATTTCCTACTGCCGTCCATTTATTATCCAACATATTGTGATCTTGAATATAAATACAGTAAAAGGAAGCTGTGACCAGCCCGAGAAAATGAATATTGATTTCGAGACAATGGCTGTTTTGGAGGAAGAATCGCAAAGTGTAAGAGCTATCTTTGTTTTGCCTATTTTTTATATCGTGTGTTGCCTATTTTTAGATTGAAAATGTTTTAGGTGAGAAGTTTTTGGACATAGAAGATGTAATATTTTATCTTAGATCAAATTCGACCCTGATTCCCCGAATAATTTGTGTAGAACAGTCATTCCTGGTTCATAATTTGATTCCATTGCGTAAATACCAAACCTATTTCATCATTCATTATAAATATTGAAACACCATTGTCAGCTATGATTGATTGGGTATATAATCTTTTGTTTTTCAAATACTCAGGTATTTTAAATGAGAACATGCTTTTATCATTCTTAACTTTCAGTAATTTTTGTGATAGGTACTTATGATATATAAAGTAAACTCAACCTTGATATCAAGCACAATATTATGATAATTTATTAGGTCATTTGATTTAATTTTGCTAGAATATTTCCTTGTTTTCAACAAACCAATGAGTTTGGCATAAAGATTGTCTTTATCGGGACATTTTAAAGTTAATATTTCCTTAACATAGTGCCTATAATTTAAATCTTTCAAACTTTTGCTTGCTTTTACAAGTTATAAAATACCATCAACGGGAAGCTTTGTTTCCTTAATATGTCACAATACTTGAATATACTCTGCCTGAACAATAATAATAATAATAGGTAATAATTGAATTGGTTGGATAAGTGGTGGTCTTTGATTTTGCTGTTTTAAGGTCATTGTATATGTAATGGGGAAAAAACCCCAGATGGGATAGGACGGGTTCTGTGCGCCATACATTTTCTCCCGTCCAGTCCACGCCCTATGCTCGTCTAGTCACATATGTTTTGTTACTATATTTTTATATGCAACAATGTCAAGAAATCGTCCCATCTGGGGGTTTTCCCGTTACAGGCTTCCCGCTGTGAAATTCCACAGCAAATCATTAATTTTGTAGCTCAAGGTTAAGATAAAAATAAAATAAAAAATGCCAAATCATACTATTGTAAAAAATCCTAAAAACAGCATTATCTAGTTTTGTATGTGGAAAACTACATGTTGTTTTGATTTAATGTTGATTTAATAGATTGGCAACAGATGGCGCTGCTTACTCTGCATCGCCATTTATATTATGTTGTTTCATTCAAAGTGGAGCTATTTGTACAGATAGACAAATAGTTTGGTTGTACAGTACAGCTACATGTATTTTCATTTTATAAAAATATAAGAAAAGTGAAAGTAGGTTGTTATGTAAGTATCTACCAAAGTTGATAGTATTGTGTAAAGTAATACAGAAAATTTATCAACTTTTCTCCTAAAGAGAAATAAGGGTCTTTGTTCTTTTTTAAAATTTTTATCAATTTACTTTGTAAAAAGAGAAAGAAACTCGAGTATTTTGCCAAATACTTTATCGAGTAGGTTTTCATGCGAATTGTAAATTACTGTATTACGGCGCGCGGGGCGGGCCGCGTGAGGCCGTGGCCGGAAAAAGATTTTTCTTTATAATCGTCAATTCGCTAGTTAGGGTGCTCGCTCACTCACCACTTTAGCCAGTTAGGGCTAAAGAAGTTTTTAAATAAAATGCACATAGGCATAGGTACAACAAACAGTTTCGGTCGCGTTAAAAAATGTTGCGTTTTGTCGTTCCAGTGGTGTATATCTAGAGATCTTTTCCGGGGGGGGTCTGGCCTCCAGTTCCCAGCCAAAGCTACCAGGCAAGGGGGAGGAGGGTGGGTGAGGGGGATGCTTGAGGGGGGGGATGCTTGAGCCAGCCAAAAAATATTAAGCTTTTTCTGGGGTGGGCACCAGACTGTTCTGGGGTGGGGCGTGGGCACCAGACCGTTCTAGGGTGGGCCAGGCCCTCCCAATGTCCCAATGAAAGGCAGCCTTCAAGGAGATGTGCTACGACTACGAAGCTGTGCGCGATAAGCTAAGCTAGAGTCTGTCTAAAAAGTCAGTTTACATGAGAAATTATTAAATTATTTATAAAAACTTATACTGGTAACCCTGTTGGTGCTGTCAAAATTCTAATTGTAAACATAGCTTTACTCAATTTTATTTAATTGGTGGGGTGGTTGGGGATTTAGGTGGGTATTAAAATTACCTTTGAAATTACCCATGTTAACTGACTTTTTAGACAGACTCTACGAACTAAACAAGGTGGAACATTTTAAGTCAACCTGGTGGAGGAAAAGCGCTCCAAATACAGTTGCTAGTTTTTCTCAAATGAAAAATTCCCTTATTAAAATAAAAGAAAAACTGCATATTAGATTTTTAAAAATATGCTTGAGAATGCTCTCACTACAGTCACAACATACCGGGAATGTCCGGGAATCGAATCAAAGCACTTACATTAAAATTAAAGGAACACCATTTAATTATGAATCCCAAAATCTTCATTCATAATGACATTTCAGATAGCTATCTTTTCTGTGCTGTACTGTTAAGGTATGATTCCGATGTCGGCAGCAAGCAGCAGTGTTACCGCAGCACTGCTGCCGCAGCACCACCTGGTCCCCATACATTCTTTGTAGGTTTATACGAGACTAGCTTCCGCCCGCGACTTCGTCTGCGTGGAAAGGTTTTTTGCTCTCCCTCGGGAGAATATTTTTTTTTCGAGATGAAAGGTACCCTATGTCCTTTTCTGTATCCCTGACAACGTGTATGCAAAGTTTCATGATGATCCGTTCAGTAGTTACGACGTGAAGGCGTAACAAACAAACAAACAAACGGACTTTCGCATTTATAATATTAGGGGCATTCCACGGTGACGGTCGGGACATTGTAACTCATTTTCAGAGACGTTATTGAGTATATTTTCAATAATATGTCAAAACTTCATTGAATTTTAGGTAAAGTTGTTAATAAATACAAGCAATAATAAGGGAAAGAAGATAGAACTTTAAAAAAGTATGTTTAACTATGTGATATCGCAATTCGAATCAGTGTGACGGTCGGGACTTCAAATTACCTACCTGCTCCAAGTGTGTGCATTCTTTTTAAAAATTCAGATCAGTTACAACCTTCAATAATTAATTAATTTTTTTTATATTATCCTAGATAGATATTCTTTAATCTAAACAATAGTTAAAGTTGATAAGGTAAGCCAATTTTTCCCCATAAATATTTAAAGACTGTGACGGTCGGTACAAGGATTTGTGACGGTCGGGACGAGTAACATTGTAACACAAACAAATTCGAATTTGACTAAGTTTTTATTATTGTTAAACAAAATTTTTAGTTTTCCAAGGACAATTATATCGATTACTATTAATAAGGACAATTACTTAGCTGCTAACTTACTACTTAATTCAAAATTTAATTATTTTCAAGAACATCAATATTTTCTTTAAATTCATAGTAAATAAGATATTTTTTTGCTCTCAATCTCCTCCTACGACTTTGCTATTTTTCTTTTTGTAAGATTTTCATATCTTTATCTGGATCTTCTATTTGTTTTGCCCTAGACCGTCGTTTTTGCTCAGGTGGATCCATTTCTAGAAAAAAAGTGTATGTGTAGTACACCTAATCAAGAGTTTCATGCAATAAACTCTATATTAATCAATTTATAGTTTATACAATACTAAATCATATACTAGAAACTACTAACTAGTTTATTTTATTATTTAAATATGAGTAAAGCATGGTGACGGTCGGGACAAACTGTGACGGTCGGGACAGCGTAAAAAAATCACATAATATTTCACCATTTCACCTTTATATGCCTCTATACACGACATCATTAGCCATTTTCAGTTTTGTGTCAAAACGTGTACTGCTAATCTGTGACGGTCGGGACACCACTTTGTGACAACACAAAATATTCAAATGTAGTCCTAGTCATTAAATAAATAAATGGACAGAAAATTGTAACGCATCTTCTTACTTTCCAAAGGTTTTTTAAAAGCTTACCTTTATAGTTTGAGCTTAGGACAAACTAATTACTGTTTTTCAGTGACGGTCGGGACACAAAACTTATAGCTGTTCAAAGGGAAATAAAATAGAAACTGGCTTACCGTTTTAAAAAGTGATTCGCGTAAATAACACATGAGAAAATGTTTAATTGCACAGTAATATACAGTGATCGAAAAAGCAAACAAAATGGACGAAAACAGTGTTGCAAATTGAAGAAAAAATCTACTACAGAGCATTGCGACTTGACTAGTGTTGCTCCTGATTGAAAAATACAATATTGATGAATATTTTGGTGAAAAAAAAAATTGTTTTACAAAGTTCAGATAAATAGCTATGTTGTAGGCATGAAATTTAGTTTGATAATTGAGTTTTAATTTTTACTAGTCGGGTGACAGTTACCGTGGAAAGCCCCATTAGTAAGGATTACATTCCAGCACTGCTGCGACAGCACTGCTGCTTGCTGCCGAGATCGGAATCATACCTTAATGTAGACTTTGTTATTTATTCGGTGAGCCAGGGGCCGGCCGTACCGGCTAACGCTCCGAACTTCGGCAAGTCTGCCGAGCTTCAAATGAAAACAGATAAATCGAGCCTCAATCAGGTCAAAATGGCGAACCCCAATTCATGACGTCACACGATCAATTATTATCTTCCAAATAACTTCGGCAAATAGTTACAATACAAAATTTCTCTTTTTTAAGTTGAAGTCCGGCAGACCCGTCGAAGTTCGAAAACTTAGCTGGTAGGGCCCCAGGCCCCCAGTTCAGTAAATAAATAGCAACTTTTTGCTTGCAAATATTTAATTTTTTTGCTGAATTCAGTGATCTACGTTTAATAAAACTTTGGTGAGCAATTCAGTGACCCACGTTAAGTAAAATTTAGATGTGCCACGTTTAAGAAAATAAAAACCGGCCAAGTGCGAGTCGGACTCGCGCACGTAGGGTTCCGTACCAAAATCCGGAAAAAAATATGTTTGTTGTATGGGAGCCCCCGTTAAATATTAATTTTATTCTGTTTATAGTATTTGTTGTTATAGCGGCAACAAAAATACATCATCTGTGAAAATTTCAACTGTCTGCCTGTTGTCGTTATTAATAACGAGCAAAAAACGGCAAAAAAATCACGTTTTTTGTATGGGAGCCCCCCTTAAATATAAATTTATTCTGTTTTTAGTATTTATTGTTAAAGCGGCGACAAAAATACATCATCTGTGAAAATTTCAACTTTCTAGCTATCACGGTTCATGAGATACAGCCTGGTGACAAACAGACATACAGATGGACAGCGAAGTCTTAGTAATAGGGTCCCGTTTTTACCCTTTGGGTACGGAACCCTTAAAAAACATAGTTTTTATCGCTTCGCGCGCTCGCACCGCTCGGCTCACATGTGTTTTGGTCGCATTTCATCGCATGGCTGTTCTAACCTAACCTAATGAACTCTTAAGACCTCCGTGAAGATAGCCACCCCATTTCGAGTGCCCAGGTTTTGAGGGTGCAGGTCGTTAGTTTAGCGTTAGTTTTGATTTGTTTTGGAAAAAAAATCGTTTGTTTAGATTTCCTTCATACTTTTTTTTTAAAAACAAAAGTGGGGTGGCTATCTTCACGCTAGCCACCCCATTGCACCAAATGGTTTTATTTAAAGCTTATTCGATAGATATTTGTTAGTTTCGTTTGTTTTGATTAAAATTTTCGTTTGTTTAGACTCCGTATTCCCTAGAAAAAAATGCAAAGTGGGGTGGCTATCTTCACGTGAAGATAGCCACCCCATATGGCAAAACAAAATAAAAATTGCGCATTATGATTGCTTTTCGTTAGTTTTGATTTGTTTTGATAAAATTTTGTTTGTTTTGACAAACCGAAAAAAGTTATGATTTTTTTTATTTTTTTAGAAAAATCTTGCCTGCACGCACTAACAACCTCAATAACTCGTTATATGGACTAGTTTATGTAAGGAATCATTGAATAATGCTAAATCTATGTGAGTACATCAAAATGTACCGTTACTCATAGAAAAAATTGGGCTATAGATAGGTAGATACACATAAGAAAAATACTCAAATTGTAGAATTCCGTAAGTACGCGTAAAAACGCTATTCTAATATTCGTTTAAAGGAGCGCCCGCAAATGACTAGGTTCAAATGAAAGATGCAAGTGTTAGCTATGGCCTTACATAAGTTTTTTCGTTTGTTACGAAATAGACAACTGTGTAGACCAGGAGCAAACATACGGTTCGTTAAAGTTACCTACTCACTTCGAACCGCTAAAAGTATTTGTTTTGAAGGAGCGCCCGCAAATGACTAGGTTCAAATGAAAGATGCAAGTCTTAGCTATGGCCCTACATAAGTCTTTTCGTTTGTTTCGAAATAGACAACTGTGTAGACCAGGAGAAAACTTTCAGTTCGTTTTAATTACATGCTCACTTTAAAATGCTAAAAGTATTTGTTTTGATGGAGCGCCCGCAAATGACTAGGTTCAAATGAAAGATGCAAGTATTAGCTATGGCCTTACATAAGTTTTTTCGTTTGTTTCGAAATAGACAACTGTGTAGACCAGGAGCAAACATACGGTTCGTTAAAGTTACCTACTCACTTCGAACCGATAAAAGTATTTGTTTTGAAGGAGCGCCCGCAAATGACTAGGTTCAAATGAAAGATGCAAGTCTTAGCTATGGCCCTACATAAGTCTTTTCGTTTGTTTCGAAATAGACAACTGTGTAGACCAGGAGTAAACATTCAGTTCGTTATAATTACCTGCTCACTTTAAATTGCTAAAAGTATTTGTTTTGATGGAGCGCCCGCAAATCACTAGGTTCAAATAAAAGATGCCAGTGTTAGCTATGGCCCTACATAAGTCTTTTCGTTTGTTTCGAAATAGACAACTGTGTAGACCAGGAGCAAACATACGGTGCGTTATAATTACCTACTCACTTCGAACCGCTAAAAGTATTTGTTTTGAAGGAGCGCCCGCAAATGACTAGGTTCAAATGAATGATGCAAGTCTAAGCTATAGCCCTACATAAGTCTTTTCGTTTGTTTCGAAATAGACAACTGTGTAGACCAGGAGTAAACTTTCAGTTCGTTTTAATTACCTGCTCACTTTAAATTGCTGAAAGTATTTGTTTTGATAGAGCGCCCGCAAATGACTAGGTTCAAATAAAAGATGCAAGTCTTAGCTATGGCCCTACATAAGTCTTTTCGTTTGTTTCGAAATAGACAACTGTGTAGACCAGGAGTAAACATTCAGTTCGTTATAATTACCTGCTCACTTTAAATTGCTAAAAGTATTTGTTTTGATGGAGCGCCCGCAAATGACTAGGTTCAAATGAAAGATGCAAGTGTTAGCTATGACCCTACATAAATCTTTTCGTTTGTTTCGAAATAGACAACTGTGTAGACCAGGAGAAAACTTTCAGTTCGTTATAATTACCTGCTCACTTTAAATTGCTAAAAGTATTTGTTTTGATGGAGCGCCCGCAAATGACTAGGTTCAAATGAAAGATGCAAGTGTTAGCTATGACCCTACATAAATCTTTTCGTTTGTTTCGAAATAGACAACTGTGTAGACCAGGAGAAAACTTTCAGTTCGTTATAATTACCTGCTCACTTTAAATTGCTAAAAGTATTTGTTTTGATGGAGCGCCCGCAAATGACTAGGTTCAAATGAAAGATGCAAGTGTTAGCTATGGCCCTACATAAATTTTTTCGTTTGTTTCGAAATAGACAACTGTGTAGACCAGGAGTAAACATTCAGTTCGTTATAATTACCTGCTCAATTTAAATTGCTAAAAGTATTTGTTTTGATGGAGCGCCCGCAAATGACTAGGTTCAAATGAAAGATGCAAGTGTTAGCTATGACCCTACATAAATCTTTTCGTTTGTTTCGAAATAGACAACTGTGTAGACCAGGAGAAAACTTTCAGTTCGTTATAATTACCTGCTCACTTTAAATTGCTAAAAGTATTTGTTTTGATGGAGCGCCCGCAAATGACTAGGTTCAAATGAAAGATGCAAGTGTTAGCTATGGCCCTACATAAATTTTTTCGTTTGTTTCGAAATAGACAACTGTGTAGACCAGGAGTAAACATTCAGTTCGTTATAATTACCTGCTCACTTTAAAATGGCTAAAAGTATTTGTTTTGATGGAGCGCCCGCAAATGACTAGGTTCAAATGAAAGATGCAAGTCTAAGCTATGGCCCTACATAAGTCTTTTCGTTTGTTTCGAAATAGACAACTGTGTAGACCAGGAGCAAACATACGGTTCGTTAAAGTTACCTACTCACTTCGAACCGCTAAAAGTATTTGTTTCGAAGGAGCGCCCGCAAATGACTAGGTTCAAATGAAAGATGCAAGTGTTAGCTATGGCCCTACATAAGTCTTTTCGTTTGTTTCGAAATAGACAACTGTGTAGACCAGGAGTAAACATTCAGTTCGTTATAATTACCTGCTCACTTTAAATTGCTAAAAGTATTTGTTTTGATGGAGCGCCCGCAAATGACTAGGTTCAAATAAAAGATGCCAGTGTTAGCTATGGCCCTACATAAGTCTTTTCGTTTGTTTCGAAACAGACAACTGTGTAGACCAGGAGCAAACATACGGTTCGTTAAAGTTACCTACTCACTTCGAACCGATAAAAGTATTTGTTTTGAAGGAGCGCCCGCAAATGACTAGGTTCAAATGAAAGATGCAAGTCTTAGCTATGGCCTTACATAAGTTTTTTCGTTTGTTTCGAAATAGACAACTGTGTAGACCAGGAGTAAACATTCAGTTCGTTATAATTACCTGCTCACTTTAAATTGCTAAAAGTATTTGTTTTGATGGAGCGCCCGCAAATGACTGGGTTGAAATGAAAGATACAAGTGTTAGCTATGGCCCTACATAAATCTTTTCGTTTGTTTCGAAATAGACAACTGTGTAGACCAGGAGTAAACATTCAGTTCGTTATAATTACCTACTCACTTCGAACCGCTAAAAGTATTTGTTTTGAAGGAGCGCCCGCAAATGACTAGGTTCAAATGAAAGATGCAAGTCTAAGCTATGGCCCTACATAAGTCTTTTCGTTTGTTTCGAAATAGACAACTGTGTAGACCAGGAGAAAACTTTCAGTTCGTTTTAATAACCTGCTCACTTTAAATTGCTAAATGTATTTGTTTTGATGGAGCGCCCGCAAATGACTGGGTTGAAATGAAAGATACAAGTGTTAGCTATGGCCCTACATAAATCTTTTCGTTTGTTTCGAAATAGACAACTGTGTAGACCAGGAGTAAACATTCAGTTCGTTATAATTACCTACTCACTTCGAACCGCTAAAAGTATTTGTTTTGAAGGAGCGCCCGCAAATGACTAGGTTCAAATGAAAGATGCAAGTCTAAGCTATGGCCCTACATAAGTCTTTTCGTTTGTTTCGAAATAGACAACTGTGTAGACCAGGAGAAAACTTTCAGTTCGTTTTAATTACCTGCTCACTTTAAATTGCTAAAAGTATTTGTTTTGATGGAGCGCCCGCAAATCACTAGGTTAAAATAAAAGATGCCAGTGTTAGCTATGGCCCTACATAAGTCTTTTCGTTTGTTTCGAAATAGACAACTGTGTAGACCAGGAGTAAACATTCAGTTCGTTATAATTACCTACTCACTTCGAACCGCTAAAAGTATTTGTTTTGAAGGAGCGCCCGCAAATGACTAGGTTCAAATAAAAGATGCAAGTCTAAGCTATGGCCCTACATAAGTCTTTTCGTTTGTTTCGAAATAGACAACTGTGTAGACCAGGAGAAAACTTTCAGTTCGTTTTAATTACATGCTCACTTTAAATTGCTAAAAGTATTTGTTTTGATGGAGCGCCCGCAAATGACTAGGTTCAAATGAAAGATGCAAGTGTTAGCTATGGCCTTACATAAGTTTTTCGTTTGTTTCGAAATAGACAACTGTGTAGACCAGGAGCAAACATACGGTTCGTTAAAGTTACCTACTCACTTCGAACCGCTAAAAGTATTTGTTTTGAAGGAGCGCCCGCAAATGACTAGGTTTAAATGAAAGATGCAAGTCTTAGCTATGGCCCTACATAAGTCTTTTCGTTTGTTTCGAAATAGACAACTGTGTAGACCAGGAGTAAACATTCAGTTCGTTATAATTACCTACTCACTTCGAACCGCTAAAAGTATTTGTTTTGAAGGAGCGCCCGCAAATGACTAGGTTCAAATAAAAGATGCAAGTCTAAGCTATGGCCCTACATAAGTCTTTTCGTTTGTTTCGAAATAGACAACTGTGTAGACCAGGAGAAAACTTTCAGTTCGTTTTAATTACCTGCTCACTTTAAATTGCTAAAAGTATTTGTTTTGAAGGAGCGCCCGCAAATGACTAGGTTCAAATGAAAGATGCAAGTCTTAGCTATGGCCCTACATAAGTCTTTTCGTTTGTTTCGAAATAGACAAATGTGTAGACCAGGAGCAAACATACGGTGCGTTATAATTACCTACTCACTTCGAACCGCTAAAAGTATTTGTTTTGAAGGAGCGCCCGCAAATGACTAAGTTCAAATGAAAGATGCAAGTCTTAGCTATGGCCCTACATAAGTCTTTTCGTTTGTTTCGAAATAGACAACTGTGTAGACCAGGAGCAAACATACGGTTCGTTAAAGTTACCTTCTCACTTTAAATTGCTAAAAGTATTTGTTTTGATGGAGCGCCCGCAAATTACTAGGTTCAAATGAAAGATGCAAGTCTTAGCTATGGCCCTACATAAGTCTTTTCGTTTGTTTCGAAATAGACAACTGTGTAGACCAGGAGCAAACATACGGTGCGTTATAATTACCTACTCACTTCGAACCGCTAAAAGTATTTGTTTTGAAGGAGCGCCCGCAAATGACTAGGTTCAAATAAAAGATGCAAGTCTTAGCTATGGCCCTACATAAGTCTTTTCGTTTGTTTCGAAATAGACAACTGTGTAGACCAGGAGTAAACATTCAGTTCGTTATAATTACCTGCTCACTTTAAATTGCTAAAAGTATTTGTTTTGATGGAGCGCCCGCAAATGACTAGGTTCAAATGAAAGATGCAAGTGTTAGCTATGACCCTACATAAATCTTTTGGTTTGTTTCGAAATAGACAACTGTGTAGACCAGGAGAAAACTTTCAGTTCGTTATAATTACCTGCTCACTTTAAATTGCTAAAAGTATTTGTTTTGATGGAGCGCCCGCAAATGACTAGGTTCAAATGAAAGATGCAAGTGTTAGCTATGACCCTACATAAATCTTTTCGTTTGTTTCGAAATAGACAACTGTGTAGACCAGGAGAAAACTTTCAGTTCGTTATAATTACCTGCTCACTTTAAATTGCTAAAAGTATTTGTTTTGATGGAGCGCCCGCAAATGACTAGGTTCAAATGAAAGATGCAAGTGTTAGCTATGGCCCTACATAAATTTTTTCGTTTGTTTCGAAATAGACAACTGTGTAGACCAGGAGTAAACATTCAGTTCGTTATAATTACCTGCTCACTTTAAATTGCTAAAAGTATTTGTTTTGATGGAGCGCCCGCAAATGACTAGGTTCAAATGAAAGATGCAAGTGTTAGCTATGACCCTACATAAATCTTTTCGTTTGTTTCGAAATAGACAACTGTGTAGACCAGGAGAAAACTTTCAGTTCGTTATAATTACCTGCTCACTTTAAATTGCTAAAAGTATTTGTTTTGATGGAGCGCCCGCAAATGACTAGGTTCAAATGAAAGATGCAAGTGTTAGCTATGGCCCTACATAAATTTTTTCGTTTGTTTCGAAATAGACAACTGTGTAGACCAGGAGTAAACATTCAGTTCGTTATAATTACCTGCTCACTTTAAAATGGCTAAAAGTATTTGTTTTGATGGAGCGCCCGCAAATGACTAGGTTCAAATGAAAGATGCAAGTCTAAGCTATGGCCCTACATAAGTCTTTTCGTTTGTTTCGAAATAGACAACTGTGTAGACCAGGAGCAAACATACGGTTCGTTAACGTTACCTACTCACTTCGAACCGCTAAAAGTATTTGTTTCGAAGGAGCGCCCGCAAATGACTAGGTTCAAATGAAAGATGCAAGTGTTAGCTATGGCCCTACATAAGTCTTTTCGTTTGTTTCGAAATAGACAACTGTGTAGACCAGGAGAAAACTTTCAGTTCGTTATAATTACCTGCTCACTTTAAATTGCTAAAAGTATTTGTTTTGATGGAGCGCCCGCAAATGACTAGGTTCAAATGAAAGATGCAGGTGTTAGCTATGGCCCTAGATAAATTTTTTCGTTTGTTTCGAAATAGACAACTGTGTAGACCAGGAGTAAACATTCAGTTCGTTATAATTACCTGCTCACTTTAAAATGGCTAAAAGTATTTGTTTTGATGGAGCGCCCGCAAATGACTAGGTTCAAATGAAAGATGCAAGTCTAAGCTATGGCCCTACATAAGTCTTTTCGTTTGTTTCGAAATAGACAACTGTGTAGACCAGGAGCAAACATACGGTTCGTTAAAGTTACCTACTCACTTCGAACCGCTAAAAGTATTTGTTTCGAAGGAGCGCCCGCAAATGACTAGGTTCAAATGAAAGATGCAAGTGTTAGCTATGGCCCTACGTAAATCTTTTCGTTTGTTTCGAAATAGACAACTGTGTAGACCAGGAGTAAACATTCAGTTCGTTATAATTACCTACTCACTTCGAACCGCTAAAAGTATTTGTTTTGAAGGAGCGCCCGCAAATGACTAGGTTCAAATGAAAGATGCAAGTCTTAGCTATGGCCTTACATAAGTCTTTTCGTTTGTTTCGAAATAGACAACTGTGTAGACCAGGAGTAAACATTCAGTTCGTTATAATTACCTGCTCACTTTAAATTGCTAAAAGTATTTGTTTTGATGGAGCGCCCGCAAATGACTGGGTTGAAATGAAAGATACAAGTGTTAGCTATGGCCCTACATAAATCTTTTCGTTTGTTTCGAAATAGACAACTGTGTAGACCAGGAGTAAACATTCAGTTCGTTATAATTACCTACTCACTTCGAACCGCTAAAAGTATTTGTTTTGAAGGAGCGCCCGCAAATGACTAGGTTCAAATGAAAGATGCAAGTCTAAGCTATGGCCCTACATAAGTCTTTTCGTTTGTTTCGAAATAGACAACTGTGTAGACCAGGAGAAAACTTTCAGTTCGTTTTAATAACCTGCTCACTTTAAATTGCTAAAAGTCTTTGTTTTGATGGAGCGCCCGCAAATCACTAGGTTCAAATAAAAGATGCCAGTGTTAGCTATGGCCCTACATAAGTCTTTTCGTTTGTTTCGAAATAGACAACTGTGTAGACCAGGAGCAAACGTACGGTGCGTTATAATTACCTACTCACTTCGAACCGCTAAAAGTATTTGTTTTGAAGAAGCGCCCGCAAATGACTAGGTTCAAATGAAAGATGCAAGTGTTAGCTATGGCCCTACATAAGTCTTTTCGTTTGTTTCGAAATAGACAACTGTGTAGACCAGGAGAAAACTTTCAGTTCGTTTTAATTACCTGTTCACTTTAAATTGCTAAAAGTATTTGTTTTGATAGAGCGCCCGCAAATGACTAGGTTCAAATAAAAGATGCAAGTCTTAGCTATGGCCTTACATAAGTTTTTTCGTTTGTTTCGAAATAAACAACTGTGTAGACCAGGAGAAAACTTTCAGTTCGTTATAATTTTCTGCTCACTTTAAATTGCTAAAAGTATTTGTTTTGGTGGAGCGCCCGCAAATGACTAGGTTCAAATGAAAGATGCAAGTCTTAGCTATGGCCCTACATAAGTCTTTTTGTTTGTTTCGAAATAGACAACTGTGTAGACCAGGAGTAAACATTCAGTTCGTTATAATTACCTGCTCAATTTAAATTGCTAAAAGTATTTGTTTTGAAGGAGCGCCCGCAAATGACTAGGTTCAAATGAAAGATGCAAGTCTAAGCTATGGCCCAACGTAAGTCTTTTCGTTTGTTTCGAAATAGACAACTGTGTAGACCAGGAGAAAACTTTCAGTTCGTTTTAATTACCTGCTCACTTTCAATTGCTAAAAGTATTTGTTTTGATGGAGCGCCCGCAAATCACTAGGTTCAAATAAAAGATGCCAGTGTTAGCTGTGGCCCTACATAAGTCTTTTCGTTTGTTTCGAAATAGACAACTGTGTAGACCAGGAGCAAACATACGGTTCGTTAAAGTTACCTACTCACTTCGAACCGATAAAAGTATTTGTTTTGAAGGAGCGCCCGCAAATGACTAGGTTCAAATGAAAGATGCAAGTCTTAGCTATGGCCCTACGTAAGTCTTTTCGTTTGTTTCGAAATAGACAACTGTGTAGACCAGGAGTAAACATTCAGTTCGTTATAATTACCTGCTCACTTTAAATTGCTAAAAGTATTTGTTTTGATGGAGCGCCCGCAAATGACTGGGTTGAAATGAAAGATACAAGTGTTAGCTATGGCCCTACATAAATCTTTTCGTTTGTTTCGAAATAGACAACTGTGTAGACCAGGAGTAAACATTCAGTTCGTTTTAATTACCTGCTCACTTTAAATTGCTAAAAGTATTTGTTTTGATGGAGCGCCCGCAAATGACTAGGTTCAAATGAAAGATGCAAGTGTTAGCTATGGCCCTACATAAATCTTTTCGTTTGTTTCGAAATAGACAACTGTGTAGACCAGGAGAAAACTTTCAGTTCGTTTTAATAACCTGCTCACTTTTAATTGCTAAAAGTATTTGTTTTGATGGAGCGCCCGCAAATCACTAGGTTCAAATAAAAGATGCAAGTCTTAGCTATGGCCCTTCATAAGTCTTTTCGTTTGTTTCGAAATAGACAACTGTGTAGACCAGGAGTAAACATTCAGTTCGTTATAATTACCTACTCACTTCGAACCGCTAAAAGTATTTGTTTTGAAGGAGCGCCCGCAAATGACTAGGTTCAAATAAAAGATGCAAGTCTAAGCTATGGCCCTACATAAGTCTTTTCGTTTGTTTCGAAATAGACAACTGTGTAGACCAGGAGAAAACTTTCAGTTCGTTTTAATTACATGCTCACTTTAAATTGCTAAAAGTATTTGTTTTGATGGAGCGCCCGCAAATGACTAGGTTCAAATGAAAGATGCAAGTGTTAGCTATGGCCTTACATAAGTTTTTCGTTTGTTTCGAAATAGACAACTGTGTAGACCAGGAGCAAACATACGGTTCGTTAAAGTTACCTACTCACTTCGAACCGCTAAAAGTATTTGTTTTGAAGGAGCGCCCGCAAATGACTAGGTTTAAATGAAAGATGCAAGTCTTAGCTATGGCCCTACATAAGTCTTTTCGTTTGTTTCGAAATAGACAACTGTGTAGACCAGGAGTAAACATTCAGTTCGTTATAATTACCTACTCACTTCGAACCGCTAAAAGTATTTGTTTTGAAGGAGCGCCCGCAAATGACTAGGTTCAAATAAAAGATGCAAGTCTAAGCTATGGCCCTACATAAGTCTTTTCGTTTGTTTCGAAATAGACAACTGTGTAGACCAGGAGAAAACTTTCAGTTCGTTTTAATTACCTGCTCACTTTAAATTGCTAAAAGTATTTGTTTTGAAGGAGCGCCCGCAAATGACTAGGTTCAAATGAAAGATGCAAGTCTTAGCTATGACCCTACATAAATCTTTTCGTTTGTTTCGAAATAGACAACTGTGTAGACCAGGAGAAAACTTTCAGTTCGTTATAATTACCTGCTCACTTTAAATTGCTAAAAGTATTTGTTTTGATGGAGCGCCCGCAAATGACTAGGTTCAAATGAAAGATGCAAGTGTTAGCTATGACCCTACATAAATCTTTTCGTTTGTTTCGAAATAGACAACTGTGTAGACCAGGAGAAAACTTTCAGTTCGTTATAATTACCTGCTCACTTTAAATTGCTAAAAGTATTTGTTTTGATGGAGCGCCCGCAAATGACTAGGTTCAAATGAAAGATGCAAGTGTTAGCTATGGCCCTACATAAATTTTTTCGTTTGTTTCGAAATAGACAACTGTGTAGACCAGGAGTAAACATTCAGTTCGTTATAATTACCTGCTCACTTTAAATTGCTAAAAGTATTTGTTTTGATGGAGCGCCCGCAAATGACTAGGTTCAAATGAAAGATGCAAGTGTTAGCTATGACCCTACATAAATCTTTTCGTTTGTTTCGAAATAGACAACTGTGTAGACCAGGAGCAAACATACGGTTCGTTAAAGTTACCTACTCACTTCGAACCGCTAAAAGTATTTGTTTTGAAGGAGCGCCCGCAAATGACTAAGTTCAAATAAAAGATGCAAGTCTTAGCTATGGCCCTACATAAGTCTTTTCGTTTGTTTCGAAATAGACAACTGTGTAGACCAGGAGAAAACTTTCAGTTCGTTTTAATTACCTGTTCACTTTAAATTGCTAAAAGTATTTGTTTTGATAGAGCGCCCGCAAATGACTAGGTTCAAATGAAAGATGCAAGTCTTAGCTATGGCCCTACATAAGTCTTTTCGTTTGTTTCGAAATAGACAACTGTGTAGACCAGGAGAAAACTTTCAGTTCGTTTTAATTACCTGCTCACTTTAAATTGCTAAAAGTATTTGTTTTGAGGCAGCGCCCGCAAATGACTAGGTTCAAATGAAAGATGCAAGTCTTAGCTATGGCCCTACATAAGTCTTTTCGTTTGTTTCGAAATAGACAACTGTGTAGACCAGGAGAAAACTTTCAGTTCGTTATTATATTATTTCGAAACAAACGAAAAGACTTATGTAGGGCCATAGCTAAGACTTGCATCTTTCATTTGAACCTAGTCATTTGCGGGCGCTGCCTCAAAACAAATACTTTTAGCAATTTAAAGTGAGCAGGTAATTAAAACGAACTGAAAGTTTTCTCCTGGTCTACACAGTTGTCTATTTCGAAACAAACGAAAAAACTTATGTAAGGCCATAGCTAAGACTTGCATCTTTTATTTGAACCTAGTCATTTGCGGGCGCTCTATCAAAACAAATACTTTTAGCAATTTAAAGTGAACAGGTAATTAAAACGAACTGAAAGTTTTCTCCTGGTCTACACAGTTGTCTATTTCGAAACATACGAAAAGACTTATGTAGGGCCATAGCTAAGACTTGCATCTTTTATTTGAACCTAGTCATTTGCGGGCGCTCCTTCAAAACAAATACTTTTAGCGGTTCGAAGTGAGTAGGTAATTATAACGCACCGTATGTTTGCTCCTGGTCTACACAGTTGTCTATTTCGAAACAAACGAAAAGACTTATGTAGGGCCATAGCTAACACTGGCATCTTTTATTTGAACCTAGTCATTTGCGGGCGCTCCATCAAAACAAATACTTTTAGCAATTTAAAGTGAGCAGGTAATTATAACGAACTGAATGAGTAGACTCCTGGTCTACACAGTTGTCTATTTCGAAACAAACGAAAAGACTTATGTACGGCCATAACTAACACTTGCATCTTTCATTTGAACCAAGTCATTTGCGGGCGCTCCATCAAAACAAATACTTTTAGCAATTTAAAGTGAGCAGGTAATTATAACGAACTGAATGTTTACTCCTGGTCTACACAGTTGTCTATTTCGAAACAAACGAAAAGACCTATGTAGGGCCATAGCTAACACTTGCATCTTTCATTTGAATTCAGTCATTTGCGGGCGCTCCATCAAAACAAATACTTTTACTAATTTAAAGTGAGCAGGTAATTAAAACGAACTGAAAGTTTTCTCCTGGTCTACACAGTTGTCTATTTCGAAACAAACGAAAAAATTTATGTAGGGCCATAGCTAACACTTGCATCTTTCATTTCAACTCAGTCATTTGCGGGCGCTCCATCAAAACAAATACTATTAGCAATTTAAAGTGAGCAGGTAATTATAACGAACTGAATGTTTACTCCTGGTCTACACAGTTGTCTATTTCGAAACAAACGAAAAGACTTATGTAGGGCCATAGCTAAGACTTGCATCTTTCATTTGAACCTAGTCATTTGCGGGCGCTCCTTCAAAACAAATACTTTTAGCGGTTCGAAGTGAGTAGGTAACTTTAACGAACCGTATGTTTGCTCCTGGTCTACACAGTTGTCTATTTCGAAACAAACGAAAAGACTTATGTAGGGCCATAGCTAACACTGGCATCTTTTATTTGAACCTAGTCATTTGCGGGCGCTCCATCAAAACAAATACTTTTAGCAATTTAAAGTGAGCAGTTAATTATAACGAACTGAATGTTTACTCCTGGTCTACACAGTTGTCTATTTCGAAACAAACGAAAAGACTTATGTAGGGCCATAACTAACACTTGCATCTTTCATTTGAATTTAGTCATTTGCGGGCGCTCCATCAAAACAAATACTTTTAGCAATTTAAAGTGAGCAGGTAATTATAACGAACTGAAAGTTTTCTCCTGGTCTACACAGTTGTCTATTTCGAAACAAACGAAAAGACTTATGTAGGGCCATAGCTAAGACTTGCATCTTTCATTTGAACCTAGTCATTTGCGGGCGCTGCCTCAAAACAAATACTTTTAGCAATTTAAAGTGAGCAGGTAATTAAAACGAACTGAAAGTTTTCTCCTGGTCTACACAGTTGTCTATTTCGAAACAAACGAAAAAACTTATGTAAGGCCATAGCTAAGACTTGCATCTTTTATTTGAACCTAGTCATTTGCGGGCGCTCTATCAAAACAAATACTTTTAGCAATTTAAAGTGAACAGGTAATTAAAACGAACTGAAAGTTTTCTCCTGGTCTACACAGTTGTCTATTTCGAAACATACGAAAAGACTTATGTAGGGCCATAGCTAAGACTTGCATCTTTTATTTGAACCTAGTCATTTGCGGGCGCTCCTTCAAAACAAATACTTTTAGCGGTTCGAAGTGAGTAGGTAATTATAACGCACCGTATGTTTGCTCCTGGTCTACACAGTTGTCTATTTCGAAACAAACGAAAAGACTTATGTAGGGCCATAGCTAACACTGGCATCTTTTATTTGAACCTAGTCATTTGCGGGCGCTCCATCAAAACAAATACTTTTAGCAATTTAAAGTGAGCAGGTAATTATAACGAACTGAATGTTTACTCCTGGTCTACACAGTTGTCTATTTCGAAACAAACGAAAAGACTTATGTACGGCCATAACTAACACTTGCATCTTTCATTTGAACCAAGTCATTTGCGGGCGCTCCATCAAAACAAATACTTTTACTAATTTAAAGTGAGCAGGTAATTAAAACGAACTGAAAGTTTTCTCCTGGTCTACACAGTTGTCTATTTCGAAACAAACGAAAAAATTTATGTAGGGCCATAGCTAACACTTGCATCTTTCATTTCAACCCAGTCATTTGCGGGCGCTCCATCAAAACAAATACTATTAGCAATTTAAAGTGAGCAGGTAATTATAACGAACTGAATGTTTACTCCTGGTCTACACAGTTGTCTATTTCGAAACAAACAAAAAGACTTATGTAGGGCCATAGCTAAGACTTGCATCTTTCATTTGAACCTAGTCATTTGCGGGCGCTCCTTCAAAACAAATACTTTTAGCGGTTCGAAGTGAGTAGGTAACTTTAACGAACCGTATGTTTGCTCCTGGTCTACACAGTTGTCTATTTCGAAACAAACGAAAAGACTTATGTAGGGCCATAGCTAACACTGGCATCTTTTATTTGAACCTAGTCATTTGCGGGCGCTCCATCAAAACAAATACTTTTAGCAATTTAAAGTGAGCAGTTAATTATAACGAACTGAATGTTTACTCCTGGTCTACACAGTTGTCTATTTCGAAACAAACGAAAAGACTTATGTAGGGCCATAACTAACACTTGCATCTTTCATTTGAATTTAGTCATTTGCGGGCGCTCCATCAAAACAAATACTTTTAGCAATTTAAAGTGAGCAGGTAATTATAACGAACTGAAAGTTTTCTCCTGGTCTACACAGTTGTCTATTTCGAAACAAACGAAAAGACTTATGTAGGGCCATAGCTAAGACTTGCATCTTTCATTTGAACCTAGTCATTTGCGGGCGCTGCCTCAAAACAAATACTTTTAGCAATTTAAAGTGAGCAGGTAATTAAAACGAACTGAAAGTTTTCTCCTGGTCTACACAGTTGTCTATTTCGAAACAAACGAAAAAACTTATGTAAGGCCATAGCTAAGACTTGCATCTTTTATTTGAACCTAGTCATTTGCGGGCGCTCTATCAAAACAAATACTTTTAGCAATTTAAAGTGAACAGGTAATTAAAACGAACTGAAAGTTTTCTCCTGGTCTACACAGTTGTCTATTTCGAAACATACGAAAAGACTTATGTAGGGCCATAGCTAAGACTTGCATCTTTCATTTGAACCTAGTCATTTGCGGGCGCTCCTTCAAAACAAATACTTTTAGCGGTTCGAAGTGAGTAGGTAATTATAACGCACCGTATGTTTGCTCCTGGTCTACACAGTTGTCTATTTCGAAACAAACGAAAAGACTTATGTAGGGCCATAGCTAACACTGGCATCTTTTATTTGAACCTAGTCATTTGCGGGCGCTCCATCAAAACAAATACTTTTAGCAATTTAAAGTGAGCAGGTAATTATAACGAACTGAATGAGTAGACTCCTGGTCTACACAGTTGTCTATTTCGAAACAAACGAAAAGACTTATGTACGGCCATAACTAACACTTGCATCTTTCATTTGAACCAAGTCATTTGCGGGCGCTCCATCAAAACAAATACTTTTAGCAATTTAAAGTGAGCAGGTAATTATAACGAACTGAATGTTTACTCCTGGTCTACACAGTTGTCTATTTCGAAACAAACGAAAAGACCTATGTAGAGCCATAGCTAACACTTGCATCTTTCATTTGAATTCAGTCATTTGCGGGCGCTCCATCAAAACAAATACTTTTACTAATTTAAAGTGAGCAGGTAATTAAATTGAACTGAAAGTTTTCTCCTGGTCTACACAGTTGTCTATTTCGAAACAAACGAAAAGACTTTTGTAGGGCCATAGCTTAGACTTGCATCTTTCATTTGAACCTAGTCATTTGCGGGCGCTTCTTCAAAACAAATACTTTTAGCGGTTCGAAGTGAGAAGGTAACTTTAACAACCCGTATGTTTGCTCCTGGTCTACACAGTTGTCTATTTCGAAACAAACGAAAAAACTTATGTAAGGCCATAGCTAAGACTTGCATCTTTCATTTGAACCTAGTCATTTGCGGGCGCTCCATCAAAACAAATACTTTTAGCAATTTAAAGTGAGCAGGTAATTAAAACGAACTGAAAGTTTTCTCCTGGTCTACACAGTTGTCTATTTCGAAACAAACGAAAAGACTTATGTAGGGCCATAGCTAAGACTTGCATCTTTCATTTGAACCTAGTCATTTGCGGGCGCTCTATCAAAACAAATACTTTTAGCAATTTAAAGTGAGCAGGTAATTAAAACGAACTGAAAGTTTTCTCCTGGTCTACACAGTTGTCTATTTCGAAACAAACGAAAAGACTTATGTAGGGCCATAGCTAAGACTTGCATCTTTTATTTGAACCTAGTCATTTGCGGGCGCTCCTTCAAAACAAATACTTTTAGCGGTTCGAAGTGAGAAGGTAACTTTAACGAACCGTATGTTTGCTCCTGGTCTACACAGTTGTCTATTTCGAAACAAACGAAAAGACTTATGTAGGGCCATAGCTAACACTTGCATCTTTCATTTGAACCTAGTCATTTGCGGGCGCTCCTTCAAAAGAAATACTTTTAGCGGTTCGAGGTGAGTAGGTAACTTTAACGAACCGTATGTTTGCTCCTGGTCTACACAGTTGTCTATTTCGAAACAAACGAAAAGACTTATGTAGGGCCATAACTAACACTTGCATCTTTCATTTGAACCAAGTCATTTGCGGGCGCTCCATCAAAACAAATACTTTTAGCAATTTAAAGTGAGCAGGTAATTATAACGAACTGAATGTTTACTCCTGGTCTACACAGTTGTCTATTTCGAAACAAACAAAAAAACTTATGTAGCGCCATAGCTAACACTTGCATCTTTCATTTGAACCTAGTCATTTGCGGGCGCTCCATCAAAACAAATACTTTTAGCAATTTAAAGTGAGCAGGTAATTATAACGAACTGAATGTTTACTCCTGGTCTACACAGTTGTCTATTTCAAAACAAACGAAAAGACCTATGTAGGGCCATAGCTAACACTTGCATCTTTCATTTGAACCCAGTCATTTGCGGGCGCTCCATCAAAACAAATACTTTTAGCAATTTAAAGTGAGCAGGTAATTAAAACGAACTGAAAGTTTTCTCCTGGTCTACACAGTTGTCTATTTCGAAACAAACGAAAAGACTTATGTAGGGCCATAGCTTAGACTTGCATCTTTCATTTGAACCTAGTCATTTGCGGGCGCTCCTTCAAAACAAATACTTTTAGCGGTTCGAAGTGAGTAGGTAATTATAACGAACTGAATGTTTACTCCTGGTCTACACAGTTGTCTATTTCAAAACAAAGGAAAAAACTTATGTAGGGCCATAGCTAAGACTTGCATCTTTCATTTGAACCTAGTCATTTGCGGGCGCTCCTTCAAAACAAATACTTTTAGCAATGTAAAGTGAGCAGGTAATTATAACGAACTGAATGTTTACTCCTGGTCTACACAGTTGTCTATTTCGAAACAAACGATAAGATTTATGTAGGGCCATAGCTAACAGTTGTATCTTTCATTTCAACCCAGTCATTTGCGGGCGCTCCATCAAAACAAATACTTTTAGCAATTTAAAAAGAGCAGGTAATTATAACGAACTGAATGTTTACTCCTGGTCTACACAGTTGTCTATTTCGAAACAAACGAAAAAACTTATGTAAGGCCATAGCTAAGACTTGCATCTTTTATTTGAACCTAGTCATTTGCGGGCGCTCCATCAAAACAAATACTTTTAGCAATTTAAAGTGAGCAGGTAATTAAAACGAACTGAAAGTTTTCTCCTGGTCTACACAGTTGTCTATTTCGAAACAAACGAAAATACTTATGTAGGGCCATAGCTAAGACTTGCATCTTTTATTTGAACCTAGTCATTTGCGGGCGCTCCTTCAAAACAAATACTTTTAGCGGTTCGAAGTGAGTAGGTAATTATAACGCACCGTATGTTTGCTCCTGGTCTACACAGTTGTCTATTTCGAAACAAACGAAAAGACTTATGTAGGGCCATAGCTAAGACTTGCATCTTTCATTTGAACCTAGTAATTTGCGGGCGCTCCATCAAAACAAATACTTTTAGCAATTTAAAGTGAGAAGGTAACTTTAACGAACCGTATGTTTGCTCCTGGTCTACACAGTTGTCTATTTCGAAACAAACGAAAAGACTTATGTAGGGCCATAGCTAAGACTTGCATCTTTCATTTGAACTTAGTCATTTGCGGGCGCTCCTTCAAAACAAATACTTTTAGCGGTTCGAAGTGAGTAGGTAATTATAACGAACCGTATGTTTGCTCCTGGTCTACACATTTGTCTATTTCGAAACAAACGAAAAGACTTATGTAGGGCCATAGCTAAGACTTGCATCTTTCATTTGAACCTAGTCATTTGCGGGCGCTCCTTCAAAACAAATACTTTTAGCAATTTAAAGTGAGCAGGTAATTAAAACGAACTGAAAGTTTTCTCCTGGTCTACACAGTTGTCTATTTCGAAACAAACGAAAAGACTTATGTAGGGCCATAGCTTAGACTTGCATCTTTTATTTGAACCTAGTCATTTGCGGGCGCTCCTTCAAAACAAATACTTTTAGCGGTTCGAAGTGAGTAGGTAATTATAACGAACTGAATGTTTACTCCTGGTCTACACAGTTGTCTATTTCGAAACAAACGAAAAGACTTATGTAGGGCCATAGCTAAGACTTGCATCTTTCATTTAAACCTAGTCATTTGCGGGCGCTCCTTCAAAACAAATACTTTTAGCGGTTCGAAGTGAGTAGGTAACTTTAACGAACCGTATGTTTGCTCCTGGTCTACACAGTTGTCTATTTCGAAACAAACGAAAAACTTATGTAAGGCCATAGCTAACACTTGCATCTTTCATTTGAACCTAGTCATTTGCGGGCGCTCCATCAAAACAAATACTTTTAGCAATTTAAAGTGAGCATGTAATTAAAACGAACTGAAAGTTTTCTCCTGGTCTACACAGTTGTCTATTTCGAAACAAACGAAAAGACTTATGTAGGGCCATAGCTTAGACTTGCATCTTTTATTTGAACCTAGTCATTTGCGGGCGCTCCTTCAAAACAAATACTTTTAGCGGTTCGAAGTGAGTAGGTAATTATAACGAACTGAATGTTTACTCCTGGTCTACACAGTTGTCTATTTCGAAACAAACGAAAAGACTTATGTAGGGCCATAGCTAACACTGGCATCTTTTATTTTAACCTAGTGATTTGCGGGCGCTCCATCAAAACAAATACTTTTAGCAATTTAAAGTGAGCAGGTAATTAAAACGAACTGAAAGTTTTCTCCTGGTCTACACAGTTGTCTATTTCGAAACAAACGAAAAGACTTATGTAGGGCCATAGCTTAGACTTGCATCTTTCATTTGAACCTAGTCATTTGCGGGCGCTCCTTCAAAACAAATACTTTTAGCGGTTCGAAGTGAGTAGGTAATTATAACGAACTGAATGTTTACTCCTGGTCTACACAGTTGTCTATTTCGAAACAAACGAAAAGATTTATGTAGGGCCATAGCTAACACTTGTATCTTTCATTTCAACCCAGTCATTTGCGGGCGCTCCATCAAAACAAATACATTTAGCAATTTAAAGTGAGCAGGTTATTAAAACGAACTGAAAGTTTTCTCCTGGTCTACACAGTTGTCTATTTCGAAACAAACGAAAAGACTTATGTAGGGCCATAGCTTAGACTTGCATCTTTCATTTGAACCTAGTCATTTGCGGGCGCTCCTTCAAAACAAATACTTTTAGCGGTTCGAAGTGAGTAGGTAATTATAACGAACTGAATGTTTACTCCTGGTCTACACAGTTGTCTATTTCGAAACAAACGAAAAGATTTATGTAGGGCCATAGCTAACACTTGTATCTTTCATTTCAACCCAGTCATTTGCGGGCGCTCCATCAAAACAAATACTTTTAGCAATTTAAAGTGAGCAGGTAATTATAACGAACTGAATGTTTACTCCTGGTCTACACAGTTGTCTATTTCGAAACAAACGAAAAGACTTATGTAAGGCCATAGCTAAGACTTGCATCTTTCATTTGAACCTAGTCATTTGCGGGCGCTCCTTCAAAACAAATACTTTTATCGGTTCGAAGTGAGTAGGTAACTTTAACGAACCGTATGTTTGCTCCTGGTCTACACAGTTGTCTGTTTCGAAACAAACGAAAAGACTTATGTAGGGCCATAGCTAACACTGGCATCTTTTATTTGAACCTAGTCATTTGCGGGCGCTCCATCAAAACAAATACTTTTAGCAATATAAAGTGAGCAGGTAATTATAACGAACTGAATGTTTACTCCTGGTCTACACAGTTGTCTATTTCGAAACAAACGAAAAGACTTATGTAGGGCCATAGCTAACACTTGCATCTTTCATTTGAACCTAGTCATTTGCGGGCGCTCCTTCGAAACAAATACTTTTAGCGGTTCGAAGTGAGTAGGTAACTTTAACGAACCGTATGTTTGCTCCTGGTCTACACAGTTGTCTATTTCGAAACAAACGAAAAACTTATGTAAGGCCATAGCTAACACTTGCATCTTTCATTTGAACCTAGTCATTTGCGGGCGCTCCATCAAAACAAATACTTTTAGCCATTTTAAAGTGAGCAGGTAATTATAACGAACTGAATGTTTACTCCTGGTCTACACAGTTGTCTATTTCGAAACAAACGAAAAAATTTATGTAGGGCCATAGCTAACACTTGCATCTTTCATTTGAACCTAGTCATTTGCGGGCGCTCCATCAAAACAAATACTTTTAGCAATTTAAAGTGAGCAGGTAATTATAACGAACTGAAAGTTTTCTCCTGGTCTACACAGTTGTCTATTTCGAAACAAACGAAAAGATTTATGTAGGGTCATAGCTAACACTTGCATCTTTCATTTGAACCTAGTCATTTGCGGGCGCTCCATCAAAACAAATACTTTTAGCAATTTAAATTGAGCAGGTAATTATAACGAACTGAATGTTTACTCCTGGTCTACACAGTTGTCTATTTCGAAACAAACGAAAAAATTTATGTAGGGCCATAGCTAACACTTGCATCTTTCATTTGAACCTAGTCATTTGCGGGCGCTCCATCAAAACAAATACTTTTAGCAATTTAAAGTGAGCAGGTAATTATAACGAACTGAAAGTTTTCTCCTGGTCTACACAGTTGTCTATTTCGAAACAAACGAAAAGATTTATGTAGGGTCATAGCTAACACTTGCATCTTTCATTTGAACCTAGTCATTTGCGGGCGCTCCATCAAAACAAATACTTTTAGCAATTTAAAGTGAGCAGGTAATTATAACGAACTGAAAGTTTTCTCCTGGTCTACACAGTTGTCTATTTCGAAACAAACGAAAAGATTTATGTAGGGTCATAGCTAACACTTGCATCTTTCATTTGAACCTAGTCATTTGCGGGCGCTCCATCAAAACAAATACTTTTAGCAATTTAAAGTGAGCAGGTAATTATAACGAACTGAATGTTTACTCCTGGTCTACACAGTTGTCTATTTCGAAACAAACGAAAAGACTTATGTAGGGCCATAGCTAAGACTTGCATCTTTTATTTGAACCTAGTCATTTGCGGGCGCTCTATCAAAACAAATACTTTCAGCAATTTAAAGTGAGCAGGTAATTAAAACGAACTGAAAGTTTACTCCTGGTCTACACAGTTGTCTATTTCGAAACAAACGAAAAGACTTATGTAGGGCTATAGCTTAGACTTGCATCATTCATTTGAACCTAGTCATTTGCGGGCGCTCCTTCAAAACAAATACTTTTAGCGGTTCGAAGTGAGTAGGTAATTATAACGCACCGTATGTTTGCTCCTGGTCTACACAGTTGTCTATTTCGAAACAAACGAAAAGACTTATGTAGGGCCATAGCTAACACTGGCATCTTTTATTTGAACCTAGTGATTTGCGGGCGCTCCATCAAAACAAATACTTTTAGCAATTTAAAGTGAGCAGGTAATTATAACGAACTGAATGTTTACTCCTGGTCTACACAGTTGTCTATTTCGAAACAAACGAAAAGACTTATGTAGGGCCATAGCTAAGACTTGCATCTTTCATTTGAACCTAGTCATTTGCGGGCGCTCCTTCAAAACAAATACTTTTATCGGTTCGAAGTGAGTAGGTAACTTTAACGAACCGTATGTTTGCTCCTGGTCTACACAGTTGTCTATTTCGAAACAAACGAAAAAACTTATGTAAGGCCATAGCTAACACTTGCATCTTTCATTTGAACCTAGTCATTTGCGGGCGCTCCATCAAAACAAATACTTTTAGCATTTTAAAGTGAGCATGTAATTAAAACGAACTGAAAGTTTTCTCCTGGTCTACACAGTTGTCTATTTCGAAACAAACGAAAAGACTTATGTAGGGCCATAGCTAAGACTTGCATCTTTCATTTGAACCTAGTCATTTGCGGGCGCTCCTTCAAAACAAATACTTTTAGCGGTTCGAAGTGAGTAGGTAACTTTAACGAACCGTATGTTTGCTCCTGGTCTACACAGTTGTCTATTTCGAAACAAACGAAAAAACTTATGTAAGGCCATAGCTAACACTTGCATCTTTCATTTGAACCTAGTCATTTGCGGGCGCTCCTTTAAACGAATATTAGAATAGCGTTTTTACGCGTACTTACGGAATTCTACAATTTGAGTATTTTTCTTATGTGTATCTACCTATCTATAGCCCAATTTTTTCTATGAGTAACGGTACATTTTGATGTACTCACATAGATTTAGCATTATTCAATGATTCCTTACATAAACTAGTCCATATAACGACTTATTGAGGTTGTTAGTGCGTGCAGGCAAGATTTTTCTAAAAAAATAAAAAAAATCATAACTTTTTTCGGTTTGTCAAAACAAACAAAATTTTATCAAAACAAATCAAAACTAACGAAAAGCAATCATAATGCGCAATTTTTATTTTGTTTTGCCATATGGGGTGGCTATCTTCACGTGAAGATAGCCACCCCACTTTGCATTTTTTTCTAGGGAATACGGAGTCTAAACAAACGAAAATTTTAATCAAAACAAACGAAACTAACAAATATCTATCGAATAAGCTTTAAATAAAACCATTTGGTGCAATGGGGTGGCTAGCGTGAAGATAGCCACCCCACTTTTGTTTTTAAAAAAAAAGTATGAAGGAAATCTAAACAAACGATTTTTTTTCCAAAACAAATCAAAACTAACGCTAAACTAACGACCTGCACCCTCAAAACCTGGGCACTCGAAATGGGGTGGCTATCTTCACGGAGGTACTCTTAAGACTTTTTCATGGCGGGGGGGGGGGTCTCTAGCGCCGTTCTTTCCCCTCACCCATTCCTTCTCCCCTCCCCGTACGTCTAACCCCCCCCTCCATACCTCATCCCCTCCCCCTCGCCTTGCCCCTACCCCTTAGTTTACTCTGCAAACCAATTTTGAAATGTTGCTGACCAATTACACATTTTGCTGACCAATTAGATATTCTTCAACTGTCTTTGAAATTGCTGACGATTTTAAGATTGTTTGACTTTGCAAATCAAGGTTTGTTGCCTGAAATTATAATTTAATGCGAACCAAATATTTGTTGGCTTGCCGAGTAATTATTAAATTGCTGCTTTTTTGCTAACCATTGAGCTTAATGGCAGACCAAAAAAATACTTCCCGTTGGAAATCAGTAAACGGCAAACGCATTTGTGGAACAATTTGCTTACAAAAAATATTTTCGTGAGTTAGATCAAGTAAAGCTTAACGTGTGTGTTACATTGCGTGAAACTTTATAATAATTTCTAAGTGTGAAACATAATCGCGCTGAACAATTTCTAGTGCAATACGTATACGAGACAATCGTCGTTTTGTCAGTCAAATCGCAAGTTATAAAAACAAAAAAAATGTTAACTTACGAGAAATACCACGGAATCTCATGAAACCTTAGAAAAAACAAAAAGTTTTCATTTAAGCATGAAACAAACAGAAAAGTCAAGAAACAAACTAAGTTTTTACTTTTTGCACAATATTGTTTATAACTTTGCTTTTTACTCTACGTTCCTAGATTCAGACATTATGTGTTCATTTTTAAGATTTAAATCTGCATTTTTGTACAATCTCCGTTCGTTTCATTCCATGTCCTTGTATTTTTTTTTCTTTTGCCCTTGCAACATCGTAACATCGTAATGTGCGCAGTTATCTGGAGGGAAACGCAGTTCTGCTATAACTACAATACTGCGTAGGGTATAGGTAGGGTTGCCAGATGGTCGGGATTCGCCAGGATTCTCCCGAAATTTCAAGTGATCTCCCGACTCCCGAAAAATCTAAAAATCTCCCGGAAAATCAGCTGTTCCGAAAGTCCTCTAGAAAGCAATAATTTTCGCGGATGAAACCACAGATTACAAGATTAGTGGATAAACTGTCTAAAAATCGCGCTGCGCGGCCATTTTGTTTTACTATTAGACATACATGCAAGAGTACACAATATTAGTGGATGAAACTGAATAGACAGTCAAGATTACAGGCTTAAGTGGTGGATGAAACTCACTTTAAATCGCGATGCGCGGTGGTTTTCTTATTACAGACAGGCAAGAGTACAAGATAAGTGGATGAAACTAAATAAAAATCGCGCTGCGCGGACGTTTTCGTGCTGTGTATGTCCCCACAGGCATTTAACTTGCATTTTTATTTCAAATTTTTATTTCTCCCGACAACAACCGCAAAATCCCGACATTTTTAAATTTTCTCCAGATATTTTGGATTTCCGATCTGGCAACCCTAGGTATAGGTGATCCTTTTTCAAGAACTTGTTTTGATCGCTTACTGGAGTTTTTATTGTATCATAAACTTTAGTGTCACGTCGCAGTAGTTTTTTTAGAGTTAAGAGATGTCTGTTTCTCCTTAGGTACTTGTTTTTCACGTCTTTTTAAAATTAAAGTCAACGTCGTCGATCTGTTCTTCTCTGGTTTTTTTTCCATAAACATGATTTATTATACTTAGGAACAACGGGAGATAGAACTGCATTTTCTTTTAAATTTAACATTAATGGTTTGTTCATCTTGTACTATTTGAGAAATTATCGCTTAGTTAGATGACTTCTTTAAATACATGGTTGTAAGAAAGATGGACCGATTAGCTCTTTGGGATCAAAAGCATGAGTGACTTGTTAAATTCTTTCAAAACATACTTTGTAGTCTTTCCAAGTTTTTAAGTTCTATAGAAACTTGCCAAAATTCGCAAGCCGCCAGGCAGATGTTCGTCTGTCAAGGTCACAGTTAGTCGTATTATTAATTTGGGTGCACTAAATGTATGCCAGCGGATTTTTTTTGTATACTCTGCGCTCTGATGTAGAAACTACGCAGATGCTTTAGTTAGAATGTAATGAGCCTTGAAAGAAATCATCGGGAATAATTTTATATTTAGGTATATTGCTTTTGGTTATCGGTTAGTGGCTCTGACTGATCCGAATATCTTTGAAGTTTTGAATCTCGCTCGAGGTAATTTTTGTATGATGAATGAACATAAGCTGTTAGAATGTGACTTTTCCTCTTTTCCTTATTGGGACTAAATTCTCAAATTATTATTTGTAGGTTTTCTATTAATTATCGTAAATGTATTGATTTTTTAAGTATAATTTTGATGACTTAAAAACCTCGGGAAATATTTATACTACAGCATGCATGATTTCAACATTTTTACATCTTACAATAATCAAACAACGAATTACAAAAATCTAATAGGGTTATTTGTAAAACACCAACAACCTCGCAGGAGTAGATTAGTAACATTATATACAACAACAACATTTTGTTCTATGACTTTTCCAAAAACAGACAAAAAAAATTCAACTTTTCATACAAAACTCAACCAGCTGTTTGGACATTTTGTATAGAGAATCGATTTTTTTATCTGTTTTTTTTTGGAAAAGTCGTAGAACAAATGTTGTTGTTTATGATAATAGTAATCTACTCCTGCGAGGTTGCTGGCTGGTGTTTTACAAATAACCCTGTATACTACAACACCAAATGCACAAAAATAATTAATTCATCCTATTTTCATCGGGACTATCCCTTATCTCATTTCCTAGGGACCAAACAAATGAGGATTATCTAAATTAAATACTTCGCTTCTAAACCTCGTACGTAAAGTAGACTTAGTAGGTCACCTCACCAACCTTTTTCGGAAGGTGAGTTTGTATTGCGTTGTTGTTTTACGTGACAATCGCCTTCGTCCACACCACAATTGCGTCGTGTAGGCACAGAAGTGCGTCTTACTGCACTGTTACCGAGTGCAACCAGACGATAAGGTCACATTGTTCAAGGTGGGGGAAACGGGCTTGCTGCGTTGCCGGCCGGTAACTTTGTTGATAGTATCCCGCGGTACACCGGCTCGGTGCACCGGAGCTGGATTTAAAAAAGTTTGGTAAAAAAAATAAGATTGGCTTGCTCGTTCGCTTTGCCGGCTTTGCGCAACGTCTGTCTCTGTTTGTTTGGCGCAGTTTGTCTCGGAACAGCCCAAAGGACAGACACGGCCACGGCGCCCGTCGGTCCCGATAAAAACGTGAGTATCCACGTAATCCTATAAAAGATTCTTGTGAGAAAAGTTATCTGTAACAGTTTTACGCGTAGACCGGTATAAGTTTTGTGTGTTCCCGTTCAGTTTGGAGTATGTGAAGGTGATTTATTTTAAGGTTAGGTTTGACAGTTACTACGCACCAACTGAACATCGGTTGACGCGAGCGAACGACGCAGTTTGGTTGTGTAGCCGGCTTTAGTTGCTAACTGAGAAACTAGTCAACTGCGTAAATTATGTCTTGAGATTGCACATACTTTGTTGCAGTCGTTCTGCTATTGTGTATGGATAACTGATGGCTCTACACAGTTTTGTTTGTTAGGTCATGGTCTCTGTGTGCAGTTGCATACGTATAAATGTGTAATTAATTAGTATATGTGCACGGCTGCGTACTGCAGTTCAGATTATCGATTCGATGAGAGTTTGACTTGATTTGAGCTAGTCGAAGGCTAGATCTCATTTCGGTGGCAGGTGTGGAAATTGATAAGCCATGAAGCCCAAATCTGCGGTGCAATCCATGGCTAAACCTAAGGTCTGATAAAGTCATATTTGTGTATTATGGTCTGTTATATTATTTATTATTAAAATACACCTGTGTTATTTACACCCTTTTCGTTAAGTTGTAGTGTAGTGTAGAGCTTAGTGAAAGTATTATTTAGTTATTTAAAGTCGCAGTTTATGTCTTGCTACTTATTTAATAATTATTACTATAGTTATTGTAACCAATGAGGTTTGCCTATAGTTATCTGTCGATACTTATCTTGTGATAAAAAAATATGCACTGTCTGTAACTTACCAACACGAAGTTTGTATACCTATCAAAAAATAAGTACATCCTTTTCTATTATTGCATAACTAAAACTAGTTATCGCAACGCGATTTACTTTAACAGTCTACAAAAAAACACCACCCTGCGTCTTAAAATTCTATAATTGTTTGCATTTTTAAAGCATACCTTCATTTAAAAAAATATTAATTAATAACTACGAGTATGATTGAATAAAATATAAAAGTAAATTAATAGCTTATCAACTGCGAGCTAATGTTTGGGGCTTTCCCGCTCTGAAATATTGACCACACCCGATATATTTGTGCAGAACATACAAATAGTACAATGCCGTCAAAGCTGATAAGTAATATATTTTTTTATAAAGCGAGGCGATAGTTTACTGAGATAAAGAAAAATATACAAAAATAAATAAAATATTTAAGGTTGTTTTTGATAAGGGGATGGATTATTACATTTATTACTTAACATAAATTTTATAAAATCGACTTGACATTTAAAAAATGGGATGTAGTTTTTGATCTGCCATTAATCTAAATGGTTAGCAAAAAAATCTGCAGTAATATAATAAACAGTTGGAATGCAAAATATCTAATTGGTTAGCAAAATATCTAATGGGTTAGCAAAATATCTAACTGGTCAGCAATATTTCAAAATTGGTTAGCAGAGAAAACTGAAGGGGGAAAGAGGGGGATGGGGTATACCCCATACTCCACCCCCTGAAGCGAAGCGCCAAAAACGTCACTTTTTTATTTGGCTCGCGGATTTTTAATTACTTAAACGTGGGTCACTGAATTGTTCACCATAATTTTATTAAACACAGGTCACTGAATGTAGCTAAAATAATTGACACCATTAATTGCTGATTGATTTAGAAATATTTGCTATAAAAAAGTTGCCGAACATCTAAAACCATTTTGGCTGACCGAATATAATTTATTTTTCTGGTCACCAAAATACGATTATTTTGCTAACCAATAAATGGTTATCACACCGTTGAAAAAATCTACGGTTAGCGACTTAAAATCAACCTGGCATCAACTTATGTCAATCCCATATCCCATACATCTTGTTGTAATAGCCTAGTTCGTTATCGTATTTGCAAATTACGACGTTAACTACAGGAACAGATCTTTTCTCTGCTACAGGGTCTATAATATCAGTACTACGACGTAACGTAAGTTAACTACGCCGTAAGTTGTAGCTTATTTATTGCGTAGTAACTGCACCCTTTGAGTGAAGCGAAAGCTCGGATTCTGGGCTGAATGTTTTTACGTAGTTTTTATTTACAGTTTTATTAAACCAGCAATGATTCATCCGGTTGAACGTAATTTCATTTAATTATGTATTCCAACTCTTTTATTTTTTAACATGTTTTTTTTTTCTGTTGTGATATTTAATGTAAAAAAATATTTAGTCGTTTCGTCGTAGTACGCTGCTATCTTCTGCATGCAGTTGCGTGTTTTTTTATTAAATCCTCGTATACATTTGGAGACAAAAGATCCCCCAATTTACGCAGTTGTCGAGGGAAATGTTCCGTAACATGTTTCGCAACATATCGTAATGTATTCAAGACTTAACTTTCACACCTCAAGAAAACTGTTGTACGATTTGCAATCAAAACTGATGATTAGGAGTTTTGATGATTTTTGTTTGGTATAGAGGAATATTGCTACCTACTTGGAGAATTGTCTTTTCCGAAATTCTCACGGGAAACTTTACTCGCATAAATAAATCGCGAAAAAACGCTAGTAAGATATAATTTTATTGTAGAAAAGAGTTCGTTCTATAGGGTAGGTAGGATAATTATAAAAAACCTGAGACCACAAGGTTCGCAGTCACGGCACCACAGACATATATTCTGTGCACGGCACAGAAGAATATCAGTGTCCAGTGATAGTGTATTAAAAAGAGGCCAGGGTCACTACAGTAGATAGACACCGATGGTAGGTATCTGAATGCAATTTGAACCGTCACTTTGTTGCACGCAAGCCGCATTCGCATGTAAAAAGTGGTTACGTAGCTTAAAAGTACTCTCAGCATATTGATTTGATGGCATCTTACTGTAATATTATCCAAAGCCCTCAAAGACACCCGATTTTTGAGTAAATATTACAATATTGTTCATGGTACGAGACAGTTATGTACGATTCAAAATAACCGCCCCGCATCGGAGTGTATTTTACCTCCTCTTCCAGACGAAAATAAAGCATTTATACAGGTAGCTACAAGTTCAAAATGAATCACAGTGACATCTCTCTTAACACTCACAATAATAGTACAGTAGCCCGTAGAACATTTAAATCATCAAAAAGGTTACCGTTTACCGTTGTGATATAGTTATTTATTACGAAATTATAGATACTTTAACCCATGTTTTACAGATCGCGACCCGCCGTAACCTATATTTGTATATCTCCAAAATTGATATTTTTTTTATTTTTCGATGTTTAGTACATAGTTTAGCTATTGTCGTGTTCTACAGCTTGGTTTGATTGCAACAGATAAAAGTAAGACTATAAAAAGTAGCCATACACAAATTTAAGACCTGATGAAAATGGTTGGATTTTATCTGGTCTTAAATCTGTGTATGATCACTTTCCAAAGTCTTACTATTATTAGTGGGAATCAAACAACGCTGTAGAACACGACAATAGCTAAACCATGTGGTAAACCTTGAAAAATAAAAAAAATATCATTTTTGGAGATATACAAATATAGGTTACGGCGGGTTGCGATCTGTAAAACATGGGTTAAAGTATCTATAATTTCGTAATAAATAACTATATCACAACGGCAAACGGTAACCTTTTTGGTGATTTAAATGTTCTACGGGCTACTGTACTATAAGTATTCAACTGTCTGGCAAGTGTGATATTTAAACAATACATTGGCAATGGACACAAACCATCAAAAAAACTGACATCAACATGTAGGCTGCGTGTGACTGCCGCGGTTGGATGGAATGGCGGTTGTTCTTAGTTCAGTAGTAATGCCATGTATAGCAACATTAGCATATACATTGAAACATTCATTCTGGTTATGTTATGTTTTAACTAAAAAAATGCGCACCTTAGTTAGTCATGACATGAGTTTTTAAATATAGCGCTTCGATTTTATTAATCGCTTATCCTTTTCTCTACGTTTATTACATTTTCATATATTATAGAATTATTTGTTACCTTATCTTATAATTTTACTCAGATTTGAACAGATTTGCAAAAATGCAGCTGAAAAAGAAAACATCTTACACTGACGTTTAAGTTTTCATAAGTTTTCCCTTTTTTTTGAAACCTAAAATGCCTAAAATCTTATTGAATTGTAATAAATTTTTCGCCCTTTTAAAAGTCTGTTATCCTTTCCAATCTTTATGAAGCTCTTTTTAGGGTTCCGTACCCAAAGGGTAAAAACGGGACCCTATTACTAAGACTCCGCTGTCCGTCTGTCTGTCTGTCTGTCACTAGGCTGTATCTCATGAACCGTGATAGCTAGAAAGTTGAAATTTTCACAGATTATGTATTTCTGTTGCCGCTATAACAACAAATACTAAAAACAGAATTATATTAATATTTAAGGGGGGCTCCCATACAACAAACGTGATTTTTTGCCAGTTTTTGCTCGATATTAATAACGACAACAGGTAGACAGTTGAAATTTTCACAGATGATGTATTTTTGGTGCCGCTATAACAGGAATAGGATATACTAAAAACAGAATAAAATTAATATTTATGGGGGGTTCTCATACAACAAACATATTTTTTTTGCCGTTTTTTGGTACGGAACCCTTCGTGCGCGAGTCCGACTCGCACTTGGCCGATTTTTTCTTTATAATTAGATTTCTTGTGAAGATAATTTCTCTAAAATCATATTAAATTTTAATCAGTTTTTCGCCCTTTTGAAAGTCTGTTATCCTTTCCAATTTTTATGGAGCTCTTTTTTCTCTATTATTAGATTAATCAGATTTAGATTAGATTAATTAGATTTCATGTGAATATCTTTCCTCATTTTTTTTGGACAACCTAAAATCTTATTAAATTTTAATACGTTTTCGCCCTTTGAAAGTCTGTTATCCTTTCCAATCTTTATGGAGATCTTTTTTCTTCATAAGTAATTTGTTTTTTTGTGAAGATCTTTTGTATGAATGATTAGACTAGTAGAGTATGTAGGTGGGTACCATAGAATATTAGAAGCAGATGTGCTTTGCTTGCTTCGCGAAGTTTCGAAACATTGCGCGTGCGCATATTGCGCATTTCTCATTGAGTTGGGCTCTCTCCGAGGTTTTGGGGTCAACGACTTATGGAGTTGTTATTGTAGATCGGTTATCGCCTCGCCTTGAGACCATGCTTTATCGTCGTTTTAATGTGTGTGCAGTGGGCATTATGTTTGCAACGAGGCTGTGTGTAGTGTAGCCATTGACTTTACCCTTTGTATTTCGAAAACTCGAACAAGTTTGAAAAGTAATTTAAGGTTCTTTAGAGGCGTTGTGCTCCTAGGGACCATTCCAAGATAAAATACCTTGGTCCCCTTACGAGAGGTAAGAAATCTTGGTACCCGTAAAAAAGAACAATCCAAACAATGGTATTGTAAAAGTTGCATTGACGTTTGTATAATGGACGTCAATTAAAAGTTGCCTTTGCTGCGGTTTGTACTCCAGAAATACCCTATACTTGAGAAGTTTCATTAGAAGTTTCATTAAATGCCTACTTGACAACACACATAATCAAACCTTTGATATTGTGTGAAACGGATGTCGCAATCAGTAGAGGAGAAATCATTGAAATCACACATCATTTCCGTAAACAACGGTGTACGTGACTGCGGCTGCGTTTTAAACTCGTACCTACTACCTTAAAAGCTTTACTAAGGAAAAAGGCTGACAAAGAAAGTTTAGAAAATATCATAATATAGTCTTGGTGTTTTCATCTAATCTATGTGGCATACATAGCCCTGGGACTACATGTATACTGGCTAACTATATCTCCATAAAACTTACTCTGCTCCCGTAGCATATGATGACCACGATTTATCGACTGTCAAAATACACGCTACGGGGGCTGAGCTCTTTATTTTGTGCTTCCGAGTAACAACAGCCCTTTAAAATGTCTCTGGTTGTTACAGGAGACCAACAACGGCGGTGGTTTGTTCGGGTCGGTGGGCGCGTCAGGGGCGGAGGGCGGGGAGCGGCGCGAGGGGGGCAAGCGCGGGCGCAGGCCTGGCAGGAAGGCGCAGCTCGACAAACAGGACATGAAGGCTAAACTGGGTAACACAACTGATTATTAGAAGGGCTTATTTGGTTGAGACTCATGATTGGTTAAATGCTGGGTCGATGGGCGGAGAACGGAACGAGGGAGGCAAGCGCAGGCGGAAACCTGTCAGGTAGGCGCAACTCGACAATCAGGACATGAAGGCTAAGCTGGGTAAGACAAATGATTATTTAGAAGGGCTAATTTGGTTGAGACTCATGACTGGCTAAATGCTGGATCGATGAGTGGGGAACGGAGCGAGGGAGGCAAGCGCGGGTGGAAACCTGTCAGGAACGCGCAGCTTGACAAACAGGACATGAAGGCTAAACTGGGTAACACAACTGATTATTTAGAAGGGTTTATTTGGTTAAGACTCATGATTGGTTAAATGCTGGATCGATGGGCGAGGAACTGAGCGAGGGGGGCAAGCGCAGGCGCAGACCTATCAGGAAGGAGCAGCTTGACAAACAGGACATGAAGGCTAAACTACAACTGCCCCCCTACTCTTTGTTTAACTCTTCGTTTCTGGATTGTAATCTTGGTAGATCAATAAAACACCAGATAAACAGGGAACACACACTCAATTATTGTAATGATAAAATCAGGGTATATTGCTACCGGGGGCAGAGAGAAAGATACGGAAGTACCACATTTTTACTTTTATAAGTTAATTAAATGTTCCCAGCCTTCACATCAGGATCTAATAAACGTCAAAAATCTGTTATTTTGAAAACGGTTTCCATGGTTTCCGTAGTAGCGTTTTGACGTTTACTCGAATCCAACTCGATATCGATATTCTCGATTGCATCGGAAGTAACCCTCCTGATTTTTTAGAAGAGCTAATTTGCTAAGTTGGTGAGTCGATGGGCGGGGAACGGCTGGAGGAAGGTAAGCGCGGGCGCAGGCCTGGCAGGAAGGCGCAGCTCAACAAACAGGACACGAAGACTAAGTTGGGTAACACAACTGATTATTTAGATGGGTTTATTTGGTTGAGATTGAGACTCATGATTGGTTAATTGCCATCCGTTAAGAAGGACCAATAACATCTGATTGTATATACATTTACCTATAATGTAATGTAAAAAGTAGTACCCGAAGGCCAAGTTTGACTGAGTTATTATTGAATGAGAATATTGAGGAAGAATCTGGCGACGGGCTTAGCTCACGCGTCTTCGCTTTCTTCACTGGAAGTATCCCGTTTCATGTCGCTTCGTTTTTTAAAACTGTAGTGAAATCGGGGTTTCATATGTCTATCCTAGACCGAAAGAGTTTCAGTACAGCCCCGCAAGATAAATAAAGACCGTTGTTGATTTGATTTCAGAACGCAGCCGGCAGTCGGCGCGCGAATGCCGCGCCCGAAAGAAGCTTCGATACCAATATTTGGAGGAGCTCGTGGCGGACCGGGAGCGAGCGGTCATAGCTCTGAGGAAGGAGCTTGATAAGGTAATTTTAAGGCGCTTTATAAAAAAATAAAGCGTAAAGCGAGATAGCAATGAGAAAACGTCGCGCGCTAGAGCGTGACCGATTTGGCAGATTAGGCGAAAAAATCACGAAATTAATTCGTTGTAAATAACGATACCTGTTACTACACGATTGTGAATATTGAAGATACAAATGATTGAAAGCAATTTCGACTTAATACCTAATGTGGTTTCTAAATAATCTCAATCTTGAGAATTTTTATGAGGTTTTTTAAAATAAAATATATCGAGCCAAAATCACTGAATAGTGTTTCAGGTTCAATACGTGTCTGGAGAAATATATGTATAAAGAAATATATCTTAATTTCAGATCTGTAGGATCTTTCAGCTACTTAAAGCGTTACGTCATAAAGATATATTTTTTTAAATCTCGCCTTAAGCTGAGTTTGCACTGAGGCAGAGCTGAGCGGAACGGGGCTTAGCGGTGCATGAATTGGTCGATTACGATGCTCTTGGCTCTCGATATTTTGAGCATCGTGATTGGTCAATAAGACGCACGCACCCCTCTTCTCAGCTCCGCCTCAGTGGAAACGCACTCTATGGTCTAATTAAACTCTAAAATGTGTGGAGCTAACGCGTGAGTGCACTGCTTTAGAACTATGAGAGAGATTACTTATCAGACATCAGACTGATACAGGGCTATTTATCCTTAAAATTTATCAGTTTTTTTTTTAAATGGCAGTCCTGTATCAGTCTGAATGACCGTGTAATATCTCTTATTATTATTTTGTTTGTAAGGTTTAGATATTTTCCTAGGAAGTTAATCCAATTCCATCGAAAAGTCTTCCACAGGGGTTTTCTGTTACTTTAAAAGTCCGTATATTGTCGAATCTTAGGTTTTACTAGTAAATCTTAGGATTTATCAAAAAGAGTTGGTAAATGTAAGAATTTAATATAAAAGAGCTAATTTTTCGTGCTTTTACCATTAGAGTTGGCATATTCTAGATTTTACCAATGACAGTTGGTAAATGTATTGCTTTTTTGAAATAAAACAGTAAATCAATTGATGTAACGATAAAATAAAGGATAGTTAAATCATTTGTTTCAATGACTTATCAGTAAAAATTTTAAATATTTTAATTATGATTTTGATATTTTCTTCATCGTCTTTATTTTTAATTTCTTCATTACAATATAAATACCCATCACATCAGTCGATCCGTAACTTGTTTAAATTAGATGGCATTTATTAGTAAGATATAAATTTAAAACACCTTCAATATAATCCTTTTTCAACATTTACCGTGTCTTTGAGGTAAAACCTAAGATGTACCTATTAAATGGTGGCAATTAGCATAAGAATAAATAAAACTTACTAGAACGGACACTCCCGCCCCGAACGGGCACAAAGTCACGATGTCAGCCTACTTGTTAAACAAGAAACTCAGTCGGGCTGTTACGGCCGGCGGCGTCACCGCGCGCGCGTTTGCCTGTTTGTGCGTTCCGTACGATCTTGGAAACGAATAACAATGACGTCAAGTTATTGTGGTGTGTTTGGTCATACAACCGCTTTAAAGTATAATAAATAGACTATCAGTCATACCCAGCTTTATACAATACTATTTCGTATCTATTCTGTGATTTCGTTACGTGATGAAAAACACAACGAAACAGTAAGCGGATTAAAACCTAAAATAAAAATGTTTTAGAAGTACATTTTTGTTCAAAATTTAATTTAATTTCCATACTAAATGTGTAGGTACAGTACGAATCACGAAAAGTGACCACAAATGGCGCCCATTTTCGCATCATAACACATGAAAGAATTTTTAAGTTTTTTTTAAGACAAAATAATATTTCATAAATTTAAATATAATGTAAATATATATATATATAAGGATATGAAATATTATATTGTCTTATGTCTTTTCTTCATGAGTTATGATGGAAAGATGGGCGCCATTTGTGGTCCGTTCTAGTAAGTTTTATTTATTCTTATGGCAATAGTTCGAAATGAACGATGGTCACAGGACAGTTCGGACTTTTACCAGTAAGAGTTGGTTTTAGGTAATCTTAGGTTTCACTGAAAAATCTTAGGATTTACCTTAGTATGGGGTTTTACAGTAACATATACAAATATATTACTATAACTGAAATTTTGAATTTCAATATTGAAATTAAATAAGGGTAGTACTTTAACTTAGCTTCTTAAAGATATGTTTTAAATTTCCATGGTTATTGACGTTATTAGAATGAACTATGTCAAGATTTACACCATGGGAACTGTGTCGGAAGAACTGGGGGTCAAGTCTGCTAATGTTTTCGTCAAAATCGTAGTTCAATGGTGTTTGAATGGTAATGCTTTTTGGCACCGTTCTTGTTTCTTAAACCCAATACTGAAACACATTGTGTTTCTTAAACCCAAAACGGAAACATATTGAAACTTGATTTTGGGTTTAAGAAACAAGATCTGTGTAAAAAGCATTACCATTAGAACACCATTGAACTACGATCTTGACGAAAACATTAGCAGACTTGACCCCCTGGTTCCTCCCTGATCATGGCGCATGCAACTGCGCCGAAATATCAGGGTCTCAAAATTAAACAGGTACATGGTGTAAGTCCCGACATAGTTTATTTTTAAAAAAGATACTTTCTCGTATGACACCAATGTATAAGTTCCAAACGATCAACGCAGGCGTTTTTAAATAAAACTTATTTGTTTTCAGTATTACAAATGGAATCTCGAGTTGGACCAAGGCCGGATGCCCGAGGGCATAGACAGTATGCTTCAAGAGATCGGGATCGTCAAGCAGGAAGAGCCAAAACCCTTTTAGTTGGCAACACACAACATCGCTTAAGAAGTTGCCATATCAAATATTCAATACACTTAACATCTCGTCTTTCCACATTGGATTTCTTCAAGGTAAATGGAATTTAAGTTAAATGCTGTATTTGGAATATATTTTGGTAAAATTGTTTTTGTTAAGAATGTTTTTGAATTGATCACTTGTTGTTATGTAATTTAATTGTGAATTTAGGACGCTTATTTTAGCTTACTTCAAAGTAAGGCTAAGAGCATATGACGCAGTTGTTTATGTGCATATAATATTAGGCCTTTAACTATGAAATTGGCGTTTTGTATGGAGAATTTTAAAGTTGCATTTTCCATACTAAAATTTTCTTAATTTATTTAACAACCATGAACGCTAATGTTTTAAAACTTTTATGCACTAATGCTTAAACACTTAATATTTTAAATCATAGAACTGACGTTCTCTTGTGAGAAAAATCGCCAATTTCATATATATGAAACGTTTATTGGGTTCTTATATAAGAACCCAATAAACGTTATTTTTTTAACCACAACCAATAGGGTTAATGACGTCATTTGTGTATGATAGTTTTGTTAATTTTAATTAATACTATATAAAAAACTCGCTCTAAATTAATAACAGGTGATTAATTGGAAATTTAGTAATTATATACCCAAAAAATTTATGAAAAATAAACAACAATATTTTTCTATCTTCTGTCCTTGACAATATTATAAGCGTAGATATAAATACTAGTATTCTATTTTGATCAATTTCATAAAATATTGTTAGTGTTAGTATTTCGAATTTATTGCGCGAATGACATGGAATGTCTTTAAATTGTAGAATAAGCTTAAGGTTTTTTGGATGTTGGGCACATATTTTAATCATTATTTGCTTATGTTTTATGTATTTTAACCAACCTTGTTGTTTAGATTGAGACGTTATATTGAAAGAATTCGATTCTTATATTACTACTTCTACTGCTGTTTGTTTTATAAAAATATTTTTTTTGGGTGATTACAAGTTAGTTTACACATACTAGTATACTAGTTTTATATTTTTCAAAATTTGAACCTTAGAATAATAACACCTAGAAGCCGTGTCCTTGTATGCAAAGTGAGGCTGTCACGTGCGCAGTAAATAACACTCCAGTTGTGACGTTTAAAAATAACCGCACCTCAAATCCACAACATTATAATTCCAAACCAAAAAGTATTTTATAAAAAATTAAAGGTTTTAAAATATTAGAGAGGAAAATCAGGTCTCACAAACAAAAAGTCAATTTGAATCCTGTCATTCGGAACAAAAAAATAAGAATTTGACATAATATGAAATTGCAAAAAGGTTTTGCTCTGGGAAAGGAGGTCGGCACGGCCACGTTACAAGGCAACTAATACTGAGCCAAACTGACTTAGTTTTCAGATTTATGTACTTCATACGTTACCTAATCGTAACTAAAATCCAATAACATAGTAACTAATCCCCTAAAGGTAGGGAAATTGAAACTGTTTTGTACTTATTAGGTATGATCATATAATAATGGACAGTAAAAATCCGAAAACGGCGCCATTTTGGCTGTTTTAGTTGCCTCACTTTTGAGTGCGCTTTGTAGGGAATTATCGTTCTAGGTGTTATTATTCTAAGGATTAAACAGTTATTTCGCTGTTATACTAAATTGTATTCTTATTTTTTTCGGTATTTTTTTATTAATGACATCAAAAATAAATAGAATAGTTTTGTTGGATCTTCGAGTATATTATTGGATTTGGAATAATTAAAAAGATCTCATTTCGTATGTTTGAGATGACCAACATATTTTAGGGTTAAACAATAATAACAATTTCATATATTTATCAAATTAAATAAGCTATTCAGGGGTGCCTATACATTTCTTAAGGAGATCGACCTAGCAAAGTTTATGACTAAGAGATCGACATTTTGACCCTTTAACCCACCAAATATTTTTCACTAATAATTTTAGATATCCTTGGCGATCGACCTTAAAACCTCTCGGAATCGACCGTATGGGCACCTCTAGTATTTTAGTTTTTAGTAAAAAAATATATATCTAGGATGTGAAATACGTATATCTAGGATGTGAAATACGGCTTTAAGGTAACATGATATTGTGGAAGAAATTACGCGAGTTGATAAAAGAAACCGACTATCATATATGTTTTTATTAAATATAATATGTGTAAGTATTATAAAACATGCCTCTCGTATATCATTAATAAATAGCTTATCATTACATTATATCAAAGTCATCTATAATAAACTCGTCAACAGAGTGATAAAATATAGCTTTCTTTGTAACAAATGCAATGCTTGTGAGTAAGTGACTGCTATGTATTTTTTTGTAATCCGATATTTTTACATCTTTTCAGTTTTTTTTTATAATTAAGTATCTAATGTTTATTTATAACAACATAGTAATATGTGTATCGAATTATGATTCCAAAATAATCATAATTATATCAATATCAGCCACAACTCCCAAGCTCCACAATAAAATAATGCGATAAATCATATAATATATTTTGTAAATTAATTCTTTTAATAATATAAATAGAATTAATTTTACAAAATATATTACAAAATAATGACTTGAAGCCTCTTACTAACAAGCTATTGCATGGCAGTATAACTATAATAAGTTACTTTTTAAGCCGTATGCGTTGCTTCGTAGTCTTTAGAATTAAGTTAGCTTTAAGCTTAAACTTAATCAAAACATAACTTAAATGAAAAGTATAAATATAGTTTAAGTAATGTTAACTTTCTTAACCCTTGTGACCAGAGGTATAAATAAGAAAAAAAATCTTTTATAATATTTAACAAATATTCCGTTTAACTTAGACACCTGTTTAAATATAATGTTGTCTCTTTCAAACAATATTGTTAGTGACGTAAAAGTGACAGCATCACAATGTAAACACGTGTTTAAAAATATTTTGTAATAAAACCGATTATGTTTAAAATTATTTTGGAGAAAAGTACGGGTTTATATTTTTGACAAAATTATTCTATTATTATTTCAATAAATTAAATCCCCTGTGTAACTGTAATTCTGCAACTGACATTCCAAAAATAAACTTTTTTGCTAATAGTATAGACTACACTATTGCCAGTAGACTATTCTAATAATACTTCGTTGGGTCTGCCGTACTGTATGTATTTGCCGAAGTTATTTGGAAGATATCGATGTTCGTGTGACATGAATTGGGGTTCGCCATTTTGGCCCGATTAGGGCTCGATTATCTGTTTTAATTTGAAGCCCGGCATACTTGTCGAGGAACGGAGCGTTAGCCGGTACGGCAAGTTCATTATGTTAGCTACTAAATCAATAAAAAAACAACATCATGTATTCAGTATCCGTAGCACGAACCGCTATCCGTTCTGGAGTGACAATCGAATTCGTATCGACCACAACTGTCAAATTTTGTATAGAAAATCTTAGTTAGATTTAGGTAGCGCTGTACAAATTTACCAAACAAAATAATAATTTTATTACCCTATGGAATACTTTCACGCGCGTTTATTTTCTCGATAGTTGTTCGTGCTACGGGTAAACTGAGTGTCGAATAGGTAAAATCTTTGATTACGAAAATCTGTCTTTCGTTTTTCTGTTCAAATATCGCGTTTGTTAAAATGACATCCGAAATAACGTGCATAAAACAATATATAGACCCCCTGTTTCTTGAAGCAGATTCTTTTTATACATTTTTATGCTTAATAATGTTTAGTTTGTACTTCATTTTGTTATTTTAAGGTTATTTTACGTTGTACTTCCTGCGTTCAATTATTAGTTTTAGTTATTTTTAAGTTTCCTTTTTAAATCAACACGTGGCCAAATAGTCCTTTTTAGCATTAAGTTTTTTAGTACAAAAGGTGTACTTATTGGATTATCTATATTAGACGGGATAAGTGTAATCATATTGATTTAAGTAATTATTGATACATGTCTGGAAACATATTTGAAAAAATAATAATATATTTTTATTCTTATTAAAATTCTTTGTGTAAGTGTCATAAAGTGAGTCGTACATAATACTAAAAGTCAACTATAAGTGTTGAACTTTGTCTTTACTTGTGGCAGAAATAATAACTGAATTTATTTTAAAGATTATTAACTAACAAATTCTACAGTTTAATTAAAAATCTCGGAAAATGCGTTATAATTTTGACTCATGATTATAGTTATATCTAATCTGTGGTTATAGTTGCATTTTCTTCGATCAACTCTCACTTTAATAAATTAATACATTTAAATGTAGTGTAGATGAGTATATGACATCAAATAACTATATGAATAAAATACACTCTTAGGTATATAGGTACAAAGTACAAAGTCTTAGTATTTAAGTCTATTTCGAAATCATTATGATATGCGATGGCTTTAGAAGTTAGTAATTTAGTAGTTATATTATTCTTATTGTTTATTAGAAACACAGTGTCGGCAATCCGCCTTGCTTAGTGTACTTACACACCAAACGGCGCGCGTCTGAGCGGATTTTACCTCTGCCAAAAAGAAATTGCGTTGTTGCGGGTCGTGACGATCTCACGTACAGTACGAATCACGAAAGATGACCACAAATGGCGCCCATCTTCGCATCATAACTCATGAAGAAAGGACTTAAGACAAAATAATAATTCATATACATATAGAATTATATATTACATAATATTTTATGAAATACTAATTTGTCTTAAGTATTTGCTTATGCGAAGTTGGGCGCCATTTGTGGTCATCTTTCGTGATTCGTACTATAACGCCGTAACGGCATAAATTGTGCTGAGGCAAGGTCCAGGGGCCCTACCGCCCAAGTGTCGTCGACTTCGCCGTCGGCTTCATTTGACAGAAGGATGAGATACATTGCTACTTCTTTTTAGTAATAAAATAATATAATAAAAACATACCAAAGAAAAGTAGCAATGTATTACAACCATATGTCAAATGAAGCCGACGGCGAAGTCGACGCTACTTGGGCGGTAGCCCCACTGATTGGCCGACTGGCCAATTATCTTATTAAGTAGCCTCTAGCTAGACGATCAAGCATTTCATGTCAATCATTTACATTGCATTACCACCACCACTACCATTTGGGGGCGTGGCCTACTTTTGATAGGCCACGGTAATCTATTCTGTGGTGCTTGTCAAGCGTCGCTTCTAGACGGTCAAAATGTGATCGACAAGCCGATGCAATGTAAATGATTGACAAGCAGTTTTGATCGTGTATGATAGTGCATTATCTATGATTGTATGGATTGTATCATCTGAACCTTTCTCCTGACAGCCTATATAGCATGACCACCGAAACACGACGAGATTAGCGTTTTATCGACACTCTACTGTCAAAATCCATTGTCATACAGTTAAAAGTGATAAATCGCTATACCATAATAATAATCATAACGCGTTTAGATGGTCATGTCATGCTAGGCCCTGGCATGACTTGACTAGAGGGTCTGTCTTGTCTTGTATTGTTTATTTTAAATTTAGTTTTCATTTAAACATCTTGTCAGTGTGACGTGTCCATAAAATGCTTTCTATACTATTCTCTATTCTATTCTAAATGAAAGCGTCTATACAGTAGTTCAATTTCATACATATTTGCATAAAAATTGAACCCAATCAGACTCACGCATAGCGCAAATATAAAATTGAATTTCTGTATAGACGCTCTAATTTCCTTTGGCAAAAGTAAAATCCTCTCCGACGCACGCCGTTTAGTGTAAACGTACACTTATTGCTAACCCTTTTTCAGTTCCCTTTGACCTAAGTGAGCCTGGTTTCAGTTTTACTGATGCTGTCTTTGTTTTTCTATCAGCGAATAAAAGAGACAGCATCAGTATTAAACCCAGTCTAACTTTATTCCACGTTTATTAAGTTAATAGTTATTGTCCAGGCTTTGATTTGATAGGTTCATGTGATTACTATCCCCGTCAATTGGTAATGCGCCTGGCGGCCATGATTTTAACCTCAAAAATGAAAAACAATTATAAAATTTTTATATACCAAGACCCTATCTTATTGAAAATAATAATTCAATAATTAATATATTAGATTATACCTATTAGAATTTTCTTGTTTCATGACATTTTTAGTTGCGTATCACGTCAACGTGGATGTTAATGTGACAAGGTTCCAGCGCATTACCAATTGACGGGGATAATATTATTTTTATGTTAAGTAGGTTTATTTGTTTGTTATAATAGTTTTTTTGTTGTTTTAATGTTTTTTTTTGTATATTAAGATTGCAGGTTTTGTGTTTAAGAGCTTAATAAGTAACTTTATTTAATAAATTTAATTAATAAAAGGGAAGCAAAAGTAATATATTAATATTTTTTAGTGTTTGGTTTGAAAAATAATGCACAATGGAGGGATCTCACAAAATTAATCCCGCTTGGTGGCGCTACTAGAAGAAAAATTGATATTAAGGCGGTTGTATGACCGAAAGTGGCGCCCTCAGAGGTTTTTATTGAATAAGTTATTAATAGATAAAGATTTTAATAATGTTTATCGTGGAGATTTTAGCGCCCATGGTCTAGTATTTTTAGAAGGTATCACTACATGCCCTCGTAGTTATTCGTAGAAGTAGATAGCAAATGTGTCAAAAACGGCCACTTTTAGCAGTTTTTCTATCTACTTCTAGCAGTGACTACTAGGGAATGTAACGATACCGTTTCAAAATACTAGACTGTAGGCCCTAAAATCTCCACGATAAAAATTATTAAAATTGTGTATTAAAATTATAATATTAAATAAAATTCACCGCGGCGCCATTTTCGCTCAGGGCGAAACCTTAACGAAAAGGTTCGCTTCCAACATACAAAAATTGATAGCAAACACAGAAAACAACAAAATGACAGGTCAGTACAGCTATACTAGCGCCAAGTTAGCGGTAGTGCGCCGACTGGTGGACGATTTGTGAATCAGCAAAATTATCCTGCCATTGTAGAGTAAGCATTAAAAATGTATTGGTTTTAAAATTGATTTCATTTCAATGTTATTTAAATAAGATTGTATAAGATCGAACAATCTAACTTCAAAATACTATTAACAACCATGGGAATCCACCTCAAATAGAATTAATTAGATTTAAGTGCCCTCGTATGTGCAGGTTTTTCTCTTGAACGATTCGTATTTAATTAAAAAAGTTGCATTGAAAATATATCGTTAGCTCAGAAATAGAGTCGATCTCAGAAGTGGGCTAATGTCCAAAAAAAATAAATTGGCTCAATATTTTTTCATAGGTAGGAATAAGCTCCCCTGGTAATAGGAAAAAATTTCAGAATTTTCGGTTGCGTGAAAAATTTAATAAAAATTAAAGTCTCTTTGACTTTACAAATATAGGAAAGTAACAGCAGAATGGAGATTATATCTTTGCCAACACCTGCCACAACCACAACATGGTATTAAAAAAAATATTTCTACACAAAATGTCAAAACTTTTTTTTTTAATTCTTGTTGTCATAGTGGCAGGTGTTGGCAAAGGTATAATCTCCATTCTGCTGTTACTTTCCTATATTTGTAAAGTCAAAGAGACTTTAATTTTTATTAAATTTTTCACGCAACCGAAAATTCTGAATTTCCTATTATTTGTTCCGTCATCGATATCCGGAATCCATATTGAATCCATATTGAGTTAAGCCTTCCGTTTTTAGTGCGTTTCCGTCTAGTCTTACCCTCTTTCCGCTAGGAGCGCCACCTGTTTCCGTATCCTGTTGTCCGTATTTCCGGCAAATGGACGCCTTGTTTGCGGCCGGTTATTTCATCATTATAGCGTCGTTTTTCGTAGCGTTCACACGTCTAAGAAATTTTACGGGACATTTCCCTATTTTAAATTAAGTTATTTTTGCCCTCTTTTTCGCGATTAAAAGTAAAAAAAGTGCAATCGTCGAGTAAAACCAAATTAAGTAAAAGCAGTGCGTCGTGTTGAGACAGATCCTGCATTTCTTCGTCATTCGTCGATTGCTTATGTAGCGGTATGATCGCGCCACTACACGTCGCAGTCATCAAGTTCAAACATCGGAGACGGTGTCGGGTAAGCTGGCAGCAGCTGGGGCCGGCCCGCGGCCTACAATGCGGGCCACGTCATGTAAGTGATTTGAAATATGTTTTATCGTAACAAATGAGTTTTTAAAAAAAAAATACTACTTTGATTACACACCGACAGTTAATCATTGTAATATCTGGCATGAAAATGAGTCCCACTCGATATTACGCAGAGGTTAGAAAATAGCGATTCTGTTAAAGTATTCATTTTGTGACCACTATCTGCCACGAGTACGGAGTATTCTGGAATGCGCAGTGGAAGCAAGGATCTTAATCCGAAGTTGATCCGACGTTAGTGGCACGTCGTTTTAATACTGGCGAGTAACATTCTATCCGATTTGTTGCCGATGTGAAAAAGAAATATTTATAAACCCTGGCTTTATCTACCTTAAAAGTAATAACAATTTTATAGAGATTACGTAGTCTCTTAATAACAAGGATTTATGTTTATAACTCTTCTTTACTGTGCAGTTACTTGCCATTGCTAGTTACGAATGTAACGCTTATTTAAATATGATCATTCTTAATCATATTCTCGATTAGTCGCGTAAAGAGATACTGAGTGGACACCAATACCAGTTATTCTAAACAGCTTTTATGAAAGTGACCGACAATTATTTACAAATAGCATGCGGCACATAAATCAGATTAGTTAACGCTGCGATTATGATGAGATTAAAGCGACATCCTCGCGTGGAAGAGGTTTTTGTCCTGCAGTGGAATATAGGAGGGTTGTAATGAAAAATATATAGGTATATATGTATCAATTTATTTGCAAAAACACTTTTACATTGCAATATTGATCTGCTCTCATATGAGGTCAAACTGTGTATGAAATTTAAACAAGATATTGTAACGATGATGATAACTTAGTTATTCCTTGAAATTTTTAATGAATATTTAAGCGCGGGGTTGCCTTTTCTGCTCCGTGCAGAGGTGTTATTTGATGCTTTTCGCTTTCTATGGTCAATTCTAATTCTGGTTCTTACTCGAGGCATTCTCAGCAGTCTCGGCACTACAGTAGTGGTCCCAGAAGGTAGGTTCCTGCCTACAAACAACTGAAAGAAAAAACTCTTTCATTCCAAGGCTACCAAAGCAAAGGTAAGACAATCAATTCAAGAGAAACAGGACTTCTCAACAGAAATTAAAGCAGTCAAGGACATGACGATCTGCTACCGCTTCTCAGCAAGATGCAGAAATTGTCGTGCTTGATTTGACGACCGTTCGAGGTTAATCGTAAGGTCTTTCGCAAATTGACTTTTGGTACCTTTTACATCTGACTGCATGGTGCATTAAACATATCCACAAACTCTGAAGGTAAATATACAAAATCTTTAATTTTAAAACCACATGTCTGGTAATGTCAAGTTTTGCAACAAAACGATCATCTCGAATGTCTATTCAGATAAATGACATGATCAGCACTGTGTGATTGAGGGAGCGGTTCCGTCATCCAACTTCCTGTCAACTCGTTTCTTGATTTAGAGGTTGGACGGATCATTTCGATCAATTTATCAGATTGATAAGAACGAACGGGTTTGTATGTAAGGAAGTTATTTCACTTTCATTTAACTTTCTTACTTGCTTTAGTCCTGCAATTAGACGGTATACAATACAGCAGTGGCGAGGGGTGAAATTATGGCGAAGGTAAGCCGCTCTACAAAAATGATGAAAAATGTAGTGATCTGCATAGTGGATCAGTGGGGTGGGATTTCCAAAAGGTAAGCCGATGGGAATCGGCTTGTATGGACCCTTCGCCACTGCAATACAGTTACATTTGAGCGATGATTATGTTCTATTGCTAATAGCTCAGCAGCGCCGCAGCTTTCTCAGGCCGAGCTACTGATACACTTACCAGACAAACTTGCCTTTTGGGCTGTCTGCAACGCCAGGTATTTTCAAATCAGTCACCAACTTGGTCACATAACCCCTGACGAACCTCGACATTCGCTGCTTCATCTACCTGGCTCATTTTCTACTGGCTAATCGGTCGTACAAGTGGCTGCAACAACAGGTCAGAAATACTGTCGCTTTACTACGACTGGGATGGACGGTCTCAATTTTGAGAAATCTGTTCTGGTTCTGACGTAACGTCTGGAGTTTCTAGGCGTTACCTGGGACACACGAGGCAACTCTAGTCCCTGTCAGAACCGTAGTGCCACGCGCGCTGCAGTGCACTTACAGAACAGAGAAGCAGTTGGTCCCTCAGACAGGCCTAGCTCCTGATGGGGAGACTCAACTTTGCTTCGTCCGTCATCCCGAGGGAAAGGCACAGCAGTCGGACACTGCAATACTTCAGCTGACAGCTGCCTAAATCCCAACCATACTTACATATTCATTCCCGGAACCAGTCTTGCTGAAATGAATTCGTAGGTGATGATGGCATCGAGTTCAACACCACTGCACAAGTGAACACGAAGTCCATCGTGCTCAATACGGACGCATCCGACGTGGAGCACAACTAGGACAGAAGTCCGTATCAGGTCAGTCGTCCACGAAACAATGGAACTGGCACCTCTATTGCAAGGAGCTGGTTGCGATACATCTGTCCAACAGCATCCAAGATAACCTGACATACTCCTACAAACGGGTAACTGTACATCATTGCCTAAAGTTAGAATGTAGAACGAGGACCACAAAAGTTGTAGAACTGACCAGATAATCGCAGACCCTGCTCGATTAGTTAAATGTAACTTTGATAACTCGGTATTTCCCCGGTTGATACTATGAAGAAGTAGATTTCACTGTCACATAAGATCGATCCAGAGTGAGTTCTCTTGCCTGTTACCGCTGGCAACGACGGTCGTGCTCTAACGCCAAGGAAAGCCAGCGGTGGCCCTGTTTGCTTCGATAGCATCGCACGTCGTGTCGCAATTCGTATCGATATATCCACGAGATCACAATGCTACATTTCACAATGCATTTCTCCGTCGCTAGGACGACCTACCTACAGCTTGCATAGAAGTTCCTTGCGCCCAATCTTGTACCGTAAGGTTAAATCGTCTCGACTCGGCTCCTGGCCTTATCGCCTCAACTCAGCTCGTAGTCACATCACCTCAACTCTGCTCGCGACCTTTTATAACGCCTAGATGGGACAAAGTATTTTGGTCGATGGACCTAAAACAGAAGCCGTTCAGATTTCACGTTTTACGTCAGATTCAGCACCTGCCACAAGTTTTTCGAGACAAAATCAAAATACATCTAATGTTAGCAACGTGTTCTTGAGACAATTCTATTTTTGCATGCAAAGTCACTGTTTGTTCACGGCAAACTGGATATAGTCAATCATTCAAACATACTTATATGCATCTACATGCAGTAAGTGGAAAAAGTTACGTTTACATAATTCAGTTATTTAACTTGAACCTGGCTTGTTTCTGTAGCTGAACAGCACCGCTCAGCAATACCGCAGCTTTTCAAGGTGAGCCACACTTTACCAGATGTCATGCCTGCCTTGCAGCGTGTCACAGCGCCAGGTATTCCCGTTTCAGTCACCAAGTGATTCACGGAACACCTCAGGCCTCACACCATCACTAACGTCCGCTTGCGTGGTGTGCCTGGACAGTTTCTTCTATTGGCTTGAACTATAGGTCAGGAATAGTCATTTTACTACTACTACTGGGATGGACAGTCTCAATTTCGAGAAATCTGTTCTGGTTCCGACGTAACGTCTATAGTTTCTAGACGTTGGACTGTCGGAACCGTAGTGCCACGCGCTCCGCAGTGCACTTACAGAACAGAGAGGCAGTTGATCCTTGAGACAGGCCCAGCGCATAATGAGGAGACTCGTTTTTGCCTCGTCCGTTATCCCGAGGGATATGTACCGCTGTCGGACACTGCAATGCTTCAGCCGACTAATTGGTGAGTAAAGATGGCTTCGAGTTCAACACCGCTGCACAAGCACTCGACGTGCCCGCCACAGATCGAATATGGTCTAAGGAGCACAACTGGGACAGACAGGCGTCCTTATCAGGTATTATCCCTCCCTATCGTAGGCTGTACTTCGAGGAGTCTAGAATTGAGGCGTCACTTGGATCTGTTCGATCAGCGGTTTCTTCATTGATTCGGTTAGAAAACTTTTTATAGATCAGATTCTTGCCAATGGAAACTGGTAACAAGAACAGATATTTTAGTATTATACCACAATGCAGTTTTATTTGCAATTATTTAACGAAATCTGTCGAATGAGCTACATAACGCAGTTCTGAATTTACTTAACATGTTACAAAATGGTTAAGCTAGATTTGATTTAATTTCAAAGCGAATATGTAAATTGTTGTCTGTTTTTATCATGCTCTTTTACAACTCAAGGTCACACTTCGTTTACCTGTATACTACACATTATAGCATCACATTGTATACCAGGAGAAACCAAACACATCACTCAATATGGATTCCGGATATCGATGACGGAACAAATAATAGAGAGTTTTACCTACCAATAAAACTTACCTATTATTTTTCCTGAGATATCCGGAATCCAAGTAATTCCTACCTGGTATTAAGACGTATAATGATGAAATAACCGGCCGCAAACAAGGCGTCCATTTGCCGGAAATACGGACAACAGGATACGGAAACAGGTGGCGCTCCTAGCGGAAAGAGGGTAAGACTAGACGGAAACGCACTAAAAACGGAAGGCTTAACTCAATATGGATTCAATATGGATTCCGGATATCTCAGGAAAAATAATAGGTAAGTTTTATTGGTAGGTAAAACTCTCTATTACTAAGAGAGCTTATTCCTACCTATAAAAAAATATTCAGCCAATTTGATTTTTTTCGGACATTCCCCATTGTCTAATTTCAAAATCTATCGCAATCGCTTTCATTTGACAGATGGATGTGACATATTGCTGCATTTCTTTGGTAAATTTTTATTTGTGCCGAAAATAAGCATCAATGCGTTACATCCAGATTGCGATAGACGATAGGCAGGTTGTGAGAGGGTATTTAAACAAAGGTTGTGATAGACTATAATTTTTCATACAACTTTTTCGATTAAATCACATAAATCATTATTGATGGAAAGGTTATTAAATCGACGAACATTGAAAGAAAGCTAATAAAAATGAACGAGACTATCACCCGAGAAAAAATCTGCATCATATTAGGGTTGTAACGTAAACGATCAAACTTGTTTGTTGATAAGACACACCATCGTCCATCCATCACCATGTGGACGCGCCATCAGAATTCGATTTTTCCGTGAATATCAGTCTTAGAAACAAAAGGAGATGTCCCAGCGTTGCCCCAGTTTCATTTTATTTAATTACTTTCATAATTAAAAAATGCTAATTACATTTTATTTAGGTATAGTATCAGTCAAGAATTGTTTTATATTTAGAAAAACAATTACAAAAACATTAAGTTGTTTTATGAAGTATTTTGTGAAAAAAATGTAAGTAAATAGTACTCTAATGATAAAAAATTGTGATTTAAAAGCGTTTTAACTTAAAAATCACACTTTTTAATGCAGAAAATAATTATCAATCTGATTTTAGAGTAAAATACCTACTCTGACATACTACTTTGATTAAGACGCGATAGACTTTCATTTTTTGAGAATGGTGGGGCAAATGACATAGGCGCGATGCGACATGTCCTTTAAAATGGACATTGAATTACACACAACAGCACAACACATTGGTTACAACCTTTTCTAGCTAAAATACACCTTAACGAAGATATAAGCGAAAATCTGAAGAAAGTGCGGTTTTTTCAATATGGTTGCACTTTTCGTGTGTGTTCGCAGTTGTAGACCCACCTTAATACCTTGCCACTACAAGTTTGGTCGTTTACTTACGGTATAATATTATAAGTACGGTCCGTTCGCTTAGATAGTGTCGGTACACCCGCAAGCACTTGTGCTCAGAGACAGGAATACAGGTAACAAACACAATCTTTCACTACGGCTGGCACTTCTATGTAAACTGCCAAAATCCAAATTGACTTGCGGGTGTACGCCGCACGCGGTATCTTTTCTTTATGCGGTGTCATCTTTTGACAAGAAGCGGCACGTGCAAAGGCGGCGAGATAAAAAGGCGACACTATCTGAGCGAACGGACTTTACCTAAGTAGTGATTTTAGATTTATAAGAAAACTCGGTAAGTATTTCAATCGTGATTGTGCCCAGCTTATCTTTTAATATTATTCGTCGATGTTTAAATATTTGTTTTTTTTTTAAATTTTATTTCTATTTGGTTAAACCTTGATTATTATTTCCTTACGAAGTTAGGGCATTGTTGTTTTATTGTTGACTCATTTAATGCAGCGTTACAAAAATATTATGTTTTTTTATTATTACTTCATTTTTAAGTTATGTTTGACATTGCGTCGATTTTCACTATGCTTTCACTATGAAAAAAATATTATAGCGAATAACTAAGTACTAAGGAGAAATGTAAAGTGCAGGTTTTGAAAATATTGAAATGTAGTGTGGACTTCTATTGACAACACTTCCGCTTTACCACTCCTAAGGTTAAAATCGTTTGCACGCCGCGCCGTCACTAAAGCTCGTATTTACTGTATAAACCGCTGTCAACGTTGAGATCTGTCTCGAGATCATACTTGAGATGCTGTTCCTACAAAAAGAGCAAGTATGATCTCAAGATAGCTCTCAACGGTGAGACTATAAAAAGAGCATCTCGAGTATGATAGCTCTCTAAAAAGAGCATCTCAAGTATGATATCATGATAGCTGTCAACGTTGAGACTATAAAAAGAGCATCTCAAGTATGATATCATGATAGCTGTCAACGGTGAGACTATAAAAAGATCATCTCGAGTGTGATAGCTCTCAACGTTGAGTCTATAAAAAGAGCATCTCAAGTATGATATCATGATAGCTGTCAACGTTGAGACTATAAAAAGAGCATCTCAAGTATGATATCATGATAGATGTCAACGTTGAGACTATAAAAAGAGCATCTCAAGTATGATCTCAAGATAGCTCTTAACGTTGCTTAACGTTGAGAGCGAGCGGTTTATAAATACGTGCCTAGTGTAGAAATAGAGTGCGAGCGGGGCGGACAGTGAGAGCGGTTAGGGCGGATGTCGTACCGCTGCGTTTTCCGCACTCCGTGCAGTCATAATTAAAACTATACGTGTTTGTGGTTCCCGGATTCTTCTGGCCGCCCCGCTCGCACTCTGTTTGCATATATACCATAGGAAACAGCGTCGTTTAACCCACTCTTAAGTTTAAAATCGCTTGCTCGCCGCGCCGTCACAACATACGTTTAGTTCGTGCAGGGGCGATTCGCGCGCACACGATTTTTTCAGCAAAGTGGTAAAGGTAAAGTACGTGAGCTGCCTATCGTACATAAGATGAATAAGTAGGTAATAATTATAAAATTAGGTAAGGGAATACTTCATTATAACTTATAAGGTAAGCAGCATCTTAAACCAGTGGTAATTAAGGCAAATGGAGCTAAGGCTCTTTAAATATAAGAATTTCTTGGTTAAGTATTATGTATTATGTGGTTAAGTTTTATTTTCTTATTAGAATTATAGTAATAATAAGTGCTAACCTCTGCAAGATCACCTAACCTACTTACTTAATTTAACCTTTTACAAATAGGTACCATAATGTTAAAAGATTATTTATTAGAATTCTAAGAAAGATTTTTGTATTTAACAATAGGATATCTAATATTTATAAGCAATGAGACTATCGCAATTTCTTTTATTAAATACTAGGAATTAACCGACCCACTAAAATACAAAAGTACCTATAGGTAGGAAGGTACCCTATTTAACTTGTAATCACCCGTTTCCTTGTGGTAAATTTTACTGTCAATTATGCAATTTTATTTTATCAAATAAAAAAACATCATTTTAAAAAGTTGTAAATACATTATTTTATTAAATTCACTAAGTTAATTATGTTAATTTTTATTTTATTGAAGTAATTAAAAGTCTTTAAATAATATGACGTGTTTTCTTTAATAGCATCTATATGGAGTCACAAAAAGCTAATTAAATTATTTTAGAAACATAATTATGTTTTTAACATTGACAATCTTTATGTGATCACCAGTGTATGTGCCCGAGTGTATGTCCTTTAAACTAAAAGACAGGCAGGATTTATATTATAAATGGAGTACCTAAGTCAATTTCATGAGAAACTAACAACATCTACCATTTTATTTTTCATGCATGCCAAGACAATGGGGAATGTCCGAAAAAATCAAATTGGCTGAATATTTTTTTATAGGTAGGAATAAGCTTCCTTAGTATTAGAAAAAAGTTTCAGAATTTTCGGTTGCGTGAAAAATTTATAAAAATTAAAAGTCTCTGTGTGAAAATCTCTTCTTGCGTGAAAAACTTAACAAAAGTACGAAAGTAACAGCAGAATGGAGATTATACCTTTGCCACCACTTGCCTCAACCACAGCAAGTATTTAAAAAAACCGGCCAAGTGCGAGTCGGACTCGCGCACGAAGGGTTCCGTACCAAAAAAGGCAAAAAAATTACGTTTGTTGTATGGGAGCCCCCCTTAAATATTAATTTTATTCTGTTTTTAGTATTTGTTGTTGTAGCGGCAACAGAAATACATCATCTGTGAAAATTTCAACTTTCTAGCTATTACGGTTCATGAGATACAGCCTGGTGACAGTTAGACAGACGGACAGCGGAGTCTTAGTTATAGGGTTCCGTTTTTACTCTTTGGGTACGGAACCCTAAAAAAATGTTTTGACATTTTGTGTTAATTTTTTTTAATATCATGTTGTGGCAAAGGGATGTGCAGGATGTGCTACATCTATGTGTTGTGGTTGTGGCAGGTGATGGCAAAGGTATAATCTCCATTCTGTTGTTACTTCCGTATATTTGTAAAGTCGAAGAGACTTTAATTTTATTTTATTACGCAACCAAAAATTCTGAAACTTTTTTCTATTACAAAGGGAGCTTATTCCTACCTGTAAAAAAATATTCAGCTAATTTTATTTTTTTCGGACATTCCCTATTCTCATTGAACTTATACATTTAACTTTTTAGTCATTTTGAGAAAACATTATTGCTACTTTGAAACGTAGGCAACGACAGTGATTTCTAATTAAATAACTCTAACACAGTCTTTAGAAGCTTTCATAATCAAGACATCCATCTTTTGACTGGCCTTTGAATGAGAACCGATAATTACGGTCGGCTCGACTGAGGATCTAATTCTAAGTGGCAAGTAAAATTGATTTGAAATCGTTAGACCTACAAGTGGCTGTCTGGATGTAATTAAACTGTGATCGGGAAAGGCAAATTGTGAAAATCCAATTTCATATTAGATAGGAAGTTTAACCAAACAACATGTTCAATATTATGAAAAAAGTTAGGTATATAATAACTATATAATAATATACTTAGGTAATTAGTAATTACCTACCTATTTAAGTATGATTTACGAGGGTGGTTTGATAAGTCCATGACTGTGAAGAAGAAACATCTTTTTTTGCCATATTTAATTTTATTTCTCTACATAATTACACTTGCAAAATTATCACAATCTCTTATTGATTCCCCGCATCTTCTATCACTAATAAATTTCAAAATTCCAAACAGAAACAGTATAGACACATCTACAACCTTAGTGTTCCGTATTGTGCTACCAACTACAGAAAAAACTCGTTTTTTATGCGATCAGCTGTTACTTTTAATAAAATCGTTGATGTATATGTGCTTGACATTTTTAACTCTAAACCGGAACAATTTAGAAATGTTTTGAGTAGGAACTGGTTTGATGTGGTTTCTTAAGATTTCCTCTTTTATTTTGTTAGAGATTTTTTTTGTTGTTGTTTTTCTAAGTATAATAGCATTTTTTTAACTATGCCAAAATTATTTCTTCCGATTCAAAAATGTATATCAAAATCTATACTTTGTGAATACAAATAAGCTTCTCGATGTTTATATGCGAAAACAAATTGAATGAGTATATTTGTATCATATTTAGTTATACTATTAGTTATAAACACTGTATGTTTTCCAATGAAAATAAAATAAAATAAAAATAAAATACTCTTTTTGTAGCTCGGCGTATTCAGTCCAACGAAGTTCCTACCTCTTTAACCCATTATTTTTTTCTTTCATCGCCTGAAAACTGTGGTAACTGAAATGAGGGCTCATTTCAGACACCACCTTTTGGCTTGATGGAAATCTTTGCCCCCCAAAACATTTATTCATGTTTGTTAGGAGAAAAAATCTCAGTGGGCTATATCTAGAGAACATGAAGGATTCGCATCTTCATTCGATGAGTTTTGAGGTCACGAGTGCCGCCGAGAGGGTCTCCAGGGTCATTAAGAAAAGTTAGAAGTTGCTTGAGTTTTTTGTTTCCAAAAGTAATAATCTTTTGCTGAATTTGAAAAAAACATAGTGTAAAGATTCCTAAGGAGTTTCTTTTTACTGACTTATCAAACCGCCCTCGTACCTACCTGAAGCAAAATATTTAGAACTTATCAATCAATCCTATATTTAATAATTAATTAATTAATTTCGACAATGTATGAAGATTCCGTACGGAAAAATCACGCATGTGTGTGGCAGCCCATAGATTTTGTATGCAGCTAGCTGCTGCGTTCGGAATCACGTACGTACGGAATTCCGTAACGAGATTCCGTCTGTGTGTGGCCGGCCTAAGTGTGAGTGAGTGAGGGTGAAGTGAACATGTACTTAAGCAAGCTTCCTACTTATAAATATTGAAATCACTATCAGGGTTATAAATCAAGGGTGTGTTGGTGTGACCACGGATTCCCCATAGTCACACTGGTGTGGTAAAACGGTGTGACCATGGGTCGGTCATCAAAAATTAGTTTACTAGTTTTCTTACATTCTCTTTGGGTATATCCAAATTACTATATTATTACATTATTAATCATTTTGTACTTGAGTCACCAGAATATGTATATCTTGTAATATTATGTATTCTGTGGTACTTACTTACTACGCGGCGCGTGTGGACGGCGTACTACGACTACGCCTCGTAGCGTTTTTAGGGTTCCGTACCCCACCCGGTTGGTGTGACTCAGTCTGTCTGTCTGTCACAGCTGGATATCTCGAGAACTACTAATGGTATCAACTTGAAATTTGGAATAGTTTAAGATGACATTTGCCCAACTATTTTGCAAATAAGAAATAAATAAAAAAATAAATATCTTTTTTACAACAGGGACTGAAAAGGGGTCTTAAAAATTAGAAGTGAGGCTACTAGGGCATGTATGGTATCTGAAAGAGCGCCGTTTGCACGTTTTTAATTATTTTTTCTTTTTGTTTTAGGCCACATATAGTTTTCGACTTATGATGAAAAATCAACTCTAATATTAAAACTTTTCTCTTGCGTTTTTAACTTGAAGTTAGCATTAGCTAACTTAAAAACGGTCATGATTTGTGACGTCATTTGTCAAGTTTCAGGCGCGTTTATTATGGAGTTAGGTAAGTACTTAGATTATCATATCAATAATCTAAGGGTAAGTACTATTAGCCAAGAATTTTCAATTATCTCCCTAAATTTTGCGTTTAAATACTTAATGTATCATACAAATTATTATTTCTTTTCTTATTCGATATTCTGACTGTTAAGGTGATACGTCACGCTCAGTAGCGCCACCAATGGAAATAAATCATTTACGTTTTATCAAGGGCTTAGATTAAAAGTTTTAGTTATTTTGCGCAAATAGAAGAGTAAAGTGCAATATTTAAATATTTTTTCACAGCCTCAGATATAAGCAATAAGTTATGAATGTGGATATTGCCAAAAGTGGCCACATTTAGCAATATCCACATTCATAACTTATTGCTTATAACTGAGGCCGTGAAAAAATATTTAAATATTGCACTTTATTCTTCTATTTGCGCAAAATAACTAAAACTTTTAATCTAAGCCCTTGATAAAACGTAAATGATTTATTTCCATTGGTGGCGCTACTGAGCGTGACGTACCACCTTAAGTGCATTATATTCGGAAATGAAAAAAATATCGTTATTTTTCCCTGATTTCCATTTAACTATTAATTCCCATTAAACTAAACTAATACTGATGTTTTTTTTTATTATTTTTCTGTTCCATCATGTTTTTTATACGTGTCCGCAGCGAATAAGCTCAAATTTATCAAAATCGGTGACTTATGCATATTCCCTTTTATGATAACTGCGTGGTGCTTGGAAAATCTCAAATTCTCGAATTGTTTTAAATTTAGAATAGAATAGAAAGTGATTTATTTAGTGCACAAAACAAGTTACAAATACATGCTTAAATAAAATACAGGTGACACTAAAAAGGCAACCTACTCAGCATGTGTCGGTTGTCGCAGACATTCCGACGCTGATCTTCCGTAATTGCCTAAATTTTTTTTTGAGGGTATGTAGGCTAAGTAAGTAAACATTTAATAACTTCTAATAACTTCTAAACATTTAATAGCATCGTTATAAACCTTCGTGGTTTCCTAATGTTATTATTAAGTAAAAAATTGTAACTTAGTTTTAAAAATGGTAATTAAATAATAAAAAAAAAGTACCTACATACAGTCAGTGGCACGAATCATGAAAATTTTTCGACAGAGTGGGGATAAGTTCGCGCATGTGCTCTTGTGAGCGACCAATAGCGCGCGCCCCTCTCCCGCCGCCCGCGCCCCTCACCGCAACGCATATCCAAAATACGCGTTCCGCGCAATCCCCACCCGATTTCATGATTCGTGCCACTGACTGTACCTAACTTTTCAATTCATCCTAGTAATTAAGAAGGCAAAGGCTAGTTTTTTTATTGATATAAAATTTGATCTTTGATTTTCTTACAGGCAGATTTTCTTCGTACATTTTTAAGAAGAAATAATATTTAGTAATAAAAATATTTCGTATATCTATACAAAAAGTAAGAACCTAAGTACTTACACATTTATTGCGTATTTTTGTTGGGGTTGACCTTTTATAATTAAAGCGAAATAAACCTTAACCAGCATAAAAATTAAGTAATTACTTAACTGTCGCTAATTTTAACAAAGGATAGGATGATATAAATCAACCAAGAAAGAAATGTCAAATGAATTATTCATATCTTTGCACAACTTTTTGAAATGGAAACGGACGTTTCCAGTTAATGAGAAAGGGTAATGTCCTAAGAAAAAGAACAATCATTAAAATAAATTACTCTGGTTTATTAACAATCTTTTATTACAAATCCACAATTACAACATTTTATTTACACTACTTATCGCTATAATTTCAATTAAGTAAGTACTTACCTAAATAAGTAATAGATATTTACATGACTCATCATCTCGTGCCATCTTCATACTGAAGTTTGGCGGTCAGTAGACAATAGTTTTAGCGATCAAAAGTATCTACCGTTTGATGTCGATTAAGCGCTATCGCACACAGGCAACTTACACCCGATTGCACTAAACTTAAGGATCGCCTAAGTCTGTTCATAACTACAACACGACCAAATTAAAACGGTGTCAAACTTAGCGGTCATGTAGCTGTCATTCGCCTACTTAACTTGGTAGAGTTGTAGTTAAGAAAAGACTTAGGCGATTCTTAAGTTTAGTGCAATTGGGTGTTAGTCTCCCAGCAACTGTTTTGTCTCTCACATCAAGTCCACGGGTTTATATGGAAGCGCGCACACGAAGCGACACGGTCGTCTGCAACTTTTCATACAAATCACGTGAGAGACAAAAAAGTTGCGAAGACAAAAGTTGCCCGTGTGCGATAGCGCTAACATGACTGACGCATACATAAACAAATAAACCGCATATTTCTTTCCAGATAGAAATTAAAATACTTAAATGAATAAAAAGTAAGAAAATTACTAGCTACTGAAACAAACGAATTTGTTTAATTTCTTCATTTTCCGTTAGTAATCTTTTGACACAAATATTGTTTTGTATACAAAAATAGGGAAATAAAACTATTATTTAGGTAAAAAAAAAATAATAATATAGATTTTCGCACCTGTTTGTTCGAAAGATTAGGAGTAAAAATCTAATTTTCCCATTTTTTTTTCTCCTCTTTTTTCCTTGATACCCACCACATTCTGAATTGAAAGTAACACACGACAGTACATACCTACATAGCTTCTATCTTTGATCGTGATAATATTAACCACACATAATAAATAAATAGGTAGTAGATAGGTACAGTCAGCGTCAAATTGATATGAGCGTCTAGACTAGGGTTACCAGGACCAAAATTCGGAAATCCGGTCGCAAGAGGTTGAAAATCCTGATCTTTGGATTAAAGTCCGGTCTTTAACTCAATTAAAAAAAAAATTAGGCCATTTGCATTAGAAACAAATTATTATCTGCTGGCTTTAAATCCTTTTTTGGAAAATTTACACAAATTGGTGGTTTCTTAGAAGAAAATTATGAGCATCTTTCAGGAAACCACCTATTCATAGAGCCTAGTCGCGGCGTGCGGAGCGCGCCGCGCGCTTCGAGCTGTGCGGCGATGATAGTTTACACAAAATCATAACAATCAATGATTTTAACCAAGTGCGATTGAAAATCCGGTCTGGAATGAAATACGGGCGGAGTCCGGTCTGAGCTCATAAAATCCGGTCAAGACCGGATTTATCCGGTCAGATGGTAACCCTAGTCTAGACTAGAGTAGTCAAAATATAAAACCAATATAGTCAGAAAAACATAAAACCAATTTGATATACACAGTCCGAATCATTATATTGTTGTAAGCACACAAGGTTTTCAAAATATCTTATTACTCATTGTTTCATATTTATATGAGCAGTCAGGTTGTTCAAAATTATCTTAGCAAACAACGCTGCCAAAGTTATCTGTGCATAATTATTATTTTGTGCACAGATAGCTTTGAGAGCTTTGTAGTCCAATAAAACTAGCTTTATCTGGACATAATTAGATAACTGAAATTTTCTTTTTCTATGTCATAAATTAGTGTTAGTTATAACTAACACTAATTTAATAATAACTATAGTTAAAATAAAAGGAATTAAACATTTCGAAACTTCGCATAAAACTAAAAAAAATAAAAAAAAAAATTCAACAAATTTTGATTTCATTATTACAGCATAATAAATAACTTAGTAAATGTTTATGTATTATGCTATGACGCTTGCATTTCAGGTAAATAAATCAAAATTAACTAATTGATCAATCGGAACTATTGTTAATAAAGAAAGTTCAGTAAGTGGCAGATATTTTTGCTTATCTTACCAGAAATTATAGGTAACTGTAATTTAATAAGTCATTCTGAATGGTATATAATGTGACGACGAACATGCGAAATTGGATTTAGTTTAATTTTGCTATTAGGTGATAGCATTTTAATGTACCATAAAATTATACTAACAAGGTATTTGGTTAACTATTTTGCTTTTAGGAAAAAGATAGGTAATGTACGAAATCTCATGATTTTTGTATGAAACGATTACCACCCCGGATTTCTTACATCACGTCATATCTGATTGATATTTGACACTTAATATCAATATCCGATAAACTAATAAAAACAACGAGTTTATTATTTATGTCCAGATAAAGCTAGTTTTATTGGACTATTGTTCGACCCGTGAGTGAGCAAACCCAGAAACTCGCAAGCGTAGGTAGATAGTTAAAGTTTGGTACACACGATAAGTACATCATAGGTCCCTACATATAATTTCTATGCTATGTTCATTAAACTAGCCGCAACACGAAATATCTTATCTATTGTGTTTTGTATACCTTACTAGGAGAATTTCAGTTCCACTACGAACTTTTGGTCGGCAAGTTCGGCAAACATGATCGTTGAACTGGGTGTGGTGTGAGGCAGCTTGTTATAGTGGCCACACACAGTTCGTTCGATATTGTATGAATATTCCGTACGGAAAAATCCCGCATGTGTGTGGTAGGTCCATAGATTTGTATGAATTAGCTGCGTTCATTACGAGTACGGAATTCCGTCTTTAGGCGGCCAGACTTATTTAATTAGAAAAAATAATAATCTGTGACTTTTGAGGTTCCTAATCCTACTAGTTTGTGGGTTTGGATGTTTGGATGTTTGTTCCTCAATCACGCAAAAACTACTGGACGGATTTGGTTGAAATTTGGCACACAGATAGTAGATAGCCTTGATTAAAACATAGGATACTTTTTATTCCGATATTCCCTCGGGAACGGGAACCACGCAGGTGAAACCGTGGGCGGCCGCTAGTACTATTCTAAAAGCAACTTTTTTTAATAAAACTGATTTTTAAGTGCCGAAAAACGATTGAAAAGCTAAATTATGATTTCCATTTAAAAGTTAAATAAGTTTTTATAAACTTCTGATAAGAATTTTCACTCTCAATTCAGATTTATTCCTTGATATTATAGAGAAAGATGCTTGATGATTGATGGATGACTAACTTTACAAAAATAATTTGAAAAATTTAATTTGTAGGATACAACAAAAAAAGCACGTGAGTTGCCGATCGCACCTACCTAAGTGAATGCAAAAATAGATAAAAATAACAGAACTAGAGGCGAGAATTCCACCAACATGCTTATGGATATTTATTCAGGAGCAATATTAATAAGCATGATGAATATTTTTTTTATTTTATGTTACATAAATTACCTCTCAAAAAAGAAACATTGGTAAAAGAATTATTTCGCTAGTATGAAATCGGCCCGAGATATCACAGTTTGAAATGCACACGAATTGGACTTATCCAAAAACGCTCCACACTAACGGCTACGTAGTTATGACGTCACGCCTAGGTAGTTTGTATGCAACGCGTAGGAATTTTGCTCGGCAGCTATATTAAATATTGTGTTTATCAAAATAGTTTCTTAGACAAATTTGCTATACATTTTACGGACTAATTAAAGTATTATTTATTTTAATAAATTTTATACTTTTTAAATGGACTTGTACACCCAACTTTGAAGGGTCATAAAACAAATTATACCTACGCAATATATAAAACCAAGAGGTACTTATACAAGGTACTCTAAAAGTTTAATATGTTTATGATTTTTATTAGTATTTCATTATTTTATTCATTAGTCGTCATCCCTATTATGGGTGTTCCTCAAGGTTCTATATTGGGGCTTTCACTTTTCCTCTTGATGTAAGATTTATCTTGAAGAAAAAGTTTGACTTAATGAGATACCTAGTTAAGATTATTACAAGTGAACCAAATACTTAACTTATATTAAATATAAAAGTTTCGAATAATATCTAACACAATCTCTTTTTTGTTAATTACCTACTTATAAATAATAATATTTTATTAATAATTATATACCTGTTTATTTTGATAAAAATAATACTATATTTCCATCAATCAGCTTTTTCTTTATACTTATCCTTGAATAACATTTGTAGTATCAAATCAATTCAAATCAAATAGTTTATTGAATAGAAATACATCAACGAAAATACAATTTGCATACCATAAAACAAACTTATCAAATTATCAGCAAAGTAATGTGGAGTGGAACAGAAAAAAATAGGACAATTTTTACATTTTACGTTCATACGGAGAGAGGCACGATTTACCGGATTGGATTTTTACCGTAAACGGCAGAACCGAATACTCTGTTCACATGCCTATCGGTTTTGCTTTTCTGTAAAAAACCGAATGGTGTGTTATCGTGTGCTGTGCATATGATATTTGGATTTTTGCAGGAAAGCGCTCAGTCTCTCTCTATCATTTGGAAGCGATGGACGTGAAAACTCTTGCTATAATATACGGAAAGAGATTATTGGTAGCGCTGGTCTTCCCCGTGGCCGCGCCCACCGCCCGACTTGCCGTACCTTGTTTTGCGGCATTCGGTAAAAAACAGAACTGAGCTCGTGTGAACGCATGTACTAAACTAAAGTGCTATTGCCACCACTGAACCGTATATGGTATTTTACCGTGTGAACGAATCCGATCGCAGTCGCCAAATCGTATATAAGGTCCTTCTGAAATAGTGCACAACATTTTAAGGGGTCAATGTACTCATGCATACAAAAAACTTTTACTATAAGACCAACATTGAAATCGCGAAAAAAGAATCAGCTGTTCCATAGAAAATTTAAAAACGAATAGATCAAAATGTATGGAACAGCTGATTTTTTTCCCAAAGTAAAAGTTGTTTCTATGCATGAATACATTGACCCCTTAAAATTTTGTGCACTATTTCAGAAGGACCTTATATATGATATAAGTATTGCCCGTTTCAGTTATTTGTCGGCTCTTAAAACCGAATGTTCGTGCGAACACATACATTTAAATTATATTATTGTCGATCCGACATGTCTCCGCTCCGTGTGAACGTAGCATAACATTTCTTATATTATTTTCTGATATGTTTCAAGTTTTGATTCTTCGCGTCAGACATCTCAAGATATTATATCTTGTTAGCGTCAGCTTTTCCGAAGAATAAGTTACATGTCTAAGTCCCAAGTAAAGTTAGGATAAGTTATGTATTTTTAATACTGACAAGGGAACATGCGACCCATCATGTTGAGACGGGGTGTAATACAATACAAACTTTGGTCCCGGAAAGTGGGGCATGTCCTCAAATGTTTGTTACTAAAGATATGATATGAGTAGAGTAGGTAGGTACCTAAGTATGTATGTATAAGTTCCACTGACATGAAAAAATTTTTTTTATTTAACTGGACTGGCTGTCTGTATGATTTGACAGCTAAGTTTTTGTGCCTATTTGAAACGCCACTAGCGTGCGTCTAAAGAACTAATTTTGACGTACGATATGAAAATGGTTGCCGTGATGGTCTCTCCAGACTTCAAACTTTAGTACCATGTCCCGCACGCTATGCTCACGCTACGTCCTACAGCGCCAAAATGGCGGAAATCAAATAGGCACAAAAACAGTTTGACATAAGCCTGTCCAGTGTAAATATATGCAGGTCAGTGATAAGTTCCTACGTTATTTTTTGTTATCACAAAACCATCATCATAATGATAATGGGTACCTACTCTACAAAATATGGTTTCCAGGTTTTGTGATAAAAATAAATAACGTTGTAGGTAAGTACCATTAGCTAAAGGGTTATATGTACAGTTCTCAATAACTCGGTACCTCCCTCATAATACTTATATTTTATTAAATCCAATGTCGCTTTCTTCAATTCGTTTATTTGTTCAGAGGGATCCCGCCATCTTGACGTTCACATAAGATAAGACACAAAAGAAACTTACTACAAGATTTTTTCTAGAGCCAATATATTTTATTTTTTCAACGTTTCAATATTGATGTCACTTGTTTGAAATAAGAGCAACTTTTTCATGGCATGCATACTAGGTACAGTCGTGTTCATTAAATGTTGGCACTTTTGACAGGATGTCGGCTTTTATTACAAAGGCATAAGGGTCCCCCCAGACCTACCGGTTTCTTTTCTTTGCTTTGCTGTTCGGCAATGGAGCGCCGGCCAAGAGGCTCATTTTCAATCTATCGCATATTTTCAATCTAAGTACATTTCACATATGTGAGCTTTGTTCCTTAAACGATCGTTATGAAAACACAACCAACACTTCCTACTTCGCAACCCAGACGATTATATTTGATAACACCAAGCTAATGGCTATTTTGCCAATTTGGTCTGGTCCCAATATGCAATAGATTGAAAATGACCCTGTTGGCCGGCGGTCTAAACAGCAAGGTAGAACAGCAAAGCAAAGAAAAGAAACCGGTAGGTCTGGGGGGACCCTAAAGGTTGATGAACTGCCAAAGGTACATATTATTGAACTCGACTACAGTCGAGCTAGGTACACCTACTTTAGCAAGCATAACATCGTTTCTGTTTCATGTTCCCGTGATCCCATGGGGGTCGAAACTTATTTCGTGTGTGCGTGACACGACTAAAGTTTTTAGAAGACTTTATTATTTGCCAAAGAAGTAAAATTGTATTTATGAACTCAATGTAATTCTGAATTATTACTTAAATTTTCACAACATAATGTTTGTAATGCTGAATCATTACTGTAAATCTCACCATATAATTACCACATTTGACTCCATAGGGATAATGACTTTGTTATTTTATGTTAGGTGCTACTTTTTTATTTGTTTGATTTTTTTATGGTCGTACCACATGCTGCTCGCTTATTATGACTGCTACATACACTACGTTTTGCTGTTTTCATTCAACAAACCATCTTTTAGTATGATATTTTGCTTTGAACTAATCATTTACACACCGATATTGCCTACAGTTTTTCATCTGAACAATTACAGCAAAATCAACCTTTTTAATGGTTCTAGTATATTTTACAATCAGTCCAATTGGTTTATGTGTGTCTTTTTTGTATTATTTTGTAATTTATCTGGTAATAAATGTCTGTCCAACTCATTAATTCAGGGAGTTCATATTGCATGTTTGAGGTTAATTTATATTGCAAATTATTGCTTTTGTAATTATGGTACCTACAATCATTATCTAATAATCGCATCACAACCCAACACTTTAAATCCATGTATTTGTTGTACGAGTATTTCAACTATCTTATACAAATACACATATAAGTTCATTCTCATGTATGATAGACTTAGTTATTACTGTGTTTTTTATTATATTTGCAAACTCTACTTATCAATTGATTTGCCTCCGAGCTCATCATATTTCAACGATTGGTTATACAAATACATAGATGAGAGTGCCTTTAAGTATGATTTAAAACTTGGTTTACAATGTGTCCTTGGCAATAACTGGAATAATTATCTAAGCCTCATTATTATTTTAGTCTATAAAGTCTATTGTGTTTTTATCATATCTATGGTAATAGTTAATTACGAAGTGGATTTTATAACTTTTGGTGCCAATTGCTGTTCCCATTGTTTCTTAACTGATTTGATTTATAAAATGTTAATTACTTGCCACTTTTATAAAATAATTAACTTAATTAATTCTAAGGGAGGAATAAATCTGTTAACTATATGTGACAAATCTTACCACTACACAAATGATCATCTCTTTTGTTGGCTAACCTATTGTTCAAATTGCAGACCGTGTGATTATTATCTTTACTATGTACTATTAATCACACCAGGGAAATTATTTTTGGCTGGTGGGATATGTTCGATGTACACCATTTCTACTTTTTGCTTATGTTGTAATATACTCTGTCGCTGCCACTATTTTCACTATATATTAGTATCAATATATGAAGATAATTTTCTGGGACATATATTCTGCATACATATTTTGCTGCTCATGAGGAAACATACACCTCGGTTTACTGTATTAACAACCTATCTCATTGAATTGGCACCGCCTGTACTGAATAGACACAGTAGTATCATGCTGCTGTGTTTGTCTTACATCATATTGACTAATTATATGTTTAAGATATTCATCTTTAGATTGATACATCAAACGAGCCTGGTCTCATTTATTGAAAATTTTACAGTGGAATATAATTATTGCTCTCTTTGTCTTAAAACCATTAAACATCCATCTCTTTTTAGTAATGCTCCCTAACAAGCACTTCAAGGTTGGCATCTATAATCCAGGCTCTTTAGGAAAAAACCATGAAGAATTCATAGTGGCAGTAACACAGCGTTCTATTGATGTCCTAGCGGTTAACGAGACATGGCTTCGTCCGGGTGAACAAGGTAAAGCTCCACGTATTCCTGGCTATGTATTCTTCGCAGCGTTCCGCGTCCTGCTCATTTGCGTAGAGGCCGTGGCGGCGGTGTCGCATTCTATATTCGTAAGGGTATTTTTGCGCGTAACTGTGTTCACCCTGAGGCACCGCAAGTTGAACAAATGTGGTTACGGATTGATGTAAATGGCATAAAAATTTTAATTGGGACAGCATATCGTCCTCAATGGGTGAATGTGGATCATTTCTTGAATGCTATTACGGAATCGATTAATTCTTTTTCATATTCTGATAAAGTTATTTTGTTAGGTGATTTTAATATTAATCTCCTCTCGGACTGTGCAGAGAGATATAAATTATTGGAGTTTATTGAGGTAATGAATTTGGAACAGGTTGTGGATTCTCCAACCCATTTTACAGAAACTAGTGAATCTTTAATCGACATCATTTGCACCGATGCTAAAGTCAGGAATGTGTCTGTAGATGTTATAAGTAGCAAATTATCTTTACATGCTCTTGTGACTTGTACTTTTAATTTTAGAAAACATAAATCACCTCCTTATTACATAACTTACCGTCCTTTAAAAGATATAGACCCTGTAGAATTCAATGCTGATCTGACAGCTATTCCATGGGATGCTATAATACCGTTGGAAGATACGAATGCTAAGGTAGTTGCATTTAGTAAATACTTACTATACTTATTTGATAAACATGCACCTGTTAAGAAAGTTTTAATCAAACAACAGTTTTACCCGTGGATAACTGAAAATGTAAAGTTAATGATAAGGCTTAGAAATGAAGCTCATGTTAAATGTTTGAAAACAAAAAAGAAAGAACATTGTCTATATTATAAAGAATTTAAAAGAGTTGTAATTACAGCAATACATAATGAAAAGGGGGCGTATTTCAGATATCACATCAATAGTAAAATCAATGATCCTACAACCTTGTGGAAGAACCTTAAAGATCATGTTTTGCCATCTAAAAAGAATACTGAACTCCCTCCTGGTCTTCCATGTCCTGACGAAATTAATAAACAGTTTTTAGATTTACCCAATAATGAAAAAAATGAATTGTCGACGCTAACCTACTTCGAATGGCATCGTTTGGGCGACTTTACTTTTAAGTTCGAACAAATCAGTAATTCTGATATAATTAGGGCTATTAAGAGCTTGAAATCAAACGCCCTTGGAGTAGATAAGATATCATTAGACATGTTATTGCTAACTATTCCTCATACGCTAGATACCATAACTTCTATCATTAACACATCTTTACTTTCTTACACGTTTCCAGATTTCTGGAAAACTGCCATTATCCGACCAATTCCAAAAAATAATAACCCTACAAGTTGTAAAGACCTCAGACCTATTAGTCTTCTTCCCTGTCTCGCTAAAATTTTAGAAAAAATTGCTTGCATACAGGTTACTGAATACCTTGAACACAATAATATTCTTCCTTCTGCACAATCGGGATTTAGAAAGAATCACAGTACTACTACCGCCTTACTTGATGTAACAAGTAATATTTTGGAAGCACAAGACAACGGGATGGTGACTATACTTGTTCTACTTGATTATTCTCGCGCTTTCGACACAATTAACACCTCTTTGTTACTTTCCAAGCTAAATTACTACGGTTTTGATAGCACCGCTATAAAATGGTTCCATAGTTATTTAAGTAATAGATCCCAATATGTTTCATTTAGTAATGATGATGGTACTACCGCCAAATCCTCCACTATGACAGTTAATAGAGGTGTCCCACAGGGATCTATACTTGGGCCTTTGCTTTTCATACTTTATGTTACGGATGTAATTGAACATATAAAAAACTGTAAATTCCACATATACGCAGACGACCTGCAAATTTATATATCTTGCAAACCTAATCAATTAGGTTCAACTCTAGCTTTGTTAAATGAAGATTTGCAAAGAATAAGTGAATGGTCTCATCGTAACTCACTAATGCTCAATCCTGCTAAATCAAAGTATATGATATTTGGCTCCAAAAAACAGGTAGCTCAAGTTAAACTATTCGCTCCTCAAGTAATGCTTAATGGTTCACCTGTGGAATATGTGACGGAAGCTCGAAACCTCGGTTTGCTTTTTGATGATGAGCTTCGTTTTCACTCACACATAGTCGGGATCGCCCGAAATTGTTTTTATCGGCTTAAAATTCTATATTCAATAAGGCAATATTTGAGTGTTGATTTACGTATCCGTTTGGTTGAATCTCTCATTTTATCCAAGTTCAATTACGCTGACTCAGTTTATGGCCCACGTTTGTTGGCAAAAACAAAAATGTTGATTCAGCGAGTGCAGAATGCGTGTTCTAGATTTTGCTTCCAAATTCCCCCTCGGAGCCATGTCTCACCCTATATAAATAGTAATAATATTCTAAACATGTCATCTAGACGTTACATTCACTTGGCATCTCTCTTGTTTGGTATCATTACAACTCGTAAACCAATCTACTTGTGGTACAAGTTGACTTGGTCTGCTCAGAATCGCCTTGGTCGACTTAACATACAAAGCCACAAAACAACAGCTTTTAAAGGAAGTTTTAAATATGCAGCAGCCAAGATATGGAATGACCTTCCTCCACCTTTTCGTAAGTTGAGTAGTGTGGTAGTGTTTCGTAAACGACTTAAAGAACTAATTCTGTCACAACAAAGAGACGGCTGCAGTACATTCCTATGATTTAAAAATATAAAGTAATTTATATGTATTTTTTAATTCAAAATATATTATCTTTATATCTTTCATTATCAATCTCTAGGTATCTATATCATTACACATTTTTTATCTATCAACGCACAATCACCGTTTTTTTTTTTACGTTTTATGCATGCAAAGTATGTATTACTATTAAACCACCGTTCTTGTCATTCCTTTTTGTGTACCTCTGTTTTAGGCCCAGCTGAAAATCAGCGTCGTGACCCTGACAGGTCATGATTTTGTTAGCTGAGCTGGTTGCCTTTTTGGTTACCATAACATAATTATACCTAAGTAATTTAGAAATTAAGTATTTTATAAGTGAATGTTTTTGTAACATTTTTGTGTTTAAGTAACCAAATAAAGTATTATTCATTCATTCATTCATTCATTCAATTACCATCAGCACTAGGTCTATCAAAGTGGTGCTTAGCTCAAATCTCGCAACTTAAAAGAAATAAAGATCTATCACAATAAATTTAAATGTCTACTTATCTATCTAAATTCGATTTCAATTAATGCAATTAATTAAAAACACTTAGGCAATTTTAATTGGTAAATAAAAAGTTTAACGATTTACCTACGTCTATCTTCTTCGTTTTCCAATCAGCTAATAGTCCTGTTTATCTTGTCCTATTTAGTAGGGGTTGCAGTCCCGGTACTGAGGAGAAAACTGAATTCCCGGTACTGCACTAACTCTGTCTGGTACCGGGAAAACCGGGAAATTTCGGGACTTTTCGGTAGTGAGATTTTTTTTACTGTATCGTAAATAAAATACAATAAGTAACTCATAGGTACCTTACCTACGTTACAAATACGAACTTCACCTTTTAACTCTTAATTTTTTTATTTTATTATTATTTGGTTAACGAACAGAGTAAAAATATACCTATCATGGGCGTACCCACGTTGGGGTAAGGTGGGGCGCCTGCCCCACCCTCCACCCTGACTTTAAGTAATTTAACCTAGATGTTTACAAAATTATTTATTTAACAAAATCTAAGCCTTAAGATTTAAACTTTTTTTGGCACAAAATAATTTCGAATACGAACTTTTAACGAAATTAAAAGGTCAAACGCTAATAAGGTCAGTTTTTTTTCAAAGCATTTTAAATTCCTATAAGGTACCCTATTTATCAAATTTCTTACTTTTGCCCCATCCCTAAGTAGATGCTGGGTACGCCCATGATACCTATACTTTTGCTTTTTACAGAACAAATAAGTAGTGGGTAAATAAGTAACTACAACAGCTTGAACAAACCTTTAATTTAAACTTTAATGCTGCGGACACCAGACATTTAATAGAAATTCTATTGTTTGGGGGATACTTGACAGCTAAATGCCAATGAGGTAATTATTGGTACTGCGGTCTTTCCAAAGGTGCCAAGTGGACTACAGGTATATCGAAGCCAAGTGCTGAGGAACCTATACGAAAATGCCACTATGTCGGTCCTATTACCGAACCAGAGCATAGATCTCATCCAAGGTGTGAGGCAAGAAGACGTAATTTCTCCGAAACGATTCACCGCTGCGTTGGTGCTTGGGGGAGATCTTTAATCTTTGGACTGGAAAGGATCCGGTATCAACTTATGGCGAGAACCTTCGTTTTGCCGACGTTGTAGTTAATTATGGTTGGTTGAGACCTTGGAAGACCTGAACACAATGCTCGAAGATCTCCGTAGTGCTTTCCAAAGAGTGGGACTAAGGATTATAAGATAAAAATCATGTTGAATGTCATTCCAAGGTGTGAGACAGGAAGACGTAATTTCTGATTTGAAGTTTCTGGGTTTGAAGGTCCCATTTTTCGGTTTTTCAGATATACACGCTGAAATTTTAATCATTTGGTTCCCGCCGTGGGGTGGTTCCACTCATGATTACAAGCAACTTTTACTATGGGGCCAACTCTCCTAATCGCAAAAAAAAATCAGCTGTTCCATACATTAAGGTCGAGTAGGTACTGCACTTTTGTATGGAACAGCTGATATTTTTTTGCGAGCAGGAGAGTTGGCCCCATAGTAAAAGTTGCTTATAATCATGAGTGGAACCACCCCACGGCGGGAACCAAATGATTAAAATTTCAGCGTGTATATATCTCGTTTACTGGGCTATAAATCTTGTGACTAATAATTAGTAATTTCTTTCGTAATCGATGTGTGGAAAACTATTTGTTGTATTTTTCAATTAAGAATTGGGTGTAAGGTAGATTTGTTTACCAAATAAGACAAATAAGAATAAACAGACTAAATAGCTATAGCCAGAGACATCCACTTAAATCTTATAAGTATTATCTAGAAGGTTCTTATACTTATTTAATACAAGCCTAATTTTTATACAACCTTTACTTGTGAGTTCACAAAAAAATGTTATTTATTCATTGTTCACCCTTATTTACATCACCGTCACTCAAATACACTTTCTTGACGTCATCAAAGTATTTTAAAGTAGGCGGGTCACCATTTTTAATACAATATGGCGACGGGTCTTTTATGTAGTCCACTTTACTGATGAAGGATATCCTCTGGTCTCGCCGCCGGTAGCTGGCAGATTTGAAGCTAGGCATTGATGTGACGTCACGGCAGCTGGTGTGCTCTAGATTGAAGGGTTGGGACTCGCTTCTCCTTAGGGAACGGCAGAGCAACGTCTCCCGGAAAGCTATGCGGTATCTGGGGACAACGGGGAAGATTACAATCGTCAAAGTAAACCTTCTTCCTATTTATGTGATCCTGGTACTTTAATGACTAGAGTGCGGCCACATACAGACGGAATTCCGTACATACGTAATTCCGAATGTAGCTAATCCATACAAATCTATAGAATCTTCATACATTATCGAAATTACGTTCGGAATTCCGTCTGTATGTGGGCGGGCTATTACGAGAAAAGTAATACATAGTATAACACTTGTATTATTAGTTATTCTGTGGTATAACTTTCATTGTAATTTTTCAAGTCAAGGGTGAGTCGGTGTAACTATCTACTAGTAAAAAAATCGGGTTGCACTCCGGGAGTGCCGGCAGAAGTGAAAACTTTTTGCACGAATTGCCGTCTCTTACGCATTTAGGTACTCTTGCAATTGAATTTACGAATACAGAACAGTATTGTACAAAAGTCTTTTGAAGCATCCATAGCTTGACAGAAAATAATAGAGTTTTAAGTTTTTGACATTGAATTAAAAAAAAAACCGGTCAAGAGCGAGTCGGACTCGCGCACTGAGGGTTCCGTACCATCATAAATATAAATATTTGGATATGTTACTGTAGAACAGTCTTTCAAAAGTAGGATAAACGGGGGACAGGCAAAAAGGTGGATGGGCGACCAGGCGGACAGGTGGAAGGGCGAATAGGCGGACAGTTAATTTACAAATCTTAACCACAGCTGCTTGTGGTGACTGAAAAACGAGTGGCTGACACTCCACATTACAAACTGTTTATTTTCATTGATGTACTATGGGCAACAGCGTCGCGTAACCAGTTTGCAACAAAATTCGTGTGGGCGCGTATCACCCCTGCACGAACTAAACGTATGTGACAGCGGGCGCGGCGTGCAAGCGATTTTAACCTTAGCAGTGGTTAAGCGACGCTGTTGCCCATGGTACATTTGACTTTCGCTTCCACTTCAGCCTCCGCTTCCTCGTCCACTTACACTTACCGTCACCGTAACCGTCAATCTTTTTATTTATCTATACATCGCCATCCTCCGTCCCAGTCCCTCCTCCCCTCCCCTTTCCCCTTATTATTTTTAATCGTCATCGTCAGCCTAAACACAAAATTTGAACATCCTACCTTTGAAACTAAGAGACTTCATCAAAAATTCTTTATACAAACTTTCATCCCTTATTTCATCCCCTTAGGAGGTGAAATTTCCAAAACCCTTTCTTAGTGCTCACCTACACCATGAAAGGTATCTACCCTCCGGTGTCTTTAATTTCAGCCGTTAGAGCTCTAGGCATATCCTAACAATCGATCACCAATCAATCTCCAATCAATCACCAATCAATCTCCAATCAATCAATAAATTTAGAGTTTTATATGTATAGATTTTATTTATTACTAGCAAACCGCTTTCGCTTCGCTTCGGTTCCTTCCTTTTTTTGCCAATTTCGACCTTCCAACAACACCCGAAAAGAAAACAAATGCCTTCCAGACATCACCTCCCTTGGTCCGAATGTCTGTTTCCATCCCGTTCGAGTCCCGTCATCGGTGTGAGAAACGCGCTGATGGTTAAAATTTACTCTTAGGTGTCGATTAACGATTGGTCTGCTGGAATGCACTCTGTGCTTGTTTTATTTTTGTGAGCATGCGACTCTCCGTGCCACTGAATAATTCCATTCTAAAACTACCTAGAAGTAATGTACCGATGATATACGTTCTTATTTCAGATATCAAATCGATTGTACCGGCTTCCCGGCAGAATGATTGACAAAAGCATGTGGCACGGAGAGTCGCATGCTTTGAGGTTATGTTTTTTGTTAAATCGTCGAATTCCAGATCAATCGGAGCCTGTACCGGTGGGTTGATGTATTTGTAGCCGTTACATATTCATTGTAACAGCTATAAACACATTTGTTGCTCATGTAACGCAACAGGGACAAAGATATGGCGATCTAAAGTTTTAAAAGCATGCGACTCTCCGGCCCACACGCTTAAGTCTAAAATACTGGTGAAAATTGTATTAAGATTAAAAATAAGCAAGTTTACGTAACCGTTTGATCACGATAAACGGCCCGAAAACATATTTTCACTATATCTTCATTCGTTTTAGAGAAATAAGTAAATTTATTTACTATGATTTATTATGAATAATCAGTGTGTAGGGTGACCATATCGTCGGTCCGTAGGAATCATTAGGCTGTTTCTAATAAAATTCAAGTTGAACTACATAATGTTGAGGGTTGATTTGCCTACATACTCGTACGTATCGTACCTACTATCATACTGTTACTGACTATGCAATATTGCAATATTTTTTAGGGGACGTAAAAAGGTGACTTTTATCCTAATCGAGATGACAAAATACAAACAAACAAATGAGAAAGTAGGTAACCTTATAAAAACGTGTTAAAAATGTGAACGTCATAATTGGTATAATAATTGCCCACTCAGTACCAGTCACCCATCATCATCAGTATCAGTCACCCATTAATTTAGGTCTCGGTTGAATGCAACCGAACTGAGAACTTCCTTCGTTTTTTGAAGTATTAGTCTTTCAAAATAGGTATCTAAAAACACTTCAACTTGCATTTTAGACCGATCGGGATAAGTTTTTAGCTTTTAAAAATATTAAAGTTTGTTTTTTTCGTATATAGTTTCTGCACCATTCATTTAGCCTAATACATGAAATTGTGTCATTTTGGTTTGATGCATAAGTAACAATTTAGGTCTTTGTCTTTTTTAACGCTATCGGACGAAAAGAAAATTAAAGTTGAAAATTTTACTTTCATGATGATTATGAAGTTGTAACCGATGTACTTGAGCTTTTTGTGTCATCTTTGTCCACGGGAATACTGTTATTTGACTATTACCTAAAGCGTTACCTTAGTAACTCCAAAAGAATATTACAATTGGTTAAATAAGTGTTAAATGTTTTAGATCAATAGTATCTGTTGTACATAATGTTTTGTGCTAAATTCATCAATGGAATTTTCAGCTTTTTATTTTTTTCTTTTCAACACCCTGTAAAAGTCACAAAAGAAATGGGAGGAGGGGGGGGGGGAGCCGGGGCACCGCTGTTTGCTGCGTACTTCGAGCACCACTGCTACGTACTTTGCCGTTCGAGCGACTTTGGGTAAAAGAATTTGTAAAACGTAGCCTCTATTTCGTATTGAGCCAGCACAATATCCCACTTCAAATTAATTCGCCTAATTTAAAGTAAGTAAGTGACTTATGCCCGATTTCACCAACGTCCCCTAAATTTAACAGGACCCGCAAATCTGTTAGGGGACCACATAACCGCGTTCATGCGTTTCACCAACGCACATGGGACCCCTATAGTGCTAAAAGGACTGCTAAGTTTAGGGGTGCAATATTCAGCCCATAACGTTATGTGGCAGTTTAAAAATCTTTTTTCGAGAGCAATATTTTTTAATTACTAAAGAAAATGGATAGGCACTTTATTCAATTGTAGAAAGCTTTAAAATTTTTGAGTTAATTCTGGGAAATACATTATTTAGACGACATCAAATAATTCGACAATGAGTGGGCTATTTTAAAAAAGTGATAACGTGGACTTTTAAAAATATATAGTTATATAAAATATAATTTACAATATAATAAAAAAATATAAGTATAATTATTTTAATATAAGTGCATAACCCCACATTACATTAAAGTTACTATGGGGCTGACATGTAACTTAATACAAAAGCTACTTTAAAAATAAAGAGAAAAAAAGATACCTATAGGTTATTAATATTTATTTATATTAGAGAAGGTTGAAAAGAATTTGGATTTTCATGACCGTAGATGAGAAAGCTTTTTTTACATTTAAATGTGATTATTATTAGAATACTTACTTACCTAATATTTTATTCAAAATATTTTTTAATAATTTATTTCTTTTTGAATAATATAATGAAATACGACTTAATAAATAAGAATAATAAACATAGGTAGTGATTTTTTTACATTTAATTGTGATTATTATTTGAATACTTATTTTATATTTTATTCAAAATATTTTTAATATTTTATTTCTTATTTGAAAAATATAGTGAAATACGGCTTAATAAATAAGAAGAATCAACATGGTGATTTCAGACTTTCTAAAGGAATATCTGAACATATTTTGTTCTACGGTAGTCCAAAGGCTTCAAACAGTTCAAGTTTAAAAAAGTGTTTTTATACTTATATTTTAATTTCGGGTCAAACATTTGCTACAATAGATCAATAGAATTAATTTTTTTAAAAAGTTACGGTTAACACATCCAAAATGATGAAAAAACTGTCCCGTAGCTATGGTCTCATAGTTAAAGGGCTGTTTAGTTGGTGAAACGTATTCTAAACAAGGGGTTCGTTTGGGGGCTCTTTTATTTAAAGGGGCACATAGTTAGGTAACGGTTTAGGGGATGTTGGTGAAATTGGCCATTAGTGACGCCTAAGCATAGGTACTGAAGTTCGGTGACACATTTGAAGTAACGAGTAGGTAGGTAGGTAAGAAGTATACGAACGAATATAAATACATTTGATGACACTGTGGCCGCGTTCCGAATCACGCTCACAGCGCTGTTAGCGCGTATCCGACTAAATTAAATAGTCACAAAATATTACACAGATAGGGTATTTGTGTACCTACTTCATTTAATGGATTATAGGCTAACAGTGCTGTTGGCGTGATTTGGAACTAGGCATGTGTTATTATTGTCAATTACAGTCTCATTGATGAGATGACATCATTAACATTCTTGTACTCTACCTCTTGCAAAGTTTTAAAAGAAAGGATTACCTACCTACTGTAACAAAATATTTTTTGAGGGTAAGGAAATAAAAACCGGTCAAGTGCGAGTCGGACTCGCACACAAAGGGTTCCGTACCAAAAAACGGCTAAAAAATCACGTTTGTTTTATGGGAGCCCCCTCAAATATTTATTTTACTAGCTGACCCGACAGACGTTGTCCTGTCTTAGTTATAAATATTAAATTCGAATTGGTATAAATTATTGAAAAGTTTAGTTCAGAGATTAGTAGGTAAGTACCGTTCCCGTTTCCGTTTTCGTTCTCGTTCCCGTTCCCATTTACTTTAAAACCCAACAGCTTTATAAATAACCAAGTACCTATACATCACTTGTTATGTTAGTAACGTGTATGTTAGTCTATCCAAACTTACTAATAAGGCGTGATGGCTCTGAACTAACCGTGATGAGCACTAAGAAATTCAGTTTTCTTATAACCTCTTTGTAAGAAAAAAAAATAATTATTTTACATGTATTTTATTAATATAATAACTCCGAACGAAGCATCTGTTTTATTACATCCTTGATTGATTGTATGTTTTTTTTTATCGTTGTTCACGCGTATCTTCGACATTTATGGACCGATTTTGATGATTCTTTTTTTGTTCGATTCAGTTTTTTGCGAAATGGTCCCATTTTTTTTTTTTTCAAATCGGTTCAGTAGTTTTCAAGGTATCCTGAAAACACTATGATTTTGCATCAACTAACTTGACTATTTTGTTATTTATGAACCGAATAAGATGATTCTTTTTGTTGGGTAAGAGGTACTTTTAGTCTTTTTAACCGACTTCAAAAAAAAGAAGGTTCTCTTTCAGTTTGACCTGTATGAATGTATGTTTCTCCGCGAATATCTCACGTTTGACTGAGCCGATTTTTCTACCAAATAATATACTTACACTACACTACCTAATAGAGAAGGTACTTACACTAAAAACAAAAAAATAAAAATTGTTATAAAAATAAAAATAAATGTTTTAAAAAACAAAAAACCAACTTCAAATAACCTGCCTCTAAAAAGCAAGAAATAATATTCAAATCATTAGATATGCATTATCATTGTTATATAATAACAACACGTATATTGAAGTCGGGTAGGGCTTTTAGAATAAAAAAACGAAGTTGTACTCCAGCCCCACCCGACTTCAATAGACGTGTTGTTATTATATAACAATGATAATGCATATCTAATGATTTGAATATTATTTCTTGCTTTTTAGAGGCAGGTTTTTTGAAGTCAGTTTTTTGTTTTTTTTAAAAGGTAAGTAAATACTAAAGTTTAATTTTTCAAGTTTTGACTTATGTAGTAAGCATAAATTACTTTACAACCAAGTAATGAACATACTCTGTCTGTCAGCTTCATCATCAGACCCTGGACTTCGTCTCCCATTAGAGTACTCGTCAAAACAATAGGGATGACGACTACTGAATAAAATAACAAAATACTAATAAAAACCGTAAACATATTGAACTTTTAGAGTAGCTTGTATACCTCTTGGTTTTATATATTGCGTATTATTTGTTTTATTACCCTTCAAAGTTGGGCGGACAAGTCCATTTAAAAAGTTTAAAATATATTAAAATAAATAATACATTTAATTAATCCATAAAATTTATAGCAAATTTGTATAAGAAACAATTTTGATAAACACAATATTTAATATAGCTGCCAAACTTTCCTACGCGTTGCATACAAACACCTAGGCGTGACGTCATAACTAGGGTAGCCGTTAGTATGGAGCGTTTTCGGGTGAGTCCAATTTGTGTGCATTTTAAACTGTGATATCTCGGGCAGTTTTCACGCTAGCGAAATAATTATTTTACCAATGTTTCTTTTTTTGAGAGGTAATTTATGTAACATAAAATAAAAAAAAATTTCGTCATGCCTATTCTAACGAGCCCAAACACGATGGGGTTGTAGGTTTTATCATAGAATTCCTGTGGGCTTCTTCCGGCTTCATCATCAGATCAGCTCAATGACACCATAATATTGCATTGCCTTCCAGTTCTGACCTATTTTCAAAGTTTCAAGTCTCTAGGTCATCGGAAAGCTAGGATAAAATCGTTCGCAATATATATCTATAAATATTAGGTTTTTACTTATGAACTTGCCGATATTTTGTCACATACAGAGAAAATAATATTTCTATGTTTTAAAACATTTAACAATATCTTGATTTACGTATGTCGAATTATGACCATGATAGTCAACTATCAGTAAAAATAAAGTCCTTTTTTTAGCTTTCATAGCATTAAAAAAAGATCTTGAAAGTTACTCTTTTTTTTTGTGAGCCAAAAAAGGGTGACCGGAGGGGTTGTAACTTAGCCAAAACTTATTTTTTTCGCTTATCGTAAATGGAATAGGTTAGCATAGTGTTCAAACATTAGTACATAAAAGTTTTGTTACAAGAGTGTTAACGGTTGTTAAATGAACAAAGAAAATGCTAGTATGAAAAATGCAACTTCTTGAAAATTCTCCATACAAATCGGCAATATTACGAAAACCTGCTTATTTTTAATCATAATACAATTTTCACCAATATTTTAGACTTAAGCGTGTGGGCCGGAGAGTCGCATGCTTTTAAAACTTTAGGTCGCTATTGCGTTAAATGAGCAACAAATGTGTTTGTAGCTGTTACAATAAATATGTAACGGCTACAAATACATCAACCCACCGCTACAGGCTCCGATTGATCTGGAATTCGACGATTTAACAAAAAACATAACCTCAAAGCATGCGACTCTCCGGCCCACATGTTTTTGTCAATCATTCTGCCGGAAAGCCGGTACAATCGATTTGATATCTGAAATAAGAATGTATATCGTCGGTACATTACTTCTAGGTTGTTTTAGAATGGAAACAGAACAGATATGTATGTACTATGGGCAACAGCTTCGCTTAAAAAGTTAGCAAAAAAATTGTGTGCGCACGTATCCCCCTGCACGAACTAAATATATTATGTTATGACGGCGGCGGCGCGGCGTGCAACCGATTTTAACCTTAAGAGTTGTGGTTAAGTGACGTTGTTGTCCATAGTACATCTGTATGAATTTCTAAAACAGGAGATGTAATTCTATAGTGTACCTACTAAACCAAACGAAAGGTGCGTGTTCGTTCGTATCGTGACGTGAGACTTATAGGTATGTACGTACTTAGTATCCAACCGAAACGGACGAGCTTCGTCGTCCCTCGCCACGCGCCCGCGCCTACTCGCTTCGACCGCAAACTTTTTGAATACCTACCTACCTAGGTATTATCCATGCATGAAAATGACACAAATTCATTCTGTCCATCACTCATGTATTTAAGATATTAAATATGTAAACTCTAATAATACTAATATTTTTTATAAGCATCAATGGCTCGGACAAACAAAAAAATTAAAAATATGAAAAGTCCATGCCTTAATTTGGCACAAATTTATTTCATAGGGATTTTTAAGTGATCTGAGGTATATGGTACTTGTTTTTCAAATTGTAATATTTTTTTGACGGTGTTATTAATGTACGGGTCCCACGTCTGTTTCCATGGACAAAAATGACACAAATTAGGTTTGTACACTACGCAGGCTATCTTAAATACAATACTATTGTTTCTTTTTACTTTAAAACAATTTTGACAGTTTAGACGGTTCTCACACTGGCGACGCGCGCGGTCGTGGCGCATCCACGCGCGTCTTTTACGTTGTATGCAAGTACATTAATTTGTACAGAAAACCGCCTCGTCCAACACACCAAGGCGCGCCACGGCGCGTGAGCGTGCACCGCCGCGTGCCGCCGGCGATCCGCGAGCAGTTTGCGCCAGCAGGCGCGTTACCGCGGGGTACAACACACTGCGACGCGCCCCGCGGCTGGTTTTCGATGATCGTTTCGTTACGATGGCGGGATTTCCTCTGGTTTTCAAATGTTTCGTGGCTTGGATATACGCCCATTTTAGTGCCATTTGGTAGGTACATTATGCAGCACATGAGGTTATACAAAACTGTAAAAAATCTGTTATTTATTTGATTGAATATCATTACGCTGTCGTGGAAGCCCAGCGTGCCGTTGACCGTACCTACCTACTCGTATGTTATTAAAATTCCGTCATTAATATCGAGATGGCAAATCTTAATTATTTGTCTGGACGTTTTAATCTCATGAGTGATTTTATATGTGTTCAGTATTTTTCCTTTTGAGGTACGGAACCCTAAAAACCTGGAAATTAAAACAAAACAACTTCAAAATTTAATGCCTCTAAATAACAAGCGGCGGGGACGCGTCAGACGCCGAATGGCGCGGGGGCGCGGAGAAAACCGCCCGAACAGGCGTTGCGCTGCGCCGTCACCGCGCGCGTGAAACGTCAAACCGCGCCCCGCGATGACGGCGCGCGTTGGCAGTGGGAGAATCGCATTAGAGTCCAATTATTTATAACCACCACAAATAATCGAATTTCTCAAGATGCATCGGCTAGATGTGACACAAAACGCAAAAATAAACTAATTATATGCCAATGTATCGACAGGCAAGAATTCATAAACTTTAGAATTCTTGAAGGTTATACCCTCAAAATAACGTATTCCGATCGGTCTATTTTCTAGAAACAGCCTAATGATTCTGACCGACCGACGATATGGTAACCCTACACTGTGATTGTTCATAGTAAATAAATTTGCAAATTTCTCTAAAACGAGTAAAGATATTCTGAAAATATGTTTTCGGGTCGTTTATCGTGATCAAACGATTACAAAAACCTGCTTATTTTTAATCTTAATGCAATTTTCATCAATATTTTAGACTTAAGTGTGTGGGCCGGAGAGTCGCATGCTTTTAAAACTTTAGATCGCGATATCTTTGACCCTGTTGCGTTACATGAGCAACGAAAGTGTTTGTAGCTGTTACAATCAATATGTAACGGCTACAAATACATCAAACCACCGGTACAGACTCAGATTGATCTGGAATTCGACGATTTAACAAAAAACATAACCTCAAAGCATGCGACTCTCCGTGCCACATGCTTTTGTCAATCATTCTGCCGGGAAGCCGGTACAATCGATTTGATATCTGAAATAAGAACGTATATCACCGGTACATTACTTCTAGGTAGTTTTAGAATGGAATTATTCAGTGGCACGGAGAGTCGCATGCTCACTTATTTTTACTCTTTGATCCCCTGTCCGCAACATGGCGGTATGTCAGCCGCGTGACATACCGCCATGTTGCGGAAATATTTAGAGCCAATTTTATTCCTTTTTAATTATTTTTAAAAGTAATTAACTGTATCAATATTTGAAAGGGTCTAATTAATTAAAAATAATAAGTATTGATATTTTAAAAATAATTAGTGGCGCTATTATCACAAAAGTCAATAAGAAGTTAAACTATGACCGCGCATACCGTTGTTTCACTCGATGATAAAATTACGTATTTTAATGACTATATTTTTTTGTGATTTAATCACAAATGTACAGTTTTCAGATTTTTTCCTGTAAGTGTAGTTTATGACGCTATTACTTGCCAAATTTTATAATTCTAGGTCAACGGGAAGTACCCTATGAATTTTGATTCCTTTAAGAGTATCGAAAATGCGTTTTTTGCGGCATAAACGGCAGTATCTTTTTTTCACGTTAATTTAGAAGTTTGATTTTTTTACAGCTTCAAGGGACCGTAGACTTTATTATATAGTTTAAATTTCAACTCGATACCTCCACGCGTTCGCGAGATAAAGGGTCTTGACAGACAGACGGACGGACGGACAGACAGACAGACGGACAACAAAGTGATCCTAAAAGGGTTCCGTTTTTTCCTTTTGAGGTACGGAACCCTAATTAGAGCGTTGCTATGGTGACACAAGTGTTTACATATTCTTACGAATTTTTGATCAGGGTCACGTGATCCTGACTGACTGACGCGAGTTCAACATTTTTTCCCCATTACAAAAAAGCGTACAACGCCGCTAAAGAAGTTTTCACTTCAAAAATCCTCGTAGTCACACTGGTCTGGTAAGACGGTGTGACCACGGGTCAGTCGGGCCAATCCAATTCAATTTTTATGACCCTAATGCTGAAGCTAAGAACAAAATTGTAGAGCCAAGTGGAGCGTAAAACAGAATATTCGAGAGTAAGATCTCTAGATGGAGAACTAAACAAAAGAACAAAGACGCGAATAAATACTCAGTTATATTTTATTATGGCAATAATTCACCAGCTAAATGCTTACTTTTTACTAGGTAGATCTACCATTATTCACAGATGTTTCCAACTGCTTAACAGCTTAAGTACCGCATTATCGATAAAAAGAAACATTTTTATAAAGGCATAATTCCCGCAGCAGACAGAACTGAAATGAATAAAAACTTGTTTGAAAACATTTTCTTTCAGTAGAAACGTCAGAAAATTGGATAAATCCGTTACAGTTACGGTACGGCAGTTACGGCACAGTATAAATATACAGGCTGGAATTTTTTAATAACACCTGTCCTCCTTACACGACCACTCGTGTTTCAGTGGTCGTGTAAGGTATAGAGGGTGTCCCAAAACTTTGCAACACGGAGGGAAAGTACCTTAAATATTGAAGATAGGAAATTTTACAAAAAGAAGACTTCATTTTGTTTTTAAAAAGAATGGAACTGCAATCAAAGATTTTTTGAAAAACCGCTTAAGAATCAATACAAATTGATACAATTTGTAATCATTAAAATTTAAATGTTAAATTTCATGGTCTTCCTTTTGTTTAAGATGCTATGTCACTTAAGAAAAAATAATCCTTTCGATTGGTATCGTAAAAATAAATGATTTTTTTTTTCGTTTTTGGTAGGCACGATTTCTGGTTAAGGCAGGCGATATTTCAAAAATCTTTGCATGCAGTTCCAATTATTTTTAAAAATTAAATGAAGTCTTTTTTTTAGTTAAATTTCCTATCTTCAATATTTAAGGTACTTTCCCTCCGTGTGGCAAAGTTTTGGGACATCCTGTGTATTAGCATGCATGTACTATGCGAGCCAAATAGGAATAGGACTGTCAAAACGGACATTTTGGTTTGCGTTTCACTTCCACTTTAGGGGTGTAGCATGTGCAAGAGAAGGAAAAAAGATCAAGATTGCGTTTGACAGTACTATTCTTATTTGGCGCGCATAGTATATATTTATTAGGATGTATATATTAGCGTTTTATCGACACTCGAACGTGATAAATCCAATGATTTTAACACGTTTTTATTAGGTTGCTTTCTCGTTTGTTTCTCCACAAAGTTTGCACACGATTTTATAATAGCTTCCCGATGAGCTAGAGGCTTGAATCTTTATAAAAGTAACTTTTTATAATATCATATCGCGTTCTTAATATAGATCGCTATATCATATCGCGTTTAGGTGGTCATGCAAGGGAGGCTGGAGCAATCAAAAGAAACATTCCTTTATTTTTGAAAAGAAACAAAACTGCATTCAAATATTTTTGAAAATAAACTTCCACACCCAGGAACCGAACCGGCTAAAATTCGAAAAAACTAAACCCTGTAGGTACTTTTAGATATCAATCGATAGGATCAATCATAAGGATGAAATCTCTCTAACAAATATGGTAAATTAAATGAAAAAAAACCATTAAAAGACAAGAATAAAATTTATGTAAGTATCAAACAACATGGGGCCCATTTCGAGCAACTAATTACTGCTTACATCTTTTTTCCCGTTCAATTAAAATAAGTTTCATGGTTTTCCTTTCGTTTAATTTACCATGTTTGTTAGAGAGATTTGATTGATGTCATAAAAGGCAAGATGTTGTTTTTCCGAATTTTTGCCGGTTCGATTCCTGGGCACACCCAGGAAGCGTAATTAAAAAAAAACTTTAAATACAGTTTTGTACTATGTAAGTATAACTGTGATTTTGTTTCTTTTCAAATATTAAAGGAATGTTTCCTTTGAGTGAAATTTGCTATCTCCATTGTTTAGTTAGAGTAGGTACTTTCCCTTTAGGTGGCATTAAAAAAAATCCACCTGTATAATTCTGTGGTTACGGTGACATTTGGAGATGGTTTTCCAATAAATTCAAACGACATTTCATTGGAAACTAAGACAAAAGAACTGTAAACAAAAGAACTTTTCAAGAAGTAACATCCATTTTATTCTTGTTGTTTTGTTTCGTACTCGTAGGTACTCTACAACATCTTAGAAATACACTTACTTAATTCTTCTTTTTATAATTATCTATAAATCTGGGGGCACGGCAGTGCCCCCGCCAAGACGTCCAAACAAAGCTCAAGGGTATTTTCTCGAAGCGCTTCGTCGTTTTTTGTACCCTCATATCTTGGGTTTGGAGTATACCAGATTAACAAAATTCTTGGGATATGATGTCAGTAGTAAATTTATTAAACATACAAAGTTTCAATTGCATAGCTCTTAAAATATAGATTTTATTTATAGGAAACCCTAGCTTAATCGCCTAAGAGCCAAGTATCGCCCTGATTTCTCACGTTTTCGCTACATAGGAAAATTTATTCACTGTTCATTACTTTTCTGATAAACACTAATTCTTAAACGGCCAAGCCGAGTGAAACTTTTGACTGAGGTGTAGAGTTTGTGAAGTTGGGCTTGTAGAGTTAGGGCGCGTAGAGTTAGAAGCTTGGCTCTACATGAGGTCTGATAACTTTTTGACAGTGCGAGAGTGCATCGTGGCTACATTTTACATGAAAATGTTTTTGTGGGATTCTGATTTAGGTACAACTAAATTAGGTGTATAGCAATAGAAGTGTAGTAAAAGAAAATTTCTTTAATAACTTAATGAGAGATGAGACGCTAGCAGATTCAACCACGAAGCTCGCAGAAACTTTTTTCACGAGAAATACTTTCTTATTTATTTAGCTAGAAGCCTCATTTCCCTCGTCGTCGCCTTACTGGCAAATAATTTCATTCCAATCTAATGATATTAAGATATTATTTCCCTTCACACCCGCCCAACAATTTTATTATCTTTTACTAAAATTTTATAAAATCATCATCTAAAAATACATGCTTATTGAGTCGAAAGTTTTAAGTGCGTAACACACCGGATGAGTAAGCATAAGGGTACACGTGCACACGTAGACGTATACCATGACGTTGTAATGTCTGGAACTTTATGAGATATGGCACACCCTAGACTGTAGGAACCTTCGATCATCTGTAGGAACGCATATTGCAGCTCTCGTGACATGAGACAAAAACCGGCCAAGTGCGTGTCGGGCCACGCGCAGTAGGGTTCCGTAGGTACATTATACCATACCATATTTTAATACCGCTATCATTTTTCGTCTGAAAAAATAACTTTGTTTTTCACAGTGTTTGTATGAATGACAAAGTTATATTTGCGGTTTTGGAAAATGTACTATATCTCGAAAACTAATTACTGTATCTCGTTCAAAACAATTTTCGTTGAAAGTGTTTATTAAGATCTATAGTTTATATTTTTTTTAGATTTTTCACCCTCTTACTTTAAAAGTTAAAGGGGGGGGGGACACACATTTTACCACTTTGGCGGCATATATTTTTCAAACGGTTGACTTTAAAAAAAAATAGTCTTAGAAACCTCAATGTCATTTTTAAAGACCTATCTATAGACACCCCACAAGTATTGGTTTGATGAAAAAAAATATTTTCAGTTTCAGTTCCATGTATGGGGAGCCCCCCCTTAATCTTTTATTTTTTTTATTTTTGTATAAAAATCATAAAGCGGTTCACAGAATACACCTGCCTACTAAGTTTCAACTATGTAGTCCTAATACTTTTGGAATAAAGTAGCTGTGACATACGGACGGACAGACAGACAGACAGACAGACAGACAGACAGACAGACAGACAGACAGACAGACAGACAGACAGACAGACAGACAGACAGACAGACATGACGAATCTATAAGGGTTCCGTTTTTTGCCATTTTGGCTACGGAACCCTAAAAAGGCTGCGTATACCTACGTAGAGCGGAACAGTAACGTCGTCGCGTCGGATTGATGGGTACAGTAATGTCCGGATGTCGGACAATTCTCCTGTTCTCCTCTACAGGTCGCATTTCTCAACCGATTCTCGTGAAATTTTGTGAGCCATTGTGAGTAGGTTCGATAATTACTTGTATGGAATTATTTTGATGATTCAGTTTTTCAATGTTTTTCAATATGGAGATATGAGGTTTGAAAACGTACAAAAATAATATTTCAGCCATTTTGAAAAATGTTCAAAAATGTCACAAACGCAAGGTCAACAGCTCACAGAGCCACTACTATCCCCGTCAATTGGTAATGCGCCTGGCGGCCATGATTTTAACCTCGAAAACAAAAAACAATTGTAATTTTTTTATGAAAATAATAATTCAATAATTAATACTTTAGATTATTCCTATTAGAGTTTTCTTGTTTCATGACATTTTTAGTTGCGGATCACGTCAACGTGGATGTTAATATGACAAGGTTCCAGCGCATTACCAATTGACGGGGATAATTTATGTAGTTATTGTTGTTTCTAATAAATGATTTTAAAAGGAAGGATGCGCTTGTGGAAATATGAGGAAACTGGTTACGCAGATACTTAGGTAATACATAACAGAAGCTGTCTCAAGATGCCGCATTGACTTTGTCATTAGAATCTGCCGATATCAGGAACTTTGGACATCCATACTCAAATTCTTATAAAGCAATTTGGCTTTTTCCCTCCATCACGAAGTTTAATTAGAAAAAAGTTTCCTGCTGCGTGCGTGGTGAAATGTTTTCCTATTACTGTATACATCTTTACTTATTTTTTTTTATTTTATTTTTCTTTGGCACAGTTACAAGATACAAACCAAACAGTACAAAAAAATAAATAAATCACAAAACAAAAGTGTAAATTTGTACCTCAATTACAACCATAAACAACATTCAAATATAGTTTTCATAAAAAGTGCGGCTAACTAGGTAGTTCTAAATAATTCTAATACAAAAACAAAATTAAATTTTGAAAAAAAGCAGTAAAAACAATTAATCAAATCAAAGAAATTAATCTTCAATTTGTGCAAGTGCTCCAATGTTCTCTGGATCTTTTATTGTTTTTACAAATGTGTTAGGACTTTGGTAGAATATATCAATCTGTTTACACAATAAATTATAAAGTCTACAGAAGCGCACAAGTGGGTTGTAACGTGATACATTATTTCTTGTAAATGGCACCACTTGGGCACCACAAACAAATGCTGCTTTCGATTAGACCTACTGGTGACCTTCAACGAAACATGGCTTAAATTATATATTATATTAATTATGTAAGTACAGTTAGTTTATTACGATTACATTATATACAGTAAAAGAAATGGTTTTATTTGGGCTAATACCACACAGCCCTTTCAGTGGATAGCTACCTACATACCATTCCATCCTAATTCCTAGATATTCATTATTATTTGTCTACTTATTAAATTGGCTTAACATTTAACTGGCATCAAGCTTAAAACTTTTCTAAATTTTCCGCAACAAAAAGGAAATTAGTAAACAAACTAGGTACTTCTACAAGTTTATAAAACAAAATTACCGGACTTTACTCAACATTACTCGACGTTTTTTTTATCGTCAGTATAGTAAATAGTACGTCAGTCTGTCTGTGATTAATGGTTAGAGCGTGGTTAGACCTATTACCCGGTAACGTCAAAGTCAGATTGTATCTCGAATTCTTCACTTATTTTTTCAATCGACAGAACAAGGGTTTCTTGACCTTTTTGAAGACGCAAACCTCTTCATGGTTAAGAAGGTAGGTATATTTTAATTTTTGTTACAAATTAGATTTTGTAAAAAAAAATACCGCACCAAAGTATATTTTTTTACTTGTCCTAACCTTATTGGTAAACAATATTCTTGCTACTTTGTAATAAAATATTGATTTAAGTAGGTATAAAAAAGAACAAATTGTTTTCCACTGGTGTACTACCTTAATAGTACTTATAGTAAAAGTACCTATTTAATTATTTATTTATGAAAATTTTAAAAAACACTTACAAACTTGGCACTTTACGTAAGTTATGTTAAGAATAAATTCGGGTATTTATGATATAATTAAAAAATAAATATAGCAATACAATTATATTTTCATTAAACAAAAGGCAACTTACGAGTAAGTCAAGTACCTACCTAATTAAAAACAATGAGCTATGAAAAAACCGGAATAGAACTGAAAAACTCAGGCACCTATTTAAATGTTTTTCAGATAACACTGGACCGGAAAGTTACATTTTTACTTCTCAATAACAATGAAAATTAATGAAATTTTAATGTCAACACGAAGTGTCAACAACGCCTTTTTAACCCCGGCCCTGTGACAATGTTGATAATCCGATTTATCGTAACGAAAAGGGCCCAAAATAGCGGGGTGTTCACAATTTATGAAATTATTTATTTAGGAAATTGCGATGATTGTTATACTGTAGGTTACCCATATACACTTTCTGCCTTACTAATAAACATTAACCGTAAAACGGGTGGGTTGCAGTTCTTTATTAATAAGACGGTTTGCCTATGAATAGAATTTACGACAGCACAAACATCACATAGGTCATAGGTGCTTTTAAAATTAAGAACACGAAAATTGACTATTTGGTTTATTATATTACAAAGCAAATTAAGATTAAAATAAAAATCTAAATGCTGAATTAGAAAAATAATAGGTACCTTACCTACCTACTTAATTAACTTATAATCTATAGAGGCCTGATGCAGCGTTATACGTGGCAGGGAATGTGTGTTCTGTCTGAAACTCTTAGGGATCTGGTAAATGGACACTGTCATTATGTCTGGAGAAATGATCGGATCGAGTTTGATTTGCTGCTTGGCTTAAACTGCTGGAAGTAGGTACCTTCATACCCTGATACCTACTCCTGCTTTTCTTGCTCCTTAGTTAGATGTAGATGGAGGGAGAGGCGGTGAGGTTGGAAGAAGAGGATTGGTGTCAGCGGCAGCTCGCCTCAAAGTTGATAGATATTGACGTGCCGCAATAGCTCTTCTCAGGGTTGATTGGTCTAGCTAGACTCTAGGCCCGGGATGCGTTGAATCTCAAGATAAAACTTCAAACCTCTCGTACGCCGGCTCTGATCTGAATACATTTAGGGTGAGTTCATTACTAATTTGTCTGGATTGTCACCTGACATGTTGGGTCACACGCACAATGGCCCACTGATCCAAATTCTTCGACGCACCTGCTGTTGGTAATTATTGTTTACACTTGCGACCATTCAATCGCACTTGTTATCCGCGGTACAAACACCGTGTGGTCTCAATGGAGGTTCGGAGGCAAGTGTAGAAAAATTACATGTCGTCAGCGAATAAAGCTATAGAATAAGCATTCCGCTCAAAAAATGGCACCACACGAAAAGTATAACTAAGTGGATGGAGCTAAAAACGCTGGCATTTAATTATGCAGCACAAAGCATCTGAACACTGGTTGCTTATTTGCGACCATAATTTGTATACTTATAGATCTTTTCTGTACTTAAACGAAAAAATAAGATACGTTATTTCTGCATCTTTTTACTGCCTTCTTTGCATCTTTTACACCATTTGACTATAAAGGAAGTCATTTCTAATAAACTCCCCCTTTCTATCTTTTCTCTGCAATATAAACTGCAATTTATTGCAAAGAACACTAACTTCAGTCACCGGTTGCGTGGCTGGCCCGACTGAAGCTGAGCGGGTTGTACTTTTTCGGCCACGTGGTGCCATTTTTTAAGCAATATTTGTTTGCAATTACACTTCCATAGATTTTATTTCGCTGCATGTCGTCGTGATTCAGACGCACCTGCAACCGTCCAGTAGCACCTGCGACCGTTCAATACCACCTGCGTCGTTCAGTCGCACTCGCACTTGTTATCCGTGGTACAAACCCGTGTGGTCTCACTCAATGAAAGTTCGGAGTCAATAAAGTAAAAACGTGTCGTGGCGTGAGCAGCATGATCTGGAAAATTCCATAAATATGATTTCGCAGGTACCGCGGGCAGTCTGATGGAGTGCCAGGTGTCAAGCGTGAAAGTCATAAGCGGCAGCAGCGAGTACCATCAACTGCTAGCATGGTACCCGAGCATTACCCAAACCAAACCATCTGGAATACCAAGAGAGATAAGGCACAATACCGTTCATTATATCAAAACAACACCTGGGCCAGAGTGCTACCCGCACCGCGCACGACCCGCATTTCAGCAGAATGCTGTAGGGAGGTAAGTAGGTTAGGTATACCTATGTATGCTGGTGCGTGTGAGTTAGGGTTGCCCGATCCGAAGTCCAAAATATCTGGAGAAAATTTGAAAATGTCGGGATTTTGCGGTTGTTGTCAGGATAAATAAATATTTAAAATAAAAATGTAACTTAAATGCCTGTATATAGTAAGAAAACGGCCGCGCAGTGCAATTTTTAGTTTGTTTCATCCTTAATCTTGTAAGTTGTAATCTTGCCTGTCTTATCTAGTATAAAAAAACCGGCCAAGTGCGAGTCGGACTCGCGCACGAAGGGTTCCGTACCAAAAACGGCAAAAAAAATTACGTTTGTTGTATGGGAGCCCCCCTTAAATATTAATTTTATTCTGTTTTTAGTATTTGTTGTTATAGCGGCAACAGAAATACATCATCTGTGAAAATTTCAACTTTCTAGCTATCACGGTTAATGAGATACAGCCTGGTGACAGACAGACAGACGGACAGCGGAGTCTCAGTAATAGGGTCCCGTTTTTACCCTTTGGGTACGGAACCCTAAAAAGGCCGCGCAGCGCGGTTTTCAGTTAATTTCAGCCACTAATCTTGTACTCTTGCCTTTCACTAATAAAAAACGGCTGCGCAGCGCAAATTATAGTGAGTTTTATCCACTAATCTTGTAATCTTGCCTGTCTATTGTAGAAAAACGGCCGCGCAGCGCGATTTTTAATTAGTTTCATCCATTAATCTTGTAATCTGTGGTTTCATCCGCGAAAATTATTGCTTTCTTGAGAACTTTCGGAACAGCTAGTTTTCCGGGCGATGTATAGATTTGTCGGGAGTCGGGAGATCACTTAAAATTCCGGGAGTATCCAGGCGAATCCCGACCATCTGGCAACCCTAGTGTAAGTGGAGTGCACTGCAGGATTTTGTATGGGTTTTTTATCGATAATTATGGTCTAGTTTCACTACTTCATCGAGACAGGACTGATTGTTACTCATTAGTAGTAACACTATGACGTCTTACAAGAGCTTGGGTTTATATACATATTTGTATAACTAACTAGCGGCCGCCCGCGACTTCGTCTGCGTGGAAAGGTTTTTTACTATCCCTCGGGAACAATACTTTTTTTCGGGATGAAAGGTACCCTATGTCCTTCTCTATACCCCTGACAACGTGTATGCAAAATTTCATGATGATCGGCTCAGTAGTTAGGACGTGAAGGCGTAACAAACAAACAAATGGACTTTCGCATTTATAATATTAGTAAGGATAATAACGTTAACGAGTAAGTGTATCTTTCTCTCGGAGATATAACAAAACTTGTTTGAAACTGTAATTGGGTCCACATTGGGACCTATACCTAAATATACAATATAATTTTTAGGGATGTTTTGTTTGTCTTACCTGTGCGAACAAAGTTTGATTCATTTTCCGTAAAACTAATAAAATAACAACGCCACCCATGTATTTTTAGAATTTCGTAGTCGTACCTCAAGAATCTAGGTACCCCAATTTCGTTGAGGTACCCTTAGGACCACACAGTTGTTCGTTTGTCTAATAACTATCTTTTAATACAGAAAAAAAAACCGGTTAAGAGCGAGTCGGACTCGCGCACCGAGGGTTCCGTACCATCATAATTGCACCATCAAACCACACTGCAGAGTAGAATAATCAAATTAGTATTGAAGTTTCAGGTCAGCGCCATCTCTTGACCGATAGTGGAACTAATGTCAACTTTTTTAGAAACTGATAATTTCTAAGCTATATTGAGACATCGTTTTATTTTTCCTGTAATCTTTATATAAACTGCTATCACATAGAATTATTTCAGATTTTTCTCTTTCCAAACTTCGGGGAACGGCATTTTTTTACATTTTTCTTCATAAGTCGAAAACTATGCGGCTTAAACAAAAAGAAAAAATTTTTGAAAACGTGCAAACGGTGCTCTTTCTGTTGTAAAAAAATATGTTTTTTTTTTTATTTATTTCTTATTTGCAAAATAGTTGGGCAAATGTCATCTTAAACTATTCCAAATTTCAAGTTGATACCATTAGTAGTTCTCGAGATATCCAGCTGTGACAGACAGACAGACAGACAGAGAGACAGACTTAGTCACACCAAAAGGGTTCCTTTTTACCATTTTGGTACGGAACCCTAAAAAGATAGATCTATCACTAACACAATGAGGACACAGAATAAACAAAAATCATTGTTGATATTTAATACTGTAATAAGGATGTATTATAGCGAATTCAATAATACAACTTGCTTAAGTAACGGCTTATCGCAATTCGGTAAGGAAAATGTCAATCAGTGATGGATTGGGCTATTAGCAATCGGCGCCATCCATTGCGGAAGAAATTGCGAGATGGGAAGGAAAACCGCAAGCCATGGGAGCAATAATTTGCCTGAGAAACTGATTGCTTGGTTGCATTAAATATAGTATATTGTATAAAAATAATATAATAATATAATATAATAAACGATGGCCGTTGGGGCGGAAAGGTTCTGGAATGGCGACCGCGCACCAGACGACGCTCCGTGGGTAGGCCCCCGACAAGGTGGACCGACGATCTGGTGAAGGTTGCCGGAAGCCACTGGATGTGGGAAGCGCAGGACCGATCGTCGTGGAAATCCTTGGGGGAGGCCTATACCCAGCAGTGGGTGTCGTGCGGCTGATATGATGATGATGATAAAAATAAAGGTATATATGTCGCAGGCGTATTGTATATTTAGCCGTATTACATAGCAACTAGCTGTTTTAGAAAACGGCGCCGTATTGTAATACAGCGAGTCAACGATACGCCAGATTGACAATGTGATACGTTGTTCAATACGGCGGAGCACGTTTAGCCGTTTTGTATCTAAGTTCTATTGTAGAGTGACCACACTAACAAAATGAAACAGTGCTTAATTGAAAATAAATTTAATTTTAATTATTATGAAAAAAGGTAGGTTTAACTAACTTCTAAAGCACCTAGTAAATAGTCGGAAACATGTGTTCTTTTTTTTACTACTTCTATCAAATAAACAGGTACGGTACAAAACGGTTTGGTTCTTGTTTGCAAAATTGTAATATTAGTTGGACTTACTAGATTCTAGAACATTTAGCTTTTTTTTGGTTTAAATAATTTTGAATCCTTTTAAAAGGTAACTTTTTTGTATATTATGTAATGTATTAAAATGTTGTTCTTTGGGCACTGCCCAAAAAGTAGGGTCTTCTGAAATATGTTTCTTTAAGCTTCACTGACTACACTCATTACGTTGAATTTTTACACCAATAATATTGCGTAGGATTCCGCACAACACCAGAAACCATTGCCACAATAGCAGTTTTAATCTCGTTCTTTGGTCCACGGCTTTTTCACATTCCGCATTGAGCTGCGTAGAAACTATTTAACTGCTTATTAAAAATTGTCCTTAAAACAATTATCTGTACACATTTGGCACATTTTCTTCATTTAATTCATCCATATTCTTACTTATTTTCGATGCACTATCCGCACATGACGCCATTTTTATTGTTATGGTAGGCAGCGCTGCGAGTGTTGATAATTAGTACTAAAAACTTACGGAAAAGCGGCTTATGATCCGCCCAATTACATTACGGCTAGCCGTATTGAAAATCGCAAAGCGCTCTATTCAATGCGGCGTACTTTTGATCAGCCGTTTTGAATACGGCGTATTTTTAATCCGCCGCATTACAATACGGCGCCGTTTTCTAAAACAGCTAGTTGCTATGTAATACGGCTTAATATACGATACGCCTGCGACATATATACAACGTGTAACATAATTAATAGCTTTAGCTATTCTGGTTTACCAGAAAATGGTAGATAGAGACCATCAACTGAACAACTTTTACTAGGACCAGCTCGGAAATCTGCTATTTTTTAAAAATAATCTGCAATTTTTTCATATTTTCGTCATTAAGGCCTTAATATGCATCAATCCGATCGGGTCGATCTGTGATAAAGTGAAATCGAACGTAACTCTATACGTTCAAAACCAAATCTGCGCGTTTCAACGCGGCGGTTACGTAGAATCTTCGATTTTTACATGTTTTTATTACTTTTCTTCGCTTTCAAATTAATTAATATAAAACTGTTCAATTAAAATTGAAGGAATTAACATCGCAGATTTTTATGTGTTGGTTTTAATATAAACGAATGTTCTTGTTTCCGAGAAGTTTTGCAAATAAACTCAAAAACGAGGTACACGGGATATTCTTTTACATCAAAGGTAGTATGGGAGTCCTATACCCCATTACCACCACTCCACACCACACCTATTTATGTTTTACCTACAAGCATTAAGGTGCGGGCAAATTTGTCTGACGCCACGTGTTATACGCCGTATTTCTATGGACGTGTTATAAGATAAGTGTGAACTTAGTGCATACATTTACTATGAAAACCGATGTCATCTGACGGCGTGTTAACACGTGTTAAGACGTGGCGTCAGACAAATTTGCCCGCACCATTCAATCTGGCTACGTGATTGACAATCTCTAAGGGAGAGCACACACGGGCAACTTTTGTCTCCGCAACTATTTCGTCTCTTTCATGGTTTATATGAAAAGTTGCCGACTGTCGCGTCGCTATACGTATGCGCGCTTTCATACAAACCCGTAGACTTGATGTGAAGAGACAAAATAGTTGCGGCGACAAAAGTTATAAGGGTATAAGCGTACCTGCCACTCATGACATTGTATAGAATAGGGTTGACGGTGGCCGACACGTAGTACAGAGCACCAGCGATGTTGAACAGGTGCTCGTTGATTACGTGGAACTGCTCCATATCCTCGCCGTAGATGAAGAACAGCCGCTGGACGTGGAACGGGGCCCAGCACACGTAGAAAGCTACCACCACCGCAGCTGCAACAACCATAAATGATTTAGAAATGGTGTTAGGTCCCGGGTTTATAGAGATAGATTTATACAGAATAACTAATAGTACAAGTAGATAAGCAGCACTCCGCAAAGTCATTTAAATAAATAGTGACTTCTGCTCCGACACAATAAAGTGCAATTCAGGTGCGCAGCGCTAATGGCCTACAGTTATATTCACCTAGAATTTGCCTCTCTTTCTATCGCGTGCTCTTACCTTTTCTGACAACGCAACGTTTGGATTGTCTCCTTTTAAATCAACTGCGTAGCATATTATCAAATAAGAAATAAATAAAAAAAATATCTTTCTTACAACAGGGACTGAAAAGGGGTCTTAAAAATTTGAAGTGGGGCTACTAGGGCATGTGGAGTATCATATGAAAGAGCGCCGTTTGCACGTTTTCAACCATTTTTCTTTTTGTTTTAGGCCGCATAGTTTTCGACTTATGATGAAAAATGTAAAAAATACCGTTATTATCTCCGAAGTTTGCAAAGAGAAAAATCTGAAATAATTCTGTGATAGCAGTTTATATAAAGATTACAGGAAAACAAAACGATGTCTTAATATAGCACACTTTTTTAGAAATTATCAAATTTCTAAAAAAGTTAACATTAGTTCCACTATCGGTCAAGAGATGGCGCTGACCGGCTGCAGTGTAGTTTGATGGTGCAATTATGATGGTACGGAACCCTCGGTGCGCGAGTCCGACTCGCTCTTGACCGGTTTTTTTTTTATTTTGACATCTACATGGCACAGTAATGTCGATTCGACATTGTTACTATTATAAAGAGACAATACCTACGCAGGCAGTAAGATTGCCGCGCAACTATGTGGAGGGAGGCCCTCTCTCTGCTCACTTGTGGCCTTGCCTTTGAAGGCACGGCTAGCTAGCGGTAGGTGCTTAACTCATTTGATGAACTTCTATCAATTATAAGCCGTGTCAAAGATAACAATTATTATTAAATTGCGTCTTGTGCGGTTTTGGAGCGGATGCCCGCGGCGGCGGCGGGAGAACCGCCCGTGTAGCATGGGCCTAAGGTCAAACGTGCGATTCTTCAAAATAGGTATTGTTTGACAAAAGCGGTACCTTACCTGTTGCGCACCTCCTTGCTGTGCTAGGTTAAGTTTATTTTTCAGAAACCTTTTTAAATCAAAATTCTTTGTGTTATTGTCACATTTTTTACTTGTCAATAATACTTAGTCTAGCCATAAGTACTGTTACATAGGTAAAATTTCGAATTTAGAATGCAAGCTGAAAAAAATATTATGGGCATTCGGAATCTGAACATTTAAAGAAAATAAAAACAAATAGTTTCTGGAATATTTTTCATTTTCTAAAATGGAGTGGACGCACAAAGAAGACAAAGTCGCAGTAATTGCATTGCATCTTTGCGGTCTCGAGCCAACTGAGATTTTCAAACTGCTGAAAAATTTGAAAATTCCACTGAGATTTATTTATCGTACTATCAAACGATTCAGGGAAGATTCAAGATTAGAAGATAAACAGAGGAGCGGTCGACCTCGTACTGTTCGGACTCCAGCGGTCATCGAAGCAGTGAAGGCGCAAATCTAACGAAATCCTGTCCGCAAGCAAAAAATGTTGGCTCTGCAGATGGGACTAAGCAAAATCACTGTTAAAAGGGTGTTGAATGAAGACCTAGGACTGCATGCTTATAGAAAAAATCAGCACATCTTCTTAACGCACGGCTGAAGAAAATCATATTCGAAAGATGCCGGGTTTTGTTAAGGTGGTACGCGGAAAAAAAACGCGAAATTCTTTTTTTGGATGAAAAAAATTTTAATGTTGAGGAGAGTTTCGACAAAAAAAAAAATGATAAAGTGTATGCACACTCTAGTGAAGAAGTGAGCAGACGCGAGCCACGTGTTCAGCGTAATCATCACCCTTCAGCATTCATGGTTTGGCTTAGGGTCTCCTATTTGGGTCCAACGGAGGTGTTTTTTGTAAAAAAGGAGTGAAAACCAGTGCCCTCGTATACCAAAACACAGTCCTAACAAACATTGTGAAACCTCTTTCACAAACAAGGTTCGAAAACAGGCACTGGGTTTTCCAGTAGGATTCTGTGCCGGCTCATAAGGCGAAAAGTACCCAAAACTGGCTCAGGATCCGTGGAATCGACTTTATCAGGCATGAGGATTGGCCCTCCTCCAGACCAGACTCGAATCCCTTGGATTACAAAATATGGCAGTATTTAGAGGAGAAGGTCTGCTCTCAACCCCATTGCAACTTGGCGTCACTTAAAGCATCCCTGATTAAAGCAGTCGCCGATATTTACATGAACTTCGTACGTGATTTGATTGATGACTGGCCTCGCAGTTTGAAGGGTCCAATCCAAGCAAAAGGAGGATATTTTAAATAATTTTAATATGGTTTAAATCTGCATTATATACCCTTTCCTTTGATATATAAATGGTTGTAGTGCGTAACTCATTGTGTCATTTATTTCACTTTCCGGATGTAACAAAACTTATGACTAGACTAGGTATCTGCATCTGTCATCGTTGCTGCTACCTAATAAGCTTGTTCAAGGTATATTTAATATTATTTCATTATATATATTTATCAATTACAGTCCGCTTAGCTTTCATTTCATTCCCTGTCCCTATCATTACCTATTTAGAAGGAGAACGAGGATTACTCTATAACGAACGTAGATGATAGAGTAATCCTCGTATATTCTACGATGATTACTGACAAACTGTATTAGCTGCATCAAGTAATACTTGGTAATACCCATTCTGAAATTAAATTTAAATAGGACTGATTGTTATGGATGTGTGACAAAATTTAATTGAAAAAACAGTGTAAATCAGTTTTTCCCATTATGTATATAGCGACCTTTATTTGGCCTTTATAACCTGATTAAAGCGACAAGAAGGGCTGTTTTATGTCTTGTATAGCTTCTATGACATTCACAAGTGCTTGTAACAGCCTAGACTGAATAAATTATTTTGAATTTTTGAATTTTGAATTTTGAATTGTACCTACAGATAGTCATTGAGTTGAAAAGGTGCTTTTCAATTTTATAGCTCAAAGTTTTTTTAGTAGAATAGCCCCGAAGGCGACGTCCGGAGTTCTTTCTTCTTGATTGCAGTCTAACGTGTTTCAATTGTGTTTGTATTTGCTAAGAACAGCAATAATCACCAGTTTAGTACAAGAAATAAAGATAAACTTCAAGTTTAAAACTTGCCGTTCCAAGATTAGCTCGCAAAAACTAGAGGTTCATTTATGGGGAAAGGCATAGCCTTTATTAATAAAGTTCCACAACAAGTGATAGATCTTCCTTTGCATGAATTTAAAAAAACGCTCATGGGTAAAGGTTATTATAATATAGATTATAGACGATTATCTGAAAGATCGAAATGCGTGGAAATGATGTAGCACATAACTTACTAGTAGGTACTTTATTGCCAATAATCCTGTTGTACCTACTGTATTTGGTAACGATCACTTTATGATCCTGTTAAAGCTGATAATTTTTTTGCAGCGTTCTTCTTGTGAGTTAAAAAAGTCTGGAACGGGTGGTAGGAAAATATAGACGATTCAAAATTGCTTAGTTATTAAGTTTATTTGAAAAAAGCATTTTTTTACTTTGTCTTTGACTTTGAATTGTAATGCTTTTTGACACTTAAACCCAAAACACACGATTATGTGACGTTAATACCAGACTTGAGCCCCAGTTCATTCACACCAATGTCATTTTATTTTAAGTATTCTATGCATTTTAATTTCGTGTATCGATCCAAATCTTAGACTTTAGATGTCTTTAATGAATCGTTTGTGTATTGAGCGTCTCAGACAGCTTTTTAATTTTAACTTGGGACTGCAAGTTCTGAAGTACCTATTGTAGTGATAAATTCTCATAAAGGGTTTCTAATTATTTCCACTTGAAAACACTTTCTATACCTACTCTCTGTTTACCAATTGTCGCGCTTCAAACAAGTGTTCATTAATATTAACACTTGTTTCAGACATAAACTTTTCTGTCCTGTCTGAGGTGCTAGGTACGAGTAAGAAATTTTTTTCTAATACCTATGTTAATTATCCTAACGCAAGTTTATGTTTGAGATTTTTTTTATTGGAAGTTGGAATTTAACGTACCTACAATATGTAGGTACTTATATATTGTTTTATAATTTTTTTTCTTTAAATCTCGTTGTGATAAGAAACTTACCTATATTGAAACAAGAATCTACCTAATCTCCATTTGAATCTGACCAAGTGCTAATAATTGCAACAAACACAAGATTATTTAAAAAGATTTTTTAAATAAAAGGCTCTAAAAGCAAGAATTAAAATATTAAAATCTGCATAATAACTAACTCGGGTGGGGGTAGGGTTGCCAGATCGGAAGTCCAAAATATCTGTAGAAAATTTGAAAATGTCGGGATTTTGCGGTGGTTGTCGGGAGAAACAAACATTTAAAATAAAAAATGTAACTTAAATGCCTGTATATAGCAATAAAACGGCCGCGCAGCGCGAACCATGGTGAGTTTCTTCCACTTATATTGTAATTTTGCCTGTCTATTGTAGAAAAACGACCGGGCAGCGCGATTTTAATCAGTTTCATCCACTAATCTTGTAATCTGTGGTTTCATCCGCGAAAATGATTGTTTTCAAGAGAACTTCCGTAACAGCTGTTTTTACGGGAGATGTTTAGATTTGTCGGGAGTCGAGAGATCACTTGAAATTGCGGAAGAATCCAGACTAATCCCGACCATCTGGCAACGTCAGATCCTGACCTCATGACAATGGAACTAACTTGGAAGTATATACTTTCAAAAATAAAATGTAATTTTTCCAATCAGTCCAGACGTCTTCGAGTAATCAAGTAACACAATACATTAAAAAAAAAGAGTCCGACGAACTGAGAACCTCCTCCTTTTTTTGAAGTCGGTCAAAAAGGGATTTCATTCATTCAATAGCCCATTAACACATAAGTCTATCAAAACAAGAACACCATTGGTATGTTTACTAAAATAAAGTCGCGAAAGTTGTTAATCATCCAGTTTCTTTTTCTTAGCGCACCCAAAAACATTAACACGCCTTGCGGGCCCCGCCGCCGGCAGCTAGCTTTTTTCAGAAAGCCTTGCATATTACTTTTTTAATAAGACGAATTGCCAATAAATGGATTTTCTATTGTTCACGCCACGTTTATAGGACCTACAAAGGCTTTGTCAAAAAATATATTAAAAAGAAATCGAACAAAGGATATTGTCAATCCATTATTAAAATTTGTCTCGTCGTAACGTTAGTAATTGTAACGTAAACGTAACTCTTTTCAAAGTCCTTATGAGTAAGTATAAAGTTATGTAAGTAGGTTAGGTACCGACTTATGCCATATAACGTTCTGAATACTTATTTCGGCTAAATCCTTTCATTCCCGTTCGTTTGACTAATAATATGTCATCTACAAATTCTTATTTGCATAGGAATGGGAAATAAATTGATTAAAGCCTAACATTATATTTATTAAATTATTAAGCCTCAGATACATTAGATTAGAGGACAGAATCTTTCGCAACATCAAACATGTTCTGCAACATTTTGCGTCGCATTTACGTGTAAGGGAAGACTCACGGGACATGTTTGGTAAATTGTCCCTCAACATCTAAGTACGCAAAATGTCCCGGGACATAGTCTTCCTTCACAAATGTCACGTACCTATGCGTCGCAAAATGCTGCGGAACCTGTCGCGGGACACAGTTCACCGTTACAGCGCCACGTAGATTTAAAAATAAGAAGTGTTGCTGAGCATGTTACGGGACATTTTGTCCCTTAATGCATCTGAGGCTTTATGTATTCGAGGCTTAAGTTCATATAAATAATATAAATATTTATTTGTATCCGAAACAAAAATAACCGAAAATTAAAAGAGGAGGTAAAAAATTTAAAACATATTAAAAACACGACTGCCCTGCCACAAACGAACTAAAAATTTAAATAACAAGTGTGTCGGGGGACTGTTTTGTGGAACAATTTTTGATCAAAGAGGTCCCCCGACTGCAATGACACTTGTTATTTAAATTTTTAGTTCGTTTGTGGCAGGGCAGTCGTGTTTTTAATATTTGTTAAATTTATTTATTTTAATCCTTACTAATATTATAAATGCGAAAGTCCGTTTGTTTGTTTATTTGTTTGTTTGTTTGTTACGCCTTCACGTCTCAACTACTGAACCGATCATCATGAAATTTTGCATACACGTTGTCAAGGGTACAGAGAAGGACATAGGGTACCTTTCATCCCGAAAAAAAGTATTGTTCCCGAGGGATAGCAAAAAAACTTTCCACGCAGACGAAGTCGCGGGCGGCCGCTAGTTTTACATATTTAAGTGACAAATTAAATAGTTTTGGAATGTGCTCATCAAGGCCTTTTATTTGATGCCCATAATGTAATAATGTGTTTTTTTTCATTTGAAAATGGCGTCGCACAGTAGTCATATTGATTTTTTTCAAAAAAAATATAGCCAGCGTCACTCGGAATGCTGTAAGGATTCTTACAAGGTTTAAGAAACAAGAACTGTGTCAAAAAGCATTACCATTAGAAAACCATTGAACCACGATTTTGACGAAAACATTAGCAGACTTGATCCCCTGATTAATCAGAATTATAATTGAGTATCTAACGTCAAAAGGATTATTTAGGTATAAGTCTGTTGGAAATTATCTCTGGTCCTCATAATATCGCTTGCTATTGAAAATTTTAACTATTCAATCATTTAGGCATGATTTAGCAGCCTAATTGATGTTAAATATTTAAATATGAACCTACCTAGTTCTTCAGACGATATTACAAATTCAACATCGTAAGATCTTCATTAAGACATTTTCAAATTCTTAATATTTAATTTGTAACAATCTTATAAGTAGGTACAGGGTTGCCTGTATGATACTGCTTACATTACAGTGGTTTTTAGAATAAAAACAAACAATCGTCACCATTACAGAGTCTACATAATATTATTATGTAACGCTGCATGAATTTTTATTCTAAAATTTACTTAGACTTGGTAAGCGAGAGTGTAAACTTTTAGAATAAACTGCGGTGTAGCCTCCAGCAGTAGAATAAACTGAAAGCGTATACCAGTTATGGCTGCCAACTTTTTTTGGAGCAAATATAGTATTTTCAAGATGATTACTTGTAAAAATATAGTAAATTGCTAAAAAGTCCAAAAAATAAAGTAGGTTTTGTATGGATAATTTTAAAAAAGTTGTATTTTTCATACTTACTAAACATTTTCATAATTTATTCAACAACCATAAATACCAGAGTTTAAACACAAAAATTATTATGCAATTACTTAGGTGCATTTAAGTAAAAATTTTTGGCTGCTTTTGTTTAACCCGGCGTCATTGATGCAGGGTCAACATGACCCTGCATGTTTTGCATATGAAAAAATGCTTAGAAATATTTGCCACACACAACTGTCTGTCTCAGTAGCTGCAGCTAAGGATCACCCCTCCCCGCCACGTACTTCACTTCATTCGTCCATCACCCGCGCAAGGAGCAAAACGTGTGTAAACCTGCGACAGGGTAATTATGACCCAGCTCAACGGTGACGTTGCTGTTTTGGTGCCATATACTTTTTTATATATTTTATATAAAGATTATGTTAGTGTTCGTAATCTTCTAATGATAGAGAGGTTAGGTAGTATAAATTTGATTTAAGTATCATTTTTGTTAGAAACGATATTGTTTTTTGTTGATAAAAGAAAATTAAGAAAAGAGTTACAGTTTTGTTGTATAATTAACAGTCTATAGGAAAAATTAAAAATAAAAATTATTTCACTCATTACCAATGTGTTTTATTGCTGCTACTGATTATAAATACAGTATTTATAATAAATATAAAATGTTTAAAATAAAAAATTATTTTATACTATGCCAAATTTTAACAATTGTAACCAGGGTCATAATGACCCCCCTCAACGTTAGTGTAACTTTTTTCCGCCACAATGACGCCGGGTTAATTTTGTCACTTGAAAAAATATAGTAATTTTGCCTACTATATATTTTTTCAAAAAACATAGTAGGCGAGCCCGCAGTATAGTAGGATACTATATTATATAGTAGGGTTGGCAACCCTAATGCCAGTCGCCCTTTTGCTAGACGCGGCACGACACGGCCGAATAAAAAAACATTTTTTATTTTTATTTCACAGTAATTTGTTTTGATGGTGTACGACAAGTGACTGGCACGCTCGGTTCATTCACGATGAAATCAAATAAGTGTACTTATTGAGTACGAGCGAAGTGTATGGAAGGGATATAATAAACGATGGCAGCGCACGGTGTGGCAGACTTGTGTAACAAAAGGGGTTAGTGAAACTCACTCACAGACTATAAACGCATAAAGAAAGATTTAAGAAATGTTTGATCAACTGTTTTTAACTGAATTGGCACGTAGTTAGGGGTTGCAGTCCCGGTACTGACGAGAAAACTGAATTCCCGGTACTGCGCTAACTCTGGTACCGGGAAAACCGGGAAATTTCGGGACTTTTCGGTACTGAGTTTTTTTTACTGTATCTGTACTTACCTACGTTACAAATACGAACTTCTCCTATAACTCTTAATATTTTTTTTATAATTATTTGGTTTACAAACACAGCAAAGAATATACCAATTCTTTTGATTTTAACAGAACAAAATAGTAGTAGGTAAATAAGTTACTACAAAAGCTGGAACAATCCTTTAATTTAAACTATAATGCCGCGGACACCAGACACTTAAAAGAAATTCTATTGATTGGAGGATAGTGGGGATACTTGGCAGCCAATGTCTTAATGAGGTAATTATTGGTGCTGCGGTCTTTGCAAAGGTACCAAGTGGACTACAGGTATATTGAAGCCAAGTGCTGATACGAAAATGTCACTATGTCGGTCCTATTTCCGAACCAGAGCACAAATCCCATCCAAGGTGTAAGACAGGAAGACGTAATTTCTCCGAAACGGTTCACCGTCACGGAGATGGTGCATGGTGCTTGACGGAGATCTTTAATCTCATGGACTGGAAAGGATTCGGTATCAACACCTATGGCGAGTACCTTCATTTTGGCGACGATGTAGTTCATTAATTAATTAAGACAGAAATACGTAATTAGAAACGGTTCACCGCTGCGTTGGAGCTTGGAGAACATATTTAATCTTATTGACTGGAAAGGATTCGGTATCAAAATCTAGGGCGAGTATCTCCCTATAACTATAACTTGCCCTCCTTTTGCCGACGATGCAATTCTTAAGGCTGAGACCTTCGAAGACCTGAACACAATGCTCGAAGATCTCTGTAGTGCTTTCCAAAGAAAGGGAGAAGGATTATAAGATGAAAATCTTGTCGAATGTCCATCCAAGGTGTGAAACAGGAAGACGTAATTTGTCAGAAACGGTTCACCGCTGCATTGGACCTTGGAGAACATCTTTAATATCATTGACTGGAAAGGATTCGGTATCAAAATCTTGGGTGAGTATCTAACTTACCCTCTTTTTGCCGATGATGTAGTTCATAAGGCTGAGACCTTGGAAGACCTGAACACGATGCTCGAAGATTTCCGTAGTGCTTTCCAAAAAGTGGGACTTAGGATGATAAGATGAAAATCAAGTTGAATGTTTATGCTAAGAAGTTATTGACCATTATAGAATACCTGGACAGAGTAGAGGTAGGTAGACAGTCCAGTAGGTAATTGAAATTTTAAGAAGGATATCTCTCGTCGAATTCAGCTCGTATGGGCAGCATTCGAAAAGCTTTAGTAAATCTTTGCGTCCAACTTACCTCAATGTCTCAAAACAATGTGTATATCAGCTCGGCTTACTTCGCGCGTCATTCATTTATTTTCGTTCGAAGGGCAATATAGCGGCATTTTAAGCTAATAGACGCTTAATTATTGGCCTAATTTTAAGTTATAACAAAAGTACCGAAAGTACCGAATTTCCCGGGAATCAATTCTCAGTACCGGTACTGCGTAAAAAGTTAATTTCCCGGGAAATACCGGGAAAAATCGGTACCGGGAATTCCCGGGAGCATGCCCTACACGTAGTATTTTAAATGCGTTCGTTAGGAATGAGCTTTTGCTCATTCCTGAAATAGGCAGAGATTGTTTTGAATTCATATAGTTTCAGAAAAACGTCTAATATACATTTTTTGCGAGTTAGTATCTGCTAGCTATAAAATATTTTTGTAAGTAAAAAATTTACAGTTGACACTCTGGTAATAACGGTAAAATTGAAACACACAATAAATTGTCTTACTTTTTCATATTTTTAATATTTTTTATTAGATACGTTTTACAATTTTTTTCAATTAGGATTCAGTCAGACTCTTTATAAAAAAGATGTGCTGCTGTATGGTGCTCAAAGAAATATTTGAAATGTTAATGGAGAAGATGCTTTATCGAATACTACTGCAAAAAAATGGTTCAAATGCTTTAGTTTATGGTGATAAAGATGTTCCTCGCTGTGGTATCTTTATTATTTTTAGTAAGAAAAAACCGCGAACTTTTTCGACTACCTCTAATATGTAGGACGAACTGAAGACAAATTAAATAAACTTCTTTTTAGATTAAGTTGTCGTTTTCTTTCATAGTTTTCTGATTAAGAAAATGTGAATTATAATAATACCTACTTATTATATTCCAAAATAGTCTGAAAATAAATAGTAAGTAAATAATAATATAATCGTATAAAATATCTATAAAAACACTAATTATTGTTATTCTATATATTTACTTTATTTATTTTATAACAAAAAACATTATGCACTGGTCATTCACTGTTTGACATACTTACCTTTTGTTGCGTTTACATGTTGGCGCTGGTGTCGTGCACGTTCCCATTTTGTAAAAACTGGTAGAGAGACTGAGAGACCCTCAAGCTAAAAATAAATAAAATTAAAAGTAATTGTGAAAAATAAAATAAAATAAAAAGCAAAACTTGTACTTACCTACCTATTATGGATATCAACACAGTTTAATTAATGTCGTTAAGCTGTGATATCAATGTATGTCGCAGCCAACTAGCGTATTCAGTCATTCAATTAACAGCCTTTTTACAAAAATCACCATGATATCAGCATGATATTCATAAAATGGCAACGTCCACCCAGTGCTATGAACAAAATATTGTGAATTATGAATAATTTGATAATAATAAATATAAGGACTAAGCGTGCCCGCAGACTACAGACTTTCTATCGGCCGATAGTTGGCCCGATACTTAGTTGGTTTTGTATGAAGAATCGGCCGATACCAAATCATTGTAGTGTGCGCACTTCAATGATATTTTAACATCATTGGCGCACTTGCAAACTTCTTCATACTGATTCCAACTAACGGCCGACAGTTTGGTCTGTAGTTTGCGGGGATTTTTACACATTTATTTATTCCAAAAATGTATATGAATTTCAGCGGCATAAAACCTCTTTGTTGTTACTAAAAAAATAACTGTACCTATGCTCTGTTTACTCGCATATAACTTGCAGTAATGTACCTGTGCGCTTTTATAATTCCCAACGGCCCGGCACGGCACCGGCCGGCAGCCGTCCAACGGCACAACAGGGAAGTGAAATGTATGGAATCATATGGAGACGCTTTTATATTTCCTCAACGGCACCGGCAAACCGTGCCGTGCCGGGCCGTGCCGGCCACATCCTACGCTGCCGTCGAACTATTACGATGTAGTGCGTAGCTACAAGGATTCATATGTGTGAGTGTGAGTCCAGAGCAAAGAATATACAGCGTGTATAAGGGCACAACCAGAATATTGGCGTAATATCGTTAATGTGTTGTTGTTGGTATGCTAGTACCTATGTATGATGATTGTGGAAACAAACAAACAACATCAAAATTCAACAAATTGGTAATTTTCCGACAAACAGTTATTTCGATACTGATCGGAAAGGTACTGTTAGAGTTGATTATAAATCAAACACCATGTTAACAGAAGTAATATTTTATTTCACGACCAGTTCAGACGACAAATCGAGCAAAAGAGAGCACAATTTACAAAAACCAACGCTTTTATACGCTTTACCATAACTATCATCGAATTGTCCATAGACTTGCAACTGTCAAGCATAAACGCACGTGGAGCATAGACTTAAACCGGAAACACACCATTGTGCCGTGCCGCGTCGCGCCACGGCACGTCAATCAATCTGCCAGTCTTTGCTCCACGATTCACAGACTAGCATTAAATGTCAGAAGGATGTTTTGTCTGCAAGTGATTGCCGACAACTGCATGGACTATGGCAACACTAATACACTATCAAGTAATATCAAGTTGACATGTGATACTCAAGAAGAAAACAGCCGACAAATATTAGGATTGAAAAATAATTGATTTACAAAACCTTAATTACTAACAGTCGGCCTTTCCTGACAAATTATTATTACGTCCTCGTAATATCAGACGTTTATAAATTCCATGTATTAATGATATTGGAGTTATAAAAACAAAAATAAACTCATTTAAGTTAAAGGTAAGACATTTTTCTTTATTTTTCTTTTCATCGCAATTATTATTCACGATCGAATCTCTGTCATTGTATGTCATAGATTCGGCCATCCCGATAAACAATTACGTCCTCGTAATTTTCATAGCGTAGAAAAACTAAAATACAATACTATAAGAACGAAGTATTGATCTTTTGTAGAGAATTAATTATTAATGTATTTTTAATAATTACTAGCTGACCGACAAACGTTGTCCTGTCTCAGTTATGATTTATGAATAATTCATATAACGACATTCAGTTTTTTTTTGCAGCCCGCATTCTGTCAATTCTATGTCAAACGTCATGAGGTTACATTAAAAAAAAAGTTTATAGTCCAAATTAAATTTTATATGGTGGTTAAGTATTCTTAAATTTTCTTGTTTTTCGCGCAATTTTCTTTTTTTTTCATAAGAACATTCTCCTGATAATAACAAACACAACAAAAAAAGAATTAGCGAAATCGGTTCAGCTGATCTCGAGATTTGTGCTTAATAAGACATTCAGCGATTCATTTTTATATTATAGATTAGTTATAGTCTTATTAAGAAAGATGGCGTTCAAAGTTTTTTTTTTTTACCGAACATGGGTACCAAGGTGATTACAAATATGTGAAAAACTCGCTCAGACTTTTATTATTTATACTGCTGGACACACCAAAGCAGTTAACGCATAACCATATTTGACCACCGGACACACCAGGGTGGATTGAAACTACTGGACACACCGAAGCAGCTTGTTATACTGCTGGACACACCAAAGCAGTTAACGCATTTATAACCATATTTAACCACCGGACACACCAGGGTGGATTGAAGCTACTGGACACACCAAAGCAGTTAACGCATTTATAACCATATTTAACCACCGGACACACCAGGGTGGATTGAAGCTACTGGACACACCAAAGTAGCACTCATAAGAAGCAAAATCAGCAATAATGCCTCTAATATTATAATAACTGTAAGTTTTTATTAATTAGTGTTTAGTAGGTATAATGTACAGAGCATTCATGTATATATTGTGATATTGCATTTCTTTTATTTATATCAAATAGATAATCCGCGAATAAATCTTATATTCATGTAATAAAATATTATAATCTTAATAAAAACAACAATTTATGATTATATTTTAGAATCAATCTAATTCAACTAAGTGATTACTAAGTATCCAGATTTTCTTTTATATTGTTACAATTAAGTATCACACAGAACTATAATATTTTTTTATAATTAACTATTGTATTTAGTTTTATTGATAATCATTAGATTAATTATCAGTATATTCCTATGATTTATATTTTTTTTTTTATAATTGTATAGTACCATAATATTAAGATAATATTGAGATAATTACCAGAATTATGTAAATAAAGAGTATGGTTGTTTTGGTTTTGATTAAAAAAAAATACATGCCTTTAGAGGCTACTCACTAGTATAATCTTTTTAATTTTATTGGCAATTAAATTAAATCTATCGTGAGGTAGTTCCGGTAGTCTATTTCCTATTATAAATATTTTAGTATCTTTCTTATAATATTTTGGGCTCGTTATTCAAGGAAATGAAGTGCATTTCTTGGTTACTGGGTTAATGTCAAAATCTAGATTTAAATCTATAAACTAGTCTGAAACTTAGTTTTTGTGTAGTGCTTTTTAATGTGGTGTTGATATAATCTTAGTGACTCTGAAGCAAGCTGACTTTGGAATGTCAAATTATCAACTTTGTAGGTATATTATAACTATTATCGTCAAATCAGTCCAGTAAAAACTAAATATCGTAAGTATTCTTCCGTTCTTAAAGGATGCATCTTGATAATCATCTTAATTAATCTTGACAATGAAGCACGTTTACAATAGAGTAAAAATGTTTGTAAAACGCCATAGAATCGAATTAAATCAAATGAGCAACCAGATTGGAATAATAATTGCATAAAAATTAAGATAGACAATAAAATTATTACAGATCCCATTGGCATTTGCAATTTTTTTTTTAGTCTAATATTACAAATTAATCATCTAATGCTAACATGACCGTCATATCAAAATAATTTAAAACCTGACAATAATATAAAACCATGTTGGACGCAAGCTTGTATCTTTTTAGATCCGGCCGACGAAATACTTTAAATTATAAGATCACTCGATAACACAACATTGGTCGGGTTGATAAAATACTCACAAAAAATATTTATTAAGTACTGTTCACTAACTAAATTTGACATTAGTCAACCTATCAATGGCTAAAGCCATAAAGTCAAAGTCAAATAAGCTTTATTCAAATAAACTTAATTATTAAGTACTTTTGAATCGTCTATATTTTCCTACCACCAGTTCCAGACGTTTTTAGTCATATTCTCGAAAGCTAATATTTTTTCCAGGCATATTCTCTTTTCTTTTCATAAGCCTTTAAATATCAATAATTAATAGGATCAGATGGACTATTACAGACCCATTGCTATAATTTCAGTACTGGCTATTTTTGAAAAGGCAACGCATAACATTATTTATAAATTTCTAGAAAAATTTAATCTACTGTCTAAAGATCAAAATTGCTTTTGGGAAGCAAGACAGCTTTCTTAGCAGCTTTTTATTTAACAAAAATGTTATTGAGAACACTTTCAAGAGTATTGAAACAATAATATTTATTTTTCGACATTAACAAAGCTTTTGGCTTTGTCTCAACTGATAAATTGTGAGAAATCGCTAAAACGGCCACAAAAATCCTTCATAATCATTTTCAATGTATTTAAATTAATCACATCAATTAAAATAAGAAATAAGTTCCAGTAAAATACCACTTGTTAGAAACAATGTAGGTAGTTGTTCCACAAGGAACTATACTAACTAAGGCCACTATTATTTATAATTAACGACCTACTTCATGACTACTCACTCATCAGTGTAATTTATTCTCTGACGATAAAATTTGTAGTAATACCAAAGAATGGCCAAAAATAAATAAATAAAATATGAACATTTAAAAAAAAATACGTTTTTATAATAGAGATCCTATGGACCATGTTCTGACAATACTTCATAATAATGAGCTCGTATTGGAATCGTAATAAAAAAAAGTAAGAACGTGTCAAGGAAAATATGCGCTAAAATAAATAGATGTGCTTATGTGTTGTAAGTCTAACGATCCAAATAAACCAAAAGTCCTCTTTGATGGCATATCATGACAACGTAGCTTCAAATAAGATTCTAATCTTAAATACGGTTTACTTTACTATTTTGGGGTCTTATAACGTAAACAAAACATTTATATTTTAATTAAAATTTTCAGAGCAATATGTAACGTTCCACCTATAAAGTCGTGTAAGCAAACCTAAACCTATTAACTCTTCCATCATTATATATCTTCGAGTGCTGCATATTCGTCAAAACCCATCCATATTTAATTGTGCATAGGGATACATTTTATATAATGAGAAGTATTAAGCATCGCCAAAAAAAACTATTATTACCCAGAATGCGGACCGTCCTCTACAAGAGGAACTGTTACATAATATGTGTTAGGATCATTAATAAATTGCCACATTCCTTACTAACCTTACACCATGACCTGACCATATCTAGACAAAAACTGTTTGAATGGCCTAAAACAAAATATTTTTACTTATTTGAGACATATTTTACTTGTAAAATTAACCTAACAGAATCAAATGATAATGACATGATGTGTAAGTTGTTTCTCTAATTGTACATCTAATACTAACTAATATTAATTTTGACATTAACACTAATTATTAAATTGTTTTTTTTTTCGATTCACATGACCTACATTGGCGGATGGACTACGAATGTAACAACTGAATTGTATACACGACAGCACCATAAGTTGATGTGCCGTTGACTGTACTCTATTTTCGATGAATCAATTTCATTTTGAATCAAATATTACACATTTTCAAGGTTCAGAGAAAAAAAATCTGAATATCATGAAAACCGCATCATATTTTTGGCGTAAATGTATTGAACTCTACATCAAAATACACTTTAACGTATTGTGAATTTGCTCAAATAACTTTTTTCTTCAAGAAAGAAAGTTGTGATAATGATTAAAAAAAAGGAAAAACATAAAAAAGTGTAGAAGTGAGGTTATTTTCCATACTGTTCAAATGTAAAGAAAGAGATAGAGACAAATGTTTCCGCATAACTGAGCCTTAAATCTGCTTGTCTCACAACAGGGTTGTGACTTGCACTGGTATTAACTAGGTGAGATAAATTGATCAGTGATAGAATAAGGTGGGTAGAAGGTAGACTCATTTAAATTTGCTGATTTTGTACGGTAGGCACGTTAATTTCAACAGAAGGTTGTGGTTTTAAGGCGGAAACATTGATTGGTAAAATTAATTATATCAGTGGACGTACCTGGCATAATACATTCCTCATTAGAGACTTGGGGCGCTGGATGTTGCTGTGACTGTAGTCTGATAATTTGTTCCAGCAGTGAGTCCAGCCGCATAATTCGGTCGGTATTATTATCAGTCGCCTCGGAGCTCTCTTCGGTTCTTCTTCATCGTCTCTCGAAGTAGGATGCCGTATGCGTCGATTGTTCAACGTGACACGTGGTAAAAAAAAACGCGCACTTCTGAATTGTTAGAGTTGATTATAAATCAAACACCATGTTAACAGAAGTAATATTTTATTTCACGACCAGTTCAGACGACAGATCGAGCAAAAGAGAGCACAATTTACAAAAACCAACGCTTTTATACGCTTTACCATAACTATCATCGAATTGTCCATAGACTTGCAACTGTCAAGCATAAACGCACGTGGACCATAGACTTAAACCGGAGACACACCATTGTGCCGTGCCGCGTCGCGCCACGGCACGTCAATCAATCTGTCAGTCTTTGCTCCACGATTCACAGACTAGCATTAAATGTCAGAAGGATGTTTTGTCTGCGAGTGATTGCCGACAACTGCATGGACTATGGCAACACTAATACACTGTCAAGTAATATCAAGTTGACATGTGACACTCAAGAAGAAAACAGCCGACAAATATTAGGATTGAAAAATAATTGATTTACAAAACCTTAATTACTAACAGTACTTATAGCGGTGGTAGGGAAATCGATCCCGGGATTATTACATAGGCAATCCCGGGATTGAATCCCGGGATTGCCTATGTGAAATCCCGGGATCGAATTCCCTAGAACACGGTTAATAGGGAACTTACCAAAGATAAATATTGTTACCTATCTCAACAAATAATTACCTAGATATTACTTAAGTAGGTAGTTACCTACTTAATTAAATAATGTGTTGTGTAGATAGATACCTACCTATCTTGGTAAGTAGGTACCTACGTAATGAAAACCAGCTACATATACTTATTATATTCTTTGATTTTTAAAGATTTATTTATCGTTTAAGTAAGTACCTACTACCTACCTACATTGTAACATAATCATTACAGAATTTATTTATTTTTTTTTTTTATTTAATCTCTTTATTGTACTACAATAAATTAATGTACACAAGGCGGACTTAATGCTAAAAGCATTCTCTCCCAGTCAACCCTTAGGGAACAGATAGCCACGAATGCGGTACATTTAATAGTAAATAATAAAATACATACAGTATAATAAATACAAACACATAATATATAGATACGCCTACAATAATATATATGAATATATATACCTATTACAACAAATCAAAATAACTAAATAATAAAAAGAAAAGCCAAATTGATGATGATGATTTTCACATTATGCTCATTATAAGCCTTCTAAAAGAAAAGCGTGAACCTTCTTTTTAAAGGAAAACTTGCTGGGTGATCTCCTGATAGCTTCAGGAAGACCGTTCCAGAGAAGCAAAGCATGCAGAGTGAAAGATTCGGACATATACTTGGAACGAAACAGAGGAGTGGAGAGAGTGAGAGAATTGGTAGAACGAAGTTGGCGATCATGAGAGTCGCAGAGATATTGAAACTTGCATTTAAGATAATCGGGAGAATGAGGACTATTTAAGATAGAATAGAGAGTGCAGAGCAATCTTTGCTGTCTGCGCTGACGTATGGGAAGCCATTTAAGCTGAGACCGATAAGAAAAAAACGTGATCAAACTTGCGAAGGCAAAAGACGAAACGAATAGCGTTATTAAGAAGGCGGTCCAGCTTATTGAGCAGAACCTCATTCAAGTCTGGAAAGCAGACATCAGCATAATCAATGAGTGGGAAGATGAGAGAAGTGACAAGAGTGGTCTTAGTTCGTATCGGAAGAAAGTTCCTAAAACGATTCAGGAAGCGAAGAGAAGATGTAACGGCCCGACTCACCTCGGCAATTTGCGGTATCCAGCTGAACGTCGAATCAATGTGTAGGCCAAGATTTTTGACGCTGGAGCTGAGAGGGATGATAGTTTTATCAAGCACAATCAACTGGACCGACCTGATATCTACTTTAGCAATCTGCTTAGAGCCCCCGACTATGATAGCCTGGCATTTAGAGGGATTAACCGCTATACCGAAATTGGTGGACCAAGTATTAATGCAACCTAGAGCACTGTTTAGTGATGTGATGGCTGAGTCAATTTCGTCGACTGGCGACTGTACGTAGATTTGAAGGTCATCGGCGTAAAAATGGTAAGAACAGCCAAGCGATGAGGAAAGGGAGTTAATGAAGGATGAAAATAGGAGAGGAGAAAGGATGCCGCCCTGTGGCACGCCCGAAGAGAGATCATTCCAAGCGGAAACATCTGAACCCACACGCACCGCCTGTTGGCGATCACAAAGGTAACTGGAGAACCATTCCAATGTTAGTGTCGAAAAGTTCATAGATTTAAGAATGGCAAGCAAGATATCGTGGTCTACCATATTAAATGCGTTGGAGAAGTCAATTAGAACTAAGATGGTGACCAGCTGACTCTCCATGCCCATTCTTATATCCTCAGTTACCTTGAGGAGTGCTGTGGTGGTACTATGCCCAGGGCGGAAACCTGACTGAAAAGGCGTGACGAATTTACAATAAATTTGTACATAAACACACATTACTGTAGAAAAACTACCAATTGTCAATATACAACGTGTTAACAGAAAGGGGGTATCAACCCGAAAGAAGGTCAATGTAGGTACTCGTGAAACTTCCAACAGAAAAAAAATAAAATAAAAAAAAGATTGAATGTCCCTATACAAAATGTTGGCGGAAAATTCAAATTTCCTGTGGAGAGTCATAAATTTTATTTTCGTTTTGATTTTTTCTTCTGTTGGATGGTGTTCAGATTCACGAGTACATTGACCTCCTTTCGAGTTGATACCACCTTTCTGTTACACGTTGTATAATTGGTAAACTATTATTTTATGAAATAATTATAAAGATAACAAATATCTAGAGAGAGAAGGTCAATTTTTATTTTTTATATTATTCTAAAGTAAAAAGTAGGTACCACGACACTACTGTACAATGTACAAATGGTAACTTCTTCGCTATGAATGTTCTGTGTTGAACATCCAACAGCCGGCAACGGCAGCAATTATAAAAGCATCTTTCGGCGTCGCCGCTGCCGTGCCGAGCCGTGCCGTGCCGGGCCGTCGAGAATTATAAAAGCGCACATTGGGACTACTTTAACCATATGTATTTTGTAGGGATAATTCTGTAACGCACTAGTGTTTTATATAATTACTAGTGGCCCGCCCCGGCTTCGCACGGGTGTAATGTAGTTAGTAAATGTAAAACTGTGCTAATGTGGTGTCAGTGTAAAGTTATTAGATTATACTACAGGATACATATACCTAGGAGGACGACATATACCTATACGACGTACGCAAGGGGTGTTATAATATAATTGACGTGTGTGTGTGTCTGTCTATCTGAGGCAACCAACCTAGCTCCCAAACTTATGGATCGATTTTAATGAGGTTTTTATGCATAGTTTAAGAGAAGCGTATAGACGGCGGGAAGCGACTTTGTTTTATACTATGTATAGCTTTTGCCCGTGGTTACGCCCGCGTGGCAGTCGGTAATCGTTGTAAGTCTTCCCTTGGAAACCAATGATCGGGATGAAAAGAAGCCTGTGTTAAGCCCACCGGTAACGATCAATTGCGATTGTCAATTTTTCCGCAATTGACGCCCATTGACGGAAAAATTTATCGTTTACGCGTGCAATTGAAGCGATTGTCAATTGCTCCAACAATGGCATTGACGGAAAAATTGACAATCGCAATTGATCGATACCGGCGGGCTTTAAGTATTCCAGACTTAATCTATATCTGTGCCAAATTTCTCCTAAATCCGTTCACCCGTTCAGACGTGATTGAGTATGATATGATTGAGTAGGTACCTAACAGAACAACATCCAAACATCAAAACTTTCACATTTACACAATTTTGTGATTATATAGGTAATAGCTGCACCCCGCGGTTTTACCCGCGCAGTCTGTCGATTCTGTAACCAAACTCGCATCTCACTTCACTTCGCGTGAATTTGTTATTAGACATTTGTTTACTAAATGAGCTATTTTACTGATTGCAAAAAATTTAGGTAGCCTGCGTAGCTATCTAAAATCTTTTGTGATAAAAAAATTTTCTTATCATTATCTTATTTATGATTTAAAATTCCCGTGCCGTGAAGTGAGATTCGAAGTGGGGTTCGAATTTGGTTACAGAATCGACGCCCTGTTAACGATTCTGTATTAGTTAGGTAGGTACCTACTTAATAAAATTTATTAGCGGTAATTTAACAAAATAAGTATAATAATATTATGTTACATTTAATACTTACCTTATAGTTAAAAATTCTAATATCTTTGCTTAATAGTTATCTTCTTTATAAATAAAAATCGATGTATGTGTATTTGTTTCCTTTGCACTCCTAAACCATTCATCCACATCCGATTATGATGAAACTTTGGTGAATATTTGGTGAATTGTTCTACTTACTACTGAAAAGGTTTCTGGCTAAAAAAAACGTGACATTGCAACGCATGCCGGGCAAAGATTTATGTCGGGTGCAACTAATGTTGTGCATTATTATCAGGCTCTCCATTGAAACACTTCTCTAAATACCACATTTCTTGTCACGTTATCTGATATTTGCCAGATGTTGCCGTTTTATTTGACTAATATTTCGTGAAGTAGTGAAAATAGTCATAGTTTGTCTTGAAAACCGGGAAAATTAGAGATTAAACGTCAGCCCGCGCAGTGACAACTGACATATATTTTTCTTAATCATTCAAATGCACTAAGAAGTTTTGATTCCGATATCGAAGTCAACCACCCTAAAAATAGCTTTCTACCCCTTTTCAACCCTGTTAAGGGATACATTTCAAAAAAATACGAAACACGTGTTCAATTAATTTTGTAAAAGAATGTCTATGCCAAATTTCAAGTCAATCGGGCCAAGGAATCGCGTTCTCCCATACAAACTTTGCCACCCTGTTTCACCCTCTTAGGGATTGAATTTCGCAAAATCCCGTCTTAGTGAGCACCTACATCCTAAAAGGGACCCCCATGCAAAATTTGAGACTCCTAGCACTTGTAGTTTCTGAGATTTCGTGATGAGTCAGTGAGTGATTTACGCTTTTATATATATAGATTGCACGGTGTGTGTTACAGCTCGGTTTATGGCCCTAAAAGTGATGTATTAGGGCTCACTTTACGAGCAAGTGTGTTGAAAACTACATTACATTTAGCGGAATTGAGGCCTAGGTTGTAAGTATGTATGTTCTTATTCATATTAACCAGTGCAAATGAAACTCAATTTATATTTTAATCCGACAGAACGAAGTCCTCGTTTTACCTCTCCCAGATATTCGCTATTCCTATCAAGCATATTAAAAACGAGCATTTCTTTCTATAACTTGTTTCCGCCTCAATGAAGAAACTGTGAAAGCTCGTATTTCGCCGATTGCGATGCTGAAAACTAACTTGAAAAATGTCACTGGGAAACGTGTTTTATTGAAAATGATTTTTCATTTTGTAATCGATTGAATATTTTTATTGCAGGTAATTCGCAGATATAAGTCCACTACAGTGCGTTCACAGTTGATTCCAGTTATAACTTACCAGTACGCCTAGGGTATAGTAGGGCCTAGGGCCCAAGCCTATTGTGTATAGGGTTACCATATGAAAAAATCAAAAGTCCGGAGAAAAGGCCCGATATCCATTTAAAAATCCTGAGACTTGTAGCAGTTTGAGAATAATGTACGGGGTGGGGGGGGGGGGGGGCACCTAATTAAATAATAGAAACCTTATTTATCCTTCTATTTAATGTACTTTTTATTAAATATACTGAATCCCTAAAAATCCTGAGATTTCCTCAAATTTTCGAAATCCGGCCGCAATCCTGAGCAAAGTCCAAAAATCCTGAGATCTCCGGAAAAATCCTGAGATATGGTAACCCTAATTGTGTACTCTTAGCGCTATCGCACACAGGCAACTTAGTCTCCCAGCAACTGTTTTGTCTCTCACATCAAGTCCACGGGTTTATATGGAAGCGCGCACACGAAGCGACACGGTCGCCTGCAACTTTTCATACAAATCACGTGAGAGACAAAAAAGTTGCAGAGACAAAGTGTGTACTACACTATTGTCGCATACCTACCTACTGAAATTTATTTTAATTTTATTAATCACATATAAGTAGAGCGAATTCTATGTGTTTTGTGATAAACGTTTATTAAACGATGTTTCTTTTAATTTATTTTGTACAAATTCCCAAAATATAAAGACAATAAGATTCAATAGATAACAACTCCATATTTATAATGACACGGGACAGCAGGGTAGTAGGGGAGGGATATAAACAAAAGCCCGACCTACATAACTTGACATAAACTGTAGTGGCGCCATTGTGATTTGAATTTGACAATGAATCAAGGTGACAGTGGTGACAGGCTGACAGGTTCATGGCCTCTCATTGATCACTTCGCCGAAAATACGTACTTACATTCTATTGAATAATTAAACAGAATTGCTTTATACACTGACGTCCATTATACAAAGTACCGTCAGTGGCTTTGTTTAAATATTTTCCAACTCTCCCTGGTTACGTAATTAAGGTTAAACATTAGCACGTGACTCGCTATTGTAGGCACGTAACGTAACCACGTTACGTGGTAACCACGTATCCTGGGAAACCTCCCATGGGTAACTTTTACACGCTATTTTTCATTAAAATACAACATAGAAAGAAGTCTTTGTTAAATGCAATATGTTTATACTAATTGGCGTACTTACTTATACAACTTTAGTGTGTATTAAAGCCCGCCGGTAACGATCAATTGCGATTGTCAATTTTTCCGTCAATTCCATTGTTGGAGCAATTGACAATCGCTTCAATTGCACGCGTAAACGATCAATTTCTCCGTCAATGGGCGTCAATTGCGGAAAAATTGACAATCGCAATTGATCGTTACCGGTGGGCTTAACTGTGTACATTAATTTGTACACAATAATTAGTAAAAACAGGCCGCGCCGAGCGATTTTTAAACGGTTTTATCTACTAATGTCACTAATCTTGTAATATGTCACATGTGTGTTTTATCCGGGCGGGCGGGCAGCCGCACGCGGGCTTGCGTGATTGGAGCTTAGGCCGGCCACACACAGACGTAATCACGTAACGGAATTCCGAACGTAATTTCGACAATGTATGAAGATTCCGTACGGAAAAAACACGCTTATGTGTGGCAGCCCATAGATTTTGTATGCAGCTGCTGCGTTCGGAATCACGTACGTACGGAATTCCGTAACGAGATTCCGTATGTGTGTGGCCGGCCTTAAAGTTTCAGCGAGACCCGCGTATTACAAAAATGCCTGTCTCAGCTTAGCGCCGCCCGCACGCATAGCTAAACAGAAAAATCCCTGTCAAATGCGGCAAATGCTTGTCAGATGGCAGCCATATCCGCGCCGCCCCGCCCCGTTTTCCTTGCCTTTTGTAGTCTCGTCTCGTCGCATATTACTTGATACTAGATAATTACAGCTAAACTGGTGGAGTGGACCAGCCCAGCCAAGCTACAAGCAATTTACGCCTAGCGAAGACTAGGCGTAAATTGATTGTGGCCGCCCCCCTCCCCCTAGATCTGGCGCCTGAGTGGTTGCCGAGACGCAGGACGCGCGCGCGGTGATGGCTGAGGCCTAACGGCCGCGCGGCAGGCGTAGGCGGTGCGGCAAGCCAATTCGGTAATCACTGCGCGGTCGTGACGAGCTGAGAGGCCGCCGCCATCCAGATAGCGCGCAGTGATTATTGAACGCCGTAACTTCTTCGATCATCTGATCCATGGGTCGCCAAACTTTTTAGCCTAAAGGCCAGACTAACTCCTCAACGAAGTCTCAAGAGCCAGGACCTAGCTTGTTCATCGTACCAACATACTGTAAATTACAGTAAGTATGTTGGTACGTTCCGGCTGCTTACTGGGCCGGATTGTTGGTGCTCGCGGGCCGGAGCTAGCCGGCGGGCCGTAGTTTGGAGACCCCTGCATGGGTCGGCAAACTTTTTAGCCTAAGGGCCAGACTAACTCCTCAACGAAGTCTCAAGGGCCAGGACCTGGCTAGCTCATCGTGCTAACATACTGTAAATTACAGTATGTTGGTACGTTCCGGGCCCGCGGGCTGGAGCTGGCCCACGGCCCGTAGTTTGGAGATCCTGATCTGATCGAAACCTACTGTAACTAAACGTAAACGCAGTAGGTGTGTAAATGGCAATCGGAAATCGACTCTTTCGCTTTCTGCTAAAATTGGAAGGCAATTTCAGGATTACTTTGTCAGTTTAATCAAACGATTGTTAAAAGTTTAAGTGCGTACCTACCCTACCCACCAACTATATTTTGTGTTTTGTCTACGACTTTATCTAGCTTAGCTATAGGTACACTGTTCTATCAGCCGCCCCAAAAGTATTATGTAATTTTCTTGTCAACTGTCCTGGAGTGAAACACTTTAGGAGCATGATAAGGTACTTTTACGGTATGAAGTAATAGGCTGCCGTCCCTCTTTACTCTGGTTAGTATACTTATTACCTAGCAAGTTCTTAGGGACTCCCTGAAATTCTTACGTCACTTTCTTATGTTAGGTTTTTGTCGTTTCTCAAAAGCGTAATGAAAGTTGAATTGATGATGATAAACATAGGTAGTAAAGTTATGCCAATGGTTATGGTAATGGTACCTTAGTTACCTACTTATTGTGTGGTAGGTAATAAAAAAAACCGGCCAAGTGCGAGTCGGACTCGCGCACGAAGGGTTCCGTACCAAAAAACGGCAAAAAATACATTTGTTGTATGGGAGCCCCCCTTAAATAATAATTTTACTGTGTTTTAGTATTTGTTGTTATAACGGCAACAAAAATACCTCGTCTGTGAAAATATCAACTGTCTACCTGTGTTGTCGTTATTAATATCGAGCAAAAAACGACAAAAAAATCACATTTGTTGTATGGGAGCCCCCCTTAAATATTAATTTTATTATGTTTTTAGTATTTGTTGTTATAGCGGCAACAGAAATACATCATCTGTGAAAATTTCAACTTTCTAGCTATCACGGTTCATGAGATACAGCCTGGTGACAGACAGACAGACGGACAGCGGAGTCTTAGTAATAGGGTCCCGTTTTTACCCTTTGGGTACGGAACCCTAAAAAAACAATGTAGATTAAAATAAGAAAAGAAAATTAATTAAACACCAACAAGACATTGTTAACAAAGTCATGGTTTTATCATAAAAGAGTATTGAATGTTTAAAAAAAAGAAACAGCTTAAAAAAGAATAAGTAAGGAATAAATGTTTTATATAATTTCCTGATTTTCCTACGAAAATAAAATTATATAATATTATATGAAGACGGCCTGAAGTCTGAAGTGAAGCGGACTCACCGCAGGCACAGCTAGGTATTATCCCCGTCAATTGGTAATGCGCTGGAACCTTGTCACATTAACATCCACGTTGACGTGATCCGCAACTAAAATGTCATGAAACAAGAAAATTCTAATAGTTAATCTAATATATATATTAATTATTGCTAATTATTATTAATTATTATTATTAATAAGCTAGGGTCTACTAGGTAGGTATATAAAAAAATTACAGTTGATTTTCGTTTTTGAGATTAAAATCATGGCCGCCAGGCGCATTACCAATTGACGGGGATAGTACTCTTCACGCTCTCGTCTCCAAAAACAACATCGTACATTGCCATTATGTTTGTGTTTACGGGTGCACGCTGCACGCCCCACCTCTCTGTAACCAGAAAAAACCTCCGACGCCACGCCGCACGCCACGCCGCACGCCACGCTGCACGCGACGCAGCACGGAGCACTAACTATGCCTTCAACAGTCGTAGACGTTCGCTGCGAACACTCACTACGTCATTGCGTGTCACTACAGCAGACTTTTTCAATTAGTTTTACTCCCACAACTCCAATGATCACTACTCAGCATCTTTGACCCGTGAATTCATTACATTGCTCAACCGCATATGTTTCGCCCACAAGCATTTCGGTAGAATCAAAGAACTAACTAAATAAACATTAGCACACCCTCTAAAAACTGACCATTAAAAAAGATAAATCCTGTCTTTCATTGTTGAATATAAAGGTCTATCAGCCATTTTAATGTCCCCACTGCTGGGGCACAGGCCTTAACCTAGTGGTAGTTTATAGCCTTAACGGGCTTTAACCCACCACGTGGGCCCAATGCGGATTGGTGGGTGTTAACGACCGCAAATGCAGCCGGGATCAACGGCTTAACGTGCCTTCCGAAACACGGGGGAGCTCGAGATAATAAATTTTTTGTCACCCATCCCATGACCGACCCTTGCGAAAGTTGCTTAACTTCCGCAATCGCTGAGCCAGGCGCTAAACCACTGCGCCACTGAGCTCTTCAATATTAATTACCTAGATGGTGATAATTAATGACAAGTAAGTTGTTGACGACAGCCGACAACCGGCGCCGAAATAGGAAGAAATCAACGAATTTGTATCCCAAATAATTAGACCAATCAGAGGGGCCACTTTAATTAAGCTAGACCAATCAGAAGGGCTACATTAACGCACATGGCGTGACGTCACAATTTAGTCCACGCCTCTGGTACTTTTCCATGCGGAAAAGTTTGTCAAATAATTTTATTATTGGTAGTGCGTAACCCCTTTTTTACATGTTTACATCCCTCTCTGATTTCCCTGAACGTCCTGCGAACTTCCTGATAAGTAGGCTAGTTGCCACCGGGCAAAAAAGCATATTAATAGCGAATTGTTTTAATAAAATTGTAGCCGCAATTGTAGTCACAGAAAGTAGTCGTTAGTAGTCAATGTTAGTCGCAATTCGCAGCCGCAGGTAGAAAACATCGTTTAAAGTCTTAGCAAGAATTCAGCGAGTGAGCAAAGATAAATAGATTTGAAAGTTTAAATTCCGTGTTTTTAATTTGTAAACGAGAAATTCGTAGTTAAAGTCGTATAAGTGTTGCATATTAGAGTTGTAATATAAAGTCAAGTGTTTCGAGATTGTTACTTAAATTCACGCGTAGTTTCATTGTTCAATCGCATAGAGTGTTTTTCAATAGTATTTTCCTTGTTAGTTAACTTTAAATTGTATTCTTCGAAGTTGTTAGTTAGAGTCAGTGTGCGAAAACAACCATCCATATCAGGGAATAAACTGAAGTTATTCCACAACCAGCCGGCGTTTTTATTTATACAGTCCACACCAGCTCGGCGTACATCTCAGAGAGTTTCACAGTAACTCATGGTTTCACCATCCTAGTTTCACGAGTCTGATTGATGTACGTTCGGAAGCAGTCTTAGTTAGAGTCATCGATAGAGTCCTGTACAGGGTATACCGAAGTAGCCGGGTACCATACAGGGCATCACCAACAGTTTGGTCCATCGAGTGCCGGATAGTAAAGAAGAACTGAGAAGATGGTTGTTACGACGCGATCTCAGAACGGACGGGAAGCCGAGCAGCGACGTGTCTTTGACCAACCGCCGCGGTCACCGTCGACGTCTAACGCCAACGTAAGGCCGCAGACCCGCGACGCTAACGAAATGCTGCGCCCGCCGCAGAGCGATGCCATCGGCGTCGCTGCGCAGCCCACGCTACCCGCGACTACCACACCCGCGCCGCGTTTGCCTATGCCGAAGCATGTACGGTACCCACGGCCGGCGCGATCAACGAGATCGACGGCCTCCGCCGTCGCGAAGTTGAGGTACGAGGCTGAAACACGCCTCGCGACCATCCGTCGCCAGGAACTGGAAATCGAAGCCGACCTCGTGCGTAAAAAGCTGGAAGCAGACGTAGCAGAGTTGGAAGATGAAGCCAGTGACCGCGACTCCGAGCCAACGGAACGCGCTGAACGAGTGCGAGACTGGCTCGACAAAACAGCTGTCGAGGATACCATACGGGGGGAGATTCCCCAATACGCCGCGCCCCGCGCCGCCGACGCCGCCACCGCCGTCGCGCCGGAACCAGTGCGTCCAATTGACGCGTCCACGCCTGCACCGAGGCAGGCGCGGAGTGACTGGCCCGCCGCCGCGAAGGAGCGAGGGAGGAGCGCCACGCCGAGGGGACGAGGCATCGAGCAGTTAGCAGACACGCTCGACCGTATGCTACGCGACAGGCCGCCACCGCGGCAAGCAACGGAACTACCGAAGTTCACCGGATCGCCGCTAGAGTGGATGCAGTTTTCAGCGGCGATGAGGGAGACAACTGCAGTTTATAAATTTTCACCGATGGAAAATTTGGCGCGACTTCGCAATTGTTTATCGGGCGCCGCTAAGGAGACAGTGGCGCCACTTATGAGTACTGCGCAACATCCAGATGTTATTATGAAAACTTTGGAGCAGTGCTTCGGGCGACCTGAAATGCTAGTCAACCTGACTTTCGAGGAGCTTCGCCGACTACCGCGAGTGGGGAGCGCCACGACCGACTTGAACACGTTTGCGGTCAAGGTGCAGAACATCGTCGCGGTGTTGACCAACGTCGACAGAGGTTATTTATATAACCCACAGCTGGCTGGAGAGGTGCTTGAAAAGCTGAGTGCCCATTTGAAGAGCCGGTGGTACGACTACGCGGAAGAGGATCGAACCCCGTGCCCCGAATTGATCAAGATGTCGCAATTCTTGATGAGGGAAGCCGATCGCGCCCTCAGGCACGGGTTCGTTTCGACGAGTCACCCACCGCAGCCGCCAGCGAGGAGGGAGCCACCACGCCCCGCCGCCCCGGCCACCCGGCCGGAGCAACGAAGGAGGCCTGTCTACAGTGCCATGGCTCCGAACGAAGAAGAGAGAGGATGTCCCGTGTGCGCCGAAGCGCACCAGTTGCCCAGCTGTCCGAAATTTAAAGGGCAGCCCTACAACGAACGTTGGGCGACTGTGAAGGGAGTGGGGGTCTGTTACAGATGCCTGAGCAGCCGCCATCGGCGCGTCAACTGCAGGAAGGGTGCCTGCGGCAAGAACGGATGCAAGCGACCACACCACCGCATGCTGCATTCGGACACCGCTGCTGACGTCGGCGCCGCCGGCGCCGCGCCCCATGCCCCCGCCAACGTCGCCACCAACAACGACGCCGCCACCAGCGCGGCCCCGGACGCCGCCGCCACCAAGACCGAGACGACCACAGCCGCGAGCACCGATAACGATGCAGTGAAGTTGAAGATTTGCCCAGTGACGATCACGGGCAAACAGGGCAGCGTCGACACGTACGCGCTGTTCGACGAGGGGTCAACGGTTACGTTGGTGGACGAGGACCTGGCGCGGCGGGTAGGCGCCGACGGGCCGCTCGAGCGGCTCGACATCAGAGGGATCAACAGGGAGCAGCAACACGCAAGAAGTCGTCGGGTCGAGGTGTCCGTCAGAGGCACGCATCACGACCACGCACACACCATCACCGCCAGAACGCTGGCGGGATTGAACCTGACATCGCAATCAATCCCAGCGGGATTGCTACGGCTTCAGCATCTGAAGGATCTGAGCGCCGACCAAGTGGTATACGGGAATGCCAAGCCGAAAATTCTTATCGGCACGGACAATTGGGAGCTTATCGTTACCTGCGAGCTACGAACCGGGGGGCGGAAGGATCCGGCCGCCAGCCGGACAGAGCTCGGATGGGTGATACACGGAACGGCGCCGAACCGATCGCTTCGGCGCGTCAACAGCGTTCTACACATCACCACCGGGCCTACGAGCTACGGGGACGAACAATTGTCGCAACTAGTCGAACGTCATTTCGAAATCGACTCGTTGGGCGTCTCACTCACCGCGCAACACGTCAGGGAGGAAGACAAACGCGCCGTCGCCACCTTTCAACGTACGGTGGCGCATGAGGACGGGCGTTACACGGTAGGACTACCGTGGCGCAGGGACGACGTGCAACTGCCGCCGAGCTACAATGCAGCCCTGAAGCGCCTGAAAAATTTGGAAGCGAAATTAGATCGCCACCCAGAGGAGAAACAACAATACCACAGCCAAATGGCCGGCCTCATTGAAAAGGGGTACGCGGAGCTTAGCAACGAGTGCGAGCGAGATAGCAAGAGGGCGTGGTATTTACCCCACTTCACCGTACACAATCCGAACAAACCGGGAAAATTACGTGTGGTATTCGACGCGGCGGCGAAGACAAGCGGAGTTTCACTCAACGACGAGCTGTTGGAAGGGCCGGACCTGCTTCAATCGATACAAACGATTATGTTTCGATTCCGAGAGGGCGCCTACGCAGTTACCGCAGACATACAAGAAATGTTTTTGCGTGTGAAGATTAAAAAGGAGGATCAAGCCGCGCAGCTTTTTCTTTGGCGCGACCAACCGACGGACGAGCCGACCGTCATGAAGATGACGTCAATGCTTTTCGGCGCATCGAGTTCGCCATTCCTTGCCCATAGCGTGAGGAATCACAACGCGCGTCGCTGCGCCGGCACGCACCCCAAGGCGGTGCGGCCGATTACGGAATCGCATTACATGGACGATTTCGTCGAGTCATTTAATGACCGAAAGGAGGCGAAAGAAACAATTACGCAGGTGGATGAAGTACACCAGAGAGCGGATTTTCATCTGAGAAGCTGGACGAGCAACTGCGCGGAGCTAATCGACGGAATTAGCAGTGACCGCCGTGCCGCCGCCGGAGAGACGCCGCTCGCCGAAGGAGAGAAAATGTTGGGGCTGCGTTGGAATGCGGGAACCGACCGCTTAAGTTTCAAGACCGCGCTGCACAAAGTGCCAGACGCAGTAAGAAACCGCGCACGCCCACCAACCAAGAGGGAGGCGCTATCGGCAGTGATGAGCATCTATGACCCGCTCGGTTTGCTTAGCTGCTATACGATAGCGGCGAAAATAGCGCTACAAAAGCTGTGGCGCATCAAAACCGGGTGGGACGAACCGCTGCCGCCAGATGTCGCTGAGGAGTTCGACGCGTGGCTGGCGAGTTTAAAAGAAATCGACCGCCTACGCATCCCCCGCAGTTACGACGGGGGGAGGGAGTTACGCCGCCGCGAGCTACACGTATTTTGCGACGCGAGCGAGGAAGCGTACGCCGCCGTCGCTTATTGGAGGCTTTACTACGGGGCCGACAGCGAAGTCGAGACCGCACTCGTCGCGGCGCGAGCCAAGGTCGCGCCGCTTAAGGCGCAGACCGTCCCGAGATTGGAATTACAGGCGGCGCTCATAGGGCTGCGCTTAGCCAAAACTATTAAGGAGGGTCACCGAATCAAGGCGGATGACACAATATATTGGAGCGATTCACAAACCGTACTCCATTGGATACGAAACGGGAGTAAGAAGTACACTCCGTTCGTTGCGCACCGGCTCGGCGAAATCACCGAGTCATCGCACCCCAAAGAATGGCGCTGGGTGCCCACGCTTCTAAACGTAGCCGATGTCGCGACGCGCGCCGGCTACGTCCCGGCTAAAGAAAACGATAGATGGTTTACCGGCCCCGCATTCCTGAAGCGGCCGAAATCGGAGTGGCCACGACCACCGGAGGAGAGGGGAGACGCCTACGTCGCAGAAACAGTCTGCCACGCGGCGGGCGGCGATCGCAGCGCCGCCCTACCGGACATCGAACGATTTTCATCGTATGATCGTTTGATCGGAGCGACAGCTCAAGTATTGCTGTTCGCGCATCGCTGCCGCGATAAAGCGGCGGCGCTAAGCAACGAGCACGTTCAACGTGCTACGCACTTGTGGCTGAAACAAGCCCAACGGGATTCATTCGGTCAAGAAATCGAAAACATAGAAAAGAAAGCCGCCGTGCCGCGAACGAGTCGGTTACATAGTTACGACGTCGTATTGGAGAAAGAATTATTGCGGCTCAACGGGCGTGCAAATAAAGCCGACGTACCGGAGGCTACGAAGCGGCCAATTATTCTCGACGGACGCCACGCATTTACGCGACTGCTCATCGAACGAGAACACCGCCGCGCCGGTCATGCCGGAAATGAAAAAGTCGTAAACGATATTCGACAGAAATATTGGGTGCTGCGGCTCCGCCCAACAGTACGAGCAATCGCCGCAGCCTGCTTGACATGCAAGCTAAGAAGAAAGAAGCCGCAGAGCCCCCCGATAGGGGACTTGCCGCCGGAACGCCTACAGCCGTATCGACGTCCCTACAGTTTTTGTGGACTCGATTATTTCGGGCCGATGTTAATCGCTATCGGCCGCCGGCGAGAAAAGCGCTGGTGCGCTCTATTTACCTGCCTCACCACGCGCGCCGTTCACTTGGAACTAGTGGCGTCCCTGACCACCGATTCCGCGATCATGGCGCTGAGAAGGATGGCGGCGCGGCGGGGATGGCCAGCTGTGATATACAGCGACAACGGAACCAATTTCCGGGGAGCCGACGTCGAGCTTCGCAAAGCATACGAAGAGTGGCTGCCAGAGATGACGAGGACAGCGACGCTCCACGACACGACGTGGAAGTTCATCCCGCCCGGCGCGCCCAACCAAGGCGGCGCCTGGGAGCGCATGGTGCGCTCAGTCAAAACCGCGCTCGCCGCCACATTAAAAGAAAAGGCGCCTAAAGAAGAGACGCTTCAAACTCTGCTCGCCGAAGCCGAGCACACGGTCAACTCAAGACCGCTGACCCACGTGTCAGTAAACCCAGATGACCCCGAGGCACTGACCCCCAATCATTTTTTGGTGGGGTCATCGACCGGCCTCCCATCCACCGGACCCTGCGAAGAATCCGATCGCCGCACCTGGCGAGCCGCGCAAGCGCTGGCCGACGGATTCTGGCGCCGCTGGGTACGAGAGTACCTACCCACACTCGTACCGCGCCACGACGAGCACCGCCGCCAAGACAACGTGAAAACAGGTGACGTAGTCATTATCGCCGACCACACGCTGCCACGTAACACATGGCCGCGTGGCGTTGTGGCCCGCACTTACCCGGGCCCCGACGGCGTGGTGCGAATCGCCGACATCGAGACAAGGGCCGGCACATTCCGCCGGCCTACTTCCAAATTCATCGTGCTTCAATCCGCACCCTCCTGGGAGCACAGGGAGGGGACGCGCTGCGAGCCGACGGGTACACTCCATACCGCACTCTCCCCGGACCAGAGGGAGAGGACGCGCTGCACATCGGGCTGTCTTCCAGACGAAGAGGCTACGGACTGCGCGCCTTCGCCGGGGGGAGGATGTTGACGACAGCCGACAACCGGCGCCGAAATAGGAAGAAATCAACGAATTTGTATCCCAAATAATTAGACCAATCAGAGGGGCCACTTTAATTAAGCTAGACCAATCAGAAGGGCTACATTAACGCACATGGCGTGACGTCACAATTTAGTCCACGCCTCTGGTACTTTTCCATGCGGAAAAGTTTGTCAAATAATTTTATTATTGGTAGTGCGTAACCCCTTTTTTACATGTTTACATCCCTCTCTGATTTCCCTGAACGTCCTGCGAACTTCCTGATAAGTAGGCTAGTTGCCACTGGGCAAAAAAGCATATTAATAGCGAATTGTTTTAATAAAATTGTAGCCGCAATTGTAGTCACAGAAAGTAGTCGTTAGTAGTCAATGTTAGTCGCAATTCGCAGCGCAGGTAGAAAACATCGTTTAAAGTCTTAGCAAGAATTCAGCGAGTGAGCAAAGATAAATAGATTTGAAAGTTTAAATTCCGTGTTTTTAATTTGTAAACGAGAAATTCGTAGTTAAAGTCGTATAAGTGTTGCATATTAGAGTTGTAATATAAAGTCAAGTGTTTCGAGATTGTTACTTAAATTCACGCGTAGTTTCATTGTTCAATCGCATAGAGTGTTTTTCAATAGTATTTTCCTTGTTAGTTAACTTTAAATTGTATTCTTCGAAGTTGTTAGTTAGAGTCAGTGTGCGAAAACAACCATCCATATCAGGGAATAAACTGAAGTTATTCCACAACCAGCCGGCGTTTTTATTTATACAGTCCACACCAGCTCGGCGTACATCTCAGAGAGTTTCACAGTAACTCATGGTTTCACCATCCTAGTTTCACGAGTCTGATTGATGTACGTTCGGAAGCAGTCTTAGTTAGAGTCATCGATAGAGTCCTGTACAGGGTATACCGAAGTAGCCGGGTACCATACAGGGCATCACCAACATAAGTATAAGACAAAGAGAGTCTTTGAACAAAAAAATACTATTGTTTTTGTTCAAAGACGGGGCTCTCTTACTTAAGGAAACGTATTGTACTCGTATGAAAAGTAGGTAATAGGTATTTAGAGAACTTAATATACCTACCTACCTATAATAATATAACGACATTTATAATAATAAATAAATAAATACAAATTTTATTGGCACTAATACAAAAACAAGAACTTTAAAACAAAATACAATTTAGCTTTAAAAACATCTGCACCCGAACTATGAGACCTGTATGTATCTCAAATACCTACTTTGTCTCTGTATGCAGTGCTCTTTCTATAGACAATAACGCCAAAGAAAGAAGGTTATTTATTGGTACACAACAGGTGATTGTTACAAAAACTAAAAGTAGGTAGATAATGCCATATGCCAATATAAAACTATGTAAAGTCCGTTCACTTAGATAGTGTCGGTACACCCGCAAGCACTTGTGTTCAGAGACAGGAATACCGGTAACAAACACAACCTTTCACTATGGCACTTCTATGTAAACTGCCAAAATCCAAATTGACTTGAGGGTGTACGCCGTACGCGGTATCCTTTGTTTATGCGGCGTCCTTTGACAAGAAGCGGCACGTGCAAAGGCGGCGCTATAAAAGGGCAACACTATCTGAGCGAACGGACTTTAGTGCAGAATGATCCTCTCATGGCAGCGAACTAACTCATGGTGAGTAAAGTGAAAGTGTGGCTTCTAGGCAAATAGTGACAGACTTTTTCGCATCATAAATAATAATGTTATCTAAATTATTAATTTTAGTTACTGAATGATATAAAAAAGGACCAAGAAAATATGTTTAGTAGCAATAGCAAGAGTGGAGCAAACTTTGTAATTTCGGCGTCATGCAACTATGGGTCAAAATCTTGGCAGCACAATTTTAATGGGACAAGAAATACACTGGCCTGCAAAAGTATGTACTACAGAGGCCTATTTTCATACAAACGAGGTAACTTTGAAGTTTTTGTTCTCCGCCCAGGATTAAACGGGGTCTGATTTGATGATGGCCATTCAAAGAGTAAATAGAGGGGGCCCAGATCGCTAAAGAAACCCAATAGATTTGAAGAGTCGTTTACAAGTACGATCACACCAGAGACCGTATGGACTTTTTGTATTACAATTTCCATACTTTGATGTCATTTTAGCTTGTTATTTTTTTAAGCTCAACCCTGACCTAAGCGATTCTTCTAATCCATCGGACTTCTTTAGCGATCTGGGTCTCCTCCATTTACTCTTCGAATGGCCATCATCAAACCACACCCCGTTTAATCCTGGGCGGAGACACAAAGCTTCAAATTTACCTCATTTGTATGAAAAGGGGCCTCTGTAGTATTTAGTTTTGCAGACCAGTGTAGTTATCCCTCGTGGTTCCATTAGTAGAACAAAATATGGAACCACGAGAAAACAGCGCTCTATTTTTGCCATTTTATAGATCTAGATGAGTGTTGCTTAGAATCAACTTAGAATCACTTGCAATATAAAAATCTGTCTCACTGTTAGCACTTTTGCAGTTTTTGTATAGAAGAGCAGTGTGATATAATTTCTGTACGAATTCTCTGCGTCATCGTCAGATTTTGTTCGTACAATAAAATTGTAAATAATAAATTCTATGATAAATGTAATATTAAAATAATCACAACTCATAATACAAATCTGACACTTTTGTGGCCGCTTGTCAACCACCATTTGGTGAAGGATACGTTTTTTGGTCAACATTATGATTTATCGGTGGATCAAACCGTACGTTACGGATTGGAAATTTTGACACGATAATCACGGTAGCACGGTACTGAGGACCTATTACAAAAAAGCATCGGTAAGCGTACGATACGATGTTTGTCCCACTCCGTGACATTACTAACTCATGTAGACAAGGTGTTTGGTAAAAGCCTTATAAAGTCGAATATGGTAGTTTAGATAGGGACCATCAAACTGAACAACTTTTACTATGGGACCAACTCTCAAATACAAAAGACGCTGTATCATACAAAAATTATTCACGACAATATCAAAATGTATGACACAGCTGAATTTTTTTCGCGTTTTTTATACAAACACCTTGTAAGTATGTCAAGTACCTACAATCAATTAACGAACATCCTCCGACTATCGTGATTCTTTTTCGTAATAGGCCCTGAGTTCTGGGATTTTTTTATTTTTCAAAGTAAAAAACGATTAATAAAATAATAATAACAAAAAATAAATTTAATTTCATAAAAAGTTTACAAAAAACTTACAAATTAGGGACACTAAAAATATGGTTTAACAAAATGTAATTAATTGGTTATTGCTGTTGTCATTACTAAAATAATGATAAAACAATAGGACACGTAATTTATTTTACTTTTAAAGGAAATTGGACGAAAGTATCCAATATAAAATATCAGGAATTTTATTGTAATGATAACCAATATAGGTCTTTTTGAGGGACCCTTCTGGGCAGCAAACGACTTCCATTTCCCTGAAAAGCCTGAAGAAAAATAACAACTGAACTCAAATTTATTAAAAGCGTGGGTTCATTTCACTAAAAAATTACTCGGGAATTTTTTGAAAAAACAGATTGAAGTTCAAAACATACTTATTATATTATTTTACGTAACAAGTGCCAAATTTCCTGGTAACAAGCGAACTGAAACTTCTAATTTATCGAAGAAGTTTGTTATATAAATTTCCAACGACGGCCGCCGTGCTAATCAGGGACATTCCTTCTTTCTATGTATTAGTTTTCAGTTTAATTACCTGAATAAAAATAGGTACCTGACTCTTTATGTTTACCTTTTTAGGGTTCCGTACCGTTAGATGGATATCTCGAGAACTACTAATGGATCAACTTGAAATTTGGAATAATTTAAGATGACATTTGCCCAACTATTTTGCAAATTAGAAAGAAATAAAAAAAATCTATTTTTTTTTACAACAGTGACTGAAAAGGGGTCTTAAAAATTTGAAGTGGGGCTACTAGGGCATGTGGGGCATCATATGAAAGAACGTCGTTTGCACGTTTTTAATCATTTTTTTCTTTTTGTTTCAAGCCGCATAGTATTTGACTTATGATGAAAAATGTAAAAAAAAAATACCGTTCCCCCCTTATCTCCGAACTTAGCAAAGAGAAAAATCGGAAATAATTCTATGTGATAGCAATTTATATAAAGAATAGCTGACCCGACCGACAGATGTTGTTCCGTCTTAGTTATGAATATTGAATTCGAATTTGTATAATTAATAAAAAGTTGGGTTCAGAGATATTAGTACCGTTCCCGTTCCCGTTTACTTTGTAACCAAACAGCTTTATAACCAAGTATATAAGATCACTTGTTATGTTAGTAACGTGTATATTAGTCTATCCAAACTTACCAAAACTCCATATTAAACTGAACATGTATTTTACCACTAAAATAACTCCGACCGAAGCATCTGTTTAACAATATTCAGTTTTTTACATCTTTGTTGATATTTGCAGCACGCATTCTGTCAATTCTATGTCAAACGTCATTAGGTTACATTAAAAAAGTTTTTTTGTCCAAAATAATTTTATATAATATGGTGGTTAATTATTCTTAATTTTTCTAATTTTCCGCGCAAATTTCTTAATTTTTTCTTTCATAAGTTTGTGGGTTTGGATGTTTGTTCCTCAATCACGCAAAAACTATCGAACGGATTTGGTTGAAATTTGGCACACAGATAAAAGATAGCCTGGATTAAAACATAGAATACTTTTTATCCCGATATTTCCATGGGAACGGGAACCACGCGGGTGAAACCGCGGGCGGCCGCTAGTAGTTACATATTATGTTTCTCGTTGTATAGCAAAATACTTGACGTGAGTGAGGATCGTGATCGTGAGTGTCATGGCGACCGACGACAGCCACGCGGTGCACACGCACAAATCCATTGGCTCTAAATCCAAGTTTATTTTTGTAATCATTAATTATTTTATTAATTTATTGTGGTGATTATTCATTATAAAATAATTATGATACATATTCTAGTGTTATTATTTCAAACATTAGTGCACGATTAAAATAATGCATATCTAAAGATATCGGAGCAGACACGTCAAACGTTTCGGCTTATCCGACATACTTATAAAAGAGACGCAATGATAGCCATTCAGAAAACTGTCAGGTTTTAAGAGGTGTAATACGGGGGCAGGTCAGGAGATGTCCTTTACAGATATACCTAAATAGAGGATTGTGGGTGAAGGTCGGTGCCAAGTCGAGATCAGGATCAGTGAAGGCGAAAGTGCAAACAAACTGCCGCCATATTTCGCTTGCTACTTGATAGCAGTATGATGAATTACTTTACTTAATGAACTAAGTAGTCAAATATTAACAGAGGTTAATTAGCCTCGTTTAAATCAGACAAGTACATTAATAAAATAATTGGCGATTAAAATCGACCGAACAAAATATAAAAACCAAATATCGGCTGAGCATATATTGTGTAAATATAGCTTTTACAAGGTGTTTGGTAAAAGCCATAGAAAGCCGAATATGGTAGATAGGGACCATATATCAAACTGAATAACTTTTACTATGGGACCAACTCTGAAATCGCGAAAAAAAATCTGCTTTTTTATACAAAAATTAATAACGAAAATATGAAAATGTATGTAACAGCTGATTTTTTTTGCGATTTCAGGGTTGGTCCCATAGTAAAAGTTGTTCAGTTTGATAGTCCTTATCTACCATATTCGGCTTTATAAGGCTTTTACCAAACACCTTTTATGTATACTATGAGGTACCTACCTAATTAGCACTTGGTCGGATTCTCACTTCGCCGGATTCAGTACAGACCATAACATATCAATCAATACTTGAATCAATACTAAAATGATAATTCATTCATCTTTATACCTGTGTCCTCATTCCTCAATATGCATATTTTTAAATAAAAAATATGCGAGGATATTAAAATTAGTCCCTGATTTGTGATTTATGGAGAAACATTTTATAGGTAGTTGTTTTATTTTTTGTAATAAAATATTACCCATTTAATATTTAAAAAAAAGAATAAGTAGGTAGATACTTACAGTAAACAATAAAACTAAAAAATAATAATAATTCATGTCCCCTGCGATTAGATTTTACAAGCGATAGTCGATAAAAAGTCCTAATCGACTAAGGCCGGCTACACAAAGACGGAATCTCGTTACTCAATTCCGTCCATGGGCGTACCCTCAGTGGGGCAAGGTGGGGCGCTTGCCCCACCCTCCACCCGGACTTTAAAGCTAGATATTTATTAATTTCATTCAAATTCAAAATTAGCGCGTGACAGAAACTTCTTGTAGTTATTAAACAATTTATCGGTTGTCTTGGTAAATCTGGACTGTGGTATAAAGTATTGTTAGTAATGTGTGGGAACAAAAAAAATAGGGCACAGAGCGAACTGAAGGTAATGGAGTTGGTGGCGCTAATTCAGTTCTCGACTAAGGTACCTACACCATCTCTGATAGTAATGATTTTATCCAAACTATCATCGCTACAAGACTCGGAACACACGGCGCGCTTGCACGCCGCGACTAGGCTACACCTATTTTGATTGTACAGATTTTGTCCAAACCATCATCGCCACAAGGCTCGGAGCGCGCGGCGAACTTTGCGCGCCGCGAATAGGCTGCACCTTCTTTGATTGTAAGGATTTTATCCAAACCATCATCGCCACAAGGCCCGGAGCGCTTGGCGCGCTTTGCACGCTGCGACTAAGCTACATATTCTTTGATTGTAATGATTTTATCCAAACCATCATCGCCACTAGGCTCGGAGCGCGCACTAGGCTACACCTTCTTTGATTGTAATGTTTTTTTTGTAAACCATCATCGCCACTACACACTACTGCCCGGAGCGAGCGGCCCGCTTTGCACGCCGTAACTAGGCTTTTGCATAAGTGAGTACAAACATCGAGCTCATTTGTGTGTGTTGACTTTCATAAAACTAAGCTGAGGGGAAACATTTTTTTTGGGAACAAGTTAAATTTGAAAACGAATTTTTAACCAAATTTTGCCAGAATCCTTGCAGGTAGGTTTAATAACCTGCAATAATTTGATAATAAATACGGTCAGCCATTAAAAAGCATCTATTATTTATCGAGTTTCTTTACTTTTGCCCCACCCTTAAGTAGATCCTGGGTACGCCCATGTTCCGTACATACGTGATTTCGAACGCAGCAACTGCATACAAAATCTATGGGCTGCCACATAGACCGAGCTCCCGTTGCACGAAACCTTACCACACAAGGTGGAAGATCAGAAATGTGCAGCAATAGGATTTTAGTGGGTTGCCATCGCATATCCTGGAAGAACATTTTTTTTTTCGTTTTCGTACCGCAATTTTGACCGAAAATTACATCATGAGGTGGAAGATCGAAATGTTTACCCATCGAAAGAGAAACATTTGGAGGTCAAAACGCACATGGATTGCCAGCCCCTACCCTGGCAGGTTTCAAGGTCAGCCAAGTTTTATGAGGCCCAAAAATGGGGTCACTTACTTCATCAGGTGGAGAGATAAAATTGATGCAGGTCGATAGCCCTAGACGTGCCGTTCATGAATATTATACCTTGCCTGCTTTCAGCCTGGCAGTTTTTCTGGTCAGCCACCTCAAACAATCTATATCAATATCTTGGAAAAACGAAAAATTCTTGTGAAGACGCTTTGATTCGGGGTATATTTAGTACAAACCGTAATATTCAATTAAAATCTACGCGCTGGTAGTCTTGCGCCTATACGATGTTGAAATAATAGGGTAAAGGGACCAGTAAGTGGTCATTGTTATCTTCAAATACGGAAAAGTGTAACTGTTTTAGCGTTCTCATACCAGAGTGATAATCTTATATTACGTATAACTTATTTTGATATTATAATTGTAAAAAATATACATAAAAAGAAAAACAAAATCACTTATTTTATTTATTAAAGTTTGTTTATTTGTTTGCGTGTGCAGTGCAGTGTCTAATGATGCCCGATATTAGTCCGACAAGTTAACGTTAAAAACATTTTTTCACACAGTTGTTTTTTATCATAAGAAGAGTCACAACCAATATCGGATTCAATTTCAATATTTTCATCCACATTAATAATATCGTTGACGTGTAATGTACGGTAGGCTATGCTCCTCGATGGGGATATAATTTGGAGTTCTTACTAATATTACAGGAGGGGGACATATTTGAGCTGAATCCTACTATCCTTACTAATATTACAGAATGCGAAAGTAAGTTTCATATGCATAAACTTCAATTTAAATCTAAAGTTTTGGTTAATTGCTCGGACACTGATATCTTGGTAAATATATTAGGGAACATTCACCAACTCACAAATTGTTCGCAAATTTGGCTTTATAATACCCGCTTCAATCGGCTTATAGCTGTACCGCATTAGCTGATGTGCTGGGACCTGAAATGTGCAAAACATTACCAGCTATACACGCCTACACAGGTAGTGATTATACTTCCTCTTTCAAAGGAAAAGGAAAAATTTAAGCTTTTAGTTTAATAGAAGCCAACCAAGATTTTAAAAATGTATTTGCATCTTTATATGATCCGGAGGACATTAAAAACCAAGAAAAATTAAAAATAGTTCAAAATTCACATGTAAACTATACTCATCGCCAAAAAGTGACGTAAATCAGGCTCGTTTTGAAATTATGAAAAAGAAATATGGAAATATAATGCAAAATTCAAAATTCATGAAAAAAATTACTAATTTCAATGCTGCAACTTTACCGCCGCGTTGGAAAAGTTTAAAACAACATTTATTAAGGACACTTCTTGTGACATCAATGTGGCGTAATGCTACTATACCATTTTGTTTATTGTATGATCCTACTGAATGCGGGTGGATTCTAAATAATAATAACAGCTACAATATTATGTGGTATGAAGGGGATCCCACTCCACTACACGTCAAAGATATTATTAGCATGGATGATATCGATAATGAATCAGATATTGGTTGTGATTCTTCTGATGAAGAATAACTTTTCATAAAAATATTTTTTAACGTGTAATTAATGCCAGTATATTTGAATAACTATGTCACTTTCTTTTTTATGTGTGAAGGAATGAAAATAAGACCGTCTTGTCTTTTTTTTGTTTTTGTTTTAACTTTCTGAAAAAGTAAATAAGTAAAGATAATTTTGAATTTACTGGCCTTAAGGTTAAACATTATTAGCACGCGACTTGCTATTGTAGGCACATAACTAACATAAACGTGGTTTCCCAGAATTAAAGCTTTTACACAATATATTTCAGCATGTTCCGACAACTAACGGCAATTGTTTACTATGAACTATGTTATCATAGCAAAATTATATTATTTATTGCAATATGTTTGTAGTATTAATAACTCTGTTAACACATTGCTATTGCTGCAACACATTTCTGATCTTCTACCTTGTGAGGTAAGGTTTCATGCAACGGGAGCTCGGTCTAACACACATGCGGGATTTTTTCGTAAGGAATCTTCATACATTGTCGGAATTCCGTAACGGGATTCCGTCTGTGTGTGGCCAGCCTTAAGGGTGTATCGCCATTTGAAGTTTTTTTATTATTAATTATGTTTTGTGTTTGATGTTTTAACTTGTATTATTGCAAATGTTACTGTTTCTCCTTAAAGTAAATAAATAAAGTCGCTTATACTAGCAAATCACCCGAAATATCAACCTGTGTAAATGCCCCCACGGGTCGATTTTCCGGGCGACAGCTTAACACGACACCTCCTCCGCCGCGTGATAGCGAAACCGAGGTAGTTTCGCCATAGTTCCGCTATGAATTGTCTTTTATCGATGACGAATGTGAGATATAAAGCAGGAACCGATCGGACGGAATCGCGCGTAAAAAATCTATGCAATTAAAATTAGAACAGGGGGTCAAGTCTGCTAATGTTTTCGTCAAAATCTTAGTTCAATGGTGTTCTAATGGTCATGCTTTTTGACACAGTTCTTGTTTCTTAAACCCAAGATCAAGAAACAATATGTTTCCGTTTTGGGTTTAAAAAACACAATGTGTTTCAGTTTTGGTTTTTAGAAACAAGAACTGTGTCAAAAAGCAATACTATGCAAACACCATTGAACTAAGATTTTGACGAAAACATTAGCAGACTTGACCCCCAGGTTGTTCGCATTTGTTTCGCTTATCGAACTCTTGGCGGAACCTACTGCGGTGTTTCGCGGCGGAGGTGTGCTACAGGCTTCAATGTCACGATTAGATTTTTAGTTTAAAAGATTGTTAATAAGTTCAATGTCACTCTGTATAAGCTGGTAGAGTCGTGTCTACGGAAGATGAGATTGAAATGGCGGCACTACTTTCCCTGTTAAATTAACGTTTAGAGGTGAAGTTATTGGAAACTTAACCTTAAAATAAGGTGCAAAATTAGTTCCATTTCCAACTGAGTCTCATCTTTATCTGACCAAACCCTATATAAGCTGATTAAAAATCACAAGTGCGCGCCGGCGCCCAGCCGCTGCTGGCTCAAATTCAAGAAAACGAAATGTTTCCGTTACACGTGTCACTATCGGTAGATCTCAGCGAACTAAAACTATGGAAGTGTAATTGCAAACAAATATTGCTTAAAAAATGGCACCACGGGGCCGAAAAAGTACAACCCGCTCAGCTTTAGTCGGGCCAGCCAAGCACCCGGTGAGTGACTGACGTTAGTGTTCTTTTCAATGAATTGCAGTTTGTATTGTAGAGAAAGATAGAAAGAGAGAGTTTATTATAAATGACGTCCTTTATAGTCAAATGGCGTAAAATGATGCAAAGAAGGCAGTAAAAAGATGCAGAAAAAAGGTATCTTATTTTTTCATTTAAGTATAGAAAATATCTATGAGTTTACAAACTATGGTCGCTAATAAGCTACCAGTGTTCAGACGCTTTGTGCTACATAATTGAATGCCAGCAATTTTGGCTCTATCCACTTAGTTGTACTTTTCGTGTGGTGCCATTTTTCGAGCAGAATGCTTATTCTATAGCTTAGATTATTTATATGTCAAGATAGACAGTCGCAGCTACGACAGCGTCGAAAAAAATATCACCCAACAGTTGGGTGACCAAAACACGCACACATTGTGAGTAGTGTGAGCCGGCCATAGTTTTTATTACAATACTCTTTGGACGCGATGATGCTAAAAATGCACACCACCTTAAAAAAGTTGGCCTGTTTTGTTTAATACGTCAAAAGCCTAAGACTCTATCTAGACATATAAATAATCTAAGTTCTATAGTTTTAGTTCGCTGGTAGATCTAATGTCGGGCGAAGTCGACGTTCGTTTGTTCTTAACACAATTAAAAGTTTTGTGTTTGTTTTAAAAATAAACGTGAAGTTGGATAACTTAATCGAAGACCTATAAAGTTACACAGGCAAAGTTTGTCGTTTTCATACAGCATTTACTTTGAATATAAGTTATGCGATATAAAATTATAACGAATTAACTTTCACACAACAAATAATTGAGTAGGTCGGTATTCTGGAACTCAGTTCGTAAGTATACATACTTGGTAATTTAAGATCTCTAGGATCTTTCCGCGAACTATGTCATTACATCCAAAAATGTAAATTTTTAGATGTATCCCCTTAAACGTTCTTTAATTGTTTTTCAAGTGAAAACCTGTAAAATGTATACTTTTTGATGTCATGCCATTATTCTCGGATATATATTTCTTTATATCTTTCTCCAGATACGTATAGAACCAGAAACACGATTCAGTTATTTTGGCTCGATACATTTCAATTTCGAAAGTACCTCTTAAAATCGAATATAATCGCTATAGTTATTTACTACGAATTGATTTTTGCGCCAAATCTGCCGAATCGGTCTCGCTCTCGCGTGCGGCGTTTTCTTTTTGCTATCCAGGGTTGGCATGGTTAAAACAAGTTGTTTTAAAACACGTGTTTAAAACAATTTGAAATAAATCAATGTTTTTATTAACTGTTTATAGTTAAACTGTTTATAGAGGTTCATACCTATAACACAAATTAAAACAAGTTTTAAACAATGAAAACGTTTAGATAAAAAACAGGGTTTAAAACTACTTTTAGATGAAAATGAATAGTGATTTTTGTTAAATTAGTGCACTTTTATCCCAAAAATATATTTAAAACTTCAGATCTCGCTGAAAATATATATGAATGACAGTTTAAAAGTGTAATTTTATCGGATACGTTTTTCCAAGATGACAAATCTTAGTTAAGAATTAGCCTTTTTTAATACTGATTAAAAAAAAACATCAAAGACTGGTCCCTGTAGAAAACTGTTTATTATTTAAATCAGTACGGGCAATCGGGATTTTTTCTAAGTAAATTCCTAGTGGCCACCACTTGTGGCGTATCGGAACTTTAAAAAAACAGTCTCCACCAGTGGAGTGGAGGTGAAACTGGTGGTGGCTAATGGAAATGACCGCTATTTATTGGGGTTTCCCCTATTATAAAATGAACATCAGAAACCTTGTACATAGGTATAGGTACCTATAGTTTCAAGGTGTATGTAAAGCGTTCAAATTTCAATATTGATTAGAAATAAACAATAAATGTCTATCAACCGATCGTATTCGTAAATAGTCTAGAAATGAAATATTATAGGTCTAATTGATTTAAAATTGATATTTTTAAAGTAAAAAAACATAAAACACTAAAAAACTTGTTTATAACATTTTGAATTGTTTGTTTTATAAAATTTAAAAAAACTGTTTTTTTTCCAACCCTGTTGCTATCTCGCTTTACGCTTAATTTTAGATGTATCCCCTTATGCGCTAGTATCCGTAAAAAGTGTTTTATTTTGTAGGTTTTCTTGTTCTTTTCGTATGAGGAATAGTAACTACCTCTGGTGTTAGGGTTTATCAAGCCGCCTGTACAGCCTCTAACTTGGCTTAACGACTGTTATGAGACGACAACAGCCAGGACCGACGGTTTAACGTGCCTTCCGAACCACGGAAGCGCTCAGTTGTAATGCCACTTAACGGTCACCCATCCGACACCTGGCCGGACCGAGCGTTCTTAACGTGATCGAGTACGATGAGTCCGCCATGAGCGATTCGTAGCTTCGTATTTTGTAAGTAAGTAATATAACATTTTACTCACCTAACATCCGTATGATGGTTTTCCGTGACTTTGCCTGTCGTGTCTCTCCGTGGATGTGGCCGTTCAGAAGACTTACTTTAGTCTTTATCAATCGTGTAGACCTAGGAATAAGAACGCCATATTAGTCGAAAGAAGTCAAACGATTAAAGATGGGATGACAATTTGCCTGTACTTAAACAGCATCTGTTTTTGTCAAAAACAGACGGTTAAAACTTATTTATAGTGAACTTCAGCTACGTTAGCACTACTATCTTTTGGTTTCATATAAAAATGGATAAAAGAGCTGTTTATGCTTTTATCTGTTAAGTACAGTCAGCAGGATATCAAGCTATACAAAACTGTCAAAAATCTATATTAATTTTGACCCTAAAAACTGCTCGACTTAAAGTTTAAAAATTATTGAAGAAATTTGACACATTGTGGAACCCAGCATGCCGACAACCGTACCTACGTATGTAAGTTAATTTGGACATACATATCTGCAACTTGTGAACACGCTCTAAGTATTTTTTTTTTATAATAGGACCGTTTGTTTATATAAATAAATATAGGTCATTAAACATTGATAATAATATCCATATCATTTAAAATGCTTCCAAGACGAATGCCCAAAACTTTCCCATTTTAAAGTAGTTGAAAAAAAACGAAATAATAAAAGTTAACATATTACAGCCACTCTCCGAGTGCGGCTGTAAAATTATAAACAACAAAAAATTATATCAAAATATTTGTTTTCACAAATACGTATTTGATTTCAAATAAAATCAATATGCAGATTGGTCGCAGGTCGTACTTTTGTTATGGAAATCGGAAAATGCGACGGTCACCCTAACCAACGCTACAAATGGAAAAGATTATAATTTCTCATTGGCTGTTTTTTTAAGGACACAGAAAAGATATACTAAGGATTCCAATACACTACACGGTACACTGACGTCCATTAGTTCATAAGTTATTTGCTGTAAGCTGTAAGTTCATAAGTTTACGCTGGACAGGCGAACGTCACCTGTCATTTGTTCCGATTTGAAAATCGCCATATTGGCGCTGAGAGCAGTAGATTCTACTATGGACTGCCATAGTAGAATCTAGTAGTGAGTGTACTTGAAACTAATTAGTTCCAAGTACACTCACTACTGAGTGAGTGTACTTGGAACTAATTAGTTTCAAGTACACTCACTACTGTCATACCATAGAATCTACTGCTCTCAGCGACAATATGGCGATTTTCAAATTGGCACGAAAATTGCTGTCATTTCATGACATTAGCCTGTCCAGCGTACTTTGTATAATGGACGTCAGTGACACGGTACCACAGTTTTACACACAGAGGAAATAATCACTACACGTTTTAGTTTTACGATCGAAACTCAGTGTTAGGGTATTCCTTACTTGTTTATTGATTGCCTGTATGTACCTACTTATACCTAAGTATTCAAGTTAATTTGCACAGTATGGTATGTTAGCGCGTTATACAAATTAGATTTTTGTTTCAAGCCCTTCGGCTTTATCGTTATCATTATCACAGACAAAATTAATGATATTATAAGCCAAAACAATTCTGCCACTCAAATTTCGACATTTCGCCTTGTGTAATAAAACTGATTATTGAGTGACACTAGTATACGGTTGATGTGGTCATATATTATTATCAGTTATCACACCCGCATTCACTTGTGCAAAATTAATGATTCCCTAGACCAGTGGTTCCTAATTGGTTTTTTTACATAAGACCTCACTCAAGCTCGCGTACCCCTTATTGCACCCTTCCAACGCAGGAATGATATATCGGGTCATTTTGAACTTACCATTCAAATTTTAAGGATGTGTCCAGTCCATGAAACTAAACAACTTTCTCTAAGAAACATGTGTCAAATTACGCCAGAAAATTTTGGTTATCTCATACTAAATTGATCACGTAATCTCTTTGATTTGTATGGAAAGTCGATTTTTATTTTACATATTTGACCATTTGTTCCTTAGAGAAAGTTGTTCAGTTTCATTCTAAACTGAACACATCCTCAAAATTTGGATGGTAAGTTCAAAATGACCCTGTATAAAAAACCGGCCAGGTGCGAATCAGACTCGCGCACGAAGGGTTCCGTACCAAAAATGGCATTAAAAATCACGTTTGTTGTATGGGAGCCCCCCTTAAATATTTATGTTTTTCTGTTTTTATTATTTGTTATTATAGCGGCAACAGAAATACATCATCTGTGAAAATTTTAACTCTCTAGCTGTCACTGTTTATGAGATACAGCCTGGTGACAGACAGACCCCGTCCGAGAGAGTTCGAGAGAGTCCCGTTTTTACCCTTTGGGTACGGAACCCTAAAAAAGGTTACTGGTATAATACCTTACTTAGGTAAGAGATTGTCCCACGAAACACTGCTCTAGACTTGAGAAAAAAATATTACTAGGTAATTTTTTAACTTCAAATTAAAATAGATGCTAAATGAATTCTGTTTTTTTTAAATCGCCAGATCATTTTTTCAGGCGGGACTGGAACCCGCGACCTTTGGAAGTCCGGTCCAAATGCTTTTCCAATCGAGCTACCGAGCCACTAGTGGAATGATCCGATCCGAGTCGATTTTTTTCTAGTATATTTTTATAGTTATTTATGCAACTGTACTATAATGACGGGTATTAAAACACGAATGTCGGTTTATTACAACAACAGGCGAAGCCGATTATGATAATAATATCACATGAGTGTTTTAATATCTAATTATGTACAGTTGCGTACAAGACTTTATCTACACCCATGATATTTAATGATTAAACGAACTTACCTGTAAGTGAAGTTCTATCATAATTATACGAAGGATTCTTCCAAAGATATTAGTACTATTAACACATGTAGTGTCGCTTGCATGTATCACCACTTAGCACGTTATTTTAGAGTAATAACCTAAAAAAAACCTAAAAAGAGAAGGTATTTGATTAAGAGTTGACAGATATTTTGACATTTCCGGCTCGAATTCTCCTCGCCGTCATTCGGCGCCAACCTTTTCATTTAGTTTAAAGTCCAAATCGTATGATATTTCCTCATTTTCTTCAGTGGGTGAACACTTATTGTAATTAACAATAAGCCGTAGGGAGGGTGGGACTCTATACTAATATCTTTGGAAGAATCCTTCATATAATTATGATAGAACTTCACTTACAGGTAAGTTCGTTTAATCATTAATTATACTTCAGGATTCTTCCTTCGATATTAGTACTATTAACACATGTAGATGTTTAAAGCATTATATAAGAAAATGGAAATATCATCTCTTGTGTAATTAGTCTTTTAAATTTAAAAAAGAAAATCAGTCACATTTAACATAATTCTTAATGTTTTGGTAGCAAATATGGTACATATAGATGGTTGGAACCAAAAAAAAATAAGCAAGATTCGTTAGGTAAATTCAGTTTAATTATCATTAATCGATGATATCTTGCAAAGATAGTGAAATCATCTACCATTCCGCCGTGTTACGTGGAATTTCTATAATAAAAAATAAATGTTATGGCTACATAGCCATAACATACCTATATAGGTATCGGCATACGTCGAGTGCTAAAACTGGTCACCATGGATTTAAGTCTACTCCACTATCATTGAATTTTACATTTCAGTAATCCATTATCTATTCTACATATAAGAATTTTTTTTTTTTTTTTAAATGTATTACTATTTTTATTTTATATTTATAAATAAAAAGAAGTGAGCATTCTCGAAAAATAAGGTAATTATAGAATGGTTTATGTCAAACTAAGAAGAATTCATGTTTCATACTTGAAGTAAACAAATAATTAATTGATTATATTGTTTTCATTCTATGTGCAATAGGCAAGGTACCTCAATGTAAAACTTTTTTTTTTTTAGTTAGAAAAGTTAGAAAAAACTAATTGGAAAATATTTAATAAATAGTAATAAGAAATTTAAGATATCCATTGTATTTGAGCAATGTAAGTCTACCACAAGGCGTAGTTAAATTCGATACCAAACCTTGAGATTAGCTCATATTGTGAAATCAATAATGAATCCAATATTAAATAATACTAATAATTGTGTTACACACTTCTGTGTTTATTATGTCTATATTGTTATTTGGTGAATAATCAAATCATTTTTATAACCAAGCTCTGTACTTTCTGATAGTATCAGCAGACATACAAGCTTAAATAACATAGTAATATACCTGTAAAATAATATCACCTTGATAATGTTGTACAAACCAGTCTATTTGTGCGATGAATTTCCGTCCCTGGAATTGGAAGTTATAGGATGTTAGTACTTTAATAGACACTATATTACATGTAAACAATGGGTATCAAGGCTTAAAATTGTGACGATCATGATGGCAGAATTGTAACACTAAGAAACTGGTACAAAAGAATAAAAATAATAGCTTGTTCGATTGATAGTGACAGAATTGCCTTTGTAAATAAAATAGGCACTAAACAAAAACAGCGTTGTGAATGCTAAAATCTAAAATTAAAAAATAATCGCTTTGGGATCCAAATGCTAGGAATCAAGAAAAATATTTCTACTATATTTTATTTCTACTACCTAATTCGACTTGCATTCGAATTTACTCAATTTTAATCCGAAAATACCAAAACTGGTAATAGTTTTTTGAATAAGTGAATCAAATAATAACGACTAGAATACTTTACACCGAATACAATAATAAAAAAGGCAATGAAAATATAATAAGCTACATGTTCTAGCTAGATAATTTATATGCAATTATTTTTCAATGTTTTGATTCCTGGCCACAAGTGTCCCCCAGTCTACCCCGTTGTTGAGAGGTACCAGAGAAAAATATTTCACAACTATGTCGTCTCTAATTCGGTGTAAGTATCGATGACATTCAACTATATTAAGTAAAATATAATATTATACCGGTATCTACAGGTTTAATCCATTCATTAAATAGACATAATTTATTTTGCAGTTTTGTGAATGTTTTTCTTGTAAAAGACCTTAATGGAAAGTTGTGAAGGTAGCTGTATAAAAAAAATGTGTTTAAATTTATTGTGTATCTCAATTCTTTAAAAAATGTTCTGAGACACATTGTTAGAGTAAATATTATGTCCAATATAACAGGGAGATAATGCTGTCTAAGATGTCGTAGCCGGCGGCAGTAATTTTGTAAAAATATGGGCACTACAATACCCAAAAGTTAAGAATTTAAATTCGTATATTTCTATTACTTTTCCAATATTAAAACCATAAAGTTGATGGGATTTCTAAAATGCAAAGACTTCTATGTTGTATTCTTGTTTTCTTACAAACAATAACCATTTCTTATTTTCAATAAAGGTTAACTTTTATACTGTTTATAATAATGCGACTTCTGGGATTTCTAGAATGTGTTTTGTTATAAACAATAAGCATTTTTTATTCTTATTATAGGATAACGTTTTTACAGTTTATACTAATATGACTTCTGTTAGATTTTAACTAAACACGATATGACAACCTGATAAAACATTTTTTCTCGAACAGAGATGTTGAACCTTCAACTTAATGTGTAGTTGACAAATTATTGTCTGTCACTAAAATACATACGTATTATGTGGCTGTTATATATTTCGCCCGAATTTCAGTCAAATTAATGTTAGAATTTAATATACATCTTTGGAGATGGCACAAGTGAGTACGAGTGAGTATAAAAGAAAATAATAATAATCTTGGTGCTCTCCTAGCGCAGTGAAAATAGTATTTTCACACATGTCGAATTTAGACCAAACAACTATGTGGACGCCTATGTGCCTATATTTGGCGACCACTGCCTGTATTCGCTGAATACAAATAAATGCTGCACCAGATCCTTACGAGTATCCTTACCCCGCGTACGATGATCGAATGTGAATGTTGACGAATGTATCCTCGATTCCTCGGCAACTGTTTCGATGGACCGTAACGGCCGCCTGCGGGTCTGCTGCTATCGACGAAAGAAATCGTTGATGGGGCTTCGTCACCGCGTCTGGATATTCGTTTGACGTCGGAATTAAGCATATGGTATACCTGGCTGCATGTTTCGTTTGTTGTTTTCAAGTTTAAATTGTTTTAAAACAAAATGTACCAGCAAATAAATATATAAATCAGTTTTAAAATTTATGTTTTATTTAAGTACTGCGCCCGGTTTACTTACAGTTTTTTCGTTGATCAATATCGTTAATCTCAGGCCTGTGGCCAATGCATCATTCATATTCGACTCAACTGTTGGTGGCCTTTTAAGTGGACAGCATCAATTACACTTGAGTTGACCATATACCTTCTGTTTATAATAAAATGTATGTTGTGCACAACAAATGAATGTTGTAATGCCCCATTGTATAATGTATAAAGTGCAAAACACTGTCTTAAATTACTGTCATAAAAAAGGTGTTCTATATTGGAAAGCGGCTCCTTAAGCTTCATTATCACTATAATATATTCACTTGGCTAATAATTTCTACACATCAGAATCATTATCATTAAGATCAATCAATTTATGTTTTACACACAAAAATTCAATTTGAAAATTAATAGACAGGTAATTTTTACATTTTACAAGGGCATAGCTTAGAAATAAACATACTATTTAGTTAGTGATTAAACATAAATAATAAGCCTGAAACATAGGATCTCCTAGTTAAGGCAAATGTTAAAAGTTTTTACTTATTAAAACTGTGGTACACAGTAATAAACACTTACTGCATTTATGGATAACAAAATGTATGGATTCTATTATTCAATTTCTTATTGAAACTTCTATCAGCAGGCTCATGTTAGGCGTACCTATATTAATAGAAGCTATTTCACATAAAAATTGTGAAATATCAGGTATCAGCTAGTTGCTGTATAACTTATTATCTGGTTCCATGAAGTTGATAAATTTTAGCATTTATTTATAGCTCTGCTTATGAACTATAATGGCAGTTTTTCGTTACAGTTGTAACAATGTGTATAATAAAATCATACATAATTATATTATATAAATTTTGCAAGCCAGAAATTTATCTCAGTACCGATGGTACTCTATTATTCCGTTGGGATCAACGCAACACCAAGGATATCTATGATATCAAAATTCATACCTGATGAACTAAGCTGTTGTCAAGGCTGCTGTTGCAGCTCCAGCAGAGCAGCCGCCTGGCTGGAAAGCGGATGGCGGCGAATTCGGCGGACGGTGGAGTCACCCGATTGGTGCTCGGCAACGGTTCCAACATGGTAACCTTTGAGGGCAGCTTGCTTTTTACACTGTCGCGTCATCAGAGGCACTTTGAGTTGCTGCACTTGTTGCAGTTGCGTTGTCTGACCTATCTATGCGGTGAAATAGTCCAGTGTGACTATTTCGAGTGCAAAAGACATTTGGTTCATGCCTTATTAGACACATGCCTTATGACAGAAAGTACCCAGTATGGTAAGTTCGTGTCAGACAAATTAAATAATTAAATGGTAAAAGCCCAGTGTAGCAGTTACGCATTTTTTAATATCAGCAAACAATGTTGTCTGGGAGGGAATGCTATTAGCATTAAGTCCGCTCTTTTTGTACTCATGTACATTAATGTAAAATAAATATATATGGTAAAAGCCCAGTATGGCAGTTTCGCATTCATAAAGTTAAGCAAACAATTATGCAGTTAAGGCAAGTAAACGGTAAAAGCCCAGTCTGGCAGTTACGCGTTCAAGCAAGTAAACGGTAAAAGCCCAAAATGGCAGTTACGCATTTAATAGTGTTTCTCCATCTTGTATTCTTCTTCTTGTCCTCTTCCGTCTTGAAAACTTTTTTCCTTTCTGCACGAAGCATTTTAACTAAGTATAATTAAATTTTCACTGTATAAAATATAATTCTGAAGAATTCTCACTTTGAGATTGTATGCGTGCGTCCGTGGCGAAGCACGAAAAGCGAATGAAAAGGTTGGCGCCGAATGGCGGCGAGGAGAATTCGAGCCGGAAATGTCAAAATATCTGTCAACTCTAAATCAAATACCTTCTCTTTTTAGGTTTTTTTTAGGTTATTACTCTAAAATAACGTGCTAAGTGGTGATACATGCAAGCGACACTACATGTGTTAATAGTACTAATATCGAAGGAAGAATCTTGAAGTATAAGTATCCTCTATAAAGGGTTTTGACTTTGACTTTGTCTTCGACTTTGACTTTCCTCCTCCTCCTCGTCATTATATCATACAAACGTGTGTCATAATGTTGTAGTGAATTTCATATGATAATGTAACTCTAACCGCGGGGGCGCGCGCGCGGCGCATCGCGACCTCCTCTCGCTCAGATACTGTAATGTTGGCAGTAAGATGACCGTTTCAGAACCCTTTACAGAGGATTGATTTATCTTTCAAACGGTTGATTTTGAGTAAAAATAGTTTTGGGAATATCAGTGTCACTTTTAAGGACTTATTTATAGACACCTCGCCCGCATATAAAGGTTTGATGAATTTTTTTTTTCTTGAAAAACTTGGGGAGCCTTCCATAATTATTTATTTCTTTATTGTTGTGTAAAAATCATAAAGCGGTTTACAGAATACATCTACTATCAAGTTTCAACTGTGTAATCCTAATCCGCTTAGGGTTTGCGAACCGATATGGCGTAGCTTCTATGTCATTCACAAGTGCTTGTAACAGCCTAGACTGAATAAATTATTTTGAATTTAATAGTTTCGCAATTGACTGTGACATACAGACGTACGGACGGTCAGACACACGGCACAGACAAGACGAATCTTAAGGGTTCCGTTTTTTGCGATTAGGCTACGGAAAAAACATACAACCGGATTGTTAACCTCCTGAGTCGATTGATAAAAAAAAATCCACTACATATAATAGCACCGTGCAGCCGCCCCGTGTTGGTTTTATTATAACGCCACTTTCTTAAGAACACTTGGGCTGGCAAGACAAATCTAACGATATGTTAATGATGGAAATCCGTTTAGCCGTTTAAAAGATATGAGGTAATAAAGAATATTACATACAAACATACAAGATACGCGCGAAAAACATAACCCTCTAGCAGTCAGGTAATAAAATAGAGCTCTAAACTAAATTGTGCTCATTTCACACATTAGATATTTTAATAACTACGTAGTAGGTACTACGTACATACTTAAACACTAAATTATAACTGGAATGTCTAAAAAGGTCCCACTTGAGTAACACAAGTGCGTTACTTTAATTAGAAGCCTGATTAAAGTTAATTGCAAAAGGCTAACTGAAAACTCTTTGAAAATTTGAAACTTAGATAATGATGATGACCGTCAAAGTTGTCCTACCAAATTACTGCTTAAATTTTTAAAGAAATAATTTAATAATATACTTTTAGGTATAATGGTGATTAAAGAGAATATTATATGAACGTAATTCGATGAAATATCGTTAGCATAGTAACGAAATAAATATTTATACTAATTATATAAAGGGACATATTTTAATAATAATAAAATCATGTTGTCTGATAGAAAAAGAAGGTAAAATCTAATACTGCACGAAATTTACAATATTTAAGCCAATCAAATTCTTATCGAACACCGAGAAATAAGTAAGGTAGGTATTATGAATTTTCTAAACATTATGTTTTATGACAATACTTCAAGCTCGTCAATACTTATAGCGAAAAAAAAGACTTAGTTGAAAAAAACAAAGGAGAAAAAGATATTGAAATTATTTTTCTTTCTACCCATTTTTTTTACTGATAATAAAATAAGAACCTACGTACACACCTTGCTAGTTTTGTTTTGTGGGATGAGTTAAGAATAGGAATAGGATAAAAAAAGAAATAAAAAAATCATTTTTTGACGTGGGGTGAGTAAGGAATAGAAATGGGATGAATAAAGAAAAGATAACGAGTAGAGTGAGTTGTGACGTCATGGGATGAATACGGAATAACAAATTATTCAATGTTTATTTTTATTATTTACAAAATGAGTTTCCAGTTCGATTTCAATAATCAGTCTCGATGATTAATTGTAATTCCACTAAAAGCAATATTTGATATTTAAATTGAATATTGACAGCTTGTGGCAAATTTTATTCCCATAAGGGCAAACGAACGAATAATTTACAAATAATTTCAGCTTTGCTCGGTAAGGTTTGGATCCGAAAGCATTTGTAACGGAAAATGGCCACGAAAAAAAAAATCATAATTTAGAAACTGGTTTCGAATACGATCGAAAGGTCTCGAAAAAGGGTAATATTCCAAAGTACCATCCAAAACCGCAATCACTTAAGGCGCTACTGGGTAAAAAATACCACAAAGCTGTGAAATTATATAGTATCTCGTGACTTTCTCACTTTTGAAGATTGTCGTTCTCAGTAGCTTCCTCTAGAGGACTAAGGAATACGCTCACCCCATCCCGTTCAGTTGATGTTAATTCGTTTTGTAAGCGCTATCGCACACGGGCAACTTAGTCGCCTTGCAACTGTTTTGTCTCTGTCTCAAGTCCACGGGTTTATATGGAAGCGCGCACACGAAGCGACGCGGTCGTCTGCAACTTTTTATACAAACCATGTGAGAGACAAAATAGTTGCGGAGACAAAAGTCCCCCGTGTGCGATGGCGCTAATAGTTGTTATGAAACAAATAACTGAAATAAAATATTTTTTTACTACCTAAGTAACGAAAATGAAGTGCCAAAAACAGCGGCATATCCTTGAGCGCAGCGAAAATTTTTCTATGTCTATGGGCATATCAGATAAGTGATTTGAATTGAATTAGAAAAACCCCAGTAAAAACATTTTTGTTTGTTTTTAAATATAAGACTATTTTATATTCTTTTGATATTGATACCAAGTTAACGTTTTTTTGAAGAAATCTTTATTTTTTGTTACAAATGGTATGAGAAGTAAAAAAAATATAGTTTTTTTGTAAGTATGAAAAGTTAAACCTGTCATTATATTTTCTAAATTAATGCAACTTTTTTTGTTTTATTACTACTAATAGCATACACTTTATATAAAAAGCATAGTTTTTCTAAGTTTATTATAACTTTGGGTAATATTTAAATTTTATCTGTGTGGTATTTTTTACCCAGTAGCGACCGTTTATGTTCTTAAAAAGGGTGCGCCTCCCGTCGGGGTTAGTTAGTACAATTTTAATATAACTGAGTAAAGTAACAGAATAGTTTTGATGATGTAGGTATGTTTCTTTATATGGTAAAAAAAAATATCACATGCATTGCTCGGAAATCAAAAACAACGAAGGCGGGTCCAGATATGTATCATTTGCCCGATCCGATCACCGTATCCGTATCGTCGCGCGTCGACGCGTATCATGATCGCATATGTGGACGGGTGAAGTCGGTACGCCGCCTTTATGATACGGCCCGTCCCATCCCATGTCGTGTCGGTTTTTATACGATCATCAAAGTTGATACAGCGGGCGTCGGCATCGGGACGCGTTTATCACTCACTCGCGTTGCATGGTACGTGCAACGCGAGTGAGTGATAAACGCGTCCCCGCGTTTAAGAATATTGTGAATACAATAAATTGCTAAAATCTCGTACACTTCAGACTTCAGCCAACGGCGACGATGTTTGATCGAGAGCTGACACAGAAGGGCAATTTGATACGCGATCATGATCTATTGTGAAGATATACGGATACGGAGCAAATACGTTACGCTTGATACGTGATGATACGCTGATACGGATATGGTGATCACACGGCACAGACAAGACGAATCTTAAGGGTTCCGTTTTTTGCCATTAGGCTACGGAAAAAACATACAACCGGATTGTTAACCTCCTGAGTCGATTGATAAAAAAAATCCACTACATATAATAGCACCGTGCAGCCGCCCCGTGTTGGTTTTATTATAACGCCACTTTCTTAAGAACACTTGGGTTGGCAAGACAAATCTAACGATATGTTAATGATGGAAATCCGTTTAGCCGTTTAAAAGATATGAGGTAATAAAGAATATTACATACAAACATACAAGATACGCGCGAAAAGGGTTGTGATCGGATCAGGCAAATGACACATATCTAGACCTGCCTTTAAGTACCTGAGACCATGTCTGCCCTGTGAGGCGCATTCCGTGTAACTTTTTGCATCATGTTTTGAGAAAAACACGTTTAAACGTAAAAATCGTTTATTCGTTCTTATTTCTAAATTATTTATAAATTTAAGTAATAAAAATTGCCAAAAAATAAAGCATAGATTATAAAACAAGGCCATAGCGTTTTTTTTACAATATGTTAATTAAATAATTGCAATTGCAATTAAACAGCGATTTGAAATTATAGCTTAATTCAAATTCCATACAAATCGTGTTACGCGAGGGCAAGTTGTATGTCTACTGAAACAAATCTATCAGTTGTAATTGAAGTTACACGGTGTAGGCAAAATAGAAATGGTATTAAAAAATATATTAAATCTTAAAGAAAACACAATATTTAATAAGCAACTTTTATTATTATAATAGAAAATTTATTATCTATATATATAAAAGGGAAAATCACTCACTGACTCATCCCGAAATCTCAGAAACTACAAGTGCTAGGAGTCTCAAATTTTGCATAAGGTTTCCTTTTAAGGTGTAGGTGCTCACTAAGACGGGATTTTGCGAAATTCAATCCCTAAGGGGGTGAAACAGGGTGGCAAAGTTTGTATGGGAGAATGCGATTCCTTGGCCCGATTGAGTTGAAATTTGGCATAGACATTTTATCACAAAATTAATTGAACACGTGTTTCGCATTTTTTTGAAATGTATCCCCTAACAGGGTTGAAAAAGGGTAGAAAGCTATTTTTAGGGTGATTGATTTCGATATCGGAATCAAAACTTCTTAGTGCATTTGAATGATTAAGAAAAATAAATGTCAGTTGTCAGGTTGTCACCTCCCCTGAGACTTAATTATGTCACGCACGAGCTGACATTTCATGTTGTATAAGATTTTATCCTGATTTTCACTATTTTACGAAATATTAGTCTACTTATAAAATGTGCAAAAATCTGGCAAATATCAGATATCTAACGTGACAAGGAATGTGGTGTAAAGTGTTGAAATTGAGAGCCGGATAATAATGCACAACATTAGTTGCACCCGACATAATTTGCAATGTCACGTTATTTTAGCCGGGAACCTTTTCAGTCATAAGCAGAAATTCAACAAATATTTATTATAAGAAGATTATAAGCGTACCAAAGTTTCATCATAATCGGATGTGAATGGTTTAGGAGTGCATAGGAAACAAAATAATAAACATACATAGATTTTTATTTAAAAAGAAGATACCTACCAAACTATTAAGTATGAGTATTAAATGTTACATAATATTATTATACTTATTTTGTTATATTACTGCTAAGAAATTTTATTAAGTACCTACCTACCTACCTAATACAAAATCGTGAACAGTAGGGCGTCTGTAACCAAACTCGAACCCCACTTCGAATCTCACTTCACTGCACGGGACGGGAACTAGATAATGATAAGATTTTTTTTTCATCACAAAATATTTTAGATAGCTACCTAAAATTTTTGTAATCGGTAAAATTGCTCATTAAGTTAGCTGATTTCTAATAACTAATTCACGCGAAGTGAAGTAAAGTGTAGTGAGATGCGCGTTTGGTTACAGAATCAACAGATTGCGCAGGTAAAACCGCTGGGTACAGCTATTACCTATTAGGGCTTCCATCCCGGGATTCGAGAGTCTCGATTTCCCTCGAGTCTCGAAGGATATTTGGTCCCGAGAGTTTTAGTTTCCAGTCTCGGGATTTTCGAGATTTGCGCGACTTATTCAAACGCTAGGTAAATTACATACATTTCATATAAAGTTGCGTGTTGCGCGTGTTAATAAGTATGTAGTAACATTATCACAGAATAACTAATAGTACACATTATAACGTATCAATTAAAATACAAACAGAATAAACGAACGTGACAATTTTAAAATAAACAACAAACAAACAAGCATAATACGATCCTTCATCTAAGATCTCAATTTTTGTTTTCATCGTCTTTCAGTTTAATCTTATTCTGAGATATTTTCATGAAAGATAAAGGAAGTGTACTGAACCATAAGCTCCTGTCGTATCCAGAAGCAAACGACCTCCTCAGTCGCCTTCGCCGAAACCGGTCCACTGGAGATCTTCTAGCATACTTACACCATTTGCAAATGGAGCGTAGCCATCGAGAGGAATGGAGAGGCACTCGCCGTTACTCGTTGATATCTCGAAGGCTTTCGACAGGGTGTGGCATGATAGCCTTATTGCAAGCTTTCTTCATACGGACTTCCCACCGGTTTATGTGTCTGGATATCGGACTTCGAGAGGGATCGGTCGAATCAAGTTGTCATTGATGGCTGCTCGTCCAACCAGTTGGCTATCAATGCCGGAGTCCCCGAGGGATTGGTCTCTCAGGGGTGGACTGAACAGGAACACCTGGTGCATATTAATGACCTGCTAATATCCAGTATTTTGGTATACGCAGATGACAGCACCGTTGCAAAGAGCTACATATCTGATGCTCGAGCCAGTGCAAAGCAAACCCAGTGTCTTAGGAAGGCGATGGTCAGACACATAAACACGAACCTGTCACTGCAGGCAGTCTTCGAATAGGGCGATGCCAGTCAGGTCAGGCAGATTCAATCCATCAAAAATCCAGGTGTGTCTGTTCTCTGCCAAAGGGAGTAGTTTCGACCTAAGTCACTTTCCGAGGTGTAACCGTGCCGATTACTGAACGACTAGACCTTCTCGGCATATCATTGACTCTAACACTCAATTTTGGCTCTTCCATTGAGAATAAAATACAATTGGCATCTAAAATGCTTAGCATTTTGGCAAAGTTGAGAAAGTACTTTACTTCACACCGGAACAGCTGCTCATTCTATACCTAGAGAAAGTTCCATCGTGCATGGAGTACTGCTCTCATCTTTGGGATGGTTCCGCCAAATACGAGCTCCAGGCGCTTGAATCCTTTGAGCGGACGGCCAGGAAGCTCATCAGTAACGATAATCTTTTCTGTAATAAGCTCAGAATTCTCGAGCATAGACGCAAGGTCGCAATGTTTTTTATCGGGTACATTTCGGCGAGTGTGAATTCCGCATCTCCTTTCTTCCATCGGACAACCAGAGGTACGATTCAGCATTTTGTTTCAAATTTTATCATCCGTACCGCCAGGGAGTGGAACTCTTTGCCTAAGTCTTGTGTTTTCCGACAGGTACAATCTGGAGGCCTTGAAGTCGCGTGATTAGGTATCTTTTAGGCAAGCGCGTTCCATTGTAAGCGCTTGCCTATCTATCATACAAAAACGCGTCACATCATCATTTCGAGAGTCTCGAAATTTCGAGAGTCCCGAGAGTCAGCCATATAGTCTCGTCTCGATCCCGAGATTGTGAAATAGGTCCGAGAGTGGAAGCCCTATTACCTATATATCACAAAATTGTAAGAATGTGAAAGTTTTGATGTTTGGATGTTGTTCATTTTGTTACTCAATCACGTCTGAACGGGTGAACGGATTTAGACGAAATTTGGCACAGGGATAGATTTTAGTCTGGAATACTTAACGCAGGCTTCTTTTCATGCCGATCATTGGTTTCCAAGGGAAGACTTACAACGATTACCGACTCCCACGCGGGCGGAGCCACGGGCAAAAGCTAAACATAGTATAAAACAAAGTCGCTTCCCGCCGTCTGTACGCTTCTCTTAAACTATACATAAAAATCGCAATAAAATCGATCTTTAAATTTGGGAGCTAGGTTGCCTCAGAATCCTCAGACAGACACACACACACTTCAATTATATTTTAACACCCCTTGCGTACGTTGTATATATGTAGATATCCTGTAGTATAATCAAATAAATTCACACTGACACCACATTAGCACAGTTTTACATTAGTAACTACATTGCACTGCACCCGTGCGAAGCCGGGGCGGGCCGCTAGTTTATTATAATTAGATAATTTACTGGGCTTTATTTTTACTTCTTTATTGGGCTGGGTGGACTTTTATAAAAATCAAAACACTTTGAATTGTTTTATTTATATTTTTTTATAAAACATAACAACATAAATAGAAATACCAACAATATAACAATATAAATAGTAATATTAAAATAATAGTAACATTTAAAAATTATATTGATTTATGATATTTTCTAAATATTTAGTAAAATAAAACAATCATAATATTTTCATAAGAGCACCCAGCCCAGTAAAAAATTAATATTAAATATTTATATTTTTAAAATTTTAAAATTTTAAAAATATATAATATTTTATATTACTTTTTTTTGGGTCTTAAAAATTTGAAGTGGGGTGACTAGGGCATGTGGGGTATCATATGAAAGAGCGCTGTTTGCACATTTTAAAACATTGTTTTCTTTTTTTTATTACTTCGGCCGCCCGCGACTTCGTCTACGTGGAAAGTTTTTTGATATCCCTCGGGAACAATACTTTTTTCGGAATAAAAGGTACCAATGTCCTTCTCTGTATCTCTGGCAATCTGTATCTAAAATTTCATAATGATCGTTTCAGTAGTTACGACGTGAAGGCGTAACAAACAAACAGACAAACAAACGGACTTTTGAATTTATAATATTACTAGCGGCCGCCCGCGACTTAGCCTGCGTGGAAAGTTTTTTGCTATCCCTCGGGAACAATGCTATTTTTCGGGATGAAAGTTACTCTATGTCCTTCACAGTACCCCTGACAACGTGCATGTAAAATTTCATGATGATCGGTTTAGTAGTTAAGACGTGAAGGCGTAACAAACAAATAAACAAACAAACGGACTTTCGCATTTATAATATTAATACAAGTTTAGATTAGTAAGGATCTTTTCTAAAAATATACTTAAATAAAACGGTATGCGGTCTAGAAAAAAAATAAAAAATGATTAAAAACGTGCAAACGGCGCTCTTTCATATGATACTCCACATGCCCTAGTAGCCCCACTTAAAATTTTTAAGACCCCTTTTCAGGCCCTGCAGTAAAAAAGATATTTATTTTTTTATTTATTTCTTATTTGCAAAATAGTTGGCCAAATGTCATCTTAAACTATTCCAAATTTCAAGTTGATACCATTAGTAGTTCTCGAGATATCCAGCTGTGACAGACAGACAGACTGAGTCACACCATAAGGGTTCCTTTTTTACCATTTTGGTACGGAACCCTAAAAATGAAGTTTAAAAATGTTGGTTTTTGTGTAATTTTTCTAAAACTGCGTAATAAATTGCATTTTTTTATACCAGAAATAAATTCTACGTTATTGATTTATCCGAAAATGATACCACATTTGACCTATTAGCTAAACCTGAATTGTTATAGTTTTTAGAATGAAGCCGGGAAAAGTGCGCTATTCAACCCGCCGCCGTATGGAACTGTATGTAAGGATAGTTTGGCCCAGCTCAATACTAGTTAGAAACAGCCTACAGATCAGTTTCTATCATGTGGCCAAACTTTATCACGACTTGTAACTCCCAACTTTTCTTTGTATAGAGGTTCATACCTACTATATTCATCAACGTCCGAGCGATCGCCGGCGCGGCGACCGAGACACAATAGAAAATCTATTGTGTCTCGTTTTTCGGGCGTTGACGAGTTACAACTTACTTTATGTTGCTGATTAAGGCATCATCCTGCTATGCCGTAGATTCCGTAGAATTTGGGAACTGTTAATGATGATGATGATGAAAGCTAAAAATCACAAACGCTGTTCTTACCTAATATGGAATCCCATCCTGACGTACAGGCAAAGAATGAGGATGCCAGGTACGAAGAAGAAGAAGATGCTGCTCAGCTCCAGCAAAGGTGATGGGGCCATCAGTGCACAGAAAGCTGACTGCAGCGACATGTTCCCAGAATCTGAAAGATACCAGTACTTTAATAATTAAAAAAAATTGGATGTTCACATAGAAAGGATCACCAATTTTTATTATACGTGATACAACTTTCTTTGCGTGATCGAATCAGAAATGAGGTCTAAAGTAACCGACATCGCTCGAAGGATTGCTCAGCTAAGTGGCACTGGGTGGGACACATAGCGAGAAGAACCGATGGCCGTTGGGGCGGATAGGTTCTGGATTGGCGACCGCGCACCGGACAACGCTCCGTGGGTAGGCTCCGGACAAAGTGGACCGAAGTGAGGGAACGCGGTCGCGGTGCGCCGCTGGATGCGGGCAGCGCAGGACCGAGCGTCGTGGAGATCCTTGGGTGAGGCTTATACCCAGCAGTGGGTGTCGTCCGGCTGATATGATGATGATGATGTGATAAAACTATGCTTGTTGGTTGTTACATGATTTTGCGAATATTTTAAATCTATGGAAAGTATTCCATCAAGAATCATGATGCGTGGCTGTGAGGGATTTGTGTAAAGATGGCTGAATCAGAAAAAGCACGATGTAGGTAGGTACCTAGTTAAAAGAACTTGGTTTAAATAGAAATAGGAGAAAAACTTATTTTTATAAGTACTTATAGCAAACAACATACCTATTTGGAACAAAAAGTGTTTCGTTAGTGTTTTATTTATTCAATTTAAAGAAATACTTTTGTGTCCCTCTTTCACCTCTCACGAATACTCAAATTATCGTACAAATAATAATCTTACCTACGCAAAAATGTTGCCAATTTTTATCAAAACAAATATTACTAGAATTTACGACAAAGTAAATCAACTTCGTATAAAAAACGATCGTAAATCTTTCTGGCTGCGGCCATCTGGAGTTTACCAGATTGTTTATACAATTAAACTGTTAACGCATACCTATTAGCTATGTAAATACCTATTTGAGATCACAATCAAGAACTTTTCAATACATAAGTACGTACAATCACAATTCTATCCGACGTAAGGGTTGAGTGAGCGTTTAAACTCAAGTTTAATTAAGTAACAAGATTGGATTCCTGTGTTTGAATAACTATTTCACCTTGTTAAAACAGGTGTTATTCTAAGCATAGGTTCCTAACGTAACATTGTGTTAACGTAGTGGTTACTTGAATCTACAAGGAGACAAGAAACGTTGGTTACCCATTCGACCCAACGTCGCCCTCACTCATTGAGAATTTAATTTAAAATTAGGTAAGAACTATCACAGTTAAAATAATACTGGGTGGGTATACTAGTGTACTACTTATTTGAATATGTTGATTGATAATGATAAGATAACATATCACCAGTTAATTTATTCTATTAAAATTGTCGAATAGGGTTGAAAATTACGAAAGATACATACACTTTTATATTTTTCGCAACTTTGAATCTTTCAAGAGAGCCCTAACTACGGCAACAATGTCCCGTCCTTTGCAGGTACTGTTTTTTGCAGGTAGATATTAACTAACTATTGATATTTTGTTCTGTATTTCGCAGCAAACCTACCTAAAGATAAAAGAAATTAGGTATTCATACAGGATGTCTTTTTATTCACTCTCCAAGTTTTAAGGATGTGTTCAGTCTATGAAACAGAACAACTTCCTTAAGAAACAGAGTAAAAAAAAACTTTCCATACAAATAATGACCAAAATTTTGTAGCGTATTTCGACACATGTTTCATGGAGAAAGTTGTTCAATTTCATGGACTGAACACATCCTTAAAATTTGGAGAGTGAATAAAAATGCAGCTTGTATAATAAATAATGTGTCGAATGCACTGTAAAATAAGTAGGTTAGGTAGATCGTATTTTACCTTACTTACTTACATGTAATTATGTAAAAACACCTTAATCGTGAAAAATATATTCCAGGAACCGTACTTATGAAAGTATACAATTGAAGCAATAGAGCACTGCAAGTTATTTGCATAAGCCCTTTTGATATTATCTATTAACTTAGATGTAGGTAGTTATAGTGTAAAGAAAGATAGATAAAAAGATATCCTTTGTTAAGTTATACTTATTGTAAGGGTAAGGATGTGTGATCTTTATTCAGCTATGGAATTTACCCGGTTTAATATCACAATGATAAAATATGGTCGTCGCACACGCCACACAGGGTTTTCCGCCTAAACATCTTACAAATACTGAGTAGGGGAATTTATGCCTTCCGGAGATAAAATAGAATACGTTAGATAAACAGATATAGACAGTGAGCTGCAACTTCAATCGATAATTAAAATCCTACTTACGTCACAGAATACATAATATGCTTACGTCTCGTTTTGTGCTGCAAGTGCTCTGATGTTGGTCAATTCTGTTGTTGTGACATTGTTAAACTCGCAAGGTATTGAATTATTAATTTGTTTTGTTTTAGTACACTGCACAGCAACAATAAAGGTATGATTCCGATGTCGCCAGCACTGCTGCGCAGCAGTGCTGCACAGCATTTCTGTGTGCTCCAAATTGAACCGTAATGTTACGTTTGAAAGGCTCAATTTGAAGTGAGCGGAGAAGCGTCGCGGCACTGCTGCGCAGCAGTGCTGCTGACATCGGAATCATACCTTGATCCTGTATAATATAATCCAAACAATTACAAAACCTTCCTTCTATAGTCCGTACTTGTCCTATTTAGTAAACAGTTTTAGACAGTTGCCATAGTAATCTAGGTACACATTGATTTACAGTGTAATATAGGTACATACAACGTACAATATACAACAATAGGGACCACCATTAACTGAACAACTTTTACTATGAGTATGGGACCAACGCTGAAATCGTGAAAAAATAAACAGCTGTTTCATATTTTTTCATATTTTCGTTATTATTTTTGTATGAAACAGCTGATTTTTTGTGATTTCAGAGTTGGTCTCATAGTAAAAGTTGTTCAGCAATATTTTTTAATTCCCTTACCAATAACAGTTGTATAAGTGCACAGTGTTTTGTCCCTTTCTTTTTTAATGCCACACTAACTATACATATGCTTTACAATTTTTATTAGTAAGAGCCAGAATCTAACCGCGAAGTTCTAAGTAAAAAATTACTGAACATGCAAAAACATGAAAGTAATTAAAAGTTTTTTAACATTGAAAATGTTTATGTTTTCGTCATCGAGTATAGTGCCCTGATTTATGAAATTGTTGTTTGCCTGTAGTTTCGCAGATATGAGAGGTACGCGGATGAACTATCTGTCAAAATGTGCAATTGCAGGAGAGCTTCAAAGTACAATTTGAATTCTTAAATTCGGTCAGTAACTTTTAGATATTTTTTTAAAATTTGTCAAATTTTACAAATTTTTTTCGCCGACTTGGAATTTCTGAATAATTTTTTTGATCTCCTTATTCACTAAACAGAAAAAAAAATGATCTCGGGACTAGCTATAGGGTTACCAGATCTAATAATGAGATTATCTGACTTTTACCCTAATTTTTCAAGAAATTTCCTGACATTCTGTACACCTACATCTACATTCTTAATGTAATTGACGTTTTAATTTTTTTCTCACCAAAATACCTAACAAATTATGTGACTCATGGGCGTACCCACGTTGGGGCAAGGTGGGGCGCCTGCCCCACCCTCCATCCTGAATTTTATGTAATTTAAGTTAGATGTTTACAAAATTATTTATTTAACAAAATCTAAGCCTTAAAATTAAAATTTTGTTGCCACAAAATAATTTCGTAAGCGAAATCTTAACCAATTTTTGCCAGAATCCTTGTAAGTTACTATTGATATAAGGTTAGTTTTTTTTCAAAGCATTTTAAATTCCTATTAGGTACCTATATATCGAATTTTCTTACTTCTGCCCCACCCTTAAGTAGATGCTGGGTACGCCCATGATGTGACTTACACATTTTGTGGGATTTCAAAAATCCCCGTGAAAAGTACCAGGCACTTTTGTTATTAGTTATTCTGTGACCAAGCTAGGTTGAATGTAAAGGAGGTCGGAAACGGAAAAATTAAATCTCGGGATTGAATTAAGCTACATCAGTTTGAGCCTTCAGGAGTCGGGCGGACAAAGAATGTAGGCTGTTGTAGCGGGTCCCTTACGCGCGCGGTCAGTCTACGCTCCGTTCACTTTATCGTCAGTCAGTACGATAAAGAATGAATTCCTATTAACTATGTATGGAGTCTATGCGGCATTTTCAATGCCTTTGATAGTTGCGTGTAGTGTCCGATCTGTAGATTTTTTATTTTATGAATGTAATGTAAAAATATAAAATAAAAATAAAGTTTTTAGCTTTTTTTTATCTTTGTGTTTTTTATGTTTAGACCTTAGTTTAAAATCTTTCTAAATGAATTCGATTTCACCGTGTATGTATGGAAAACCACTTATAGTGTTTTTTATAAATGATTATTTCCATAAATAAGTACCTAGTTGAATGAAGATTTTTTATTAAATAGGACAAGGTTGTAAAGATTTTACATGTTGTTATGCACGTAAACAAAATGAAAAGGGAAGAGTGAAAGCTAGGTACCTACCTACCTAGGCATTTACTTTCAATAGTCAAGGGATTAAGCGAATATCTGACTATCTGTAATTTATTATGTACATACCTACGTTACTGACTCAATACTATTGTGTTATTTGTGTATTGTTCTACTCGGGGTTTACGTACTTATTATGTTTATGTATTTTGTGACTCGGGTAAACACAGGAAATAGTACATTATGATATAAGTGCGGTACGTTGAAAATTACAGCCGAGGCGATATTGCTAGCCCGAGCCGTAGGCGAGGGCTACAAGAAAGCAGAGGCTGTAATTATCAAAGCGCACGTATGTCATACGACGTTTTATAACATATTTGCGAGGAAATAAATAAAACTCGGACTTTGCACCTTTGCTTGTTTTCCATATGATTAAATTTTGATACGCTTGTAAGTATCTTATCGGTCAATTTTTCGGGCAAGAGGCTTAGAGTAGCCTTTTTCGCTGCCTCTGAGACTTCTGGCGGTGTTGAATTAATAAATTCATCAGTACTTAACGACATTTTCAAATAAAAACAATACAGCAAAAAAATTTAAATTAGCAATGCGCGCGCATCAGCGTTTTTTTAAGGCAAAGGCATAAAAACAGCCAGTATTACTAATAAAGTAAATTAATATTTTTGTGTTTTTGTTACAGATAAATGGTTGTAATTTATTGTCAACATTAATTAAATTGAATAATTAAATGTTTATTTATTACATTTTATCTCCCAAAGACAATTTTATCAATAAAATGTTGACCTCTTTTCTGACATAAAAACTCTTTGCTAAGATTTAAAAAAGTACCGTTCGTTTTAGACGAAGTATCTTGATAAACCGTGCGGTAATGTAAAGTAAAACGCACGGCTTATCAAGGAAACCGTGCGTTTTACTTTACATTACCGCACAAGTTCGTAATGAGATACAATACGATATTGAAATTGGTGTAATAAGAGACCCTTTACGAGCAAATATGTTATAAAATACATTAATTATACCAAATCTACTATTGTATAGGATTGGCATTAAGATATTTACAAAAACAGAAATCATGTGCTGTTAAGAAAGGATGTTTCCGCGTATTAAGGACCTACTTGGAACTACTAAACATATTCTCCTGTGTTACCATCTGTCGATTTCGGTGAGTAGGGGTTGACAATAAGGAAGTGAGAATTTCCTCCCAATAACGACGTAATTTGGAATAGGATTGATAATTGTTTGATACTCAATAATGCGTATGTATTGAACCATGTTTCCATTATAATCAGTGGCCTGAAAATTATTCCCAAACTTTTATACCTATTCCCTCCACCTTATTTTGACTAAGGTGAAGAGTTTTTGAAGTTAGGGCTTGTAGAGTTAGGGCGCGTAGAGTTAGAAGCTTGGCTCTACATGAGGTCTGATAACTTTTTGACAATGCAAGCCATATGGAGTCTTGGCAACATTATACATCAAAATGTTTTTGGTGGGATTTCTTTGTTCTGTTGGTCGTCTAACATTGTTTTCAACACACTTGCTCGTGAGTAAGTAACTAAGGTGTGTCCTATAATACATCGCTTTTAGGGCCATAAACCGAGCTATAACGAACACCGTGCAGTAATATATAAAACACTAGTGCGTTATAGAATTATCCCTACAAAGTTAAATTAATACCTCATTTGCAAGTTCTATGCGAGTAAACAGAGTATTCCGAATTTAACCGGGTAACACAGTGCTATTTTTTTTTAGTAACAACAAAGAGGTTTTATCTCAATTTTATGCCGCTGAAAATCCATATACATTTTTGGAATAAATAAATATGTAAATCCTTAATTAAGTCAAACAAATATTTATTATTATCAAATTATTCATAATTCACAATATTTTGTTATAAAATATTTGCATTTTATCACTTGAAACTATAATTTTTGAAGTAGGCTGTATGCTCACTCACCCCTTTGTTCGCAAAATATTCTTGCATTGGGCGTGAAAAAATAACCTGCGCGCATTTTCCCATAATTTTCATTTTTTTTTGTCGTATTTGTGGCTTTGTGGTAAACTACTTTGTTTTTTCAAATGTTTGAAAACGTCGTATGAAACTCGTGAGCTCTTGCTTATTGCACACTCGGCTGAGTTATGCCCTCGCCTACGGCTCGGGGTGCAATTCACAACCTCGTGTGCAATGAGCAGCCTAAGGTAACTTGTCTCATAATGTACTATTCCCGAATCGATAATGCTTATATTAGTTTCATCGGAAAAATTTCCCTATTTCCGTGCGAATTAAACTTTAAATCAAGGGTGATGGATATGAAATTTTATATCTGGATACGGATAAGGATATAGAAATAGTGTTATACCCGTTCCGGATACGATTACGGTGAAACTATTTCGGATTATCCGTTAGTTTTCACGTATATTACATTTTTAGGAAATTGTAAAAGTAAACTACATTAGTGTGTCGGCTCGGTCGGGTAGAAAAACTTGTCTCTTGACTAGCTCCTATCCGAAATTATCCGAAACTTTTCTATCGGATACAGTTACGGATAGACTTTTATTTCGGATACTTATCCGATAGTTACGGTTACGGAGCTCCTTAACATCCTTTCTTTAAATGTAACCCCATCATGTGCTTTTTTAGCATCATTTTTTATTTTGATTTTTTTTTACTAAAGCTGGCCATACACGCTAGGTTATGCATGATGGTTGACCTTACGGTCAAAACCATCATGCATAACCTAGCGTGTATGGCCTGCTTTAAAACTCGTTACTATAAAATACGTTACTGAAAACTGTATAAAATATCTAGTAGGTAATCTCTGGCTCTGCTCTCCAATCCCTGTATGAAAAATTAGCTTTAAGAGCTATACACACCGGATGCGTAAGCGTATGCGTAAGCGTGCACGTAGACGTACCATGACGTTGTAATGCCTGAAACTTTATGAGACATGGCACACCGCTTGCGTAACGTACGCGTGCACGTAGACCGATGCGTAACCCTACGCATTGCAGCTCCCATGAGACAAACAGGCTGCGTACCTACGCAGAGCGGAACGCATTGATGACGTTGTAGTCAATGGCATTCCCTATTGGACGTCACACCGAACAAATTCGAACACGCACGTATCTTTGCTGCGCGTCACTACGCGCGTCACCACGCGCGTGACTACGCATTCAGTTGTATTTGTTTACAAATAGTACCAGTACTACCAGTAGTAAGTGGTGTTTTGTTTTGTTTTTAAATAATGAATAACGATATTAAAGAAAAACTAATTGGATTAGTGCGAAAAAATTAGTCCATTGACTCAATCTTCGTCTGACATCGCGCACTAGAGTCGCAAAGATGGCTGCCGCAGCGGCTGGGTACGCAAGGGACAGGTTGCGTTGCGTGCCGCGCAGACGTATGCGTAACCCGGTGTGTCAAGGGGTTAAGTGCGTAACTACGCGCGTGTCTACGCGCACGTGACCACGCGCGTGTCTACGCAGCCGGTGTGCCCAGGCCTTTAACATGTACCTACCTACTATAGGTTGTGTCTAATCGGTGCAGACCTATCTCAAACTTACTCACTAACCCAGTTACCTTGTTTCATTCGTATCAAACCAAAACGAGGTTGCACATGTTTTATTGGCGGCTTGTGATTGATACGAGAAAGTAGATTTGCTTAATCCGTTAATAATGAGTCCTTGTACAATCCAGGAAACCTTTCTACACAGTGTGGTAACAATAACAACATTACCCTGATTTCCTATTATTTGTTTCTGAATAACTTCGATCCGTCACTCAATCGAAAAAAGACAGAGGGCATATTACAAAAAAGCATCGCGATAAGCGTACGATTTTCCTCCCACTCCGTGGCACTATTGACTCACGAAATAAGGTTCAATATCAAGTAAATTGAACGACAAATTGCGTCCGACTATCGTGATTCTTTTCTGTAATAGGCCCCCTGGAAGGTGCTGAAATTTGGAATTTGATTGCCAAGTTAGATATGGGATATTGTTGGTGGAAACGTATAAGAAAGTAAAAGTAGTCTGTGACATTTACTCTGGCAAGCTGTCTCTGTGCTGTGCACATTTCATAAAATTACAGGATAAAAATTACAGGGTAGATATCTTGTAATTAGTGGTCCAGAGCAAAGGAGCCATTTCCAACAACCATCTTAATTTTTAGTCACCTATAGCTTTTCTCATTTTGGTAACTTGTTTTTTAGGTACGTATGGTGTCTGTCACTAAGACCAAAAGGTTATAAAAAAACGCATCTTTCATGCAAAAATAATTCGCATAATCTTTATCCTCTTTTGAATAATGCCTTAAGGGTCCTATCACATTTTTTCGTCGAAATTTCGATTTTGACGGATTTTAGCGCTACAACCTAGAGAAACCTTTGGGTCTACTAAATACATTTATATGTGTTCGCGACAAAAAGTAATATGATGATACACTGGAAAGTTAAAGGGTTAGAAAGGAAAATTAAAGTTGGTGAACGATTTCTTAGAGTCAACTTTGAACATACACAGAAAGAAACAACGAATAAAAGTATAAAATTTGATTTTCTTATGAAGTAAAGATTATTCTAATATAAATTTTACGTAATAATAATTATGTATCTAGGAGAAATTCACAGTAAATTCTGAGCGTTTTTAGTAGTTTTATGGTTTTTGCTTGGGATTTTTTTTTTCACATATTCCATACATAATTTCAAAATTCCGAGGCCGCTATGAACTATTCGACTATATAAGAGATAATATCCATTTTTTTTTATTTCATTTGTTTAGCACAGTAGTTCAATCCATGAACCCAAAAAAGTGCCTTCGCGCATTTTATGAAAATCTTTCTCTGCAATTTCGGATTTAATTATAAAGTTAAGCAAATTTAAAAAAAAGCGAGGCCGCTATGATCTATTCCAATAGCTATTCTACACTATTCAATAAGTCAAAACTGTTAATGTATTGTTGTTTCTGAGATCGAGAACCCCAAAATTGGCCATTTTACGCAAAAATCACAGTCGAAACGTAATATGCCTCTTAAGACCTACTTGGCGGTATGTTGGGAGTTGGCGCCAACGTTGGCCGGCGAACCGAGTATTGTCGGTTTTTCGTGCACACATCAAAGGATCTTGGCGCGCGCGTTGGCGCAGCGTTCACACGTTGGCGCCTTTTTAACCAACTTCAAAAAAAGGAGAAGGTTCTTAGTTCATATGAATCTTAGTTTTTATGTATGTTACTCGATTAGTCGAAGACGGCTGGATCGATTTGAAAAAATCTTTTTTTTGTTTGAAAGCATATACTTCCAAGTTAGTCCCATTGTTATAAGGTCAGTGTCTTATAATGGGATCTTGGAGAAATCAAGGGAACTCTTCAAATATTATAGGCACACCTACAGCGATTTCGGTATTTTCTTCAGTAGCTTGTGCATTTGCATATGGAAAATAACATTTTGGTGAAACTGACGACAAAGATCATAGATGATCATCGGATTTATTAAATACTACGTGTTTCACTGGTGCCACACGATTAAGTAGGTACTTGAATTTGGTTGCTAGGCTTTTTATGTTCGTTATAACATAATACATATTATGGTGAACTGAAGCTGATAGGGAGCTGATGGGGAGCTCGGTGGCGCAGTGGTTTAGCGCCTGGCCCAGCGATTGCGGAGGTTAAGCAACGTTCGCAAGGGTCAGTCATGGGATGGGTGACCAAAAAGTTATTATCTCGAGCTCCTCCGTGCTTCGGAAGGCACGTTAAGCCGTTGGTCCCGGCTGCATTTGCAGTCGTTAACACCCACCAATCCACATTGGGCCCGCGTGGTGGGTTAATGGCCCGTCCTCCTTATCCACCCATAAGGAAGGCCTGTGCCCCAGCAGTGGGGACATTAAAATGGCTGATGATGATGATGAAGCTGATAGTAAGGAGAACTCCTCAACAACTAAAGCCCCTGCGTCGGGAAAACAGTATTTTGTAAAAGGTGATAATCCGTTGATATAAGGCTATTGTAACTTAAATAATATCGTCACTAAATAGACCAACTACAAAAAAGTTTGAAATAAAAAAGTTTAAAAAAATACAAAACCCCTTTCAAAAACCTTAAAAATAACCAAAAAAAAACAGCTTTGAAAATAAACGGCTCTAAAAAGCAAGAAATGAAATATTCAAATCTGCATAATAACTAACTCGAAAGTTTGTACGCATATCTAATATTAAACAACGTATTATGAAGTCGGGTGGGGTTTTAAATACTGAAATGAACAAATAATATGGAAACCAAAGCATATACAATATAAAAACAAAACAAAATACGTTACTAAGCTAGATAAATAAAACATATTTAACGTCAAAGATGTTTAGTAAAGTTATAGAAGTGCGTTTTATAAATAATAGAAGGTAATAATTAAACGCCCTGTATAAATAAATTGCCGCTGCTGCAAGAGATTCCACGTCCATCTTTGTTAGAGAGCCAATGCAGACTGATCGGTACACCAATGTGTAAGTAAACAGCGACATGCCCTGGCCGCGCGCGTTGGCCCAATTGTAACGTTGCATTTTTTTTTAACGTTACAGTTCTTTAAAAATAGTTATTCATTTTTCTACAGACTCGTTAGTTGAAATGAGTTAGTGCTAAGATCTTGCAAGAGATGGCGCTAGCTGTATTTGAAATTGCAATAAAACACAGATTTCTCTCTGGTTACAATGATTTTGTTTTAAAAAGTAAAATGTCGACTGACGTTGACGGCTGTCAGTGCGGACAAGAGAAATGTCATTTGGACTTCAGATTTTGGCTTGCGAAGGTTGAGAGGAGGTGGAAATTAATTGTGAGAGATGAGGAAGCTAAAAGTATTTTAAATCAAGGAGCATCAGCTTATCGCTCGGGGAATTATGTAGTAATCCGTTTTATAATTTAATTTTGGGTGGAGGGAATGTCCCGGAGACAGTCATGCTGGCATTCTTCACTTTATAAGAAATATTAATAAAGAAGATGCCGTTTCCGTGATTGGGTCATCATTTTTGCTTTCTTTTTTCCTCCTTTTCGATGATTATATAGTTGGGATATAGTTTAACTTCAGGTTAGTTTCTTTACCTACTAACCTTCTGCGATGGATCACATGCTGAGATGATAACGCAAGTAAAACTATAATGGGTTACCAAAAGAAGGAAGGTACCCGTGTTGAAAGATCTTTGGTATGAAGCCGTTACCGAGTTTCCACCAAGGATTCCTGAAGGTCAGTTCACCACTTCATCCAGTCGACAGACGCTGGGACCGTCTTATAGAATGATTCTCTCCCAGCCGCTGCCGCCTGGGAGCTCTTGGTAGGCTGACAGTCGTTTTCTAAATTTAGAGTCATTTATTAAGTAATTTACCTTTTGTGAATTGGGATGATTTTAATCATGATCGCGAACCAACATTAAAGCGACCCAGCCGGTCTTATACGTCTGCAATGCTTAGATTCAAATAGTGATATATTCTCCACTAGGGTTTTCTTTCTTAATTACCTACATCTCTTAGCACTTGATTTGTATTTGGTTAGTACCTTAAATTTAAAAAAGAAAGGATGTTGTAAAACTAATTAAGTACCTACCATCATAATCGGATAGAGGGAAATCCTTGTGTACTTTGTATCATCAAAACGTGTTAAAAAGCAAATAAAACATAGGCCTTGAGACAATGCACATCTTTCATTTCTGTCCCAAGTCAGTCTAAGTCACACAGCGTATAGTCTTCAAATACTTAACAATTAAGTAAAAGTATAGTTTTCAATACCTAGTCAAATAACGAGTTTTCAATGGCGCCCCTTATTGTGATTAAATAAATCCCAATTCAATTAATTTTAGTGAATAATTTGGTATTAAAATAGTCAATTTTGAACGTAAACTTGAAATTTGTATTATTTTTTTGTTCAGTAAACTCAGCAAGGCATGGTTTGTGGACATTTGTTATTGTTTTTGATTGGTACCTATCATTTGTTTTGTTTTATTAAATTGGTACCGACCTAATAACAAAAACTTAATTTTGTAAAATTTGTAATGCGACAAACCTAAAACCATTTTTTTTGTAGGTTTTGTCTTATTTGTTCACAAACTATAACAGTGTGTAGTAATTTCAAGTCAACAAAATGTTGTGTTATTTTTGATTAATAGAATTAACCATTCTATTTTTAGAATCTAAAAGGTGATTGTTTCTGTACCTTTTATATGGATAAATTTTACGGTTCTTAGTAACAACGTCGACTAACATTGTACTGGCAGTAACGCATTTTGTTAAAAGTTTTGTTAAAAAAGTATTGAATGTTAACTTTAAGTAAGGAATTTAACATGTTAATGCATACATTTTAACAATAAGTAAGTATTTAGTGTTAACATAACAGTTTAAGGATATTTTCTTTATTGGTCACAAAGACTTGTAAAAATATTTTTTTTGTTCACGAAGTAGGGTGACAATCAGTTTATAAAATTTTTTTAGGACAATTTTTTTTTTGTTTTGTTCAACTTTAGTGGAGAATTTAATAACGATTAATAATTTTAAAATAATATAACTAAACTATATTTGTTTTAAACTTAGGTTTTTTTTTGTATTTTTGAAAAAAATTTTTTTTTCTTCGAAATGGAAGTGAACACAGTGCACCTTTATTCTCTGCATCGCGACGAGCTGATTTACGAGGTTTCTATTCGTGGCGAAACACCTGAGGACACAGTCCACAAATTAAGAAAACAGTTGAAAGATTTAATAAAAGACTTTAAGCCTGAAGATATTTTAGGTGACGACGATGCGCTTCCAGCGAAAGAGTTGCCGATCATCTGCGACAAATTAAAAGACCTTCGGAAACGCATCGGCGATTTTGAGTCCTCAGGTGAACGAAGTCTGCTGGCTAGGGCTAAGGCTTTGTTCTGTCATTTGTGGTTTAGGTTGGATAGGGTGAATGCGGAAGCAGAAGCTGACAGCACGGTGAAATCCAGTATCAAGGATGCCCTCAAACAATTGCGTCAGCGTCTGGATTCGCATGAATCTGGTTCATCGTCCTCATCTTCATCACCACCAGCAAATGACAAGGCGATCGATCCTCAGGTGCCTGTGTCATCTCCAACCACTTGCTCGGCGGACTCCAACGTCGCCAAGTGGAAAATACAGTTCGACGGCACGGGAAATCCCCGTAGCTTTTTAGAGTCTGTTGCTGAACATGCAATTGCGTACAATGTTTCGCAAGAAAAATTATTTAGGTCTGCTTTCTCGCTATTTTCAAATCAGGGTCTAATCTGGTACCGAGGCGTCAAAGACCAAATCTCCTCTTGGAAAGACCTCAGTTCTTTGCTTTTGGAGGAATTTGACATCGTCGACTACGATTATCGACTGATGGGGGAGATTCGGTCTAGGACCCAAGGTCAAGATGAACTGATTCATATTTATTTCTCAGTTATGAGTTGCTTATTTTCGCGACTCAAGAAACCTTTGTCCGAGGAAGAGAAAGTGGAAATTTTGTTACACAATGTTAGGCCGACTTTTACAGAACAGCTGGCGTTACACAACTTTGAAACAGTGACTGATTTAAAAACGGTATGCCGTAGGTTAGAGGCAGCACGGCAAAAAACAAGTTTGTTTACTGAGCCACCCAAGGCCTCAAGTTTGAATCCCGAGTTAGTTTATAAGGGTAAAGGTAAGACTCCGGTCAGTGTCGTAGGGAATAAACCTACACAGAATAATAGACAACTGAACAAGAACAACTTTGTTAAGCCTCCGGAAAATAAACCTAGGACTCATGATTCAAACAAAAAGGTTTGGGGTTGCGACCGATGCAAGGTAAACACTCATACCAGAGCACAGTGTCCGGCTGAGGATAAAAGGGTCAAGTGTTTTATTTGTGGTGAGCTCGGTTACACCGTGAGGTCGTGTCCGGAGTGTAATGCCAAGCCAAAAAACTAAACCGCTTAAACCGCGGCGGAACCACTTCAGGGAAGGCCGACCCTGAAGATTGGAAATACTGGCAAGAGTTAGTGGTGAATTATTTTAAATCACATAACGTCGCCCCGGTTTTGTTTGAACCACATTCAAGTGATGTACGGCCATATTTAAATGTAAATTTATTGGATTTGACAATTTGTGGTCTGTTAGATTCGGGTGCAGCCGTTTCCATTATTGGTAACGGAGCTCACACACGATTGGTGAATGCGGGTTATCCGGTGGAATCTTCCACGGACTCCAGAGTAACCGTTGCTGATGGATCAGAGTGTAATACTATCGGTTTCATGACATTGCCCATTACCTTTAATAACGTTACAAAGATAATTAAGTTTCATGTAATACCATCTATCGTCTCAAATATAATATTAGGCGTAGATTTCTGGAAAGCCTTTAATTTAATGCCGGAAATATTTAAGAGCATTGCGTACGTTAACTCACCTCCTGATTTTTTAGTGAATCTTTCAAATTTGAATGGTCCGGTAACTTCTGTCCAATCTTTTCAGGATCTGTCCTTACACCAGAGGGAATTGGCGGATTCCATGATAGAAAGTTTTAAGGACATCTCTTTCGAACGTAAGGGGTTGGGTCGGACTAATTTGATTCAGCACACGATTGACACCGGTGATTCTCCTCCCAGAAAGTGTCGACCATATCCAATGTCCCAGGAAAAGTTAGGTCAACTCCACAAGGAGTTAGACAAGATGTTGGAATTGGATGTGGTCACCAAAAGTGAGAGCCCGTGGAACAATCCTGTGCTGATGGTTCCGAAATCCGACGGTTCCTGGCGTTTTTGTCTGGACTGCCGTAAGCTGAACGCTATTACCAAAGGTGACGCTTACGCCATTCCATACATTCCGCAGATCCTGGACAGCCTGAAAAACGCTAAGTTTATCAGCAGCGTTGATTTTAAAGCTAGTTTCTGGCAAATTCCTTTGGAAGAAACGGCACAGGAAAAAACTAGTTTCACTGTTCCCGGACGAGGTCTATTCAAATTTAAAGTTATGCCTTTTGGACTTTGTGGCGCTCCCGCTAGACAGCAGAGACTGATGGATATGCTCTTCGGTCATCCATTTTGTAGCGACGTCACAAAGGGCATGATTTTCTGTTATGTTGATGACATAATCGTTGTGAGTGAGGATTACGAGACGCATCTTCTGTTGCTAAATAGGTTACATGATCGGATTAAAAGTACGTCTTTAACCATCAATTTTGAGAAGAGTAAGTTTTTTAGGAGCTCTCTCAAATATCTGGGCTATGTCGTGGATGAGTGCGGTTTAAGAACGGATCCGGATAAAGTGAGCGCGATACTGAATTTTCCAGTACCATCGAACCCTAAAGAGGTAAAAATGTTTTTAGGGACGTGTTCGTGGTACCGTAGATTTATTAGGAATTTTTCAACTATCGCTGCTCCTTTAAATGCGTTAACGAGCGCCAAGGTCAAGTTTAATTGGAGCTCGGAGGCAGACTCCGCTTTCAACGAACTCAATAACGCTCTTGTTTCTGCTCCAGTTTTGGCCTGTCCCGATTTTGACCAACCTTTTACTGTACACTGTGACGCTTCAAGTTATGGAATAGGCGCTATGTTAACACAGGTACAGAACGGGGAGGAGCACCCAATTGCATATATCAGTAGGTCTCTTAATAAAAACGAGCGAAACTACGGTGCGACGGAACGCGAAGCGTTGGCAGTGATTTACGCGGTCGAAAAGTTTGAACCCTATTTGGGGACTCGCGAGTTCACTGTCGTAACGGATCATGCGTCGTTGCAGTGGTTCCTTCGTCTCGAAAACCCTACTGGTCGTTTGGCACGATGGGGATGCCGGTTATCACAATACAACTTTAAGGTCGTGCATAGGAAGGGTAAGGACAACGTCGTACCAGACGCGTTATCACGTCTCCTACCAGTCGAAGCGGTTGATGGCGTTGACAGTAGTGACGACTGGTACGACCGAATTTTTAAAGGTTGTCAAAATAATCCGCAAAACTTTCCGAACTATCGAGTGGATAATGGCACGCTGTATCGGTTTAGTAAATCTAAGTACAGTTTGACTCAGGAGTTCGATTGGAAGGTGGTTGTGCCCAAAGGACAGCGAGCAAAAGTGATTGCTGATCACCACGAACCACCCACGTTCGGACATTTCGGCGTGTTTAAAACTCACAGGAAACTTTCCCTGCAGTTTTACTGGCCAGGAATGTACCGTGACGTGGTGGAATTCGTGAAAAACTGCAATACTTGCGCCGCATATAAGCACTCCACCCGACTAACTCCAGGTCTCATGGGTCAACCGAAACAGTGCTATAGGCCGTGGCAAGTCCTCTCGTGCGATTTGGTGGGTCCCTTGCCAAAGTCACGCTCGGGTTTTGTACACCTTCTAGTGGTAACCTGCTGTTTCTCCAAGTATACTATGCTTTTTCCTTTGCGTCGTGCGACTAGCGCTTTAGTGGCTAAGGCATTTGAACATTTTGTCCTTTTAACTCATGGGGTTCCTGAAACCGTAATTACCGATAATGGGGTTCAATTTACGGGATCGGAATTTCGTGGGTTACTAGAACGTTATAACATCCCCAGGGTCCATTATGGCCCAAGATACACGCCACAAGTCAACCTAGTCGAACGCTACAATAAAACGGTTATGACAGCAGTTTCGTCTTATGTCAAGGATGATCATAGGACTTGGGACGTGAATCTGTACAAGATACAGTTCGCGCTAAATAGCGCTGTAAATGAATGCACAGGGTTTTCGCCATTCTTTTTAGTGCATGGTAGGGAGCCGATTATAAATGGTTCATTTTATAAAAAGTCGCAAGAGGGCGACTATGAAGTAACAATGCCTAGAGAGGAATATGCGGGCGAGTTCGGTATTTTAAAAGAGGTCTTTGAGAAGGTCAGAGAAAGGATCCTTAAAGCGCATCAGACAAATGCGAAGTATTATAACACCCGCAGACGACCTTTGACCTTGAGGGTTGGTCAGGAAGTGTGGAAGCAGACATTTGTCCAAAGCGATGCTGTGAAATACAAAGCCTCCAAACTCGCGCCGAAGTTTGAAAAGTGCATAGTGGCCAAAGTCCTTTCTCCTCTTGTTTATGAGTTGGTGTCACTAGATGGAAAACCACTAGGTGCTTGGCATATTTCGAAGATAAAGGTGCGTTACTAACCTACCATGCCGTAGGCCACTTTTAGTGTGTCGGTGTCTCGCACGGGACCCGGCGATGCCAAGGCGAACCCTAGGTTTAGGTTAGTTTTAGGTTTTTATGCGTGCTCAAGCGCACTAGAGCGTTTAACCTCTAGTTTTAGTTTTTTTGTATTTAAATGGGTACTTAGATAAATAAAACTTTGAGTAAGTTTATTTGTAAGTCTGTGTTTAACAACCCGAAGGTTCTCCTGAAGACGGTTGCTTTTGTTACCAACCCGAGCTGATAGTGCGTTGACGGTTGTGTAATTTTTTTTTCCCAACTCGAGCGGTTCACCCCGCGAAGACGGTTGCCTTTGTTACCGACCTGAGCTGACATTGCGTTGACGGTCGAGTAATTGTTTTTACAACTCGAGCGGATTACTCCGCGAAGACGGTTGCCTTTATTTACCAACTCGAGCTGACATTGCGTTGACGGTTGCGTAAAAACATTTTTTTTTTCACAACTCGAGGGTTTACCCCGAAGACGGTTGATGAGTTTAATTAATATTGGTAATCAAAAAATTTTTTAGGGCAAAAAAAAAACTTTTTGTTTTGTCCTACATTTTCAGAAAGTATGGAGTTACGAGTATCTCCTATAAAAAACTTTGGGGTTATTGCAAGGGGTGGCGAAAGTAAACAAACTTGTTGCTACGTTAGGTTAGATGATGGATATTAGATAAGATTTGATAGGAGCTCGGTAGGTGATGGAAGAAAGTTGGATGAATGAAAGGAGTATGTGAGTGAATCAATGTTGTGTTCCGGACAGAAGGTGTTATACTATGGTCCTGAAGTTAGCAGGGTGGGTGTTTTGATTATCAAAGATTGGACTAACGTCAAAGCTGTTGGAAATATTTTGTTGTTTTGTAAGTCAAGGTAGTTTTGCTTTGGTTTATGTGGTCTCCTTTTGTAGTGATGGTGTCTGAATGGTACCTAAGTCGTATCAACCATTGCCGTAGGCCACGGAATGTGTGTCGGTGTCTCGCATGAGCTCCGACGATGCCAAGGCAAACCCCTAGGTTAAGTTTTTTTCATATTTTGTCTCAACGTCAAATTTTTTTTGCATGTTTGTGTTTAACCAGCGATCTTACACTCCTGGTGTAAACAAATGTTCTTGATGTTATTGATCAAGCTTTTATTGCATGTGTTTTTTCAAATAAAATTTTGCATGTATGTTTTTAGACAGCGACGTATCGTAACACTCGCTAGTGATGTAGGGATCTGTTGATAGGTTTGTTTCTTAGGTGGAGGTTTCGCTTAAGGCCACTAGTGTGGTGATTGTTTTTTTGGTTTATGGCTATGGTGATTTTAGCTGGTAAGTTGTTCGTTTACCCGCCGTGCCGTAGGCCACTTCTGTGTGTCGGTGTCTCTTTGGAGTCCTGGCGATGCCAAGGCAGATTTTTAGGTTAAGTTTTTTTGTCTCATCGCCACAGGTTTTGTATTTTGCATGTTTCCAGTAAATGGTTGCACTCTCCTCCGGTAGGATTTTAATTACTGACGCTGAGGGCAGCTTAGTTTCTCACTACGTTCGAAACTTTCATTGGAGGGGGTGTATTGTAACGTTGCATTTTTTTTTAACGTTACAGTTCTTTAAAAATAGTTATTCATTTTTCTACAGACTCGTTAGTTGAAATGAGTTAGTGCTAAGATCTTGCAAGAGATGGCGCTAGCTGTATTTGAAATTGCAATAAAACACAGATTTCTCTCTGGTTACAATGATTTTGTTTTAAAAAGTAAAATGTCGACTGACGTTGACGGCTGTCAGTGCGGACAAGAGAAATGTCATTTGGACTTCAGATTTTGGCTTGCGAAGGTTGAGAGGAGGTGGAAATTAATTGTGAGAGATGAGGAAGCTAAAAGTATTTTAAATCAAGGAGCATCAGCTTATCGCTCGGGGAATTATGTAGTAATCCGTTTTATAATTTAATTTTGGGTGGAGGGAATGTCCCGGAGACAGTCATGCTGGCATTCTTCACTTTATAAGAAATATTAATAAAGAAGATGCCGTTTCCGTGATTGGGTCATCATTTTTGCTTTCTTTTTTCCTCCTTTTCGATGATTATATAGTTGGGATATAGTTTAACTTCAGGTTAGTTTCTTTACCTACTAACCTTCTGCGATGGATCACATGCTGAGATGATAACGCAAGTAAAACTATAATGGGTTACCAAAAGAAGGAAGGTACCCGTGTTGAAAGATCTTTGGTATGAAGCCGTTACCGAGTTTCCACCAAGGATTCCTGAAGGTCAGTTCACCACTTCATCCAGTCGACAGACGCTGGGACCGTCTTATAGAATGATTCTCTCCCAGCCGCTGCCGCCTGGGAGCTCTTGGTAGGCTGACAGTCGTTTTCTAAATTTAGAGTCATTTATTAAGTAATTTACCTTTTGTGAATTGGGATGATTTTAATCATGATCGCGAACCAACATTAAAGCGACCCAGCCGGTCTTATACGTCTGCAATGCTTAGATTCAAATAGTGATATATTCTCCACTAGGGTTTTCTTTCTTAATTACCTACATCTCTTAGCACTTGATTTGTATTTGGTTAGTACCTTAAATTTAAAAAAGAAAGGATGTTGTAAAACTAATTAAGTACCTACCATCATAATCGGATAGAGGGAAATCCTTGTGTACTTTGTATCATCAAAACGTGTTAAAAAGCAAATAAAACATAGGCCTTGAGACAATGCACATCTTTCATTTCTGTCCCAAGTCAGTCTAAGTCACACAGCGTATAGTCTTCAAATACTTAACAATTAAGTAAAAGTATAGTTTACAATCTACTAGTTAAAATATTAAGTTTTCACAATGTGTACTTCGGGCTTAATAGTAGTTTATGAAACTGATGCATAATGAGGGGTATTAAAACATGAGTGTGAGTTTAAAAACCGAGCCGTAGGCGAGGTTTTTAATAGTATCACACGAGTGTTTTAATACCTAGTTATGTACAGTTTCATACACTACTTTATCTACTCTCATACAATTTGTGATTGAACCTACAAAATAATTTAACAATGATAAAAAAGAGTAGGTAAGTAGTTTCTCGACTTTCTACGACTAGGTAGGTAATTACTTACTTAGGTTAAGTAAGACGTTTTTCCGTCGCCGCATCTAAAATATCGGGTGGAGTCCACACTCACTACTATCAGACATTTTTAAGCAAAACTAAAAATTAAAATCAAAACATGGCGCGTATTCTATTAAAAAAAATATTATAGAGTGCATTCCAGCAGACCAATCGTTACGCTAAGTCATCGATCACCATAGAGCACATTTTAATCATGGAAAGTATGTGGCATGTGGAAATAACATTGTTTTTTTTTAATATCGCGGCACTGCCTTCTTCTTGGATTTGCCCTGTATCGTAATGAGAAAAAAAGTTATTTTATAGCATACTTCAGTTAGCGAAGGTATGTTATAAAATAACTTTTCAACACACTTGCTCGTAAAGTGAGCCCTAATACATCGCTTTTAGGGCCATAAACCGAACTATAACAAACGCGTGCAATAATATATAAAACACTAGTTGGTTATAGAATTATCCCTACAAAGTTAAATAGGTACCTTACTGCAAGTTCTATGCGTGTAAACAGAGCATTTTCAATTTAACCGGGTAATACAGTTATTTTTTTAGTAACAACAAAGAGGTTTTATGCCGCTAAAAATTCATTTGCATTTTTGGAATAAATAAATGTGTAGGTCCTTAATTAAGTCAAACAAATATTTATTATTATCAAATTATTTCTTATTTTCAATATTTTGTTCAAACATATTAAAATATTAGCATTTTATCACCTAAATTTATAATTTTGAAGTAAGCTGTACGCTCACTAACTCCTTTGTTCGCAAAATATTCTTGCATTGGGCGTGTAAAAAAAAAACAAAAAAAAAACCTGCGTGCCTTTTCTAATCATGATTATCATTTTGTTTTTGTTGTATTTGTTGCTGTGTGGTAAATTAGTTTGTTTTTTCCTCGCAAATGTGTTGAAAAACGTCGTATGAAACTCGTGAGCTCTTACTTATTGCACACTCGGCTGAGTTACGCCCTCGCCTGCGGCTCGGGCTGCAACCCACAGCCTTGTGTGCAATAAGTAACCAAAGCTAACTTGTATCATAATGTACTATTTTAATTTTTTTTCGGTATTGCGTGTATAAAGTATGTCAATTTAAATTCGCTTTGAAATTCATAATTCGAATTTTACGATATGAGAGTAGATAATAGTTATTTATGCAACTGTACTATAACGAAGGGTATTAAAACACGAATGTGATAATAGTATCACATGAGTGTTTTAATACCTAATCCTAATTTTTTTTTCATATGGATTAAAAACACCCATGATATGATATGATATGATATGTATCCTCTATAAAGGTTTTGACTTTGACTTTGTCTTTGACTTTCCTCTCCCTTCTCGTCATTATGTCTTCCGCAAGAGTGTTATAATGTTGTACTGAATTTCATAATGCAACGCTCGCGCGTGGGCGCGCGGCGCTGCAGTCCCACTCGCGCTCGGGATATTGTAATGATGGCAGTAAGCTAACTGTTTCAGAACCCCTTACAGAGGATTTAAAGCATGGGTGTAGATAAAGTTTTTAATTTATGCCGGGCACGCGAGTACATAGGGTATTGGCGTGGTGTATTTAGTCAGTAGCTTCATCCGCACTCATACATAATTCACTCATTGCTTTAATGCTGATTGTGTACTATGTTATTTTATGATTTCCATGGCATATTTCTAGGATTTTCGCTATCTTAATAATAACTTTGGGCCTGTCGTATGATATGTAACTACATATACCTACCTACCTCTTCTATGATATGATCCAAAGCTTTATTTAGGGTAAATCTAAGACCAAAGTTTCCACACCATTAGATTAGCCTTCGCACCCAAATGTTAGAAAAGTCGCAATAAAGGGTCTACAAAGGATAAACTGGTGCTATACGAAAATGACCCTTTTCCCGCCCTAACTTAACGTTGATCATGACAAACTTCAGGAAGTTCGTTGGTGGAATTTCAATGGCTTTAACCCGATCATTTGTTTGTAAGCCACAATCTACCTCTATCCTGACTTCTAGCTTTCTTTAACTTTGTCTCTCTCTGTCCCTCCTAGGTTTTTAAAAAAATCATTGCAATGAAAAAATAAAACGTCAAATAGGAATTCTATGTTACTATTGCCTCGGGACAAAGCATTAAAAATAATGCACGAAATATTGCATAAACTATAACAACTCGGAAATATTTGTCGAAAAGAAATGAAAAGGACATGTACCTAAGTAATGTTTTCGAGACTTTTGTACAGTAATAATTCTTATTTGTACTCATACTCGAGAGTGCAACTTAATCAAAGTGTACAACGCAGACAGGCGCATATTATGCATGGCGTGGAGTTCAATAAAAGACGTGATTGCATTACGATCTATTAATTAACCGAGCGAGCGCAAAGCGCGAGCATTTTATTATATGGGTTTGGGTTTACAAATTCTTTGATTACAATCAAAGTGTGTATTATCTATGGCGCGAGCGAAGCGCTCCGTTTCAGCTTGGGCAAAAAGGTTTTCGTAAGTCCGTCCGCTGTCCGACTTTCCGTTTGTTCTCCCTTTACAGTAGCTCTACCATGAGTTGATGCAAACTGTTTTCGCTACTGTAAACACTCTGATATACTGCTGACTGCTCACAGTTAATCAGAGTGAAAGAGAGAAAACGATAGTTTAAACAACGAAAACAGTTTGCATCTACTAAGTAAAAGACGTGCATTACCACACATGGTTTATTGCGACTGGCAAGGTGTGCGTGTCGCAGCGCACGTAGCTTATTCTATACAAACATAACACCTCCACCCTTATTAACTAATAGTCTTACTTTGACACCATCTGGTGACTCATGGTAGCCACAGATTGCATTTCTCAACCGATTCTTATAAAATTTTGTGAGCAGGTTCTATAATTATATGTTTTTTTTTATCAATAATGGTGGAGATATGGGGAAATATCATATAACAGCCATTTCGAAAAATGATCAAAAATGTTTCAAACGCGAGGTCTACGGCTCTACAGAGCCTGCTGTTATTTATTAAAATAATATGTCCCGACCGATTCACTGATTAACATCTGAACAGATCGGGCTGAAACCGCATGCAGATTATTAGGACTAAAGGAATTATCGAAATTCCCGCGCGGACGAAGTCGTGAGCGAAAGCTAGTCGTTTAAACGCTTAAAATAAACTAACCAATACAGAATGCTACGATAGGACTGTGCTACAGATTTAACATCTACGAGCTACGAACTAATAGTACGTACTATTATTTATTCTGTGCTACGAGAGGCATCTACGAGACTACGTGACGAGGTGTGTCTCACTCACAGCCTCCTCCGTACGTGTTCTTAGACATTTACGAATGTAGAATAGTTTTGTTTATAGTAACAGGGACTTCTTAAATCTTTTTTTAACTTTCTCTTAAGTATTTCCGATCGCAGATAGAGAGTAGGAGTAAATACAAATTATACAACATGCTACAAAATACCTCTAATGCCGAATATGGTAGTTAGGGACCATCAAACTGAACAACTTTTACTATGGGACCAACTCTGAAATCACGAAAAAAAAATCTGTTTCAGCTGTTTCAGATTTTGATATTATCGATAGTAATTTTTGTATGATACAATATACCAATATACCTAAAAAACAAAAATTTTAAGTTTAAGGTATTCCGGCCATTTCAGAACTGACAGACTTATGTTTATTCTCTCTACGATTGAAAACTAAATGATGACACGGGTCTCTTACTGATGTCACATGACGTAAATATAATCTTAAAATTTTGACCGGAAGTGGAAGATTTTCATAAGCTTCCGGCCAATTTTGTTTGCGATAATCTTCTGATCCTCGCTTAGCACAACTTTTCCGACCGTGTGCCATGCTTTTCATCGTGATGTCATATGACGTAGGCAATACTGTCGCGGGCTCACGGACTATTATTATAAGCGCCGCGTTTCAACAACCTATTACACAGACGCTACACAGTGACGTTTTTGCACACGCACAACTGTGTGCGTGAAGTCTAGGACTATCCAATGAGCACACGATTCGGCACACGAACTCGCGCGGTGGGGTGAGGTAATTGATTGCGGGGCGGGACGGAGAGTTCCTTTTCTGTACGGTAGTACCTACTTATATCTATTCTGTGGCAAAGTACTTACTTGGCGGGTACTCCCTATAGCTGATTTCGCTGTAGAGGGCGAAGGGAGACGCGCATGCGATGGATATCAGCCACAGGATCATGATGATGCGCGACGCCCTGGTCAGCCCGGCCATGGCGTACAGGTGGAGCGGGTGGCAGATGGCCAGGTAGCGCTCCAAGGAGAACGCTGATATCGTCAGCACGGAGACGTAGGTAGCCCTAGTAAGAAAACAAAACATTAAATTAAAGACAAGTAATACAAGGTGTTTGGAAATAGCCTTAAAAACCCTGGTAGATAGGGACCATCAAACTGAACAACTTTTACTATGGGACCAACTCTGAAATCGTGAATAAAAATTTGTTGTTTCATAAAAAAAAATATCAATATGTATGTAACATCTTATTTTTTTTTCGCGATTTCAGAGTTGGCACCATAGTAAGGCTGCCTGTCCATTGAGGCGGAGGGAGGCGGCGGAGCGGAGAAACGATGAAATATTAATCAATAGGATTACGGAGCGGAGATTTTATGCAATGGGGTTGGTAACGCAAAGTTAATTGTAGATGTCGCGTACGCTTTTTCCTAAGACAGTAGACGTTCAGAACAAAATGTATGGGAAAATAGGTATTTATTTTGTGGTATTTTTTTACCGAAAAAGACCCATTGACCTAAAATGTATATAAAAGACTATTCTACAATGCAAATGCTGGAATTGAAAGCCAAATTAAGACGTTTTTATTCTTACAGAATTTATCCATTTTTCTATATCCAGATTTTTCGGAAATTTGTAAGTGCCAACATTTTTAAAGTACAGTACACAGTACATACAGAATACATTCATACAAACATATATATTTTTACACAGAATTTAAGAATTTTAAAGCTAAAAGAACAATTTTTTAAGTAAAAATCTTACTGTAAAAAATTTTGGCACATGTCACTTGATCCTTTGTCTCTTTTTTACATAGACCGTGTCCGTATGATGTTAACTTCTCTTTTCCACGCTTTGTTGGTCTTCTTGAGCGCAGCGAAAATTTTTCTATGTCTATGGAAATTCCAGTCACAAAAAAAAAACACAATAGCTCTTAGATAAAAAGAAACTTATCAATAAAATGACCGAATTCTAACTTCTACTATCGATAACTGTGTAAGTAATGGCACCCAGAAACCTCTATCAATCATGCCTTTCACTCCACTGAAAAATTTCATACATCAGCCGAGCGGTTTGTATTATGGCTGAAAAATTGGATACCGCTGTGTGGAATAACTTATATTAGAAATATTGTTGTCAGAAACAGAAAATCATTCAATACAATGTTTTGTGAGAATTTCTAGAGGTTGAATAAAAATCATATGACTCTGAATCACAGGGCCTAAGTATTACAAAAAAACGCCCTTTTTAAAAAATCCAGAATTCCAGAGTACTGTCATTAATTATTACGCTTATACAGGGTGGAATTTTTTAATGCCACCTGGAGGGAAAGTACTCTAAATAATAGAGATAGCAAATTACTTTCAAAGGAAACATTTCTTTATTTTTGAAAACAAAACAAACTGCATTCAAAGATTTTTAAACATATGCTTCCCACACCCAGGAATCGAACCAGCTAAAATTCGAAAAAACAACATCCTGTGCTTTTATGTTATCAATCGTTAGGGTCAAACATAAGGTTCAAATCTCTCTAACAAACATGGTAAATTAAATGAAAGGAAAATCATTAAATCTAAACTTATTTTAATTGAACGAGAAAAAAGCTTAACTAATTAGTTGTTCGAAATTGGCCCCATGTTGCTGGATACATAAATTTATTATTTTAAGGAACTCATTTGCATGCAATGGATGCGTAATAGTCTGCATTATGAACATCTTATCGAAATAGTTCTACACAGATAATTTATTGTGAACTAACTAACATAATGGAGCCTTAAGTAAAAGTGCTTTATCTTGTCTTTCATGGTTTTCCTTTCATTTAATATACCATGTTTGTTAGAGAGATTTGATCCTTATGTTTGACCCTAACGATTGATATCATAAAAGTACAGGGTATTGTTTTTTTAAATTTTAGCCGGTTCGATTCCTGGGTGTGGGAAGCGTACTTTTAAAAAACTTTGAATGCAGTTTTGTTTCTTTTTAAAAATAAAGGAATGTTTCCTTTGAGTGAAATTAGCTATCTCCATTGGTTAGAGTACTTTCCCTCCAGGTGGCATTAAGAAATTCCACCCTGTATACTACTGTGCTTTCGATTCCAAAGTACCAGAGCGATTCGTATAGTATTTTTTTATTTAAACTATATTGCAAAGATAACAGGAAATGGCGGACTTAATGCCATAAGGCATTCTGTAACAGTCAACCGGTAAGAGTGTTAGAACTATACAATTTCAGGAATTGGCGGAATTAATGCCATAAGGCATTCTGTAACAGTCCGGTAAGAGTGTTATACATGTGTCGGCAATAAAGCAGAAATCTATAGTTATTATTTTTCATTATTATTTTATTTCATTGTGGTCTTAGCAATAGCAACAGGGGGTCTATTACGAAAAGTTTAATGCGATAAACGCAGGTGCGTCCGTGCTTCGTTTTGATTGTTTGAGGGTGAGTCGGTGTGACCACGGGTAAAAAAAATTCCCCGTAGTCAAACTGGTTTGGTAAAACGGTGTGACCACGGGTTGGTCGAGCTACAAAGGCGTCACTTTCGTATGCGATATTGCGAAGTGATTGCGTGAGTTTGACAGTTTCTCGCGTATCCGACATCGTTCGTTTAGTAGTCTATGGACTACGCCAATAGCCAAATTCAAAATGTTTGTTAATAACTACAACCAACGAACTGCGGACGACTATTGGCTCCGTGCACGCTTTTAGCGCCACCTAGCGTGTTGCAACTTTGTTGGATCTGACCTGACCGTTTTGACGTTTTGATATGTAATGGCGGCATTGTGACAAAATATTAAAAAATACTATACATATTGTGTTATTAATGTAAATTTCAAAATTACTGTGATTTGGGTGGACAAAGTGTTGTGAAATCATTTTTGGTCATTTAAATTAAATATGGCAAGTAAGATCTATTCAAAAAGAGTGTTTTATTTTGGTTATATTAGGGTTTGTTTACTTCTTTTTTAGTTGTAGATTTTGTAAAACAAGAGGATAAAGCTACTTTAATAATTTTATTAAGTAATAATAAATATATATAATTGGTCCTGTATCGCTAGTAATTAATTAAATATCGTTTTCTTTCAAACAGATTACAGAGCCTTCATTATTTCTACTTTTTGCCACCGTGAGCGCTGCGATCGATTATTATACCTTAAATGCTCTAAGCTTCGCACCCAGCGAATAGTGGCCAAGTGACTGCGTTACGCAATTGCGTACGTTATTTTCGTAATAGGCTACAGTGGTTGACAGCAAAACCGATCGGTCTGAAATCGATAAGGGATTCTTATTCACTTTCCTTCATTAAATAGTTTAGCAGTTTGAAACTTGAGTCACTTTAAATTCCAATACCCTTCATAAGCCTTGAACTTTAGCTTTATTGACAACTTTATCCGTCCATCATAATAGGGTAACATTATACGAGGACAAAAACTTGCTTTGGATCGCAAAGCTTACAACAAGCTTATGTTTCTCAGTATAATGTATAATATTGTAAAACTTCGGAACCTATAGAGCGTTACATAAACTGTTAACATTAGACTTGTAGTAACTAGGTTAATTTTGTTAAAATTGACAACACTCGGGTTTATTATTTAACTGGTATTTACAGAGACATAAAATTTGTTACAAAGCGGCACGTGCCATAATTCATGGTACATTGTTCAAACGAAAATCTTGTCTGCATCAGCTTTCAGTAGGTACTAGACGGGTGTGTAATGTATGACCTAAATTTACATGCACTAACGATCAGAGGATATAATAACATTTCATATAATTTCATTTGACATACCGATCAAATAATATAACATACGGTTAATATAATTTCACTTGACCTAAATACATGTGATATAAAAACTATTTGACACAATAATCATTTGATCTAATTAACAGATGATATAAAGCACATTTCATATAACATTCATTTACTCTATTCAACATTAAAAATAATTTTATTTGACCTATGATTTAAATGCTTTAAAAACAAGCATAGCCCAAAAATATGATTTCATTACTTATATATTTTTATCCACACCCATGCTTTAAATCCTCCATAAAGGGTTCTAAAACAGTTAGCTTACTGCCAAAATTACAGTATCGCTCCGCTGCGAGTGGTCAAAACACTAACCTAACCTACCTGGTGTATTACAGCGGGGGGCCTGGGGCCAGCCGCCCTGCACCCCCAGCAAGTATTTTGCAAGCAAGCACCGAACATGCAAGTATGCAAGCAAGCATGCAGCAAGCAAGCAAGCATGCAGCATGCAAACAGCCATGCAGTAAGCAAGCATGCAAGCAAGCATGCAAGCAAGCATGCAGCGTGCAAGCAAGCATGCAGCATGCAAGCAAGCATGCAACATGCATGCATGCATTGTGGTCAAGCATGCAGCATGCAAGCAAGCATGCAGCATGCATGCAAGCGTTGTGGAACTCCGCTGCGAGTGGTCAAAACACTTACCTAACCTAACCTACTGGTAAGTTACATGCATGCTTGTATGCTTGCTTGCATGTCTAGTCATTGTTATGTTATAATATATGTACGCTAACAGATGTAAGTACATTAAACATTAGTGGATTTGATAATTAAGCAAGCATCATAATAACAAAAGCTAGTTATTTCTATTTTATAGTAAAAGTTGATTATAAAATGTAAAATTAGATCAAATTATATGTATATCGAATGATACTTATGGGATATAAACGTTAGAGCAAATGTAAATATGGCAAATAATAATGATGACAAATGAATAATAGGTTAAATAAAAATTATGTCATTTATTTTTAGGTCAAATAAAAATTAGATGAAGTCAACGTTAGTGACATTGAAATTAGATTAACTGTTTTTATGGCAACCGAATCGCACCCGTACTAGACGTGTGCGCCGATCGGCGTGGCGCACGCCGCCGGTCATTTTAGCCACGCCGCCGCCGCCGAATTTTTCATTGGCGTCTTCGGCGTCAAAATTCAAGTGTAACATGTGTAAGAAACAAGTACAAAAGCATGCATTTATTATGCATTGCATTGCATCTATATATTATATGATACCTATCTCAAAGATTTATTATTTTCCTCTCTTTTTTGCATTAGTGATTGTTGCCATAGAGGTTTTTTGTTATTGAGATTTTATAATAGTATTTAGTCATCATTATCGCATCAGCCGCACTACACCCACTGCTGGGTATAGGTAGGCCTCCCCAAAGATCTTCACGACGATCGGTCCTACGCTGCCCGCATCTAGCGGCTTCCCGCGACCTTCACCAGATCATCTCAGTCGGTCCACCTTGTTGGGGGCCTACCCAAGGAGCATCTCATCCGGAGTGCAGTTGACATTCCAACCTTTCCGCCCCAACCACCATTGGTTTTTTCGCAAATGTGTCCCGCCCACTGCCACTTCAGCTGAGCAATTCTCCGAGCGATGTCAGTTACTTACGTTCTCCTACGCATCTCCTCATTTCTGGTTCGATCATGCAGGGAAATGCCGACTATGGCTCTCTCCGTCGCACACTGGGTGAGAGCCTTCTTATGAGACCCACAGTTAGCGACCACGTATTACTACGGTAAGTCAACACTGGTAACACACACTGTTCATAGACTTTTGTCTTGAGACACAGGTAAGTTAGACGCGAAGTTTTGTCGAAGCTTCCCGAATGTTGCCCATCCGACCTGGATTCGACGAGAGATCTCTTTTTCGAAGTTGAAATTATACGTAACTGGACTTTCTGTCCTTGGTAAACGTAATGGTCAGCAAATTCGAGTGTACTGTTCCCAACATGAGCTGGAGTGGGTATGTGTACAACACGGGCCATCGACATGATTTTCGTCGTATCCATCTTTATTCTAAGACCCACTTTTTGGGAGGCACTACGGATATCTTCGAGCATTATGTTCAAGTCTTCCATGGTCTCAGCCATAAGAACGATCATCGGCAAAACGAAGATGTGTTATGTACTGGTCATTAATGTTGATTGATACCGAGTCCTTTCCAGTCCAAAAGCTTAAAGATGTCCTCCATCGCAGTTGTGAACAGTTTCGGAGATATAACGTCTCCCTGTCTCATACCTCGCTATAGTTGGATGGGATCTGTGCTCGGATTCTGTACTCGGGCCGACATGGTTGCATTTTCTTATAAGTGTCTCAATACCTCGATATACCTAGTCCACTTGGTGCACCTCTGAAGACTGCAGCACTGCCCGGGTCTTAATCGAATCACAGACTTTCTCATAGTCCACGAACGCCAAGCAAAGTGGCAATTTATACTCCACGGTCTTCTGTATAACCTGCAGCGTATGGATGCGGTCTATGTTGCCAAAGCCTTTTCAAAATGCGGCTTGTTCGGGAGGTTGTAAGCCGTCGAACTTGCGAGCGCGACGATTCGTAGGATTCGTATTCTTCAAGAGGGTCTTGTCACCCTGTTTAAAGAACAGAATCACCTCACTTTCACCTCACTTATGTTCCATGTCTTCGGCGTTCTGCCCTCGACGATTACGCAATTAAAAGGCTCCTGGAGGTCTTCCATTCGACTTATTTTGACCATCCACGCTGATTACGCCGATGACGCCGCCGCCGCCGACAATTTAGACGCCAGACGCCGCCGCCGGTCAAATGACCATCGGCGCACACGTCTAGTAGGTACCAAAAACGGCTCAACAGATTTTTGCACCTGCCCGGCCGAAATGGTTTTAGTATCTACATATTTACATTTGGTACGCACAATAAACAAAACTGTTTTTACCTGTGATTAAATTAAAGTTAATAAACCACAGATATAAACATTTTAACAACAGAAATATTTTCAGTTGCCAATCAGAAAGAGCCTTGGCTGGTTTGCGTGGGCCATATTTTTATATAGAAAACGTAAACTTGTAGCCACCAAAAAAATCATACGATAAGCTAAAGAGTTTACCTAGTTGCTACAAACATTAAATTCGTATAAACTTCTCAGATGATGTAAAAAAAATCTGAATATCATCAAAAGCGCTTGTCGCGGGCCATATTTTTGGCGTAAATAATAGCGTAAACGTATTGAATTCTACATCAAAATACACTTTAACGTACTGTGCAGTTGCTCCAATAACTTTTTTTCAAGAAAGATAATTGTGCTAAAGATAAAGACGAAAAAACAACGAAAAACATCTAAAAAGTGCAGAAGTGAGGTTATTTTCCATACTCTTTACACGTAAAGAAAAAGACAGAGACAAATGATTTCGCATAACGGAGCCTTAATTAGCCCAGAGTCCATTACAACTCTGTAAATATCCAAAGGCTATGTATGGACAAAAATAAACAAAAACATTATACAGCTACTGCTAACAGCTTTAGTCACCTGTGTAAATCCCACATAAAATATTAGACTTATGAATATAAAGCATTTTCTATCAAATAAATTAAAAATAAAGAATCTTTCCACGAGAAATTCAAGCTATTTGTCTATTTGATTTAACATCACTTTGATTTTCTTGCAGTTGGAAACTAATTAATTAATACCTACATACAGCTTGACCATAAAAAGTTGACAAAAATTGAGGGCGCCACTTTCTATGTAAATACGTCAAAATCACGATATAATTTGGCAACACTGACTATATTTTGTACTGAAAAATTTAAGTTCCATTTTATTTAATTTCAACTCTTTATGGCCAAGCTGTGCACGTACGAGTATGTTTTATTCATTTTTTCTCTATAGAAAATAATATTTAGTAAAAATTATTGATAATGTTCAGTCACTGCCGGATTTAAGCACAGGCTACATAGGCTGCAGCCTAGGGGCCCGCACCACAAGGGGGCCCGCACCACATGTTTTTTTTTTCATTTATTAATTACGCGGATGAAACCACAGATTACAAAACAAGTGGATGAAACTGACTGAATATCGCGCTGCACGGCCGTTTTATTACGAAAGACAGGCACGATCACAAGATTAGTAGCTGAAACACACTAAATATCGCGCTGCACGGCCATTTTTTTGCAATCGATAGGCAAGATTAGAAGATTAGTGGATGAATCTGTCTATTAATCGCGCTGCGCGGCCATTTTTTTCCCTAAAGATAGGCATGATTAAGATTAGTGGCTTAAACTGACTAAAAATTGCGCTGCGCGGCCATTTTTATCAGGCAAAATTGAAAATCTTGGAATCTCAGATGGGGGGCGCATCGTAGAAATGTCGCCCATGGCGCTGTTAGTGCTGAAACCGGCACTGCTTGGATCCGCCCCTGCCGTGTGTGCGTTGACACCGCTCTACAACTGCGCTTTACTACTATATAGACGGGGGCCCGCACCACAGAATGAGCCTAGGGGTCCATAGTTCTTAAATCCAACCCTATGTTCAGTGGTTTTTACCACTACCTAACAGTCGTCCGGACTGCCATGTAACTAGATGTAATATAAAACTTAAGCTTCAGAAATGTAAATTTATAACAAATATGATATGGGCCCTTTGATTAAAAATAATGATATACAGGGTGTCCCAAAACTTTGCCACATGGAGGGAAAGTACCTACCCTAAATATTAAAGATAGGAAATTTTACTGAAAGAAGACTTCGTTTTGTTTTAAAAAAATAATGCGAACTGCATTCACAGTTTTTTTTTTAAACGCATTAATTCCCATACAAATTGATACAATACGTAATAATTAAAATTTAAATGTTAAATTTCATGGTCTTCCTTTTGTTTAAGATGCTGTGTTACTTAACAAAAAACAATCCTAATGAGTGACCCTTTCGATCGGTATCGTAAAAATAAAAGATTGTTCTTTTTCTAATTTGGTGGGTTCAATTCCTGGCTAAGGCATGCGATTTTTCGAAAATCTTTGAATTCAGTTCTAATTAGTTTAAAAATCAAAATGAAGTCTTTTTTCAGTAAAATTTCCTATCTTCAATATTCAAGATACTTTCCCTCCGTGTGCCAAAGTTTTGGGACACCCTGTATACTTACCTCTTATATTATAAGTACGATTCTGAAATTAACGTTGAATATGGGGTATATTCAACGCTACAATACCCCCACTTTTGACCTGCAAAAAGGTGGCCTGTATTACCTGAAGTTTTGAGATCAACATGCAAAATGTCACCCTGCCAAAAGAGTTTTTTTTTTAATTATAGAGATACAAACTTGAATATATATATGAAAAATGTGCGAGTTACCGATCACAATTTCACCAAATTTTGCTCCAACATGTTACCCGATAAGTAATGATATTATCCCTACACAAAAGGCTTCGATTTTAAATTATAAATGGAGGTATTTTTGCCTAGTCAGTTGGATGATGGCGCTTCAGCTTTACATGTCATGTTTTCATTATTTTATCAGGAGAATTTAATCTGTTACAATAAATTCCCATTTTGAGTATCAAAAATACTGAATATAGCGTTCTGAAATACTAAGTAGGCGAGACGTTATGAGGGCGACTACAAATGTTGAAAATGGGTGACTTTAAAATACAAATTGAGTAACTAGTTATTCAGAACGGGCGATCAAATTACTATTTGGGCAACAACCTTAAGACTTATTTAAAAAAAGTAACTATTATTCTAATCGAGATGACAAAAATACCATGTTGGGCAACTTAAATCAGTTATATAGTTACCTACTTGTATAATAGTTGCCCACTCAGTAGGTATTTTTGTCACTCATTTAGAATTTAAATTAAATTATTTTTCTCCCCATGTAGTCGCCCGTTTTACGTATTTTTTGTAATCCTCAGTGTTCATCGTTATTTTGTCGCCCAAAAAATAAACCGCGGCCCGGTTTAGTATTTAAGTATCCCATTAACAGTCGCCTTTAATTATTTCCAGTCACCCAATTAAATAATTCCCGAAATAAATCAGTAACAAAAATTCATAATTTTAAAAGCAAGCAATAAAGAGCAAAAGTCAATAGTACATTATGATACAAGTTAGCTTAGGTTACTTATTGCACACAAGGCTGTAGGTTGCAGCCCGAGCCGCAGGCGAGGGCGTAACTCATCCGAGTGTGCAATAAGTAAGAGCTCACGAGTTTCATACGACGTTTTTCAACAGCGAGGAAAAAACAAAGTAATTTACCACACAGCAACAAATACGACAAAAACAAAATGATAATCATGATGAGAAAGGCGCGCAGGTTTTTTTTTTGTTTTTTTCACACGCCCAATGCAAGAATATTTTGCGAACAAAGGGGTTAGTGAGCATACAGCCAACTTCAAAATTATAAATTTAGGTGATAAAATGCTAATATTTTAATATTTTTTAACAAAATATTGTAAATAAGAAATAATTTGATAATAATAAATATTTGTTTGACTTAATTAAGGACCTACACATTTATTTATTCCAAAAATGCAAATGAATTTTCAGCGGCATAAAACCTCTTTGTTGTTACTAAAAAAAATAACTGTATTACCCGGTTAAATTGAAAATGCTCTATTTACTCGCATAGAACTTGCAGTAAGGTACTAATTTAACTTTGTAGGGATAATTCTATAACCAACTAGTGTTTTATATATTATTGCACGCGTTTGTTATAGTTCGGTCTATGGCCCTAAAAGCGATGTATTAGGGCTCACTTTACGAGCAAGTGTGTTGAAAAAATAATTATTGTTCTTAGGACAGTTTCGTTTTGTACGGTGACAAGGAAATGCCTGCCTGTTAGGTTGAAAAGTGGGTTATCTGTAATCAGAACGAATTTCGGAATTAGATTTGCGAGTCACGCAATCGGTCGGTCAAAATTTGAATACTAAATTATACAGAGGGCCTATCCTATTACAAAAAAGCATCGCGACAAGCGTACAATGTTTGTCCCACTCCGTGACATTATTAACTAATTTATAAGGTTTAAAATCAAGCAAATCGATCAACGAACATCGTCCGACTATCGTGATTCTTTTTGTAATAGGCCCTTTGATCTTTTGCGGTATTGGTAGCCATATTTAAAGAATTTTTCAACACACTTGCTCGTAAAGTGAGCCCTAATACATCGCTTTAAGGGTCATAAACCGAGCTATAACAAACGCGTGCAATAATATATAAAACACTAGGTTGTTATAGAATTATCCCTACAAAGTTAAATTAGTACCTTACTGCGAGTTCTATGCGAGTAAACAGAGCATTCCCAATTTAACTGGGTTATACAGTTATTTTTTTAGTTACAACAAAGGGGTTTTATGCCGCTGAAAGTTCATATTCATTTTTGAAATAAATAAAGAGTTTTTGGCGGGATTTTGTCGAGTTCAGTTCGGTGACTATTTTAATTATTCGCAAATTGAATCATAGTGGATATTGTGTCTTAAAATTGGTGCAGTTTTGTGGTACAAGTGTCTACGCAACTGAACAATATGTGGGATAATGGAAATAGGCGCGATCTTGGTTGTGTGAAGCTGAGACTTTTATTGTAGTGGTCGCTACCTCGGCAAAACTTACCGAGTAAACTGTCTTGATATACTTGCTGCCAAATGCTCAAGCAGCATTGGAATGTGATGCACCCGCATTTTAATGTAAACTGAAACAATCTACTAGAAAATCAAGAAATACTGAACTATTCAAAACATGATACTGGCAAAAATTACTTCCACGAGGAAAGTAGATTGCCATAACAAAAATAAGAAGAAGAAATAAATAAATATGTAAGTCTTTAATTAAGTCAAACAAATGCTGTGTGATAAATAAATTACTTTGTATTTTCCTTGCAAATGTGTTGAAAAACGTCGTATGAAAGTCGTGGGCTTTTACTCATTGCACACTCGGCTGAGTTACGCCCTCGCCTGCGGCTCGGGCTGCAACAACCCACAGCCTTGTGTGCAATGACCAACCTAAGCTAACTTGTCTCATAATGTACTATTAATGACCTGCAAAATAAATAAGATGAGACGTTTAAATATCTTTAACATTATACTTATACCAAGGAGGTTTATAATAGGGAGTGAGTACACTTCAAAAATTTTCACCTATCGTTTAAAAGAAATTCAACTTTATTGCATTGCTCATAGAGTTGAAATTCTATCGACGACATTGACTGAAGGCACTACTGTGTGAATGAGACAACACCAGGTGGAGGTCGGTGTCTCGTTCGCACAATTGCCATTACTAAACAATAATACTACGATAGTAGGACTAAAAATATGTACGTTACCAATCAAGTAGTGTATCAAAATTAATGATTCGGAGTGGGAAGTCGAATATATATGACGGAGTGCCGAGCTGACTATTTAGTTCAGCCATATCCATGGGCGTTAGAGAAAGCGAAGAGGTATGCAGAATTGCGAGCGTACGTACAGCGCCACGGCTCACGATCGAATGTGTCCCAGTGGTTGTCTTCCGCTTGCGCGGGTGCGGGTTCGAGCTGCTGCTCCTTCCCCGGGCTTCATCTCATGAGGCCACTGCCCCATGGTGTTGTGTGCCGCTGTGCGCGGCCGCCTTACGGCGAATGGAGTGACCCCCGCCGGAGGTTGCTGCGCGGCCCTCTGCGCGGTCTGCCGCACCGGGTGAGACCCCCATAGTGGGGGAGGCCCAGCGAGCGCCTGCGAACGGGCCACGGCTTAGGCAACGGGGTAGGGGTTATAATTTGGTGAGTGAAGTTCAGGGTGGGAGGGTGGGATTGGGTGAGGTGGGCTGGGGAGATGGCGGGGGCACAATGTGACGGGGCAGCGCCTTCTTTGTCTTCTTCTTGGCCCATGTATTGGTGATGGTGGGGGAAGGAGCTCTTCCCGCTGGTGGTGTGGTAGACGATGGTGGAGGTGGTGTTGATGGTATTGGTGGTGGTGGTGATTGTACCGGAGCTATGCCCCGCAAGTGTTGGTGAGGGCCATGATCGGCGCGGTGGAACATGCCACGCGCCAGGCGGCCCACGAAGACCTTGACCGGCTCCACCTTGAGGTCCCGTTGGATCACCTCATTGCGGACGTAGCGCCCCGCCTGGGTGATAATGCGGAGCGCCACGTTCTGCTGCTGCTGCAGTCGCTCCCGCTGTGTCTGCGAACAGAGAGAGTACCACGCCGGTGCGGCATAGGTAAGCCGCGACCGGACGTGGGTTTTAAAGATTGCCCTCTTTGTCTTGAGGGGAAGACGACTTTTTAGAACGGGGCTAAGAATGGCCCTAGCTGCTCGAGCCGAGGTGGTCGCATGGTCCACCTGGGCGACCATGTTGAGGTCGCGGTCGATGTGGCAGCCAAGGTACTTTATGGACGGCTGCCATTTGATGGTCTCGCCCCTCAAGGTAAGCTGCGGTGGCAGCTTCTTGCGCGACCCAACGAGGATTGCGGTGGTCTTGCCCACGTTCACCGCAATCCTCCAGTTGTCCAGCCAGGGCGGGAGAAGGTCCAACTGTTTCTGTAGCCGCATTGCGGCGGCTTTGGGCCACGGGGAGGAAGTGAAAAAGGCACTGTCATCAGCGAACAGCGCCAACTCAACCCGTGGCTCCCACTCCTTTAGGTATTCATTGAGAGAAGGCATATCATTTGCATAGACGGCGTAAAGGATGGGAGATAGGACGCTACCTTGCGGGACTCCCGCCCTTATGGGGCGCAATTCGGACTCTTTGCCCTCCACCGCCACTGTGAATAGCCGGCCTTCTAGAAATGAGGCCAGCAGTTGGACGAGGGCTGGGTGTACCTCGGTATTCTTGGCCAATTTATATATGAGACCGGGATGCCATACCCGGTCGAAAGCTTTCTCTATGTCTAAGGAGGCGGCTACGGTGCAGTTACCTTTGTTTTGGTGGTCGGCCATATGATTCAGCACGCGCGCCAGCTGGAGCGTGGTCGAGTGCCCGCTGCGGAATCCGAACTGGTCGTCCCTCAGAGTGATGGAGGGACAGAGGCGACGCAGCAGGAGGTGCTCAAACAGCTTGGCCGCGTGGTCGAGCAGGGTGATGGGTCTTTGGTTGGCGGCCTGGCGGCGATCTTTACCTGGTTTAGGGATTGTGATGACTCTACCATTCTTCCAGGCGGCTGGGAAGTACTTGCACCGTAGCGCGGCATTGAAAAGGCGGGTTAATGTTGCCCACCCCTTTCTGGGGAGTGTCGATAGGGCCATGGGTGGCAGGTTGTCCGGCCCTGGGGCCTTCTTTGGGTTCAGGTGGAGGGCCGCCTTCTTTACCTCCGCTGGCGAGATAAAAGCTTCGCCTGGTAGTGGCGGTGGGGTGATGGCCAGGTACTCCACCACTTCGGAGATTACTGCTCTGTGATGTTGAGCCGCTGCTGGGGCTGCTGGGTGAGGAGAGAACTGGATGGCCAGGTGCTCGGCCAGAATACGGGCCCGGTCAAGGGCGGCGTATCTCCTCTGGCCGTCGGCGTCCAGTAGGGGGTACGTGGGTTGCGGGGTCCTCGTCAGACACCTGTTCAGGGTATGGAGGCTGGGCGGATGCTCGGCTGCACGGTCGATGGTGGCCTCCCAAGTCGACCCGCGCCACATACTTATCGCCTCCCGGAGCTCAGTAGTGGCTTTGTTGAGGCTCGTTTTCACCCGTGGACATCTGGATTGGGTCCACATGCGTTTCAGCCTCCTTTTTTCCTCCAGCATTTTTTGAAGGTGGCGGGGGAGGGCATCACGACGTTGGGTTGAAGGAGCTGAGCTGGTGTGGGAGGCCATCACTTCCTGCATTTTAGTGGTGTAGCTTTTGATGGCGGCGTCTATCTCCTCCCTGGTGGAGAGAGGGCCAGGCAGACTGACGTTCGCCATGGACGCTTTGTAGGCCTCCCAATCGGTCTTACGTTTGATTCGTGGGGGGGCCACAGCGTCTGGTGCGGTGGCCATTGTTACCAGCAGCGGCAGGTGTGGCGTGTCGGCCTCGAACAATACCTCCACACTGATGGGGCTGTCGATGCCCTTGGTGAGCACCACATCTATGGTGCTGGGCTGCTGGCCGTCTACGATCGGGAAGTGCGTGGGCGAGTCTGGACCCAACACCTCTATGTCTCTCACCGTGGTGGCCTCCAGCAGGCGGCGGCCGTCGGATGAGGTGGTGCTGGACCCCCACGCTGGGTGCTTTGCGTTAAGGTCCCCTGCCAGCACGGTGGGGGTCTGGTCTGTAAAGATGGCGTCAATATCTGGTGGATGGATGCCCGAGTGGGGAGGTCGGTAGGCGGCGAAGATTTTCAATTCAGCTCCTCCCGCGCGCACCCTCACTCCGATCGACCTTAGGCTCTCGAAGTCTGGCCATGGAAGCTCGACGTGTCCCAGTGCGAGCGCCGCCTGCTTATAAAGGCCGGCCGGTCGCCCCACTAGTCACGCCACCACTCACGCCACGCGGCGCAACAACATGCAAAACTAGTTCGGGCGCTGACGTCACTCGCAAGCCCGCACGGACGTTAGTCCCCTCTTTGATAATTTAACTTGATTTTATGACTTAACAATGTTTTACCATTGTTTTATTGTTTTAAATTGTAATTATTATTGATTAGCAAATAAAAACAACATGAAATTACAATAAATGCGTAAAACAACATAAACGCGCCGTCACGGCCGTCCTGCGCCTTCACACGTCCTCGTGTGTCTCGTTATCAGACTTGTCCTAAAAAAACAAAATATGCTGAGTTGTATATTCGAGCTCGGCCATTCTGGCCCCTAAAAAAAGAACAATTATCTTACTGATTACAACAATTTCACACAGACAGATCGTCACACTGACGAATCTTCACACAGACGGATCGACACACAGATGGATGGTCACACAGTCCGACTGCAAAGAATACATGACCAAATGACCATCAGCCATTTACTCTGAATACATAGTAGTACCGATTGTCACACAGACTTTGGTCACACAGACTTGTCACACAGACTTTTGTCACACAGACTTGTCACACAGACTTTTGTTACAAGACTTGTCACACAGAATTTTCACACAGCGATCACCACATTTAGTAGCATATTTCACTAGGTGACAAAGTGATCACTACATTGCGTAGCATATTTCACTGGGTGGATCACTACATTAAGTAGCATATTTCCTCTTTCCACAGAACACACAATAGTACCAATTGTCACACAGACTTGTCACACAGCGATCACTACATTAAGTAGCATATTTCACTGGGTGGCAAAGTGATCACTACATTGAGTAGCATATTTCACTGGATGGATCACTACATAGAGTAGCATATTTCCTCCATTAATAACGAATATTTCATACGAATACTTACTTTTGCCGTCATCGGCACATCCAGAAATCTATGACCATCGAAGGCCAAAAGACATTGCACCGTAAATAAATAAGTAACAATAATAAACAATAATAGTAGGTATGTAAGTTCTAAAAATTTTAATTTTTGAACTCACGTTCTTTAGGTTCCACTATTCGACTAGGATCCACACGTTTCATCTAAATGGTTAGCAAAGTACATTTATTAGTATTTTTGTGATCAGAAAAATGTATCCAGCCACTATTTCTAAATTAATAACAATGAATGTCAAAGAGGAATTAAAAGTTTTTTTTTTGTTTATGTTTTTTTTGTAAAGAAAACTAAGTGATGTATGCTGAGGATTATGAAATTAACGAAGCAGTGGACGGTGAACAAGTGACATTTTTATTTCGAATTAAAGAAATTCGTTTTGTTCAGCTAAAAAAAACATAGAATACAATAAGCTCAAAACGGCGAAAACTTTTTAAAGCCAACACAGATGATGGTCTATCTGTAAAATGATCCAGTTTGCAAAAGGTAGTTATAAAATAAGATTAAGCTATTTACGTACATTCTAAACTTTACCTTCTCCGTATTAAAGTTCATGTTTCAGAAAAAAATAGTGTTTTTTTTACAAGGTACCCGGTAGATTTAGGTGAATCATAGATTGTTATTTTCACATCACTTTAGACTCGATTCACACTTGTAACGATGCTACATCCCTAAACCCAAAATCTACCCTCATATCATTTTTATCCATGATTCTATCTGGTATCTGGTCGCGTCGGCCATATTTAGACACTTCCGATCCAGCCTGTCTGCGTGCCAGAGCATTGAGTCGAGTTTTCGTGCTCCTCATTATTGCGGTCAAGTTTGAATACCTACAAGGTTGTCGCCGCGAGTTATCCGAAGACTATTGTGATTACCCAAATAATAATCAACGTCGGAGATTCTAAGAAGAAGTGAGACGCGCATCCACCACAGCCAGCACGCGGGAGCAACGATCGAACCAGGTTAGCCCACTCAATTCCTTCTCCTGTAATCTTTCCGTGTAGGACCATATTATCGAAAATGTTTTAAGTTCAATTACTAGTATTTTAGTTAATTTTAACTTTATACTAAATATAATATCAAGGTTTATGAAGGATCCAATAACAGACAGTCGCAAACCTCCTAAAGTGGACTTCATGATGCTGCTGAAGCTCTTCTGCTTAAAAAGAATCGGTGTTGATAATGTTTGAATCAGTTTAACAAAATACAAAAAGCAACACCCCACCGTTTAAGTGTAGTCTTTGGCACACAAAAAAAAAGGTTTGTTTGAGCCATAGACATAGAAAAATTTTCGCTGCGCCCAAGAAGACCAACAAAGCGTGGAAAAGAGTAGTTAACATCATACGGACACGGTCTATATAAAAAAAGAGACAAAGGATCAAGTGACATGTGCCAACATTTTTTTACAGTAAGAGCCCCTAACGTCCCGCCTAGCAAATGAGCAATCACAGTTTGTTTAACTTATTTTTTAATCTTAATTAGAATTTAAAATAAAGGTATCGTGGAGCTATGGTATCTTCTGCTCTAAGCAATTGTGATGTGACAAAAAGAAACAATCCAAGTAATCACACTTTTCAAAGGTAAATAAGATATTGCCACACATTTCTGTAAAACCAAATTTCGCTACATTTATTCGTTTATCGACAAAGAAAACAGTATGGAACATAGTTTATTAACTTCCTTTGCCATAATATGGTCATATTTTATGAATCTAAATCATATTTTACGTATCTCATATAAAATGTATTGATTCGTTTTCGGATCACCTGTTTATTGACTTAGTTGTTCTTTGACATTCTATTTCTATGGCCCAAGGTTTGAGCATTTCGTCACAGTATTAAAATTTTTGCAGACAGGAACTACAAAATCAAATTAGCGGTAAAAATAGTTTCAGGCAAAAATAGCGAGAATAAAAGAAAAAATACAACTTAAAACAAAACATAAACAAAAAAATGTCATTAGCGTCCGTCCATAGATTAGGTTGATAGGGTGATGGCAAAGTATATTTTACAATTCATGTGGGCCAAGAAGGTATGTCCGCCAGAATTCCTGTTTACTGCACTTACGCTCTCCTAGAATGAATCAGTTTTCAAACAAATTTTTAGGATGGAACAAAAATGGTCAAAATAAAACTTTAGAAAAATTAAGTGTCTCTTGTTTTCATACGGGTAAAAAAAATTTGTGAGTAATTAAATAATGGCAGTATAGTTTTGTTTCATAAATTCGCAATTTACTTTTTATTATGCAACTTATCAGAAAAACTTTTGATAGAAATGATTCCACTAACCAATTCTAAATATCGCCGAGCAATCAATCATTCCGCTGCACGATTTATAATTACTGAAAATAAAAATATGAAGTTCTTCATGTTTATAATCGCCAAAATCCGAAATTTACGTGGTTTTTTCGATTTTTGACATAGTTGCGTTCGGCTCTCGAGGTCACAAACTTGGATTATTTATTCGACCAACATCATAAACAAGTCTGTGAACAATAATTTTCAAGTATTTTGTTTCTAATTCTGTTATAGGCTCTGAGGGAACATCGGTATCATTGACATTACTAGAATCATTAATTTTTTTCGCTAAACTCACATTGAAGAAGCCCAACATAATTAAATCTTGCCCTATTATGATGTTATGAATACCAACGAAGAATTGGGAACCTCATAAAATAATAATTCAGCTGAATAATTCTAAAAAGTAACAATCAAAATAATTTGAGTATTGCATCGTAGGCTTAATTTTCCTATCCCTCAAAGTGAAGCTGAAACATAGTATTTCTCTTCTCTGTAAAACGTCTCTTTTGTTAATGAACATTCAGGAACCGAAATGAAAACAAAATGAAAACTTTTCACCAATATTGTAGAGGTGGTCCACCGCTGGTGTGATAGTCCTAAGCTAACCCTTCGCTCAGCCGTGGATTAGGTTTGTAGAGCGTGGACCAGCGTGTGTGTCCACATGTCCCCTTCACTTCACCACTCGGGCAGCCCGAAAAAACCCTGTACAATGTAGCAGCAGGAGCTTCGATGGCATCAATCGTACAATGCAACCTTGTAACGGCTGCTGTGCACGTTACCATGCAGCTTTTTAACCTCAGGGAGCCTTACTAAGGAGCATAACCAACTGGCAAATAAAAACAACATGAAATTACAATAAATGCGTAAAACAACATAAACGCGCCGTCATATACTATTTAAATATTAATTTTAGAATAACACATAATAATTGTAATATAAAACAGAACTTTTTTGATTTAATTAGATATCTACAATAATGCTAATCAGCAATCATCGGTGAGGTGGTAATAAATAGAAGTGTCAATCCTGGCAACTCCGATTTTGACCTTGAATTTCAATTTAAGAATTTCAATCTATAGGAAATGTAACTTTACAAAACTAGTGTGACCATAAATACTTCACCATTTCAGATTTCCAAAAAAAACGAAATTGTTCTATTGAAATGGCTAGAGGTCGCAGGCGAGACGGTAAAATTAATAATAATAATCAAATTCATGTTTGTGCGCCTATTTCGATGAAACTCGGTTTCTGGTACTATTTCAACATGAAATAACAACGCAATGTTGAAAATTTTAAAAATCCAAGATGGCGGCCTACTTTTTTGTTTTTGGGCCGATTTCGATGAAACTCGGTTTTTGGAACTATTTTGACAAGAAAATAACAACGCAATTTTTAAAAAACTAAAAATCCAAGATGGCGGCTAACTTTTTTGTTTATGGGCCGATTTCGATGAAACTCGGTTTTCGGTACTATTTTGACAAGAAAATAACAACGCAATTTTGAAAATTAAAAAATCCAAGATGGCGGCCAACTTTTTTGTTTTTGGGCCGATTTCAATAAAACTCGGTTTTTGGAACTATTTTGACAAGAAAATAACAACGCAATTTAAAAAAAACTAAAAATCCAAGATGGCGGCCATCTTTTTTGTTTTTGGGCCGATTTTGATGGAACTCGGTTTTTGGAACTATTTTGACAAGAAAATAACAACGCAATTTTAAAAAAACTAAAAATTCAAGATGGCGGCCACCTTTTTTGTTTTAGGGCCGATTTTGATGAAACTCTGTTTTTGGTACGATTTTGACAAGAAAATAACAACGCAATGTTGAAAACTTACAAAATTCAAGATGGTGGCCAACTTTTTTGTTCTTGGGCCGATTTCAAAAACAAATTAGCAGCCATTTTGATCTTTTTTTATTTTTCCATCAGTTTACATTGAGTTGTTTTTTCTTGTCAAAATAGTACCAAAAACCGAGTTTCATCGAAATCGGCCCAAAAAACAAAAAAGTTGGCTGCCGCCTAAGATTTTTAGTATTTTAAAAAATTGCGTTGTTATTATTTTGTCAAAATATTACCAAAAACCGAGTTTCATCGAAATCGGCCCAAAAACAAAAAAGTTGGCTGCCATCTTGGATTTTTATTTTTTTCAATATTGTGTTATTATTTTCTTGTCAAATTAGTCCTAAAACCGAGTTTCATTAAAATCAGCCCCAATCACAAATAAAAGAGTTGGTTGCCATATTTGTTTATATTTTTTACATTTCGTTGTTATTTTTTATCAAAATAGTAGCAAAATCGAGTTTCATCAAAATCGGCCCACGAACAATATAGTTGGCCGCCATCTTGGTTTCTTTTTATATTTTTAACATTGTGTCGTCGTAAATCTCATGCACCCATTTTATTAACTTCACAAGTAAAGAAATTGGTGCAAGAATTTCAGACCTTATTGACATATTTACCAAAATAACAGTTTTTAATGAAACAGCAAAGTAAATGAACAAGTATAATTATGGGAAAAAGCATCCGAATTTCAAAGGTCAATAAAGTCGAAAATCGTTTGCATCTTTTTTTGACTACAGATCACTAGACAATGTTTTCCTACTTTTACTTGTTTTTCCAACATTCATTTGTTTTTCCGAAGTTCACGCACATTGTATTTTTATAAAAAAAATGGAATAAACTTTAAAGTTGCGTAATTATTTACACTTGAACTTAAATTGAATTGAATAAACTAGATTTTGTATTGGTTGAATTACCATATTTAAAAAATAAAAACAAAAAAGCAATTTAATAAAAACGTGATAAATAAATTGTTCCAAATTTTTTTTAAATAAATAATTATTTTCTGTTTTTTAGTTAACGAGCTAAATTAAAAATATACCACCGCCTATCAGAGTACTCGTCAAGACCATTCAAACGAGTCCAAACTCGATGGGGTTGAAAGGTTTTATTACAAAGTTCCTGTGGCCTTCTTCCGGCTTCCTTCATCAGACTCTTGGATACTATTACCCAACAGAGCACTCGTCAAGACGATTCAAACGAGCACAAACTCGATGGGGTTGCATGATTTCAATATTGAGTTCCTATGGCATGGCCTCCAGACTTCATCATCCAACCCTGAACCTCGTCTCCCATCAGAGTACTTGTCAAGACAATTCTAACAAGCCCAAACACGATGGCGTTGTATAATTTCATTCATCATAGAGTTCCTGTGGCGTTCTTCCGGCTCCATCATCAGATCAGCTCAATGACATTGTAATATTGCATTTCCTTCCATTTCTGACCTGTGTTCAAAGTTTCAAGTCTCTAGCTCATCGGGAATTCAGTATAAAATGGTTTGCAAAATTTGTGCTCAAACAAACAAAAGAGCAAGCAACCTAATAAAAACGCGGTAAAAAGTGTTAATTATAAATAAAGAACTACCTAGGTATTTAAGTTTATATTAAACAGTTTAAAGTATTATGTATGTCTCCGGCCAACCATACGGTTTGGTCACCCTAATGAAGAAAAGGACACATACATCTACTTGACCTCTCTGTCGGCTCGTTTTGGGGCGAAGCGCTCATTCCGGTTTATAGTACTATTTCCATGGGACCAGTCTACGCTCTACGCCTACGCTACGAGTAGTGAAGCCATGTGTTCGAACTTTACGAGGACACAAGTTTTTCACAATTGTACTTATTATTAGAGGTGCATCCGATAGTTCCGATACCGATACCGATATCAATATATCGGCGACACTTCGGGTTTTCCGATATATCGGCAATATTTTTAGTGTCGAAAACTTAGCTTAGCAAAGGCGCAGGTTTTTTTTGTCAATTTCATTGCAAACGAGATTCGAACCGAATTTTGGTTTGTCGAAAGCTGTTGGACAAAACTAGGTGTAGCCGGTAGCTGTTGGACAAAACTAGTTTTGCCGGTAGCTTTAGGTTAAACTAAGTTTGCCGGAAGCTGGTGGACAAAACTAGTTTTGCCGGTAGCTGCTAGACAAAACTAGTTTTGCCGGTAGCTAACGGCAAAACTAGTTTGCCTTTTGCTTGCTCTTTTGTTTGTTTGAGCACAAATTTTGCAAACGATTTTATACTGAATTCCCGATGAGCTAGAGACTTGAAACTTTGAACACAGGTCAGAAATGGAAGGAAATGCAATATTACAATGTCATTGAGCTGATCTGATGATGGAGCCGGAAGAACGCCACAGGAACTCTATGATGAATGAAATTATACAACGCCATCGTGTTTGGGCTTGTTAGAATTGTCTTGACAAGTACTCTGATGGGAGACGAGGTTCAGGGTTGGATGATGAAGTCTGGAGGCCATGCCATAGGAACTCAATATTGAAATCATGCAACCCCATCGAGTTTGTACTCGTTTGAATCGTCTTAACGAGTGCTCTGTTGGGTAATAGTATCCAAGAGTCTGATGAAGGAAGCCGGAAGAAGGCCACAGGAACTTTGTAATAAAACCTTTCAACCCCATCGAGTTTGGACTCGTTTGAATGGTCTTGACGAGTACTCTGATAGGCGGTGGTATATTTTTAATTTAGCTCGTTAACTAAAAAACAGAAAATAATTATTTATTTAAAAAAAATTTGGAACAATTTATTTATCACGTTTATTTATTTTATTTATTTATTTATTTAGAAAGAAACCAACAGCGTTTTTATAATATCTTATAACATTAGTAGTTACTTAACAGTAAGGCCAATGATAGGTTCCTCTTAATAACTAGGATACAGTATTTACAGCGTAACATACAGACTAATGCGAGTTATTTATATATTTATTTTAAGTTAATACGTACATAGAAATAACGTACATTATTTAAGTATTTACTTAGTTTTCCTCATCAATACTCACAAATAAACGATACTCATGCACCCACAACACACCCACAACACGCACACACCACACTGATTCCAAGAATTTAAATTTAAATTAGGGCAATATAAAGAAGGATGCTCAGCTCATCTGTGACCCGTCAAAATGTTGATTCTATCAACCATCGTGTTACGACAAGTAATACCTATAGCTCATACAATTGTGCAAGTATTTATTATTATTTATAAATTACTAACTAAAACGAAAATCGAAAAATTAGACATATAATTAAATAGAGAAAATTCACAATAAAGATTAGCAATTCTTAAATTAGTTTAAGATTTTACCACACACATCTCGGACTGTCAAATTATATCAAATTAAACTGTACTCAACAAAACCAGTGTTCCACGGTCGTAGCAAACCCATTATCACATTAACTTACAAAAAAAGCAATGATATATCAACGTGAATGCGAAGTAAGAATGGTCATTGGAATGATTTATATTGAGTTTGATTTAAGTATTTCTATGGCATGTTTTCTAAAAGCGTTCTTACTGTGATCAAAGATGTCTACTTCACTAAAAAAAATATTATAAATACTGGGTAGACGCGAACAAGGTGCATTACTCGCGTAATTAGTGTGTGTGCGCGGCACACTCAAGAGTGGCGGTGGGCCACGTGTGGCGCGGCGGGGGCGCTGTGTCGGCACGTTGAGCGCTACGCTTGCCACCAACTCAGGGCAGTCTATACGTCCATGGACTATATCGTATAGTAGACATACTCCCATCAATTTGCGTCTGTCTTCAAGGGTAAGTAGATTGAAACGTTCACAATTTTCGCGGTAGGTAGGTAATGCTAATTCAAAATTTCGGTAGTTTAAATGTTTAATAAATATTTTCTGTAGGCGCTCCAAACGGTTAATGTAAATGGCGTATTGAGGGGACCAGATTGGACACGCGTATTCCACGACACTACGGACATATGCATTATATAAAATTTTTAAGGTGCTGATATTTTTAAAAGGCTTACATGATCTAATGACAAATCCTAAATTTTTAAAAGCTCTATCTACTGTTTTGTCTATGTGCTCAGATAAAAGCATTTTACTGTCAAAGTATACGCCAAGATCTCTAACAAGCGATGTTCTACGTATTGGTATACCATTAAAGTTGTATGGGTACAAAATGGGATTGGGTTTTCTGGTAAAGGTAATACATTCACATTTGTCAATATTCACTGTTATGTTGTTGTCTGAGTAATAATCGTGTAAAGTGTTTAAATCAAATTGCATTTTCGAACAGTCTATTTCACTTTGAATTTTGAAAAATATTTTTTTATCATCGGCATACATTAAATGATGTGTGAATGAAAAACAGTTAAATATATCGTAGACATAAGCATCGTAGAATAAAGGTCCCAAATGGGATCCCTGCGGAATGCCTGTTGGTATTTTAATAAAGTCTGACCTGTACCCCCCCACAACAACCGCTTGAGACCGATTATGTAAGTAGGATTCAATCCACCTGAGAAGATCCCCATGAATCCCTAGCGTCTGAAGTTTTCTCAAAAGAATGACGTGGTCTACACGGTCGAATGCTTTTTCGAAGTCCGTGTAGACCACATCAATCTGTCCACCACCATCCATGTTTTTAAGTATATAATTGGTAAAGCATGCCAGATTTGTAACAGTGGAGCGTTGTCTAAGGAAGCCATGCTGATTTGTTGGCAGACCTTTACTTATGACAGGATATATGGCGTCAAATACTATTTTTTCGAAGACTTTGCTAACTGTATTTAAGATGGAGATCCCTCTATAATTTTCAATTACACCTTTGCTGCCCTTTTTATGGATAGGCACCACATGCGCTCTTTTCCAGATCTCGGGAAATATTCCTTCCCGGAGCGAAATATTAAATAAAATGGCTATAGGAATGCAGAGACTTTTTGCACAATTACGCCAGAATAATGGTGGAATATCATCGCACCCAGCGCCCTTGGAAACATCAAGAAGATTCAATTTCCTCTCGACCAGTGATTCTTCAACGTATATTTTGGAGATTGAGTCGCTAACTATGTTAATATCTTCGACCTCTGTTGAGCCGACAGATGGAACACCAAAAACGTTTTTAAAAAAATCGTTAAAAGAATCACATATGTCCCTTCCATTGCATACTATATTTTCCCGATATGTCATTTGTTTGGGGTAGTTAGAACCCCCACGTAAAGATTTTATATATGACCAGAAAGCCTTCGGACTGTATTTAATATTTTTTTCTGCCTGTTTTGTATAATTTGTGAAGCATCTATCATTGACGCGTTTTTGTCGCTTGCGTAAAAATGAAAATTCATCGTAGTCTAGATGATTGCCGAATTTTTTCCATTTAGTATGTGCTATAAACTTTTCTTTAGTTATTTTTATTAAGGCTTGACTATACCAAGCGGGATATACATTAGAAACAGATTTTTTAAAAGGAACAAACTTACTTATAATATGATTAACTATGTCATAGAAAATATTGCAAGCATCTGCAGCGCGACACGAGCCCAAAAGAGAATGCCAATCAATGTCACCAAAAGCTTCATTTATTTTTTCGTAATCGCCTTTTTTGAAATTATGTTTCAGAAGTGAAGCTTCAACGAGAGGGGTTATTGTAATGTCCAAAACCTCTATTACAAGTGCAGGGTGAGAGCGGTCAATATTTACCAATGTACAATCAATGCAGTTACTAATTTCCAGGGGGAGATCGGAGAAAGCCAGGTCTAAGGTATTGCCAGCGTAGTTCTTAATAGTGTTATATTGCTTTAACCCCAAAAAACTAGTATTTTCCGTTAATTTAATACCGGCGTTTTGTACATCAACACTACACGTGTTAGTAAACATTGGGCCATCATTGTTCCACGAAATACAAGGTAAATTGAAATCACCAATAACTATAAAATGTCTCGGTGTGTCATTTGTACTTGTTATACATTCGAGGGTTTGCAAAAGGCATTCAATATCTCCCGGAATACGCTCCGAGCTAGGTGGAATATAAATCGCAGTTATATATAGGTCGGCGGTGGCTGCAAGCGCTCGCGCAGGTACGGTCACCGTCACTATCTCCGTGCGCGGCTCAAAGCCGGTCGCGGCGGCAGTGGCGGCGGCGCAGCGCGACGCGCTCAGTTCACGGCTTACGAGTACCATGGCTCCACCTCCAGTTTTTTTACCGCTGAGATTTAGGTCACGATCATGTCGAAAGACGTCATATCTATTGTCGCAAAGTTCCCCGTCGAGTATACCACTATGCAGCCATGTTTCTGTGATCACAATAATATCGTAATCATTACATAAAATTTGCTGTCGTAATTGTAAACATTTTGTTCTTAGGCCACGCGCATTTTGGTAAAATATTGACAAACCTTTCCCCTTTTTGTTTCTTTGTTCAGTCATTTCAAATAAAATATACTTTTAATGTGAAAGTGTAAATAGTATAGTAATAAATTATTGATAAAGACAATAATAGCCACTGCGGGTGTGTCCTGTTATCAATATAAATATGACTAATAAGTAATCTCTGTGTAATAGCTGCGTAGGTAGTGAAAATCAACATAATGATAATCGCTAATGTAAAACAATAAGAAAAAGTGTAATGGGTGCAAGGATTAACATGTGATAATATTTCTTCTGTCAATATATTAATTGTTAACAACGACATTTTATCAAACATTTCACACGCGAGTTGACGGTAAGTTAAAATAATAAAAAAAAATCCGTCGCGGAAACTAATGCAACCGGTATCACACGATTTAAATAACTGTATGTGCGCATTACTTACATTTAAATTGACAAAATAAACATCATTACGGGCTATTTTTTTAGGAATGTACTTATGATTACATACGGTATTGAGCGTGCGAATGAGTGCAGAAATATTCTTCAACATACGAGAATAAATATTATTTGATTTACTTTGTTTATTACTGTATCGCATGCAAAAGTAATGTTCATTGTAATATTGATGAAGTGATCGGTAACGCAATATGAGATTATGCGTATTGCAAAAGGGAACTGCTGTTATTTTAACACAGAACTTGTTTAGTCTGGTCAAAGAGTAAACAAAGTGCAGAGAGGTAACAAACCCAAATATTTCTATGTACGTTATGGAATTAATAAAGATATTCAGATTAACATAAAAATAAGTTAATCCCATAAAGTTAACACTATTAAAAGGATAGATAAAAAAGCCATACAAAGTGAGGTTAATGAAAAAAGTTATTATGAATACAATCAGAGGTAATATTACTTTTTGTTGGTAATAATTTTCTTGAGATCCTCTTCGTCGAGAATTGGTATGCCCGGCGAAGTATCGTTTCGACGTATGAAGATTTTCCCATTTTTTGTCCAGACAAATTGGAATTGGTTCGACTTAGCAAAATCTTTGCATTTCTTCAAAAGCTGCTTATTTTGGGGAGTTAACTGCTCATTAATAAAAATTGGTTTGCTTTCTCCTGTGATATCAATGTCCTTGGTGGTCAAACGATTTCTGCGTGCGAGCGATATTAAGTTATCTTTCAGGAGCCTCGATCTCAATTTTGCAATTATTACTCTGGGTCGTCCTGGCTGTTTTACTTTCGGGGATAATCTATTAATTTGTAAAATATCATTTGTTGATAATTCGACTCCGACGTGTTTTCCAATTTTCATAATAGTATTGCTTAGATCTTCATTTTTAGATTCAGGAACACCGATAATCTCTATATTTAGCAGTCGGTCTCTTTGATCGTTTAAGTTCATTTGCATTTTTAATTGAAGATTTTGCAATTTCAGGCTACTGATTTCCGATTCAAGGCTGTCAATCTTCTTAGTACTCCCTGAGAGGACCTCAAACTTTTTAACGGTTTCGTCATGCCAGTCAGAGGTAAATTGCGCAGATTGCTGAAGCGTTGTGATTTCTTTTTGCATTTCAGATTGTTGTACATTCAACACTGCAACAGACGATTTAACTTCAGTGTATTCTTTCCGAACATTTCTGATTTCCGTCTTCAATTCTATATTATCTTCCTTTAATTTAGTAAGGTCGTTCTTAATTACATCATTCAATGTTTCATTTATTTGCGACAGATTTTTATCGAATTCTGTTTTCCAGCCATCCATTTTATTCAGAATAATATTCGTGAATTTCTCAAAAGATTCAGTCATATCTTGATCGTGCTTGCGCTTCCTTGTTTGTACGTTCGATAAATCAGGATCAGAATCGTAACGCTTATTAGGAGGAGAATGATGCATGATGCGAGAAGACACCTCTGCGCACCAACTACTCTGTGTAAGGCTGCGAGCGAGATGCTCGATCGGACCACACTATGAAGGTCACACGCTTACGAAACACGGTATGAAGGCACGACACCAGCTAATTAGAAGTTAACTTTATGGTAACTGTTATAAGGACTATTTCGGAATGTCACTATTTATTAACGAGAGATTTGATTTTAACTACCGATGCACACGTCCGAATGCAAACGCGTTCGCGCAGAAGATTTTATTAAATTGCTTTTTTGTTTTTATTTTTTAAATATGGTAATTCAACCAATACAAAATCTAGTTTATTCAATTCAATTTAAGTTCAAGTGTAAATAATTACGCAACTTTAAAGTTTATTCCATTTTTTTTATAAAAATACAATGTGCGTGAACTTCGGAAAAACAAATGAATGTTGGAAAAACAAGTAAAAGTAGGAAAACATTGTCTAGTGATCTGTAGTCAAAAAAAGATGCAAACGATTTTCGACTTTATTGACCTTTGAAATTCGGTTGCTTTTTCCCATAATTATACTTGTTCATTTACTTTGCTGTTTCATTAAAAACTGTTATTTTGGTAAATATGTCAATAAGGTCTAAAATTCTTGCACCAATTTCTTTACTTGTGAAGTTAATAAAATGGGTGCATGAGATTTACGACGACACAATGTTAAAAATATAAAAAGAAACCAAGATGGCGGCCAACTATATTGTTCGTGGGCCGATTTTGATGAAACTCGATTTTGCTACTATTTTGATAAAAAATAACAACGAAATGTAAAAAATATAAACAAATATGGCAACCAACTCTTTTATTTGTGATTGGGGCTGATTTTAATGAAACTCGGTTTTAGGACTAATTTGACAAGAAAATAATAACACAATATTGAAAAAAATAAAAATCCAAGATGGCAGCCAACTTTTTTGTTTTTGGGCCGATTTCGATGAAACTCGGTTTTTGGTAATATTTTGACAAAATAATAACAATGCAATTTTTTAAAATACTAAAAATCTTAGGCGGCAGCCAACTTTTTTGTTTTTTGGGCCGATTTCGATGAAACTCGGTTTTTGGTACTATTTTGACAAGAAAAAACAACTCAATGTAAACTGATGGAAAAATAAAAAAAGATCAAAATGGCTACTAATTTGTTTTTGAAATCGGCCCAAGAACAAAAAAGTTGGCCACCATCTTGAATTTTGTAAGTTTTCAACATTGCGTTGTTATTTTCTTGTCAAAATCGTACCAAAAACAGAGTTTCATCAAAATCGGCCCTAAAACAAAAAAGTTGGCCGCCATCTTGAATTTTTAGTTTTTTTAAAATTGCGTTGTTATTTTCTTGTCAAAATAGTTCCAAAAACCGAGTTCCATCAAAATCGGCCCAAAAACAAAAAAGTTGGCCGCCATCTTGGATTTTTAGTTTTTTTTTAAATTGCGTTGTTATTTTCTTGTCAAAATAGTTCCAAAAACCGAGTTTTATTGAAATCGGCCCAAAAACAAAAAAAGTTGGCCGCCATCTTGGATTTTTTAATTTTTAAAATTGCGTTGTTATTTTCTTGTCAAAATAGTACCGAAAACCGAGTTTCATCGAAATCGGCCCATAAACAAAAAAGTTGGCCGCCATCTTGGATTTTTAGTTTTTTAAAAATTGCGTTGTTATTTTCTTGTCAAAATAGTTCCAAAAACCGAGTTTCATCGAAATCGGCCCAGAAACAAAAAAGTAGGCCGCCATCTTGGATTTTTAAAATTTTCAACATTGCGTTGTTATTTTCATGTTGAAATAGTACCAGAAACCGAGTTTCATCGAAATAGGCGCACAAACATGAATTTGATTATTATTATTAATTTCGGTTTGTCGAAAGCTGTTGGACAAAACTAGGTGTAGCCGGTAGCTGTTGGACAAAACTAGTTTTGCCGGTAGCTTTAGGTTAAACTAAGTTTGCCGGAAGCTGGTGGACAAAACTAGTTTTGCCGGTAGCTGCTAGACAAAACTAGTTTTGCCGGTAGCTGTTGGACAAAACTAGTTTTTCCGGTAGCTGCTAGACAAAACTAGATTTGCCGGTAGCTGTAGGTCAGAACTAGGTTTGCCGGTAGCTGATGGACAAAATTAGTTTTGACGGCAGCGGTCGGACAAAACTAGTATTGCCTGTAGCTTTTACACAAAACTAGTTTTGCCGGTATCTGTAGGTCAGAACTAGGTTTGCCCGTAGCTGACGGACAAAACTAGTTTTGACGGCAGCGGTTGGACAAAACTAGTTTTGCCAGTAGCTATTGCACAAAACTAGTTTTGCCGGTAGCTGTAGGTCAGAACTAGGTTTGCCCGTAGCTGACGGACAAAACTAGTTTTGACGGCAGCGGTTGGACAAAACTAGTTTTGCCTGTAGCTATTGCACAAAACTAGTTTTGCCGGTAGCTGTTGGACAAAACTAGTTATGTTGAAAGCTGTAGGACAAAACTAAGTGTAGCCGGTAGCTGTTGGACAAAACTAGTTTTGCCGGTAGCTTTAGGTTAAACTAAGTTTGCCGGAAGCTGATGGACAAAACTAGTTTTGCCTACTAGTAGGTCAGAACTAGGTTTGCACGTAGCTGACGGACAAAACTAGTTTTGACGGCAGCGGTTGGACAAAACTAGTTTTGCCTGTAGCTATTGCACAAAACTACTTTTGCCGGTAGCTGTTGGACAAGACTAGTTTTGCCGTTAGCTGTTGGACAAAACTAGTTTTGCCGGTAGCTGATGGACAAAACTAGTTTTGACGGCAGCGGTTGGACAAAACTAGTTTAGCCTGTAGCTGTTGGACAAAACTAGTTTTGACGGCAGCGGAAGGTCAAAACTAGTTTTGCCGGTAGTTGTTAAACAAAACTAGTTTTGCCAGTAGCAGTTGGACAAAACTAGTTTTGCCGGTAGCTGTAGGTCAGAACTAGGTTTGCCGGTAGCTCATGGACAAAACTAGTTTTGCCGGTAGCTGTTGGACAAAACTAGTTATGTTGAAAGCTGTAGGACAAAACTAAGTGTAGCCGGTAGCTGTTGGACAAAACTAGTTTTGCCGGTAGCTTTAGGTTAAACTAAGTTTGCCGGAAGCTGATGGACAAAACTAGTTTTGCCTACTAGTAGGTCAGAACTAGGTTTGCACGTAGCTGACGGACAAAACTAGTTTTGACGGCAGCGGTTGGACAAAACTAGTTTTGCCTGTAGCTATTGCACAAAACTACTTTTGCCGGTAGCTGTTGGACAAGACTAGTTTTGCCGTTAGCTGTTGGACAAAACTAGTTTTGCAGGTAGCTGATGGACAAAACTAGTTTTGACGGCAGCGGTTGGACAAAACTAGTTTTGCAGGTAGCTGATGGACAAAACTAGTTTTGACGGCAGCGGTTGGACAAAACTAGTTTTGCCTGTAGCTGTTGGATAACACTAGTTTTGACGGCAGCGGAAGGTCAAAACTAGTTTTGCCGGTAGTTGTTGGACAAAACTAGTTTTGCCAGTTGCAGTTGGACAAAACTAGTTTTGCCGGTAGCTGTAGGTCAGAACTAGGTTTGCCGGTAGCTCATGGACAAAACTAGTTTTGACGGCAGCGGTTGGACAAAACTAGTTTTGCCTGTAGCTATTGCACAAAACTAGTTTTGCCGGTAGCTGTTGGACAAAACTAGTTTTGCCAGTAGCTGTAGGTCAGAACTAGGTTTGTCCGTAGCTGATGGACAAAACTAGTTTTGACGGCAGCTGTTGGACAAAACTAGTTTTGCCTGTAGCTATTGCACAAAACTAGTTTTGCCGGTAGCTGTTGGACAAAACTAGTTTAACCGGTAGCTGTAGGTCAGAACTAGGTTTGCCGGTAGCTGATGGGCAAAACTAGTTTTGCCGGTAGACGTGAGTCAAAACTAAGTTTGCCGATTTTGGCCAAAGCTAGGTTTGGCGGAATCTGCTAGTCAAAACAGGGTGCAATAGTGCACTTGGTCAAAAACAGTTTTGCCGGTAGCTGTTTGTCAAAACTAGGTTTGCCTGTAGCTGTTGGACAAAACTAGTTTAGCCGGTAGCTGTAGGTCAGAACTAGGTTTGCCGGTAGCTGATGGACAAAACTAGTTTTGACGGCAGCGGTTGGACAAAACTAGTTTTGCCTGTAGCTATTGCAGAAAACTAGTTTTGCCGGTAGCTGTTGGACAAAACTAGTTTAACCGGTAGCTGTAGGTCAGAACTAGGTTTGCCGGTAGCTGACGGACAAAACTAGTTTTGACGGCATTGTAATATTGCATTTCCTTCCATTTCTGACCTGTGTTCAAAGTTTCAAGTCTCTAGCTCATCGGGAATTCAGTATAAAATCGTTTGCAAAATTTGTGCTCAAACAAACAAAAGAGCAAGCAACCTAATAAAAACGCGGTAAAAAGTGTTAATTACCCGTATAAATAAAGAACTACCTAGGTATTTAAGTTTATATTAAACAGTTTAAAGTATTATGTATGTCTCCGGCCAACCATACGGTTTGGTCACCCTAATGAAGAAAAGGACACATACATCTACTTGACCTCTCTGTCGGCTCGTTTTGGGGCGAAGCGCTCATTCCGGTTTATAGTACTATTTCCATGACTTATACCCCCTTACTAATAAAGATTGTATAGCAGCTGCATAGTTACACAGTGTTTTGTCACTTTCTTTTTAATGTCAAATTCAAATAGTTTGACAGAGAGTAACCATTGTGTAACTAAACATCTGCTATTCAATCTTTATTAGTAAGGGGGTTAGTGTGGTAAATAACAAATGTTAGAAATGGAAAGAGCTGAAATTCTCGCTTGTCCAAATCCCCGATAAGAGATACGATATGTCCATTAAATCTCCCAAGTGCTGGGATTTGTGTGTTTTCCGAATAACCTTTTTTCCCTCCAACCGCATCGGTAGATCGGTATTTGATTTCTCCGTTACGAAATAATGGAAAAGCCATATTTTGCGGTTATTTGCGGGGAAATGAGGATTGAATGATACCAGAGGGCCTGCTCAAATGGCCATTCTACTAAAATGAACGCTAGTAAAATAGAATGACAATGTATGGGATTGACAGGAGCTAAGCGTTAAGCTTATCTTCATTCACATATTATATTCTACTAGCGTTAATTTTAGTAGATTGGCCTTTGAGTTTGGCGGGTTTCTTTAATATTTATAAATTACTAGCGACCCGCCCTCGCTTCGCTTCGGTGTAGTGTGGAATTTGAGACCATATATTATACATAAGTATTTATAAACCTTCTTCTTGAATCACTCTATCTTTAAAAAAAACCGCATCTAAATCCGTTGCGTAGTTTTAAAGATCTAAGCATACATAGGGACAGACAACGGGAAGCGATTTTGTTTTATACTATGTAGTGATGTACCATGGGCAACAGCATCGCTTAACCACTGCTAAGGTTAAAATCGCTTGCACGCCGCACCCGCTGTCACATACGTTTAGTTCGTGCTGGGCCGATACGCGCGCACACGAATTTTGTTGCAAACTGGTTAAGCGACGCTGTTGCCCATAGTACAGTGGACGGCACGTCAGACTATACATGTTGACCTTGAGACCGCCTTTATGCCATACGTAATAAGAGTTGTTTCGTAGTTCAACTGTTTAACCTACCGTGTTGTTAAAAAGGATTTTTTTGTAACACGTTGTTAAAAAAACAACAAACTAAATCGTCTGGGTGTAAAAACACGTAAGGGCCAGGATACAGTTCGGATCACGAAAGATGACCACAAATGGCGCCCATCTTCGCGCCGTAACTCATGAAAATAAGACTTTAGACAAAATAATATTTCATGTATTTAAATAATATCGATATATCTATATGAATATGAAACATTATTTTGTCTAAAGTCTTTTCTTCATGAGTTATGACGCGAAGACGGGCGCCATTTGTGGTCATCTTTCGTGATTCGAACTATAATAGGAAACTGGTAGTGTTAACTCAGAATCTCGAAGCAACGTACATACTCCGTATTCGCATTAATTGACTTCTGTTGAAGTTAGTCCGAACTTTGTGCTGTCAAACTTTATGCACGAGATTAACCAGAAGCCAAGATGATGTACTTCCTTTAGAAAGTGATCCTTCTGTAATCCGTTCAGATGTAAATTGATTACTGTCTGCAGTATTATTTTCAAAGCAATGCTTTGTCTTCTAGCAGAGGTATAGAAAAAACATGTTATTCCATTACAAATGTTAGATACTTACTATAGTTTAAATATATTGCCAATTCTTTGTAAATTAACAAACCAATCACGGCTATTATTTTCACGAAGCGACCCGCGGTAGGGTAGGGTTGCCACCTGTACTTTAAAATAGAGGCCATACTCCTAATAAAATAGAGTATTGTCCTCTATTTCGTTGATTTCGTCTACAAAATTAAGTTTACTAATTCTATAATCTACGACAGCAATAAAGTACGTTCAAATCAAAAGCTAGCCACGGAAATAGTGCAATTTTAGTGTAGGGAATGAAGCGATCTTTTGTATGGAGACCCCAACATTAAATCCTGCCTAAACGCAGACTCAGGCTGCGTTCAAACGATAACGCACGACTCGCCCTCAACCCGAACTCAACTCAAACTCAACTCGAACTCAACTCAACCGGAGCCCACTCCTTGAAATACAGCGCTTACAATTTTGAGTTTTATAACACACTAGCGGCCCGCCTCGGCTTCGCACGGGTGCAATGTAGTTACTAAATGTAAAACTGTGCTAATGTGGTGTCAGTGTAAAGTTATTAGATTATACTACAGGATACATATACCTAGGAGGACGACATATACCTATACGACGTACGCAAGGGGTGTTATAATATAATTGACGTGTGTGTGTGTCTGTCTGTCTGAGGCAACCAACCTAGCTCCCAAACTTATGGATCGATTTTAATGAGGTTTTTATGCATAGTTTAAGAGAAGCGTATAGACGGCGGGAAGCGACTTTGTTTTATACTATGTATAGCTTTTGCCCGTGGCTCCGCCCGCGTGGCAGTCGGTAATCGTTGTAAGTCTTCCCTTGGAAACCAATGATCGGGATGAAAAGAAGCCCGTGTTAAGTATTCCAGACTTAATCTATATCTGTGCCAAATTTCTCCTAAATCCGTTCACCCGTTCAGACGTGATTGAGTATGATATGATTGAGTAGGTACCTAACAGAACAACATCCAAACATCAAAACTTTTACATTTATACAATTTTGTGATTATATAGGTAATAGCTGCACCCCGCGGTTTTACCCGCGCAGTCTGTCGATTCTGTAACCAAACTCGCATCTCACTTCACTTCGCGTGAATTTGTTATTAGACATTTGTTTACTAAATGAGCTATTTTACTGATTGCAAAAAATTTAGGTAGCCTGCGTAGCTACCTTTTGTGATAAAAAATTTTTTTTATCATTATCTTATTTATAATTCAAAATTCCCGTGCAGTGAAGTGAGATTCGAAGTGGGGTTCGAGTTTGGTTACAGAATCGACGCCCTGTTAACGATTCTGTATTAGTTAGGTAGGTACTTAATAAAATTTATTAGCGGTAATTTAACAAAATAAGTATAATAATATTATGTTACATTTAATACTTACCTTATAGTTAAAAATTCTTATATCTTTGCTTAATAGTTATCTTCTTTATAAATAAAAATCGATGTATGTGTATTTGTTTCCTTTGCACTCCTAAACCATTCATCCACATCCGATTATGATGAAACTTTGGTGAATGTTTGGTGAATTGTTCTGCATGCTTACTACTGAAAAGGTTTCTGGCTAAAAAAACGTTACATTGCAACGCATGCCGAGCAAAGATTTATGCCGGGTGCAACTAATGTTGTGCATTCTTATCAGGCTCTCCATCGAAACACTTCTCTAAATACCACATTCCTTGTCACGTTATCTGATATTTGCCAGATGTTGCCGTTTTATTTGACTAATATTTCGTAAAGTAGTGAAAATAGGGATAGAATAGAATATAGAATAGAAAACGTTTATTAAACAACACAGAGGGAAAAAGTATACATTGGAACGAGTTACAGACAAGAAAGAAAAAAAAAAACTTAATAAATCGTAGAATATAAACAAAAGTGTGCTGCTAATGGGCCCTGTCTCAGCAAAATTAACTTCTGGGTCATTCGTTGATGTTCAGGATGACCCAGAAGCACTGGTATTCTGACAGGGCCTAAAGAGTGATTTGACACAAAATTTATAAAAAAGAGTACAAATACTTAGACGCAACACAAAGAAACACAAACACAAAGTTAGTCTGTGAGAGTGACATTGATTGACGTTGACTGACTGTGACTGCCATTCATGACATTAACAAAAATGATAAAACAAAGAAAAAATAAATTAAATGCGGTGGGTAATGGTCATATTTCTGAAACACGAGGCGTCGACGTGGCAATCATGTTTTGCCACATGGATGAATGGACCTAGTGTGTCCTCTGATTGAGAAAGGATGCGGAGAACATGTACCTACATACTTTCCCAAGAAGTTGCGGCGGCGTGGCGGCGGCTGGGCCTTCGAAAGCTATGAAAGTCGTGAAAACCCAAAAGTGAGTACACTGTACCCTATATCTAAATTCCTCTATGGAGCACATTAAATAATCGACATGGTAGTTAACTTAATCAGAACGCTTTTGTTGTTCGATTAGATAGTATTTTAAGTGTTTTTTAAAAGTATGTTTCGTTTTTAGGTCACGCATTGGTGGTGGGAGGTCATTCCAGCACCGAGACGCCGCGAATCTAAATGACCCACGAAAGGCCATAGTACGATGCTTGGGAGTTGAAAAGGTATGAGTACATACTCTTTTTGGATACCGGCTGCATGCCCATGCCCATACCAGCTTGTCATGAAGATACTGAGGCTTACCGAAATTAATGATGTCAAATAACATCGATGCAAGGTGCAGTTTCCTACGAGCCTCCATCTTGAGCAGATTTGCAGCATTAAGAAAAGGAGTTACATGTGTACGAGGCGGTATGTGAAAGCAAAATCTAGCGCAAGCATTTTGCACACGTTGGATGAGCTTTTTGGTTCGGGACAATAAGCATGGTCCGTATACGGTGTCGCAATAATTTAATTTGGACAATACTAACGACTCACACAACCGAATCCTTAGCTCTTCGCTTAGGTATGGTCGTACTTTGTATAATAACCTAAGGCGATAAAAGCAGTTTCGAGCGCATTCAGCAATATGTTCTTCAAAATTTAGGCGGCCATCCAGAACCAACCCCAGATTTCTAACCTTTTTAACTTCTTCAATGTTTTCCCCATTAAGTGTGACATTGAATGATGGGCAGTTATTCGCGAAGCTGTGTAGATTGTGTCTAGTACCAAATAAGATAAGTTTTGACTTTTTGGGATTTAGGGTCAAGCAATTCCGTTGGCACCAAACAGCCACTTGAGATAGGTCGTTATTTATTATTGCCATAGCTGCAGTATGCTCAGAGGGTGGAAAAGAAAGGTATAATTGCAGATCATCTGCGTATAAATGATATTTGCAATGATTAATATTTCTAGTGATGTCTGCACTGTATAAAACGTAGAGGACAGGGCCTAAGATCGACCCTTGGGGCACGCCACGTGTTACGGGTAGATGGGTAGATTGGGCCTTGGACCCATCAGCCTTGGTTAGCTCCACATACTGCTGCCTGTGCGAGAGATAGCTATTCATCCATTTTAGTGCTTTTGCGTCAACACCATAGTATGACAACTTTGACAACAACAGAGTTGTGTTGATTGTATCGAAAGCGCGTGAGAGATCAAGCAGGACCATCGCGCTCATCAATCCCTGATCCTGACCTGTAAGAAGATTGTCAACCACATCAGCCAAAGCAGTAGCGGTACCATAGCCTCTGCGAAAGCCAGATTGTAATTGCGGGAGTATGTTGTGGTCTTCCAAAAATTTAGTGAGTTGCTCGCAGACTACTTTTTCCAAGATCTTAGAAACACAAGAGAGCAGACTGATGGGTCGGAGGTCCTGTAATGAATCCGGCTGGGTGTTCTTTGGAAGCGGCTTGACCACTGCAATCTTCCAACACTCAGGAAACGTGCATTCCTCTATCGACCTGTTAATTATGGTGGTTATAGTTTGCAATGATTGGGGGAGGGTAAGTTGCAACATCTCCAAAGAGATGCCATCGTCACCTTGAGCATTGGATTTAAAGCTCTTAATGGTCTTTAATACCAGATCCTCGCTAACTGGGTGCAATGAGAAAGTTGCAGCGCCATGTCGGTGGTATTCCAAATAAGTAAGTTGAGATATTGACACTCCATTATCCCCAGGTGTGTTAAGGAAATGTGCGTTTATTAGATCTGGGTTGGCCAGATAAGTAGGGAGATCCAATTCAGATTTTTTCTTATTTAGTAATAATGTATTTCTCAAATTTTGCCATAGTCTCTTAGAATTATTCAAATTATTATTTATGTGATTGTTAAAAAAACATTTTTTCTCACTTTCAATAGCATTTGTTACTATTTGTTTCATCGTCTTGTACCTTTTTTTTAGGGCTGCTACTTTTTCCAATGGCACTGATAGATCTTTTGAGGCACTTGACTTCCTGTAATTACTGTGGTATTTGTCTCTAATTCTCATCATAGATCTTACTGTGTCCGTTACCCATGGATGAGGAGGGTGTTTGAATTTCCTTTTCTTGATGGGAGCATGGAGGTCAAATAACGTCTTCACACAGAGAGTAAAGGCTGCTACTAAAGTGTTCACATCCTCCAACTCGTTGTAACTGCTCCATTTAATGGAGTCAAGATCTGAATTAAATTGATCCACAAGAATATCCTTCATTGGTCTGAAAGTTAGCCAGCGAGGACACCTTCTCTCATTTTTAATTTTAAATTCAGCTGCCACCATCGCATGACCTCCCAAGTCGGGAGTATATTTGACATTGACTTTAACTACCTGTGTATTTGTACAGATCACATCTATAAGGCTTTCGCTATGGTTTGTAAAATGGGTGGGCTCTTCCACCAGTTGAAACAGGTTAATGGTATGTAAAAATTGATTGAATAGCTTAGCCATACTGCTGTTCGGGTCAAGGAGGTTGATATTAAAGTCACCTAGTAAAATTATATGATCGAAATTAGCCAAGGAGATGATGGAGCATGTCATGGCGTCTAGAAAGATGTTAACGTTCTGCCTCGGGGGTCTGTAGGCGGTTCCAATAGTAATATTTTGGTTATTGACACGCACACTCAACCACATCTGTTCCACTCCAATCGTGCTGGCGTGATGGCAGGTACGAGCGTTTATGCCTCTACGTATGTAGAATCCTACCCCCCCTCCACCACGGCCGTCAGATCTCGGAACATGCTGCAGACGGTACCCTGGCAACCTAGGAGCCTTGTCGTCTTGTCCTAAACTCAGCCAAGTCTCGTTTATCGCCATAAGATCCGGATCCGTTTCCTGCATGGCCACTATGAATTCCTCATGTTTAGTACCCAGTGACCCAGCATTAAAAATACCAACTGTAAGGTTCTTAGAGCACATCATTAAAAATTGAATTTAAATTCCACATGTCATAAACATGAATCAATATCATACCACTTGCATTCCCAAATAAGTAACGGCTGAGCACTGAGTAGAACAGATCACTCTTATAGTATGAGCCTCTGACATGAGTACAGATATATATACATATTAATTTGTCTTTGTTAGTTGTAGTTTTTTTATTTAACAAAATGTAAATGTAGTTAGTGGTAAGATAATAAGTTTCAATGAAAACTGTAAATAATTTGAGAAAAATTGTACATAGTGTAAATAGAGAAATTGCTTGAAGATCTGTAATCGAGTCAGAGCCAAAGATAATTATACAATGGTAAGTTGCACCTACATTGACTATGTTCAGAACTATATAAATATTTGACTTCAATTGGTTAGTTTTATTTGGTGGACTCTTAAACAGTGATGAAAAAAAGAATGTACAAATACATAATAATTCGGCAGATACAATGAGAAAAAAGATTATGCAGAGTTGGCACAAAGGTAAATACACTAATATTAAAACACTGATGAAGGACATAAAGCAAGCACAGAAATCATAATGTTTAACAGTCGTTTTATATTTCAGGACATTAGGCCACCCGAGGCCCGAAAACGCGATAAAATCTTATACAACATTATAAGAATCAAAGCTTGTCTTGAAAATCGGGAAAATAAGAGATTAAACGTCAGCCCGTGCAGTGACAACTGACATTTATTTTTCTTAATCATTCAAATGCACTAAGAAGTTTTGATTCCGATATCGAAGTCAACCACCCTAAAAATAGATTTCTACCCCTTTTCAACCCTGTTAAGGGATACATTTCAAAAAAATACGAAACACGTGTTCAATTAATTTTGTAAAAAAATGTCTATGCCAAATTTCAAGTCAATCGAGCCAAGGAATCGCGTTCTCCCATACAAACTTTGTCACCCTGTTTCACCCTCTTAGGGATTGAATTTCGCAAAATCCCGTCTTAGTGAGCACCTACACTCTAAAAGGGACCCCCATGCAAAATTTGAGACTCCTAGCACTTGTAGTTTCTGAGATTTCGTGATAAGTCAGTGAGTGATTTACGCTTTTATATATATAGATTAATAAGCTCCGTTATATTTTGTCGATGCAACTGCACACGTCTCGCCCTCAACCTGAACTCAACTCAAACTCAACCCGAACTCACATCAAACTCACCTGAACATTACTCAAGAGCTTATTACTGTGTCATAAGACTCAAAATTGTAAGCGATGTATTTCAAGGTGGGCTGCGGTTGAGGTGAGTTTGAGTTGAGTTTGGGTTGAGGTCGGGTCGTGCGTTATCGTTTGAACGCACCCGAAACTTTGCAGGGTTGTAATATAGTATGAACAAAAACCTATGTACAAATATCCAAAAACTAAAAAAAAAACGATTTGGATAATTTAAAAAATATGTTTCATTTATGATACTTTATCGGACTGTAAAGTTTCATCTACTGAAGATTTACTGTGGGGGTCCACTAACTTCCTTTCATGCACTATTTACAGAGTAACGAAATCCCTCAGTTAGAATAGATTCGGGTGTCTCATCTGTTCAGTGGTGGGGCAACAAAGGGGCTTTAAAAGCGAAAAGCGAAAGGTATGCAATTTACAGAGCTCTGGATTTGGTGTGGCATTATAGCCATCATGTATCTAAGTCAAATATAACTGCCAGGCATTCTGGTTGGGAGGAAAGTAGTGCCAGGCGGTATTCAAGGTGAAACAATTTATTTTACAACTACTTACAGATGATTTAAAAAGGACATCAGGCAGAGTCCCATTGAAAAAAACCAAAGAATGTATAACGTTTCTGTTTTTTTCAAAATGTAGGCATGTAATATGTAATTAGTAAGTCATAGAAAATATTCCGATTTTTACGAAGATTTATGTTTTAAGAGTTATTTACGTTTGAAAGTTTTATTTTTTGGTAACCCAGACACTAAATAGCAACACCAGTTTCACGACAACACGTTTCGTTAGCTGCGTTAGTGATACAGATTAGCACCACAATGTACGAGTTGGAACCGATCAAACGGAAAATCTGTGCATATGTCGCACGTAACAAAACGCTTTTGACAGTTGAGTGGACTGACATCCGGCAGACTTTTTTAATGCGCAATCACTTGTGCCACAGAACAAATACCTATATACTCAGGGGAGACTTGTGAAATCGCTAACAAAGATGTCCGTTTCATTGATATGCTTTTGTTTTTTTCAATAATTAATTAACGCTAAATGAAGGAGATAAAAAATAATGTTGCTACTGTTTTATGATTCTAGTAACATAAAGTGTTGATAGATAACAGAATTATGTTTATACACTTTTGGGTCTCATGTGCCTGATGTCCTTTACCTCTGACTTGGTTCAGTTCCCTATCTCATTCTATGATTGCGGCGCTATCAAAATTTTGTTGTACGAATGAGGAATCTTAATTTCAAATTACAAAAAAAAAGGCCAAAAAAAATTACCCGTTTACTAACGAGCGACTCAATATCCCATTCAGCGTTAAACTAACTCTGCAAGTTGTCATCAATCACGTTATGACAAAAAACCATTAACTTTTTTTCATGAAGGGTGATCAGTTACCATTCACACTTGATTTAATTTTCTACGAGGCGAGGGTTGCGAAGAAAAGTTAACACTTTTTACATAACTTCAGAAAGTCACGATGTAATAAAAATCCGCATTTCAACGAAATTTGCGTTTTTCCAATGAAGTTATCTAAAGAATGAAAGCATTACTATTGATGTAAGCTTTAGTTTTAGCTAGGAAGCAAAATTCTTATATTAGTGCCGTATAGTTTGCTTGTCAGTGGTATTTTTCACAAACGTTTCAGCTGTAACAAATGAGAGGACGCCTCGTGTTTATTTTTTTCACTTATTGTTTGTATTGTCTAGGAGTGCCCTATAGAGGGAAAATTGGCTCTGATAACTTTTTGAACATGACTGGAAATCTCAAAGCCATTTCGAGGAATAAGCTTTTGATACAGTGTCTACTAATTAAATTTAAAAATAATTCTATATTTTTAAAGATATTTATAATATTCAATAAAAAGCTTTAACCTTCAAATGACCTTCATATGACGTCATCACATACAGATCCCCCAGCCATAATAAAAAAAAGAAAAAAGGGCAAAGACAATTTTGACAATGAACTTGGCATTAGGGATAATGGAAGGTGGAAGTGAACAAATATCGATATAGGTAATATTTCTCAGAAAAAAATGAGATGAAATGGGATGATGACTAAGTAATGGATTCTAATTTTAAGGTATTGTAAAACATAAAAAATAGCAAAATAAACCCCTACGCGAAATTTTGGCTCGATTTGGCGAATTTTACGATGATTTTTAAGACTCAAAAGTAGGAAAAAATCAAAATGCTCCAGTGACAAAATAGTGTCGACTATTAGAATCCATACGTAATTACAAAAAAAATGTTTTGGAAAAAATATTGTAAAAACATCTATCGATTTATCAGAGTATATCGATGAACTTATCTCGTAATTTTTTCCACATCCCAACTATTAAATGTTTGTAAATAGAAATAAAGTATGCACATATTTTCACAATGTTTATTATGTTATCCTGCAAATTTATCAGTCCACAAGCAATCGTTACAATTTCATCCATGTAGCCTACATCCAAAATAGACACAATACATACAATACATTTCGCAATTTGGGTAGATTGGGCGTGTCAGTTTTTACAAAGTTTTTCAGCTGAGTTTCCACTGGTAAGCATTTTTATTATAATTTTACCACCTCAAAAATTATTGCGGCAAATTAAGAAGGTAGGTTAGAACCGTCACAACTGGATTAAATGAATAAAATAGAAGAAATATTAACTATAAGTTATAACTTATTTGATTACAAACAACCATAAAGTCATTATGACAGGTAATGACACTTGGCCGTTCTTTTTCTATAAGTAGATGGCAAAGGTTTTCCTTCTTAAACTTTCATGCCACTAATGACGTCATTCCGGTTGACCATATCCGCTCGACAAATATATTTATAAAAAAATAAATACGGGATCGAATGTTAAAATATTCAAATTAGTTTCTTAAATTGGCCTAATCTGTAGTAAAAAAATATCAAAAAATACTTTTTATTTTTTAACCAAAGCCAATTTAAAAAAACAGAGATATAAAATATTAAAAATAAATAATAAAAAAAAATTAAAACACGACTGCCCTGCTTAAAACACCGTACCGGACCGTTTTGTGGAACAATTTTTAATCGAAGAGGTCCCCGACTGCAATGACACTTGTTATTTAACTTTTTAGTTTGTTTTAAGCAGGGCAGTCGTGTTTTTTTTTTTAATATCACACATTTACTGACAAATTATATATTTTTGAAATGTGCTCATTAAGGCCTTTCATTTGATTCCCATTTGTATTCGATCCACCGGTGGATCGAAGAGGAAAAAAAATATCTTTCGATCCACCAGTGGAGCCTCGTCGGTGGATCGTAGAGGAATGAGGGTAATAATTGAAGAAAAAAAATTATTTTCACATTTGAAAATGGCGTCATACAGTCGCCAGGTCACTCGGAATGATGTAAGAATTCTAACAATACCCCATACATCCAAATCCGTTGAGCCATTTGGAAGTTATGGTGGAATAAAGAAACTCACATACCCACAAACATACATGAACCCTGAACACATATACACTCTTTTGGCTTTGGGCAGTCGTGTAAATAAAAAATATGCTCAAATCGGTACATTTTTGACGTGTTTTTTACTGGTATTTACAGATTCTAAAGTCATTTTTTATTTTTCTTAGGAATAATGAAGTAATTGTCTATTTAATAGCGTGTTTTGTATATACTTATATCTATTTAATAATTTAATAGGAATTTTCAAAGTTCGCCCTCATTACGGCTCGCGCAGAGTTGTTTTGATCATTTGTATAGAAAATGTAAAAAAACCGGCTAAGTGCGAGTCGGACTCGCCTACGAAGGGTTCCTTACCAAAAAAGGGCAATAAAATCACGTTTGTTGTATGGGATTCCCCCTTAAATATTTATTTTATTTTGCTTTTACTATTTGTTGTTATAGCGGCAACAGAAATACATCATCTCTCAAGCTCAGCTCTGCTGCCTATGCTATTAGAAAAGTTAGACAGTTAACAGATGAAGAAACTGCCAGATTAGTGTATTTCAGCTATTTTCATAGCATTATGTCATACTGTATTCTTTTGTGGGGGATAGCAGCCGATATAAATACTATTTTTGTTTTACAAAAACGAGCAATAAGAGCTATTTATCAACTAAGTTCTAGAACATCTCTTAGGGATAGATTCAAAGAGATTGGTATATTGACAGCAGCATCACAATTTATATTAAACTGCATACTTTTCGTGCGTCGCAATATTAACTTATATACAAAAAATAGTGATTGGCACAATCGGAACACCAGAAATAAAGACAAACTTGTAATGCCTCAGTATAGATTAGAAAAAGTCCGTGGTTCTTTCATAGGTCTTGGTATAAAGTTTTATAATAAAATTCCAAGTAATATTTTGGATTTACCATTTGAAAACTTCAAGACTCATGTAAACAAAATCTTTGCATGTAAAGAATTGTCTTCTCAAAAAAGAATACTATACTGTTAAAGATTACTTAATTGATAAAACAGCTTGGTCGTAGATTTTTCTATTCTATGTGAAAATTGAGAGAATTGTCCTACCTACTTAAAACGTATTGTAAGCTTTTTGACTTGACGCCTTAATGCGGGTAGCTTTAGTATGTCATGCTCACTTTAAACATTTCTGCGGTGGTGTCGTGTGGGGCGGGTCGTTACGTTCCCTCAAATATGGTTGAGCGAAACGATGGCTGGTTCATGCGTCATGCTCGTGAACGGGTGCTGCCAGTGGGAATGGGTCTGCTTCTGTCTGCTTGTACTAAGGGCGTCGCATATATATTTTTTTCTTCATGTTTAATATTATCAATCTGTATGGCACTTCTTACTCAAAACATAAGATTAATAACGAATCCTTGTTTTGATTTCTCACTTTTTTTATTGCTAATGACTAAAATGATTATTTTGCTTTCGTAATATTTTTTCGTATTTTTTCGTCTATAGTTTTGTAAGTAAAGGCCTATGAAAAGCTTTTGGATATTAGTTTTCAATTCAGTGCCTTAGGACGGGTAGCCTAAGTATGTCATGCTCTCTTTAATCATTTCTGCGGTGGTGTCGTGTGGGGCGGGTCGTTACGTTCCCTCAAATATGGTTGAGCGAAGCGATGGCTGGTCCATGCGTCATGCTCGTGAATGGGTGCTGCCAGTGGGAATGGGTCTGCTTCTGAGTACCTATCTTAACGCATATTGAATTGTAAGAATTGCGTTTTTACTTTTTATGTCTTGCATCAAGTGTTTTTTGGTTCGAGTAGCAGGCAGAGTGATTTCTCAACTAGTTGAAAGTTATTTACTCTCATATTTACCTATCTGAATGTAGTAGATATATTTAATTTTAACCTACCTACCCATTGTGTGCAAACTTTTGTTAATTATTGTGATGGAAAATGACCTCACTTTAAACGTGGAGCTCATTTTTCAATGTTGACGACTCTGTATGAAATATACAGGGAGAAAAAAGCAGCCCTTGACGAGTTTCTTGCCGGTTCTTCTCGTTACAAAGTCTCCCGCTTAGGGTTTGCGAACCGATGGCGTAGCTTCTATGACATTCACAAGTGCTTGTAACAGCCTAGACTGAATAAATTATTTTGAATTTCATCTGTGAAAATTTCAACTGTCTAGCTATCACGGTTCATGAGATACAGCCTGGTGACAGACAGACAGACAGACGGACAGCGGAGTCTTAGTAATAGGGTCCCGTTTTTACCCTTTGGGTACAGAACCCTAAAAATGGAACGTGATTACGCGTCCCTTAAGGCAGTAGCCCCATATACAACATGTTACAAAAGCCCTATTGATATGGTGGATAGGACCATCAAACTAAACAACTTTTACTATGTGACCAACTCTAAAATAGCGAAAAGAAACCATACTAAACAACATACAAAAATATTAAAATGTACGAAACAGTTTATTTCTTTTTCGCGATTACAGAATTGGCCTCATAGTAAAAGTTGGTCAATTTGATGGTCCCTATCTACCATATTCAGCAATAGGGGTTATTTTGTAAAACGTTGTATATTATTAATGTGTTGGTTTTCAAATATAAATACCAGTACATACTACATACACAATGATATTGGCAATATACGTCATTATTTCCAATCATTTTGCGTGTGTGCGGTTAGCCTACGAAATGTTACAAAAGCCAATTCGAGTTTCTTCATGATGATTTATGTCTTTCTACACTACCTTCACGTATCCAGTGACCTCGCTAGGTAAAGTAATTACTTATTGTTTTTTCTGCCCAAAGCGAGGGTGGTTTGATGTCAATGACTATTATTTCCATCGTACCTCTGTGATCATACACAAATCTTTGTTTTACTTATAGTGTTATTATTATTATTTTATTGTTAGGGGCTTGCAGCTCAGATAAAGCTCTAGTCACTGCGACCTAAGGCGTGAAATACACAGAAGCGACGCGGCGCGGATACGGCGGCGATACGGTGCAGATGTGAGACTTTCGGATGCTTTCGGCCAATCAAATACACGTATCGCCGGCATCGCCGCCATATCTGCGCCTTATCACCGCCGCATCTCTTCTGTGTATTTCACTCCTGAAAGATCTATTGTAACTCACCACCTATTTATAGTAACTCTTTAAGCCCAGCGGCTTCCAAGAAGTCTAGTATCTTCCTGGTTTTAAGAGTTTTTATTTCTTCCGGGTCGATTACGTGTCGCCTCAGATGGATACTACGCCCGTGGATTAGGGGTCCACAGTCACATAAGAGGTGCTTGGGCGTTTCCTGCTCCTCATTACAATATCTGCAGACGTAGTCGTGCCGACGTTACTATGACCAGTTTATTACGACATATTAGTCGCACGACTAAAAAGCTAGATTTAAGACGTCTATATGACCTAGCAGTCATCTCATTACTATTGTAAGACTGCTATCCGACTTAAAGTCGTACAAGTCAGAACTTATATGACGTTTTTGCTTGTTGGGAAGGTTTAAATGGTACATTATTGAAATTAATATTGAATCTATTTTGTGCAGCTGGTAAATTCGAGATGACTTCTAGATTTCTATGGGAATGTCACTTTACTGATATTGTTTTTGATGTTATTTAGTTTTTTGTTGTAGCGCTCTAAAGATATCTGAAATTTCGTCAATTTATAATAATATGTTTAACGTCAGTCATTGTTGTATAAGTCATCAGTACACTATTATTTGATTGTAATATAACTTTTAGTCAAGTAGACGTTTTTAAAAAGACTGCGATCGAGCGCCATTGCTATTTATTTTAGAGTTACTATTATTTTTGCTTTAATAAAAGAAATGTAATTACAATTTTGTATTATTACAATCTTAATAGGACGTTTATAAAATATGTTGTTTTATAAAAGACATATAACAGGTTTACCGAAACTGTATGTATTGACAAAGTTTTTGTTTTACCTTAACAAAACCAACTGTTGAATAAAAGGTATATAATAGCTAGACTAATAACTTTATGTTATAATGAAGTCATCCATAATTCCACTATATAATCATTATTTTAAGATTTTTCAAAAACGTTTATAGACCAACAAGTTGTTTAGATGTTATAGTAATGTCCCTATTTCAACAATATAGTCTATACAAAAACCTTAATATGACTGAAACGTATTTACGAGTTATCATTATATTACTGATGTATAATTTAGTTGAAAAAACGTTTATTCGAGGTTGTAATTAGACTATTTAGTTAGACGACTTAGTTGTCAGATGTACTACGTCTATAAGATAACAGAGTTGTTAATAACCGATATAAAACTTTTATATGATTAAAAGTCGTATAAGCCTTAATTTATACGACTTGTTTGCTAGTTGGGTCAGTATCACTCAATTTCATATGAAATAGGTGTCTGTTTAGTTTGCAGTGTCCGGTTAAGGCTCTAAAAGTCGCGCTGACGTTCGATCTACTTAACTTTATATTACTGATAGTGTTAACAAAATTGTTTCATTTTGTTAATTTGGAAATTGTATTAATTTTTAAATAGGTTACGAAAACTGATTGCTATCCTTATTAAATAAATATTAAATCTCGTAAACAGAGATTTTTACTTAATAGTAAACTTGAACGAAGCTATCCATCATACTCCAAAATAAACTAGATAGGACGCGACGCAGGCAATATAAAAGCTACGTGCTATTTAGAATGTTCCGCCCCAGAATATAATATTGTCGCAAAGATGCCGGGGGCATATTGCGTTCCGTCTCCTTTTATATCAGTTCAAGTTAAACGCCTTTTCGGTCCTTTTAAATTTTGTAACATTATTGCATTTAAGACTCTATAGCCCTGAAAAATATAGTTCATTTTAGTAGTAGCAGGGCTCCGTCATTCCGCGCGCGAGTATGAAGCGTTCGGCGTCCTCTGAGAGGACAAATTTCATACGTCAGAAAAGATAAGACCTACGCGAAAGAAAGAGAGGCAACTACTAAGTGAATGTTTTGAATGCACTGAATTGCACTTTATTGTGTCGGGGCTAGAGTCGCTATTTATTTAAACGATTCTGCGGAGTGCAACTCCTGTACGCTAGTACTATTATCAATTCTGTTGTGTAGTAGGCAAAAGAGCAAAAATGGCCACTAGGCATTTTTACCTACTACCTACTACTGCATCTAACTATATTTTACTGAGGTTATTGTAAATAAACTATGGAACTTTAGCTTCAATCTTTATATGTGAATTTTCGATACATTATGTACTTAGCAAGCAATAAATTTAATTAGGATGACGGCGGCACTTGAGGGATATGGTCGCCTTATTCATTAAGTCGTCTATAGTACTAAATAGTACTATAATCGCTTTTTTAATATCTATTACAGTGCAACACTTTAAAGATTCTTTTGTACGTCCTGTAAGTGTTCTAAGAGCTGCACCATAGAACTTAAATGCTCTTTAATATTATAGAACCAAAACGCTCTGTGGAAAACCTTTATAGCACAAGCAGTCACAACGGTTACCATTTAAGGCCTACTATATCACTGTTTGGTGATAAAACCCCTTGGTTATAGAAACTTTTGTTACTTGGGTAGTGTCATGAGTACCCCGGCAAGATTTGAACTTTGCGCCTCAGACTTATTTCTAGGATCATGAGCGCCCCTAGCAAGTTTTGAATTTTGCGCCCGAAGACTTAGGTAGACTTTTTTCTAGCTATCTGTTAGCAAAGTGCGCCCCCCTGAGGGTTGCGTCCCTAGCAGCCGCCCCCTTGCTAGCCTAGCTAAGACGCTCTGGTGACATAGAAAAGTAAGTGTGGTGCCATACCGCAACACATAAGCCAGATATTAACAGTATAAAAATCCACTAATAATCATTTTATAGTGTGTTTATTATATGGGTATTAAAGCTGACGAGATAGCCAAATTGAATGATTTTTGGGCTATTATAACACATTAAGCTTAATAAATTTTGTATAGTGCTGATTTTTACCGACTTCAAAAGGAGGGAGGTACTCAATTCGACCCGTTTTTTTTTTTATTGTTTTTTGTATGTACACCGATTACTCGAAGACGGCTGAACCGATTGAAATAATTCAAACGTTATTACATTAGATAGACTCCCAAATTGGTCCCATTTTTTAAAATTTTGAAATCGGTTCAGTACTTTTCAAGTAATCTTGAAAAAAAGCACGAAAATAGTATGATTTTGTGTGAACTACCTCGATGATCAGTCGTATAACTTCTTTGTTTATGAACTGAATAAGATAATTATGTTTTTGTTGGAAAAGGGATATCTTAAGTGTAGTTCTTTAACCGACTTAAAAAAGGAGGTTCTCAGTTTGACCCGCATGTATGTATGTTTCTCCGCGATTAACTCACGTTTGGCTGAGCCGATTTTAATTTCTACCTAAATAATATACCTACACTACCTAATACAAAAGGTACCTACACTAAAAATAAAAAAATTGTTTAAAAAAACAAAAAACCGACTTCAAAAAACCTACCTCTAAAAAGCAAGAAATAATATTCGTAATAATAAAACACGTCTATTGAAGTCGGGTGGGGCTTTTAGGATAAAAAAAAAGACATTTGTACTCCAGCCCCACCCGACTTCAATAGACGTGTTTTATTATTACGAATATTATTTCTTGCTTTTTAGAGGTAGGTTTTTTGAAGTCGGTTTTTTGTTTTTTTAAACATTTTTTCTTGCTTACAGCTTAATATAAGTTCTGGGCAGAACTATTAAAGATACGTTATTCAGTTTAAGGCAGACGAGTTCGCTAAAAGCTGCATAATTGCTGGCGTGGCAGCATTTGTTTGTATAACTTTGGTATCAGTTTTTAATATACTGCTTGATGCTGAATAACCTATTTTCTGTACTCTTCAAGCTGTATTTATTGCACTTACATTGTGACCTGTTATTCGGTAGCTGAATATTTGTTCTTTTCGATCACTTTTAATCAAATTATAATATAATAATAATAATAATATAATAAAAAATTTATTTCGGAAAAACATCCATATGTGTTAGTAACATGAGAGCTTATTATATCTAGTGTTAGTGATTAGACCTAAGACTTAACTATAAGATTTCGCTGGTAACTCGCCACCGGCGCTTGCAGGCGCACCCAGCGCATCAGCAGGGGCGAGTCCCAGCGCTCAGCTAACGCGCACAGGATACTGTTCGTATGGCGCGCACGCGCGATAGCAGCGACCAACTGCGCTTAGGATTATTGCATAAAAGCAATCCGTTCGCGCCTCGGCAAACATTGTTGATGCGCTACAGCATGGCGCCAGCCCAAACAATATCCTAAACGCGTTATTGTATTGGACGCGCAGAGCGCCATATGCACGCTGCGTAAAGTTAACCCACAGACTGCACGTGTAGAAAGTCTGACAGTATGCTTTAAAAAGTGTCAGTTTTACTTGCTTACTACACCGTGCAAATCTGCGAGCCAACATGTTACAACGTACACTTAACGCTCTGCGTTCCCTATCAATATCAATGTTGTCTGAAAGATTATCATTTAGCCAGTGACCCAAATTATAGTAACAAAGTGGGTACATAATGCTATATTATGCAGAAATAAGCAATGAAACCGCTGTTTGAGGAGCTTATATTCAACGAATCTGGTCGCCATTATACATAACCTCTCAAAATATATAAACGATACTTATCTAATCACACATTGCGTTTTATTAATAGAAACACTTTTAGAAAGGGTGCTTAATATTAGTCACTCTATTTTTGCACACTGCATTTCTCAGAACGTTAAAAAAAATTCACTTACTTATCTAAGTTGGGTTATTATAAAACCTTTGTTTACATACTTAATAGTAGCTTAATGATGTGGTGCTTAAAAAAATTAACGTAAAGATATATGTATAATCACAGTAAAGTTAATTGCGCAATAATAATTTACCTGTATACGTGTAAAACAAAAGTATACTTTACAAAATTCAAATCCAATTGAATACTAATGGGGACGTAATATGTGCTATGCTGCAATTGCTGCATTTTATAATTAAAGTGTACAATTAAAATATTATTGTCTCCAAAAAAGTACGAGAATGATCTAAATGCTGAATAATATATGTATAACTGAACCTGAGCACCATCAACTGGTTAAAAGAATTTTAATGTCTGTATAAAGGTTAGCTCTGCTTTTATACAGACGATATTAAGCTTCTGTACACTTATTCAGCTACTATGTTGCTGTTATGGTGCTACTATACAAAATAGCATTTAATTTGTGTCCAAATTGTTTGAATAACGTCTGTGTAAGCTAGTTTACAAAAGTTATGCAGTTAGTATGTCAGCTTGAAGCTTCCAGAAACGCTTTTATACAGAGATTATTCAGCCAATCTGTGTTGCTTGGGCTGCGACTGTGTACTAGTTGCATGATGAAATCGCGCTTTGCATGTCATCCGTCGCGTAGGGTTGTCACATCGCGTGGGTTAATAGTTTACCGAGACTATTGTTACTTACTTTTAGTAAAAATTATTCGTCAGAGTAAACGATATTGTGCTGTTTACGAATGTTTAAACTCATCTGAATTTTCATTATTTAAACTTCCTGCCGATGTCGAAAGATAACATTTTTTAGGTAAACGAATCTGTAAAATGTATCATCAATTGGGTTTGTGTGCTCGACTTGTGCTCGATTAAAAATCTCAGCTATTTACTTATAAAGTAATAAAATAAAAAAATTAAAAAAATTCTAATCATTATAATACTGTGGTGCTTTATAATACTGTGGTGATAGTGACTATGTTTAATTTATCATTACTGTATAAAGTTTATTTAGGTAGGTAGGTAGAGGTACCTACTTTCAATTTTAAAACTACCGCATTTTTCTCTCTGCTTCCCGGAAACATCGTTCGCTTTAGTGCAAATACTTTTCGACGAGACGGCCGGAGAATGCCAACCCTAGCGATCCGACGGTGTGCAATGACAAAAGGGCCATAAGTGATGTTAAGCTTTGTCCAGACTAGTCCATTTTGGCGTATCATGTCTTTAACATACATAGCTAGTTTGGTTGGGCGTGCGTTGAAGTAATATCAACGCACTCCCAACCAAAAAGCGATACTATGGTAAAGATACAGTGATCTGATACGCCAAAATGATACAAGTCTAGACAAAGCTTTAGCTCCTCTACTGTTTTGAAAAACTTATTATATAGTTAGGTACCATTTTATACGCTGAAATTTTAATCATTTGGTTCCCGCCGTGGGGTGGTTCCACTCCTGATCACAAGCAACTTTTACTATGGGGCCAACTCTCCTGCTCGCAAAAAAATATCAGCTGTTTCATACAAAAGTGCAGTACCTACTCGACCTTAATGTATGGGACAGCTGATTTTTTTTTGCGAGCAGGAGAGTTGGCGCCAAAGTAAAAGTTGCTTGTAATCATGAGTGGAACCACCCCACGGTGGGAACCAAAAGATTAAAATTTCAGCGTGTATAGTGTGGTAATGTCGAATTCAAATAACGCAAATAACTCAATAGTTTCGAACTATTATTAGTATTATTAGTTCGATGAGTTATTTGACGTTATTACTGGCTCTGTGTACTTTCAGCGTTATGAGTTTTTGGTTAGTAATTTCAAACAATGATCGTTCGTTTTGCCGCTCCGATCAAATTGTATTTACGTTACGATGATAATTATCGACGAATGTGTGAAGCGATGTGTAAAATAAATGTGTTCGTAGGTAAAGGCATCACTATTTTAGTAATGAGATGGTTTTCTCATAATTGGGGCCAAATATTTGATTTAATAGCTACCTAAGCAGCGGTTTATAGCTGCTCTGTCTTAAAACATTTTCTGCTACAGTACTAGGCACGTATCTTGAAATTTTTTCGACGGAGTGGGGATAAGTTCGCCCATGTGCTCTTGTGAGCGACCAAGCGCACGCCCCTCTCCCGCCGCCCACGCCCCTCACCGCTACGCATAGATACCCATACGCGTTTCGCGCAATCCCCACCCGATTTCAAGTTATATGCCTCGTACTGTAAGAATATTTAAAATACGGATTTATGTGACATCATTTTATAGAACAAGACTTTAACTTAGTCATGATCAAATACGGCGCATCTCTAGTACCTTGAACCCAGAAATAAACTAAGGCAAATAAGATAAATATGTAATAAACACTAGAAAAGACAAAAATGTAAATTAGAATATTAAAAAAATTGGTTTAAAAAACAAAAAGTCGACTTCAAAACCCCACTCTATCTCTAAAAAGCAAGAAATAATATTCAGATCCATGATACGCATTACCATTGTAATAAAACACGTCTATTGAAGTAGGCCCACCCGACAGGAGAGCTTTTTTTATTCTAACAGCCCCACCCGACTTCAATAGACGTGTTTTATTACAATTGGCTTTGATAACTTTTTGAACATGACTGGAAATCTCAAAACCATTTCGAGGAATAAGCTTTCGGTACAGTGTCTACTAATTAAATTTAAAAATAAGTCTATATTTTTAAAGATATTTATAATATTCAATAAAAAGCTTTAACCTTCAAATGACCTTCATATGACGTCATCACATACAGATCTCCCAGCCATAATAAAAAAAAAGAAAAAAGTGCAAAGACAATTTTGACAATGAACTTGGCATTAGGGATGGTGGAAGGTGGAAGTGAAAAAATATCGATATAGGTAATATTTCTCAGAAAAAAATGGGATGAAATGGGACGATGATTAAGTAATGGATCCTAATTTTAAGGTATTGTAAAACATAAAAAATAGCAAAATAAACCCCTACGCGAAATTTTGGCTCGATTTGACGAATTTTACGATGATTTTTAAGACTCATAGTTGGAAAAAATCAAAATGCTCCAGTGACAAAATAGTGTCGACTATTAGAATCCATACGTAATTACCAAAAAAATGTTTTGGAAAAATTATTGTAAAAACATCTATCGATATATCAGAGTATTTAATATCGCCCGAAAAATATCGATGAACTTATCTCGTATTTTTTTCCACATCCCTACTATTAAATGTTTGTAAATAGAAATAAAGTATGCACATATTTTCACAATGTTTATTATGTTATCCTGCAAATTTATCAGTCCACAAGCAATCGTTACAATTTCATCCATGTAGCCTACATCCAAAATAGACACAATACATACAATACATTTCGCAATTTGGGTAGATTGGGCGTGTCAGTTTTTACAAAGTTTTTCAGCAGAGTTTCCACTGGTAAGCATTTTTATTATAATTTTACCACCTCAAAAATTATTTCGGCAAATTAAGAAGGTAGGCTAGAACCGTCACAACTGGATTAAATGAATAAAATAGAAGAAATATTAACTATAACTTATTTGTTTACAAACAACCATAAAGTCATTATGACAGTTAATGACACTTGGCCTTTCTTTTTCTATAAGTAGATGGCAAAGGTTTTCTTCTGAAACTTTCATGCCACTAATGACGTCATTCCGGTTGACCATATCCGCTCGACAAATATATTTATAAAAAAATAAATACGGGACCAAATGTTAAAATATTCAAATTAGTTTCTTAAATTGGCCTAATCTGTAGTAAAAAAATATAAAAAAAATACCTTTTATTTTTTAACCAAAGCCAATTATCTAGCGATTTGAATATTATTTCTAGAGCTTTTTAGAGAGAGAGTGCGGTTTTGAAGTCGGCTTTTTGTTTTTTAAAACAATTTTTTCTTTTTTTCTTTTTAGTGTCGTACGTAAAAGTAAAGTACGTAAAGGTAGTAAAGTAAGTAAAGTACCTTCTGTATTAAATATATTATCTAGGCAGAAAAATCGGTTTGGCCAAACGTGAGATAGTCGCGGACAAACATGCATACGAGTCAAACTGAGATGAGAACCTCCTTTTTTGAAGTCGGTTAAAATACCAAAACCTTCTCCTAATTGTAAAAAATACTTTTCTGAAAACTGCATCAAAATTGGTTCAGCTAAACGCGAGATAATCGCGGACAAACATTCATAGGAGGTCGGCACGGCCACATTATAGGTTTATGCAGTTTTGCCCCAGCAGAAATGACTGATGATTATAAATACTTAGAGATTAATTTATCCCAGGTGAATATAGCGAACAAAAGCTCATTGTTAAGAAAAAAATTCGCCATTTCTCTAATGATATACGATATACTCGACCTTCATAAAGTATACTGCCTCGCCGATTGGTCTGTGCGATCTTTCACCCCGGTGGAGATAAAAGATATTGTTCGTATACATACATACTAAATGTACCTACTTCGGGAAATTATTAATTACAAACAATCCTTTTTAAAAACGAACATTCGTTTATTATTATAAGTTAGGTTAACGATTTACCAGATAACAATTTAAAAACCCCAAAAAAATAAGGTGGTGGCCAGATGGACACCGGTCGATTTTCAACCGACTTCAAAAACAACAAAAATAAGGAGGTTCTCAGTTTGACCTGTATGTATGTATGTTTATCCGCGATTATCTCGCGTTTGGCTGAACCGATTTTGATGCGGTTTTCAAAAAAGTATTTGTTACACCTAGGAGAAGGTTTTAGTATTTTAACCGACTTCAAAAAAAATAAGGTTCTGAGTTTGACTCGTATTATGTAGGTATGTTTGTGCGCGATTATCTCGCGTTTGGCTGAATCGATTTTGATACAGTTTTCAGAAAAGTATTTGATACACTTAGGACAAAGTTTTGGTATTTTAACCGACTTCAAAAAAGGAGGTTCTCTTCTCAGTTTGACCCGTATGCACGGTTGTCCGCGATTATCTCACGTTTGGCCAAACCGATTTTTCTATCTACCTAGATAATTTATCTAATACAGAAGGTACTTACACTAAAAATAAAGTAATAAAAAAAAAGTTTTAAAAAACAAAACCGACTTCAAAATCCCACTCTACCTCTAAAAAGCAATAAATAATATTGAAATCACTAGATACGCATTATCATTGTAATAAAACACGTCTATTGAAGTCGGGTGGGGCTGTTAGAATAATAAAAAAAGTTGTCCTCCAGCCCTCCAGCCCTCCAGTTGTTTTTAAAACAATTTTTTTATCATACAAAACAAACTAGGTACTCTAGGTAACTTTGAAGCCTTGGTTATCCACCAAGGATTGTTTAAATAAAAAAAATGTATTAAAATATTAAAAAAAATACTTTTTATACCTTTATTATGACACAGTGATGCGTTGGCATTTTGAGTAGCATATTATGTTTTCTTCTTCTTTCTTTGATCTTTTACATTTAAACAATTTTGAAGAGCATTTAATTTTATTACAGTGGCATTTTATGAAACCTTGGAGATCAAACATTATCATTGTAATAAAACACGTCTATTGAAGTCGGGTGGGGCTGTTAGAATAATAAAAAAGTTGTCCTCCAGCCCTCCAGTTGTTTTTACCGACTTCAAAAGGAGGGAGGTACTCAATTCGACCCGTTTTCTTTTTTGTTTTTTGTATGTACACCGATTACTCGAAGACGGCTAAACCGATTGAAATGATTCAAACGTTATTACATTAGGTAAACTCCCAAGTTGGTCTCATTTTTTAAAATTTTGAAATCGGTTTAGTACTTTTCAAGTAATCTTGAAAAAGGTACGAAAATAGTATGATTTAGTGTGAACTACCTCGATGATCAGTCGTATAACTTCTTTGTTTATGAACTGAATAAGATAATTATTTTTTTGTTGGAAAAGGGATATCTTAAGTGTAGTTCTTTAACCGACTTAAAAAAGGAGGTTCTCAGTTTGACCCGCATGTATGTATGTTTCTCCGCGATTAACTCACGTTTGGCTGAGCCGATTTTTCTACCTAAATAATATACCTACACTACCTAATACAAAAGGTACCTACACTAAAAAAAAAAAAAAAAATTGTTTAAAAAAACAAAAAACCGACTTCAAAAAACCTACCTCTAAAAAGCAAGAAATAATATTCGTAATAATAAAAACACGTCTATTGAAGTCGGGTGGGGCTTTTAGAATAAAAAAAAGAAATTTGTACTCCAGCCCCACCCGACTTCAATAGACGTGTTTTTATTATTACGAATATTATTTATTGCTTTTTAGAGGTAGGTTCTTTGAAGTCGGTTTTTTGTTTTTTTAAACAATTTTTTAAAACAATTTTTTTATCATACAAAACAAACTAGGTACTCTAGGTAATTTTGAAGCCTTGGTTATCAACTAGGAATGTTTAAATAAAAAAATTGTATTAAAATACTTAAAATAATACTTTTTATACCTTTATTTTGACACAGTGATGCGTTGGCATTTTAAGTAGCATATTACGTTTTCTTCTTCTTTCTTTGATCTTTTACATTTGAAAAATTTTGAAGAGCATTTAATTTTATTACAGTGGCATTTTTCTTTTGCACTGATCTCTCTTACAGACAACTAAAAATTTTCCCGAAATTAAGAAACTTCTTCTTGCATTCTTGTATCAATTGACGTTTATGAATTTGCCTTAAACGGTCCTAGGATAGACTAGGCCAAGTCGGAAATACATTATTTTGCTTTTGACATTTGCGTAAAAAGTTGAACAATAATTTAAAAATTAATAACAATTACATAGAAAACTAGTTTTTGGCGCCATTTTGTCGAGATCGGTTCGGTGACTATTTTAATTATTTGCAAATTCATAGTGGATATTGTATCTTAAAATTGGTGCAGTTCTATGAAAATTAATAACATAACAATTACAACGAGTGTCTACGCAACTGACCAAAACCTACCTCTAAAAACCAAGAAATAATATTCGTAATAATAAAAACACGTCTATTGAAGTCGGGTGGGGCTGGCGTACAAATTCCTTTTTTTTTATTCTAAAAGCCCCACCCGACTTCAATAGACGTGTTTTTATTTTTACGAATATTATTTCTTGCTTTTTAGAGGTAGGTTTTTTGAAGTCGGTTTTTAGTTTTTTTTTCAAATATTTTTATTTTTAGTGTAGGAAACTTTTGTATTAGGCAGTGTAGGTATATTATTTAGGTCGAAAAATCGGCTCAGCCAAACGTGAGTTAATCGCGGAGAAACATACATACATGCGGGTCAAACTGAGAACCTCCTTTTTTTAAGTCGATTAAAGAACTACACTTAAGATATCCCTTTTCCAACAAAAAAATAATTTTCTTATTCAGTTCATAAACACTTCTTTGTTTATGAACTGAATAAGAAAATTATTTATTTGTAAATTATACGACTGATCTTCGAGGTAGTTCACACAAAAAAGCTTTTTAAAAAAAGCAAGACCTCCTTCAAAAATCTTAAAAAGCAGCTCTATAAAAAGCAAGAAATAATGTTCAAATCGATTAATTAAAACACGTCTATTGAAGTCGGGTGGAGCTGTAAGTAATTTTTTTACTTATTGTATTGTTTATATTCTAAAAGCCCCACCCGACTTCAATAGACGTGTTTTAATTAATCGATTTGAACATTATTTCTTGCTTTTTATAGAGCTGCTTTTTAAGATTTTTGAAGGAGGTCTTGCTTTTTTTAAAAAGCTTTTTTATTTTAAACTTTTTTGTGGTATGTAAACGATGATTTTATAAAATAAAGTGTTTTAATGTTTCACATTTTTCAATGGTATAAAACTAGGAACTCGTAACTTAATTTCCACAGGAGTTCCGTTGGGCCTTCGCAGTTCAACTCTAGTCTATAACGTCCTTGACGATAGATAAGTACTTAACTTGTTTTTGTACCTACCAATATTTCAATCGCTGTACAGTTCCTCTTTGATTTTGAGGAGTTCCCTCGTGTATCTTGAAAATCCAAAGTCCATTACCAATGAAATTAATATGGTATAATTCCTAAGGTGTCTTCTTTCAAACCAAAAAGAATCATCTAAATCGGTTCATAAACTAAAAAGTAATGGTTGAACTTCTGTCTGAATTCGTATAAAATGGTAACGAAAACGACAGTATTTTCAAGATTACTTGAAAACTACTGAACCGATTCCAAAATTTCAAAAATGGGACCAACTTGGGAAGAAACCTGATGTTATAGCGTTTGAATCATTTCAATCGGTTCAGCCGTCTTCGAGTAATCGGTGTACATACATATATATAAAAAAAATATACGCGACGAATTGATAACCTCCTCCTTTTAAAATTTTTGAAGTCGGTTAAAAATCATACTATTTTCGTACTTTTCCAAGATTACTTGAAAAGTACTAAACCGATCACAAAATTTTAAAAAAACCGGCCAAGTGCGTGTCTGGCCACGCGCCATAGGGTTCCGTAGTTACCTTATACCATACCATATTTAATACCACCTATCATTTTTCGTTTGCAAAAATTACTTTGTTTTTCACAGTGTTGGTATGAATGACAATAGTAGTTTATGATACAAGGTTGGTAAGGAGGTTTTTAAAACGAGTTGACGTTTTATAAGCCCGAGCCGCAGGCGAGGGATTATAATCGTCACGAGTTTTAAAAAACCTTAACAACCGTGTGCCATACTACGTTTTTCAATACATTTGCGAGAAAATCATAATAAGTACTACTGAAATTGTAATCTATACATGTAATAAAACTGTAAATTGAAAATATTTGTGCGCGAATTACGCAAAAACCGCTGAACAAATTTTGATGGGCTTTTCACTGTTTGGTAGCTTGAAGTCCAACTTAAAATCCAAGCTATGTTTTATCAAATTCAGGTGGGCGGAACCAGGGAAACAGCTTGAACTCTCCGTAGTACTAGCTTTCATACACCAAAGGGGTCACTTTAAACTGGCGCTATATTTTTCTACTGCCCACGTAGATGAAGTCGCGGGCGGAAGCTAGTAGAAATTGAAAAAAACGTATGTAAACAAAAACGCACGGCGCCGGCGTGCGGTAAAATCAACTTTCCGCACGCTGTACTAATCCGTAAACAAAAACGCACGGCGTGCGGTAAAATCAACTTACCGCACGCTGCACCGCCAGCGTAAGCTCTCATTTTCGAGCAACTGTATTGAAAAGTTATATTTGCGGTTTTGGAAAATGTGCTATATCTCAAAAACTAATTACTATATCTCATTCAAACCTTTTTTGGTTGAAAGTGTTTATTAAGATCTACAGCATATATTTTTTTTAGATTTTTCACTCTCTTATTTCAAAAGTTAAAGGGGGGGGACACACATTTTACCACTTTGGCGGTGAATATCTTTGAAACGGTTAACTTTGAGAAAAAGTTGTCTTAGAAACCTCAATGTCATTTTTAAAGACCTATCTATAGACACCCAACACGTGTTGGTTTGAAGAAAAAAATTTTTTTCAATTTCAGTTCCATGTATGGGGAGCCCCCCCTTAATCTTTTATTTTACTTATTTTTGTATTAAATTCGGTAAGCGGTTAACAGAATACATCTACCTACCAAGTTTCAACTGTGTAGTCTTAATACTTTCGGAATAAAGTGGCTGTGACATACGGACAGACAGACAGACAGACATGACGAATCTATAAGGGTTCCGTTTTTTGCCATTTAGGCTACGGAACCCTAAAAACGGGTTGAATTGAGTACCTCCCTCCTTTTGAAGTCGGTAAAAATGTGGAATTATTGAAATAGGCGCGATCTCGCTGCGGTCGTGTGAAGCTGATGAGACTTTTATTGTATTAGTGGCTACCTCGGCAGAACTTACCTAGTAAACTGTCTTGCCTACCTACTTGATGCCAAATGCATGCTCCGAGCTGCATTGGAATGCGATGCACCCGCATTCTAATGTTAACTAACAGCCCCTTAAGGTACTATATTAAAATAATTCGTTTAGCGAGATAGCAATGAAAAAACGTCGCGCGCCGGAGCAAGACTGATTAGGCAGATTAGGCAAAAAAATCACAAAATAAATTCGTAGAAATAACGAAAGCGATTAAAGAGAAATGCTTCTACACGATTGTGAATATTGATGACACAAATTATTTAAAGCAATTTTGACTTGAATACCTAATGTTGTTTCTAAATACCAAACTATTTGTCAAATATCAAATGTAATTAATTATTATTATTTTGTTCATGTCGATTTCGACCCCAAGAGGTATCGACCACTTTGGGAATCCCTGCTGACCTTATAAGACATATTCTCGAAATTTAAATGTATTGTTAACCGCCTCTGTGGTCTAGTGGTTCGCCCACCCATGTAAGACGCAGAGGTCCCGGGTTCGATTCCCAGGGGGGGTACAATTTGTACTCGCTTTGGTTGGTGGTAGGATGCTGGTCAGATCAGTTGGGTGTGTGTAGCGATCTGAATCTCCTCCATTCACTCCCTAGATAGCCGTCATCAGATCACAGCACAGTACATCCCTGGCAGGAAACCAAGGCTTCAAAGTTACCTCGTTTGTATGAAAATAGCACCTGGTATCCCTAGACAAAGTTGATGTGTGTACATATGTGTTTCACCCACGACACGATGACGTATGTCGGCGTTTGTGCGGCAATAAGATTTTACTGTCCCTTTCTTTGATCATATAAACCGAAGGTCCCTTTGGATTTATACGTTGCCCTAATCGCCCACGAGTTCGGATTGACTCATCCCTTATCAAGGTATTATGGCCGATGCGTACGACACATATCATAATTAGTTGTTTAATCATGTACTGCTAGTTTACGGATGAGTGTTTTAAGACCATGTTTCAATTTGTGTTGATTCACCTAAAAGCAGATTAGCGTTCACCCAAATACTATCTAAATATACAACGCGTGTTACAAAATAACCCCTACTGCCGAATATGGTAGATGGGTCCATCAAACTGGACAACTTTTAGGGCCTCCACACATAACCGCGTTGCGGCGACGCACCGCAACGCAACGCCAAATTCGGCGGCACCGCGCGGCGCCGCAGAAATGACGTCACACTTGTTGACCACAGTTTTAGTCCCACCTCGGACACTCCATACCATAGTAGGTACTTTTTGTATAGTCTGTGATACTATGAAACCACCGCGTTGTAATTAAACTACCTAATTACGCAGATGACGTGTCTTCATTTATAACAAAATATTAATGAAAAAATAATAAATGAAAACAAAAAACACCGAATACAAATATGGGTCTTTGCCCATGAAATTTCCCATATTTTGTCACATACAGAGAAAATAATAACTTCTATGATTCAAAATATCCTTACGTACTAATATTATAAATGCGAAAATCCGTTTCTATGTTTAGGGTAACTTTCATCACGAAAAAAAGTACTGTTCAGTATCTTGATATTATATCGAATTATAACCATAGATATTCAAATCAGTAAAAATAAAGTCTTTATTTTAACTTTCTTTACACTAAAAAATTTCTTGAGAGTGACTTTTTAGGGTTCCGTAGCCTACCTAATAGAAAAAAAACGGAACCCTTATAGATACGCCATGTCTGTCTGTCTGTTTGTCTGTCTGTGCGTATGTCACACACAGCCACTTTATTCCGAAACTATTAGGATTACAAAGTTGAAACTAAGTAGGTAGATGTATTCTGTGAACCACTTTACGATTGGAACTGGACTGAACTGAACATGGAACTGAACCGAAAACATTTTTTTTCACCAAACCTATACGTGTGGGGTGTCTATGGATAGGTCTTTAAAAATGACATTGAGGTTTTTATAACTATTTTTTCTTTAAGTCTACCGTTTGAAAGATAGAAACCTCCAATGTAGTAAAATGTGTCCCCTCCCCTGTAAGTTTTAAAATAAGAGAGTGAAAAATCTATAAGAAATATATGCCATTAATCTTAATAAACACTTTCAACGAAAATTGGTTTGTACGAGATGTAGCATATTTTCCAAAACCGTAAATATAACTTGGTCATTTATACAAACACTATGAAAAACAAAGTTATTTTTGCAGATGAAAAATGATAGTGGTATTAAATAGGGTATGGTATATGGTAACTACGGAACCCTACTGCGCGTGGCCCGACACGCACTTGGCCGGTTTTTTTTTGCTAGTAAAAAAGGGTGACCGGACCGGGGGGACTGTAAGTGACATAATAACCAAAACTTTTTTTTCGCTTAGGTTCCCGCTCACGCACTCTCTAACTAAAGTATAAAAAAATCTCTATTTTGAATAGGTACTTCATAATTTTGCGAAAAGTACTCTCCATCTGAATTCATAAATTTATTAAGTGGATGTACGCAATATCTTCTCTGTCGTCGTTTATTCAATTTGGCGTAATGTCTATAACAAAAGCGCTATTCGCTTATTGCGATCCATCGCAGAGACACGTGTATTGAATCACAGATAAATGGTCACCTCAAGCAACGCGCGGTGCCGCGCGGCGCCGCCCGGCAACGCGCGGCGCCGCGCGGCACCGCAACGCACCGCAAAAATCTGCGTTGCGTTGCGGTGCGGCGCCGCAACGCCATTATGTGTGTCGGCCAGTCGAGTACAAAGATATGTATACATTTGAAAGTTACAAAAATATGTATCCATTGATGATGTTAACATTGTTTGTTACAAATACTTCTAAACATAATATATGCCAGATATATGTTTCAAGAAAATGTACCAAATTTATGTATACAGTTAAAATTACACTGTTATGTGTACGCTCTGAAACGAATTAATGTGTTCGTCTTTGGTTACAAAGATATGTATACAGGTCTGATATTCTATTTTCAAATTTTAGAATAGTGCGGGAATACTTGTTTTCTCCTTCATTTCGTGTATGACGTCATTGGCGTGTCATTTGAGATTTTTGCCACTTATTTACATTATTTATCAGCCTACGACTCGTAAGGGCGATCGCGCACTCACTCGGTTTCGGTTCGAATTCGGTACGTGAAAAGATGGCCGCAAAAGAACAATTACCAGAATCCCATATAACCCGCGCAGATAAATTGGGATTAGAAATGTCTTCCTTCGTCGTTCATATTCACTTCTCGCTCGCATACTGAACGGCACACATATCGATATCTCACTCACTCTCGTTGTGGTAAGCGCGATGAGTAGGTGCACAGAATATATAATCCGATGAGGCGGATTACCTAATGGAACGCATAACTTTATTAGTCCTAAACATAAAACGCATACTGTTAAATGGCATAATCATCATTTAGCATAATAATTTATAGCACAATTTCAAAACGCATAATATCATAAGGCTGAATTTTGTTAAGCATAAATATTAATTGGCATATTTTCAAAAGGCATAAATATCATAACGCATATTTTTTTATTGGCATACTGTCTAAAAAGCATAATCATCAAAAGACATAATCGTATTACGCATTGTAATAAGTGATCTAATTTCTTTAGGCATATTTTTTCAAACTCAAATATTTTATAAATAAGTAATCATTAAAAATATGAGCAATTCTTCTCCCTGCACCTCCCGGCTAGCACTCTGCAAGCAAAAACCCAGCATGCAGCATCCATGCGAGCAAGCACCCAACACACAAGCAAGCATGCAGGCAAGCAGGTAAGCATGCTGCATGCAGGCAAGCATGCAGCATGCAGAAAAACATGCAGCATGCAGGCAAGCATGCAAAATGCAGCATGCATGCAAGCACTATAGAGCTCCGCTGCAAGTAGTCAAAACACTAACCTAACCTAACCTACCTAGTGCATAAAAAGTTTTTCTTTATAGCGGAGGGCCTCAGGCCCCCCGATCCCCCCGAGCAGGGGGGCCAGCCCCCCTGGACCTCCCGGCAAGCAAGCATCCACAATACAAACAAGCATGCATGCAAGAAAGCACACAGCATGCAAGCAAGCATGCAGCGTTCAACATGCATGCAAGCATTATTAAGCTCCACTCGCTTATCTTAGAGTGGTCTAAACTCTAAACACTGACCTAACCTAACCCAGTTATGGTGGTCACATTTAAAGTTTTTTTTTTATAAATTAGTAGTCAAATAAGTTATGTTTTTTATATTATACTATAAAACATTAGTAGTTATGTATATTAGGCATAACAAAATTATGCCTTTCAAAATATGCTTACTGACAATATGCCAATTGAAATTAGGAATTGTAACTATTATGCTTTGAAATATTGTGCTTTTTAAAAGTTATGCAATTCGATGTTTATGCGTATCGAAATTTATGCTAAATAAATACTATGCTTTGTGATTATTATGCCAATCGAGTTATGCCAAGTGACTTTAGGACAATCGAAATTATGCGATGCGAAGGGCACCCGATGAGGCGCCATTTTCAATCCCATTCTTTATCTGCGCGGGTTGAAAGTAGTCATAGTTCTTTGGCGGCCATCCCTTCACTTATCGGATTCGAACCAAAACCGAGTGAGTGCGCGATTGCCCTAAAAGAAGGAGTTCTCTCATAAAACAAAAAAAATGCGTAAATTATACTATCCAAAGAGTTTTCAATGGTTATGACAGAATTTCTCAAAATATGAAATTAGAATGACGGCTTGTATACATATTTTTGTAACAAAGTCTGAATACCTTAATTTGTCCCAGAGCGTACACAGTGTCCATCTTGCTGTATACATTAATTTGGCACAAGTGAATACATATATCCGTCATAAATCATGTGCACAATAATTTACTTGTAACGAATTATGTACACTTATTTAAATGGGTACATGTATTTGTAACTCTAGGGGGTATACATCTCTTCGTACTCGACTGGACCAACTCTAAAATCGAAAAAAAACCAGCTGTATCATACAAAAATTAATAACGGAAAAACAAATTGTATGAAACAGCAGTTTTTTTGTGACATCAGAGTTGATCCCATAGCAAAAGTTGTACAGTTTGATGGACCCATCTGCCATATCCGGCATTATTGGGTTATTTTGTAACACGTTGTTTAAGCAATGGTTTAATCAGACACCTTTATTAGGCTCACATTTAGCAAGTTGTGACATCAGCCTAAATAGCATATTACAAGCATGATACTTGCTGGCTAGTACCTACCAGCCAGTCTTCCTATCTTCCAACACAAAATCCGTTTATAGGTAAGTAGTTAAAAACGCTCAGCATACTGAGCAAAGTACTAGTGATAAGCTTACTTTTGAAGCGCTCGTGGCGGAACTTGACAGACTGATCGTACTTGTTCACGTTAGTTAAGCAACGCTCGGTCCGGTCAGGTGTTGGATGGGTGACCGTTAAAGTGGCGTTACAATTACAACTGAGCGCTTCCGTGCTTCGCGGAGGGCCCGTTTTGCTGTCATCTGATAACAGTCGTTAAGCCAAGTTAGAGGCCTTACAGGCGGCTTGGTAAACTCTTACACCAGAAGCACAGAATACATAATAGTACACCAGAAGTAGCCACTAATTCTCATTCGATAAAAAAATGAACTTTTAAGTAATAATAGTAATAAGCTTACTTTGGAATCGGGCTAATGTATATGTGATGTTGTGATGATATTTATTTACGTCAGTCTGTCTGTCACTGGCTTAGCTCAAAGCTACCGATCAAGCACAATAGTATCATCAAGTAGTAAAGTGCTCAACTACGAGTTTTGACACCGACCGTACTCATATCAATACTTTTGGAGCAGAAACTCCGACGTCGTTTTAACTTTGGAAAAATGAAACAAATATAAATGTATTTATGTAAAAATATACTTACGCCTCGGATATAAGGGCGCGTAGTTTGCAAAACACGAGGCCGAGGCTGTAAGGGTACTGATGCCAGTACACAGTGAGGTCGTTCGGGAGACCTGTAACAAGAAAAAATCGATAAATATAACTTAGAGAATACTTATGACAACTTTTTGGGTTGGGCGTTTGCCTACCTAAGTCAGATTGCTTTGCAACCTTGATATAAGGTCACTAAAATCACTAATACACTTGTACTATTAGTTATTCTGTGCTAATACTGTATTAAAATGTAAAAATAAAACACTAAGGCGATTTTGCGGTATATGGGTAATTGGGTAATTAGTTTAATTTTAAAGTGAAAACTTCTTTGGCGGCGTTGTACACTTTTTTTGTAATGGGGAAAAAAATGTTAAACTCGCGTCAGTCAGGGTCACGTGACCCTGATCTAAAATTCGTAAGACGGATGTAGCGTAGACAGCCGGCGGCGGAAGTATCCCTCTCTCTTTCGGGGCGCGGCGAAAATGGCGGCGCGTCATTTTGGCGTTCGGCGGGTTTGATTTTTCTGAGAGATAAACTTTTTAATATAATATAAATTGTCATGTTGGCTACGATAGCGCAATAAATAAATATTGTATTCTACCTCATAAATGATAGTACTTTTATACTGATAATTAAAGCAATTCGTGCAAAATTATTCTTTAACCATTCCAAAATATCAAAAATGCACAACGTTAATATTCAAGTTTTCACTTCTGCCGGCACTCCCGGAGTGCAACCCGAATTTTTTTTTAAAGTTCCTTACACTTACTACTTTCTATACTTAATACTTGTACCTTACCACATAATATATTAAGTATAGTGCTACTTTAACTACGCACGGATATTTATAAAGATTTAAAAATTATAGTTACTCACTCAAATAACTGTTTAACTTTCGAAAATGTTTAAAAAAATAAAATTAATCAAATACTGGACAATCCACACCAGCTGATTTATAAGCTAGGACAATCCACGTTTCCGAAAATCTTATACGAGATTTTGCTAGACTAAAAATAATAAGCTCTTAAATTATGATAGATAACTTGTAGTGTAGATCAAAAAGCAATTTGGTACATCTTTGTCGTACTTAATTCTTCAATTTCATGAAGTGGCACTTAATTCGCCTGTCTCGCAAATACATTTTCTGTGTTAAAAGACAATCATGTCTTTATGGCACAGCTGTGTGTCAAAACAAAGGCCATCGAAATAACAATTTGATTTAGTTACTTACTACTAAGTAATTGACAACATTTAATTAACTTTAGATATCTAGGCTACGCTACAAAAGAAAGCAAATACATAAAAAATAATAATAAGGTCTACGTGATGTTTTCCAACATAAAATAATTAAATTATAAAAATAGGCAACTAGCTACTTTTTAAGGAAATGTAATTTTTGAGCGTGATAAAGAGTTATATGAGTAAATTACTAGCATGATTGATTAGCAACTTTCCCATAATTATGCCATAATCCATAATTATGAGATAATCGCGGACAACTATGAATACGGGTCCAACTGAGAAGAAAACCTCCTTTTTTGAAGTCGGTTAAAATACCAATACCTTGTCTTAAGTGTAACAAATACTTTTCTGAAAACCGCATCAAAATTGGTTAAGCTAAACGCGAGATAATCGCGGACTTTCCCATAATTATGCCATAATACAAACACATTTACATACACACAACACATACACACTCACACGCACGCACGCACGCACGCACGCACGCACGCACGCACGCACGCACACACACACACACACACACACACACACACACACACACACACACACACACACACACACACACACACACACACACACACACACTTTATTTCTCTTTAATTTTATTTTAATTATTGCTAATGCTAACTCTATATAACTAAGTAGTTATGGAAGAGCGGAGTCACCTGACACAGGCATTTTTTGCTTAAAAGAGGGCTCCAGTCACTGTATAAAATGTAAACAAAATATTATTAAAATAAATTATTATTATTATGCCATTTAATTGGATTGAGGACCGAACAATAACTAAATATTATTAGCTAGCTATGCATAAAGTAGCTAAACATTTGGAGAAAAGACCTGACCTCATGATATTCTAGTAAAAAAGAGGCTTTTCTTTTCAATAACGGAGATTCAGCATGAACTTTTGAGTGTTTTCACTGTCATTCAAATGACAATTAGTTTGATTTGCTTGATAAGCTCTTTTATGAGGAAATCTCTGTGGAACACTTACAGAAGCTTTTTTGTCCACGATGAATAATTGTCAGTCTTTTTTAATTGGCGTTGGTTGTCACAATAGAAAGCTGCTTCTCGTTAGTACCTACACTATTAATGGCTGAAAATAAAAGTTTGCAACTATAAAGCGCCATTGTTAAAAGTCGGAGCAAAAGACTGAGTTATTGTAAAAACTAGTTTTTTTCAAAATCTTATTTTTACACAAAGTTTGGACTCTTTATATTTAACTAGCGGCCGCCCGCGACTTCGTCTGCGTGGAAAGATTTTTGCTATCCCTCGGGAACAATACATTTTTTCGGGATGAGAGGTATCCTATGTCCTTTTTTGTACCCCTAAGAACGTGTATGCAAAATTTCATGATGATCGGTTCAGTAGTTAAGACGTGAAGGCGTAACAAACAAACGGACTTTCGCATTTATAATATTAAGTAAGGATTAAGTAATATATCATTCACTGTATGTCATCATCATCATCATATCAGCCGCACGATACCCACTGCTGGGTATAGGCCTCCCCTAAGGATCTCCACGACGATCGGTCCTGCGCTGCCCGCATCCAGTGGCTTCCCGCGACCTTCACCAGATATTCGGTCCACCTTGTCGGGGGCCTACCCACGGAGCGTCGTCCGGTGCGCGGTCGCCATTCCAGAACCTTTCCGCCCCAACGGCCATCAGTTCTTCTCGCTATGTGTCCTGCCCATTGCCACTTCAGCTGAGCAATCCTTCGAGCGATGTCGGTTACTTTAGTTCTCCTGCGGATCTCCTCGTTTCTGATTCGATCACGCAGGAAAACGCCGAGCATGGCTCTCTCCATTGCACGCTGGCTGACCTTGAGCCTCCTTCCATAATGAAGCTTGCATTCACATCTTTACAGTATCCGAGATCTCTGTACTTTTAGTCATCTTTTCGAGCAGATTTAACTCAAGATTTATTAAATACCCAGGTGTTTCATTAATCTAGATATAAATAATCCACGCATAAAGATTATTAATAGCTACGCGGTGCCGTAACGCTACGTGCTAGGCCGTAGCAAATATTATTACTTTCCCCTATGGTAGCGACTACGGCGTTACGTAGAACTATTTTATGCCGTCACGTAGATAGGTAGCAAATCTATTGAATAAAATCTATGTGGCCATTGATGAGTCTGCAATTTCGCTGTGCAGACATTAGAAATACATAGAAAAGTTAATTGTTCAAACAATTTACAATTTTATTGTTAATGCTTGAACAACTGTTGTATCATGTATATCTTCTTTTCCTTATTGTAATGATATAAATCATTTTTATTACTTACGAAACTGCTCATATCTGTGTAATTGATATGATAGTTATGACTGCATACTGTAATAACTGCTTTTTGAATATTTCCAAATTAGTTATTTCACGTTAATCTTAAACCTAATTGTAAGGAAAAGCAAACTGTTTCCTTGTGAAGATTGAATTCTACTCGGCATTCTCTAGACATTTACAGATTGACCTAATTTACTTAATTCACAACAGCACAGACTAGACGTCTTTTGAATTAACCTACTAGTTATTTTTTGACACCGATAAATGTTTCAATAGGGGAAAGATTGAACTAAAGGCAATAATTGAAACTAGATAATAATAGCATACTCATGTGAGATGTGTGTGTGATCAATAAATGCAGTGACAATAATTACAACTTTACATAAAACTGAAATAAACACTATCCTGAAAAATATCCATGTTTATTTAAATAATGTGAAAATACCTAAAATATAATTTTACACCTTTTATTTTAATCTTCAATTATTTGTAAGACAATAGTGCAAAGCTAATACTAAACTGAAATTGCTTGCTCTTGTTTGTATATGCGAGTACCATAATATACCTACCTAACTAAATTATGTTTTATATGTGTATATGTTACGGCTAATACCCGAAGTGCGGCTAAACCTAGTTTTAGCCGGCTAAAACTAGGTGTAGCCGATAGCTGTTGGCTAAAACTAGGTGAACCGATCTGCTTTACTCCTGTAGGTCCCGAATATAGGTTAGAAATTTAAGGCGAGCGCGAAGCGCAGCGTAGCGTGAGCCTTAAATTTCGAGGTAATTTTTTTTAACAGACAACAAAAATAACTTTCTTAATACCCCATGCTGCACCTAGTTTTAGCCGGCTACACCTAGTATTAGCCGCGAGCAAATCGGCTACACCTAGTTTTAACCAACAGCTATCGGCTACACCTAGTTTTAGCCGGCTAAAACTTTTTTAGCCGTAACATAAACATACATATGATACACAGGACAGTATCGTATGATACTGTTCTGTGTATCATTGTTCAAATAAACTTTATAATTTATTTAGGCTTGTTACTCAAAGCTGTGTAGCGTAATCTAATTTATTAGAATCCACTTATGGTTTGTAGACTGGCGTAGTTTTGAGAGTTTCATATTCAATCAGTGTTTAAAACCCTAAAGGCTTGTTTTAGTAGGAACTAAAGTTTGCCTACGTACGACCTTGTTTCAGGTTTCATTACAAACTTTCATTCTCTATTTCACTTTTCTTCTATATTTGTTTTTGCGGTAAGATGTACCTGATCGTTTGTCCTCCTCTATAGTCTAATACAATTGTGCTTCTTTGACTTTATTGAATTTTCACTAAACCTAAAACCGACTACATTTCTACGCATTTTTAACCTTGCTCATACTTATATTGAAATTACTGACGTGAATTATAAAATAAAACTCATTGAATTGTTAAAATATCATCATCATGTCATGTGGACCGTCGGCCAACCAGGGTCATTTTCGGTCTATCGCATATTAGCACCAAACCAAATTTATAAGATAGCCATTAGCTTGGTGTTATCAAATATTATCATCTGGGTTGCGAAGTAAGAAGCTTCTGGGAGATATGCCACCCTGAATATGGTCACCCATCGCTAAAAAAATATCGATCGCATATTTATATAAATGGTGAACAGGGTCGTGGGTGGCATCATTACCTGAACTATTTTTTGTGTTTTCATATTGATCGAATAAGTAACAAGGATCACAAGAGCATAAATGTGAAATGTACTTACCTGGCCTGACCTCCTAGACGCATCCTGAAAGCTACGCAAGACTGTGGTTTTATATACGCCTGGGACCTGCCTCACCACCTGAATGTAATTACATGCCAATATGTAGTCGATTATTTTTTGGAAAAAAAGTCTCTATGTTTCTACCCTGGCCGCGCGCATGCTTTCTGAAAACTAACCAAGCCGATGTCTAACATGTTTGTAATGATGCCACCTACGACCCTGTTTAACATTTATATCAATATTCGATCGATTATTTTTTGCGATTGGAGATCACTGTATGGGAGGCCAGATGTTCAGGGTGGCATATCTCCCAGAAGCTACTTACTTCGCAACCCAGACGACAATATTTGATAACACCAAACTAATGGCTATCTTATCAATGTGATTGGGTCCTAATAATATGCGATAGATTGAAAATGAGCTCCTTGGCCGACGGTCCAATGTCTTAGCCCATTGAGTATTAGATGCTTAACTGGATTGTATTGCTGTCAACAATAAAGAATTTAAGCGTCTTTAGTAGTTAATTGAGCAATAAAATCGTGTTTAATGGAACGAGTTAATGCTGAGCTCGTTAGTGCGTAGGTAGGCAAAGAAAATTAAATAAGAAAGCACATTATTCAGGTCTTGTTGTCCACTTTCAACAGGGTTTAATGTCATTTCATTTTTAGGGTTCCGTACCAAAATGGTAAAAAAGGAACCCTTATGGTGTGACTCAGTCTGTCTGTCTGTCTGTCTGTCTGTCTGTCTGTCTGTCTGTCTGTCTGTCTGTCTGTCTGTCTGTCACAGCTGGATATCTCGAGAACTACTAATGGTATCAACTTGAAATTTGGAATAGTTTAAGATGACATTTGTCCAACTATTTCGCGAATAAGAAATAAATAAAAAAATAAATATCTTTTTTACAACAGGGACTGAAAAGGGGTCTTAAAAATTTGAAGTGGGGCAACTAGGGCATGTGGGGTATCATATGAAAGAGCGTCGTTTGCACGTTTTTAAACATTTTTTCTTTTTTTTTTAGGCCGCATAGTTTTCGACTTATGGTGAAAATTGTAAAAAAAAATACCGTTCCCCCCCCCTTATCTCCGAAGTTTGCAGAGAGAAAAATCTGAAATAATTCTATGTGATAGTAGTTTATGTAAAGATTACAGGAAAAATAAAACGATGTCTCAATATAACACACTTTTTAAGAAATTCAAAAAACAATTAATTTTTTTTTAGTTTTACTACCAGTCAACAGATGGCGCTGTCCTAAGCATGCTAACCTAAGGAAAAATATAGTTCCACTATCGGTCAAGAGATGGCGCAACCTAACACTACAATAATAAATTGGTGGCTGGTTCTAAAATAATTACCTACTATTTGCCGTACGAATAAACGAAGAATAAGTTCCTACTTAGTAATATAAACAGTTTGCAATGTGGAGTGGCTGAAACGTTTTTCAGTCACCATAAGCAGCTGTGGTTAAGATTTGTAAATTAACTGTCCGCCTGTTCGCCCTTCCAACTGTCTGCCGTTTATCCTACTTTTTTAAAGACTGTACTAAAGTAACATATCTAAATATATTTATGATTGTACGGAACCCTCGGTGCGCGAGTCCGACTCGCTCTTGACCGGTTTTATTATTAATACAGTGTCAAGAACTTATAACTACGTATAAGTTGACAACAAGTCTCTAACTAAGCTCCACGTTGTACCTACACAAACTATCTAATTAAATAAAATCAACTTTACAAAAATTTGCTCAAACTAAGTTACAATCCCTATTCTAGTCATATTAGTGCGTTATAGTTCAAATTGTATGTTTTTTAAACATAATACATGTCGCCACGAGGTTTTCAAAGCAGTAGGTATGTACTATGTTCTGTTTGGTATAAGTATTCGAAGATGGTGCTTCTAATTTTCAAAATATGTGGTTTTTTTTCGATAAAAATCGAAAAACTTTCTCGACGAAAAAAATCTATACAATTATCGAGTCTGCTCACAAAAAATTACGAGTATCGGTTGAGAAATGCGACCTAGTGTAGAAGAGAACAGCCGGACAGCTGGAAAGCGGACAGACGACATAGGAAAGCATTTTTGTCCAAGCTGAACGGAGACGCTTCACGCTCGCTCGGTCCATAACGGCAGAACGGCTATAATGTTTTTTTTATACACAACGGGATAATGCTTGGCCTTCATCTCACCTAATCTTAAATGACGATAAGGCCGAAGGTGGAAGCGCACTAGACCCGGAATACTGGCTATCTTACCTCTAACTGCCGGAACACAACAATTTTTAAATTGTTGTTATGGCGTCAGACTTAGGTAAGATGGTGGTAGCTAGCCAGGCGGACTTGAAATAAGCCATACCACCAACCAAACCGAGTACAAATTGTACCCTCCTGGGAATCGAACCCGGGACGCCTGTGTCTTACACGGGTGGGCGAACCACTAGACCACAGAGGCGGTTAAAACCGGTTTACCTCGCGGTTTACCTCTATTCATAAACCTCTAAAATCTAATAGCTCTTATAACTTTATTACTTACGTGAAATCACGTCTTGATATTTATTTAGTAACAGTCCAAATATCTTACGATCCCAAACTAAACAACTCAAGTATCTCTTCGCGATGGAATCGTTTCACACCAAACGTCTCTCGCACGCTCACAAGAGGCCTCAACCTATTTTGTGAAGTATTTACTGTTTGGCTTTTTGGTTCATTCTACATAGTGCTTTTTAATCCTTACTAATATTATAAAGCGAAAGTTTGTTTGTTCGTTTGTTAGAGGTTATTCATCGAAGCGCACCCATTTTCAAGCACAGCTTATCTATTCCTCGATGCGCACCGGTGTGCTAACAAAATCATTAACACTTAGAAGGTGCACATCGAAGAATAGTTTAGGTGCGCTTCATTAGGTGCGCTTGAAAATGGGTGCGCTTCGAGGAATACCTCGTTTGTTACGCCTGCACATCTTAACTACTCAACTGATTATCATGAAATTTTACATACACTACGTTCTCAGGGGTACAGAGAAGGATATACGGTACCTTCCATCCAGAAAAAAGTACTTTTCTTGAGGGACAGCAAAAAAACTTTCCACGCAAATGAATTCGAGGGCGTTCGCTAGTAGACTGTAATTTCATTTATTTAGGCAAATGTAATCGGGAGCAAAATTAGCTTTATAATACAATCTCTAAATCTACTTATTTCGCTACGAGAGAAGGAGGATATATATTATGTCGTATGTGAAAAGCATAACTAAATTATTTATTTCTCACCAGAAAAAGTATCGTGGGATGGGAAACCTGGGGGCCTATTAGAATAACAAAAAAGAATTACGCTAATCAAACGATGTTCGTCGTTTGACTAAGATTGACAGATGAATCGTTTATTGCTGCTTCTTTTAACATACTTAATTTACAAATAAACAACATGAACTCAGGTTTATGTACATGTGTGCAGCAACAACAGGGCCAAGACTAGGCGTATTTCTCGCTGAAAGCAAAAAACTACGATTTTCAGCCATCACCCTTTTTATACAGTGGTCAGGTAGGTATGTTCTACCTACAAGTGCCTACACTATAACCACAGAATAATTAATAGTCCAAGTACAGAAGCAGCACTCCGCAAAGTCAATTAAATAAATAGCGACTTTTGCTCCGACACAATAAAGTGCAATTCGGGTCGCGCAAAGCTAATGGCCTACAGTTATTCCTCCCTCTCCCCCTCGGATGTCTGAGGTGTTCGGACGTATTCTAAATAATCCGTACTAAGTTGTAATTTCAAAAATTTAAAAGAAATAAATTAAATTTTAGTGAACGTATTTTGAACAGTGTACCAGGACTGCAGAAACTGGAGGTGTCGTTTTTGCGCCCCACTTCAACTTACTGCGTAAGTAAGACGACACTTGTGACAAGGACCCACCTATACTCTCACAACTCGCTCGATCAATTTTTGCGAAGCAACTCTGCACTTCCGCTTTCTGATTCGTACTTCACCTGTGTGCGTGCGTGCCGCGGTCGCCGCCCGACCACCCCGCTCTCCGTCACCACTACACCTGCGTGCGCGTCGCAACGACTATCAATTCACACAACAGACGCAGTGACATAAAAAACTTAGGCCTACTCGACGAGCGCGGCGCGCGGATTATTGTTGTTATTATTATGTCGCTTATACACTCGCCACCAAAAACGGGCGACAGGTGCCCTGAAACTCCACAACCACACTATGGATCTGAGCCAGCGCTTAACGAATTGAGTCAAGATTCTGCACTATCGGACTCCTGCCAAAACATCACCAAAAGGTTTAAGAGAAAGATGGACGATATACCTAGTTCAACTCTGTCTCAACTGAAGTTGCTGTTTCTGGAGTTCACAAATCAACAAGATGCTAAATTAGATTCTATTAACCATGCTATTAGCACTGTATTAGAGCAGAATAATGAGATACAAAAATCTGTCGAATTTATGTCAAAAAAATACGATGACATTTTATTAAAAATGGAAAAAATTGAACAAGAGAACAAACAATATAAAAAACAAGTTAAAAGCTTAGAATCGAAGATTGACATGCTGGAAAAAAATGTACGCTCGTCTAGCATCGAAATTCGTAACATTCCTAAAATTAAGGACGAGACAAAGGAATCACTGGTTAATACCTTGAATAACATCGGCTCATCCATCGGAATTCAACCCGAAGTTCAACCATTCGAAATCCGTAATATTTACCGAACAAAATCGGCTTCAATTGTCGTGGATTTTACGACCATAAATAGAAAAGAGTCATTTATTATTAAAACTAAGAACTTTAATAAAACTCAGAAAGACTTAAAGACTCCACAGTTAAATACCAGTCACTTGAACATACCAGGGGGCCTATTACGAAAATAACGTACGCAATTGCGTAACGCAGTCACTTGGCGACGATAGTCGTCTGCAGTTCGTTGGTTGTAGTTATAACAAACATTTTGAAGTTGTCTATCGTAGTTCATAGACTACTGAACAAACGATGACGGATACGCTAGAGAGTAAGTGTCAAACTCACGCAATCACTTCGCAATATTGCATACGAAAGTGATTTGTAATAGGAAACAATCAAAACGAAGCACGGACGCAGCTGCGTGTATCGCATTAAACTTTTCATAATAGACCCCCAGGCCCTGCGATTAATATATATCTTTCGGAACAATTAACAGAGAAAACGAAACATATCTTTTTCTTAGCCAGAGAACTATTCAAGAAACGTAAAATAGTGGCCTGTTGGAAAACGGCAAAGTTTATATCCGAGAGGAGGACGGTAACCACCCACCGATCCGTGTCGTCGATGAAATAGATCTGAAAAAATATGAAGATTGACTAGATTTAAGTTTAATTACTACCGTCTTTTTATTAATACTCAGCCTATTAAAAATCACAATTTATGTTTTAATTTCTATTTTAACTGTTTTTGAAAGTCGTACTAGGTTAATTGTTTATAATATTAAAATATCAATTTCCCTAGAAATAATACTCACACACTTAATTATCATTCATACTCTATTTTTACACTATACACTTTACCATATTTACACACACCATATACACATAATTATTTTATATACATATCACACAAAAATCACACACTTATGCTGGTGCGATGCAGTTAACTTCTATTCTTACGTACAACTTCTACCGAATAACACAACAAACCATTATGAGTTTTTATTTTGCATAACTTTCTGTAATTGTTTACTTTTTAATAATTGTCGATTACTACCGAGGGAAACTAGAACTAAAGTTTTGTTTAATTTTAAGCAAAATACATCAAACAGAAGATATTGCTTTCTTTTCATAAGCCATAATAATATTTATGTACCTCCTGGCTATGTACCGCAGTTCATTTTAATTAAAATTCGATAATTTACTAATTGATAAAAATTTTCTTACTTCTGACCTTGACAACTTTAAAATCCCAAATCAATGCACATGTGACCCAGAAAGTTGCAAAAATGTATCGATGGCTAATAGTTCATTAAAAGTTTTAACCCAGAACATAAGAAGTTTAACGTGCAACTTTGACAATTTTTTAACGCTTTTATCTAGAACAAAACTATCATGGGATATCATTGTATTGACTGAATGTTGGTTACCGTCTGCGAAATATATTCCAAATCTTAAAGACTATAGTCACGCTTTTACCGTAAATAATTACACGCAAAATGAGGGGGTTGTGATTTATTTTAGAAATAACTTAAAACCACAATTTGATGAGCCTGAGTTCTCTGATGCCAACTGCTTAACTTTAAAGATTAACCCATCAACTGTAATTATAGCAATGTATCGACCACCCGGCTACAATGACATGAATAAGTTTTTGTTTTCTCTGAATTCACTACTGACTAAATTAAATTATTTCCAAAATATAATATTGATTGGAGATATTAATATAGATATTGTAAATAACTCCAGTGATCAGCGCTCATCTGATTATCTAGACCTATTAGCTTCTTTCAATCTTCACCCTGGTCATTTCTTACCAACTCACGGGCGTACTTGTCTAGATCACGTGGTGATTAGATCTCGCCTTGATGCACAGTGCTGTGTTTTGCAGTCCTCTGTTACAGATCATGATAGTGTGGCACTGTACATTAATTTAAAGAAAACAACTTCGTCTCCACCCAAAACTAAGACCATTATCGATTGGAATGGCCTAAGAAGCACTGTTCAAAGTATTGATTTCGATCCCATTTACAAAATTCTAGATGCCGATAAAGCCGCAAATTTCCTAGTAAACTCACTATCCGTAGCAATACAGGAGAATACTAAACCAATACCTATCTCTAGACGTAAAACGATTAACAAGCCTTGGATGACCCAAGGGCTTCTGAGATGCTTACGAAATAGGGATAATTTACATAAAAAAGTAAAAAAGAACCCAAATGACGAAAACTTACGAGTATGTTACAAAAGATATAGGAACTTCTGCAATTCACTCATTAAAAAAGTTCGTCGTGCTCATGATAAAGCGGAAATACAAGAGGCAGGCAGGGATAAGAAGAGGCTGTGGGAAACAATCAAAAATATTGCTCAATTCAAAAATATCAAAACGAATTCCTCTGACTTAATCACAGCTGGCAATCCCCAAGCTAGGATAAATAGTATTAACTCGTTCTTTGCCAATGTTGGCAAGGAGTTGGCGTCTAAACTTCTAGTAAATAGCACTAGTTACCCCCTTCCACCTATTAATAAGGCTCACTTGTATAATTCCATTGCTTTGTTGCCTACGGATGAGGAGGAGATCAAACTACTTATAGTAGGTCTTCGCGACAGATGTGCAGTTGGAGTAGATCAGATTTCTGGTCGACTGCTAAAAGAAAATTTAGACCATCTAGCTAGACCCATTACTCACCTCTGTAACATTTGTTTAGAAGCTGGAGTATTTCCCGACCTTTTCAAAAAATCTATCATTATACCCATTCACAAGGGTGGGGATAGAGACTGTGTCAACAATTATAGGCCAATTTCGCTTCTTCCGATCCTGTCCAAGATATTAGAGCGCCTGATGAACAAACGTTTGGTTGACTTCCTGGAAAAACACAACATATTATCACCATCACAATATGGTTTCCGCTCAGGTAGGTCAACAGATGATGCAGTTCATGAACTCACCGACTTTATCGCTACAAATCTGGACAGGAAGGAAAAAGTTGTAGCAATCTTTCTCGATCTTGCAAAAGCGTTTGACACGGTCTCTATCCCAATCCTCATTAAAAGTTGGAAAGTGTCGGAGTTAGAGGAGTAGCACTCAAATTATTTACCAGCTACCTTACGAATCGTACGCAAGCAGTGAAAGTGGAAACATGGACTAGTGATGAATTACCAGTCTTCTATGGAGTGCCACAGGGCAGTATCCTCGGACCGACCCTGTTTTTATTATACATTAATGATTTATGTCAAAAAGAACTAACAAACGGTAAAATTATTACTTTCGCCGACGATACTGCCCTACTGTTTCACGGGGACAATTGGAATGAAGTCTTTGCTCATGCTCAATCAGGACTAAATTTAGTTTCCAAATGGCTAACGAGTAATGTACTAAGCCTAAATACTGATAAAACCAAGTACCTTACCTTTTCCATTAAAGGACAACAGCTCCCCGTGGGAATTTCGCTTGTGACCCATACACCTATTTGTCCATGTCTATCAACTGTCTATGTCAATTGTTTATGCCCTAAACTGCAGTCTGCGAAGACTATAAAATATCTTGGTGTTCTCATCGACGAGAATTTAAGTTTTCTTCCCCATATTGAGCTACTGGCGGGCAGAATCAGGAAATTAATGTACATCTTCAAAACTCTGCGTCATGTTGCAGACCTCAACTTAATGAAATCCGTTTATTTCGCCCTGTGCCAGTCAATAATAGGCTACTGCATCACCGCTTGGGGGGGAGCTGCTAAAACCCATCTTCTCAAGGTCGAGAGAGCTCAAAGAATGGTGTTAAAGGTAGGCGCTTTTCTTCCTCGTTTGACTCCAACAAGTGAGGTTTACGAGTACTGGAAGGTTCTAACGGTTCGACAGATTTTTATTTTGTCCATAGTGCTACGCAAACATTCTCAGCTAGACTTTAACCCACTTCTCAATATTAACAAACGTCGTCAAGGAAATGTTAGTACTTATCTGCCCTGTAATACACAATTTGCCCATCGTTTCTACTGTTTTCTTGGTGGCTTTCTTTATAATAGAATTAACTCACGTCTTTTAGTCTATCCTCTCACTAGGCAATCTTGCAAAAAGAAAATTTCCCAGTGGTTACAGCAATTAACCTATGATGACACAGAAAGCCTGCTCGTCCCCATAATGTAAACTCATCGCTCTATTTATTACACCAATCATTCGACACGTACCCGTACACCGTACATTCTCATTGCACACACATACACCACACACACACACACACACACACACACACACACACACACACACACACACACACACACACACACACACACACACACACACACACACACACACACACACACACACACACACACACACACACACACACACACACACACACGCACATACAAATTTTGAACTAACTCTAGTATTAATTTTTAAGTAAACTGTTTCAATGTAGTTCGATTATATCATCACATGTTTGTAACTAGATTGCCACAAATGTCCGACGGTGGGAGCCTGATGATCTGTGCTAACGGGTATTTACTTACCCATTTCAGACGTCAGTCTCACACAAACCTAGCTTAGTAATACATATTATATAATAAGTTATAATTTAAGATTTATGTTTGTGATGAGAAAATAAAGATTATTATTATTATTATATATATTATTATAGTTATATTCAGTAGTTCTAGTAGTTTCCTCTCTTTCTATCGCGTGGTCACAAGGCACTCTGGAAATAATTCAAGGAATTTTGACTTCTTGTGCGTCAGGTAGCCCTGAGTTCGAAAACTGTGTGGAAGTACGGAAATATAAGTACTAGCGTGTGGAAGTTAAAAAAAATTCGGGTTGCACTCTGGGAGTGCCGGCAGAAGTGAAAACTTGAATATAGTTGTGCCTTTTTGATATTTTGGAATGGTTAGGGAATAATTTTGCACGAATTACTTTAATTATCAGTATAAAAGTACTATCATTTATGAGGTAGAATACAATATTAATTTATTGCGCTATCGTACACAAACATGACAATCTATATTACATTAAAAAGTTTATCTCTCAGAAAAACCAAACCGCCGAACGCCAAAACGACGCGCCGCCATTTTCGCCACGCCGTAGAAAGAGAGGGGGATACTTCCTCCGCCGACTGTCTACGCTACATACGTCTTACGAATTTTCGATCAGACTGACACGAGTTTAACATTTTTTCCCCATTACAAAAAAAGTGTACAACGCCGCTAAAGAAGTTTTCACTTCAAAAAACCCGAAAATGTGATCGAGCCCTCGAATTTTTTATATTAATTGAAAGAAAAATTAATTTCAGAATAGCAAAGAGGACTATGCAACAATTTGTCATACTACAACATTTTGATACAATCTATTGTTAAAGAGTGACAACATAAGCAACATGAGTAATTGTACAAACATTAGTTACACACTAATATTGATTGTTCAAAATGTTGTAGTATAATCAATTGGTTTAAATGTAGTCCTCTTTACTTTCCCATTTATTTTTCTTTTTGTGATTTTTTTTTCAAAGTTCCTTATCAAAAATACATCATAGGAGGCAATTACATTCATCGATGTTTTGTGCGTCGAGATTCCGTATTTTATTCGGTCATCGTGATTATTTTTATGTTAATAAGCCCTCGTTCTTTGATTTCATGATTTCATTCCATATTCTGTACCTACTACTTTGCGGGGAAGATTGTATTTGCGAATTGAATTAATGATTTTAAATTAAATTTTGTGTGGATTGGCTTGTATTATCAAACAGTGAGGAAATAAACGATTTTGTAACCATTAATTTAAGTCCCATCCTAAGAAAGGTTAATTTTAAATTAAACATTATTAAAATTATGGTCCCTTTTCCTGAAAGTAGACAAGTAATGTAATCTAGCAAAGTAGTTATATGGATCCCAAATATTATATTATAACGGGTGTAAACCCTCAACGAAGCCGAAGTCCACGCATTCCGCCCATTATCAGGATCATTTTTGTGTTTTAGACTATACCTGGGAAACCTACTATGAAGTTATTGAAGGTCAAAGTAATTTTTTTTTATCAAAATTTTATGAAATCTTATTTTATTCGTTATTTCCTAATTTTTGCCTACAGAAACATTATTAAAAAGTATTTCGTAACAAACTGGCTTCAAAACGTCATATGAAATCTTATTTTATTCTTTATTTCCTTATTTCTAAAGAAACATTATTAAAATTTTAAGTATTTCGTAACAAACTGGCTTCAAAACGTCATCACTCAATGTATTTCATGAGCACGCACATATACACTGCCTTTCAACTCGGCTGAACGCAGCTGTGTAGCATACAGTCGCAGGCGCGGTCTGTTGTACGCGTTTACATTGCGTGGTAATGTATGCTTGCATTACCACGCAATGTAACGCGTGCTTTGTAACGCGCGCAATGCTTTATTAACACCAAAAATTAAAATTGTTTCCCAGCTTTTTGAACAGAAATGGTCCTGATGATGGGCAGAATACGTAAACCTCGGCTTTGTTGAGGGTCTTGTTACACCTGGTATGATGATGATATATAAATGATGTGATGATACTGAAACAGGTGATAGTGTTGCTAAAACTGAACAACATTCTCCAAGGAACATTGTTCAAAAAGAAATTTCTTTTTCGCTTTTCTATAGTAAATCGGTACGCTGACCAATACGTCATTATCACTGACCTGCATATATTTACACTGGACAGGCTTATGTCAAACTGTTTTTGTGCCTATTTGATTTCCGCCATTTTGGCGCTGTAGGACGTAGCGTGAGCATAGCGTGCGTACGTGGTACTAAAGTTTGAAGTCTGGAGAGACCATCACGTCAAGTATTTTCATATTGTACGTCAAAATTAGTTCTTTAGACGCACGCTAGTGGCGTTTCAAATAGGCACAAAAAACTTAGCTGTCAAATCATACAGACAGCCAGTCCAGTTAAATAAAAAAAAAATTTTCATGTCAGTGGTCATTATGTATTGGTATATGTCATTTTTTTTCGTTTTTCGACCTATGTTCCATAGAGAAATACAACACTATACCTGTTTCAGTATCATCACATCATTTGGTTCCACTTTATATTTATTTATCTCCTTATAAAATAATTTGTGAATGGATCTCATACTCTCACCGAGAGTCTCACTTTAAATATTATTTACGTACATTCATTTTAAATTAGAACTTTCAAAGAACACCAACAAAGTTCAGAAACAAAATTTGAAACTGACACAAAATTAAGTCAGTAACTTCGTGTCTCGCGAGCAACACACGGTATTAAACGATATGAATCTTATGAGTTTTGTTCCAAATTCACTCGTATTGCTTTTAATACTCCAATTTAGACACTGATAACAATCGAAAATGATGATATAGCGGAGAGTTTTGCTGAAAATGCGTCGCGCAGTTTTGCTCAAAATAACGGCGGAGTACACAGATAATTTTAAAGACTAATAGAGTTATGTAAAATTCATTTTTGTGAGATATTTTTCCTGAAACTATAATTCCATTTTCTTTTTCCACTAGAAAAATTAAAAATGCAAGGGTTATTCCTGAAATAGTTTTATTCGATTCAGGACTTGGATTTCCATGATTAGATCTGAATCATTCTGAATGTTCTAAAAATTTACATGGCTCTCTGAGTTTTGTGTTTAATATTGAACTTTTATTACGGCTGCTCGAGCTTGCCGGAATTTCTGGCCATTTTATTTTTGACTTTTTTTCCATCTTTTGATGTAGGAACTATTTTCTTTTTTTTTGTTTCATCAATATTTGATTATTTTTTTGAAGTTTATCTTGAGTTTGTATTTTAAATTCGCTGAGTAATAATTATAAGAAATACCTTTACAAATACCACAAGCCGGGCACCACACCTGGTTTATATAATTAATGCAAAATTAAGTGAGTTTGTTTGTTTGTTTGTTATGCTTTCACGTCTTAACTGAGTAATCAAGACGTGATCGATCATCGTGAAATTTTTCATACACGCTGTCAGGGGTACTACAGAAAAGGACAAGGTACTTTCATTCAGAAGAACATACAGCCAGTGTGCTACTTGGGTATACCCTACCTTTCATACAGGAGAAAAATATTGTTCCCGAGGGATAGAAAAATAACTACCCACGCAGACGAAGTCGCGGGCTGCCGGTAGTCAATTAAATAAAGTAACGAGGTTTTCACCTGCGGCTGCGGTAAACGGAAGTCGACGGCAATTACTGATTTAATTATTAAATAAGGCACCTTCCAGTTCTAGGTATTCACTTCAAAAATTTCCGCACCTGCCTACGCTACATAATGGCTGAACCCATGTAGGTAACTATCGTAGGTACTATTGTACGCGCGGAAATCTTTGAAGTGAATATGAAATCTTAATTAACCCTTCCAATAACAATGTTTTCAACTTCACAAACATCTCAGAATATGGTTAGGCATTTCAATATACACAGTATGTAGGAATTCTACTTATTTGGAATAGAGTTTTATTACATTACAAAAACATACAATTAACGTTGTTGTTACCCAATTATATTCTGTTGAATGTAAATCAACTCTGATTTTTTTATTGAGCGCAAATTATAGTCGAATAAAGTTTATAGCTAACATAATATTAGACTACAGAAAAGGGTTTTAATTTAAATGAGAAAATATTAAAATTATTTGATCCTTTTATTATCTTACTAGATAGAATTAGGTAAATTATTTTAGTTTCAAAATATACTTAATTGGTTATTATTTCTATTAGATAGTTTTTTTTAGTATGAATAAGCCTTTGCTTATACAATCAGTTTGTTTATACATCACTGTTTTGTTATCATTGCGCCCGATGCCTGAGCCTCGTGTACCTCCAATGGAGCCACTAGAATACAACATAAAAGTCTTTGGGACCTACGGAAAAGAAGGGTGTATTTATTGTGACAATGTTTTAAAACTACCGTCCATTAGTACTTGTAGGTTGCGGGAGCCTACTGAGATATAAATAAACCAGGAGGGCTACTCAAATGGCCACTTTTCTATTCGTTTGAACGCTACGCTTACTATTAAAACTTAAAAATAAGCAGTAAACTATAAAATTACGTGTTGTAAGCTTGACATTTCCATACAATACATCGAAGTCTGTGATTGAAATAAGTTTGCGACGTGTGATTTAATCATCTATTGCTCATATTTAAGCTTCAAAAGTAAGCGTAGCGTTCAAACGAATAGAAAGTTGGCCATTTGAGTAGGGGGGCAGGAGTCTTTTCTCTACTGCTTTATTGTCACATCAATTATTTTATTCTCACATTATAAACTTAACACATCTTCTAGCTGAGCCCAAGAACCGTGTCATAGAATATGAATATAAGATTCTTGGCTGAGCCCAGCTGAGCCCAAATTCGTAGTGTCAAACATAGATATTACACTTATATAATTCAAAGTGTCAAACTATCGACTGACAACACTGACATGAAAAAAATTTTTTGTAGGTCAATGACTGACAAGCATGTGTGGCAGATTGTAACCCTTGAGATTCGAACATACCATAGAATACCATGGAGTTCGGAATCGGAAGCCTCCCTCAACAGTACACATCTCTAAATAGGTATGTAATTTTGTGTTGTTCTCATGTTCGTGAATCTGTATAATTCTTAATGAGAATTAATCCGATTGGAGACGTCGTGGCGTGAACAAACGAATTGGACAAGACGTGTCTTGTCCAATTCGTTTGTTCAATCCATAGAAATAGAATGTCAAAGAACAACAAAGTCAATAAACAGGTGATCCGAAAACGAATCAATACATTTTATATGAGATACGTAAAATATGACTTAGATTCATAAAATATGACTATATTATGGCAAAGGAAGTTAATAAACTATGTTCCATACTGTTTTCTTTGTCGATAAACGAATAAATGTAGCGAAATTTGGTTTTAGAGAAATGTGTGGCAATATCTTATTTACCTTTGAAAAGTGTGATTACTTGGATTGTTTCTTTTTGTCACATCACAATTACTTAGAGCAGAAGACACCATAGCTCCAGGATACCTTTATTTTAAATTCTAATTAAGATTAAAAAACATTTTAAACAAACTGTGATTGCTCATTTGCTGGGCGGGACGCTAGGGGCTCTTACTGTAAAAAATGTTGGCACATGTCACTTGATTCTTTGTCTCATTTTTACATAGACCGTGTCCGTATGATGTTAACTTCTCTTTTCCACGCTTTGTTGGTCTTCTTGAGCGCAGCGAAAATTTTTCTATGTCTATGGTTCAATCTGATCAAACTTGACTGACAGTGAAAATGATTTTTTTTAAACCTGCGCGGAAATATTGTCATTACTTTTGAATAAAGAACACGCGAAGTATCAAATTTACGTAGATTGAAAAACCTAAATCATTTCCCGGCGCGTTCTTTGAATTTGGAACGAAGAGCGCGCCGGCAATGTTGTATGAAACGGTGTGCTGTTTGAATTTAGAACTCTTTCATTTATCGTACACATTGCGTTTTCGTGGCTGTTTAGCCACAGATGCGTTTACCTTTCGGCACAAACTGTGAAATAAAATAAAAAATTGGCGGTAAAGCGAAGTTTGTTGTTATTTTGTTAATAAAAAATAATTAAAATGAGTTCCGGTGATTCTGAAAGTGAAAATGAAATGAACATTGATGATTTAAGATCGGAAGCTAAATTAGCAATGGAAAACCTACTTATAGCGAAATCAAAAGAAAAATAAATGAAACTATATGAAAATTTCATGTTCTGGAAAATCGAGAAAAATACAAAATTGTTCTCCGAAACAGTGTTTGTGGCGTATTGCAATGAAATGCTAAAACGAAAAAGCCGTCTACATTATGGGCGATTTATTCTATGCTGAAATGTATGTTCATATAATTATTTAATATTAATTAAATTTACTATGTAAAAGGCCCTTTTTTATTTCCTTGCATTTTTTTAAGAAAAGCACTATACAGGGTGGAATTTTTTAATGCCACCTGGAGGGAAAGTACTCTAAACAATGGAGATAGCAAATTTCACTCAAAGAAAACATTCCTTTATTTTTGAAAAGAAACATAACTGCATTCAAAGATTTTTAAAAATACGCTTCCCATACCCAGGAATCGAACCAGCTAAAATTCGAAAAAACAACATCCTATACTTTTATGATATAAATCGATGGGGTCAAATATAAGGATCAAATCTCTCTAATAAACATGGTAAATTAAATGAAAGGAAAACCATAAAAGACAAAATAAAACACTTTTACTGAATGATCCATTAGTAGTTCACAATAAATTATTTGACATAGAACTACATATTTCTTTAGGATGTTCGTAATGCAGACTTTTTATTAGATGAGACATAGCTGCGTGTGGCTAAATTCTGGAATTTTACATTTGGAAATGGAACAGGGAAATACCAGCAACAGAGGGCCCATTTCGAACAACTAATAAAATAAGTCAGATAGTACATCTTTTTTCTCGTTCAATTAAAATAAGTTAAGATTTAATGGGTTTCCTTTCATTTAATTTACCATGTTTGAAAAAGAGATTTGATCCTTATGTTTGACCCTAACTATTGATATCATAAAAGTACAGAGTGTTGTCTTTTCGAATTTTAGCCAGTTCGATACCTGGGTGTGGGAAGCTAATTTCAAAAATCTTTGAATGCAGTTATGTTTCTTTTCAAAAATAAAGGAATGTTTCCTTTGAGTGAAATTTGCTATCTCCATTGTTTGGAGTACTTTCCCTCCAAGTGGCATTAAAAAATTCCACCCTGTATATGCCTCGGCCGAAATGGCAATTGCCTATTTCGCTGCTTTTGCAATAATGTACTATTATCAATGTTTTCTATAAAACTATTTTTTGCAATTATATATTTTTTTTTTTCATGAAATCATATTGAACAATCAAACAAGTAAGAGTAGCGTAGCAATCTTATAGAAGATCACTGTTCAAAATAACCTACTCTTCGTAAAAATGTACTTGTTTTCTTCTTAAGATAAACGAAAATAAAATAAAAAAATTGTTTAAAAAAAACAAAAAACCGACTTCAAAAACCCTACATCTAAAAAGCAAGAAATAATATTCGTAATAATAAAAACACGTCTATCAGGGTGACCATTTGTGGCAGATTTCTGCCATTTGGGCAGATTTGAAGCCTAAATTTTAGCTGTGGCAGACTAATCTGACGATTTGGCAGATTTCAAGGAAAATTTGTTATTTTTTAAATACACTTGTATAGATTAGTATCTTTGTAACTGATCGAGGTTCAATATTACAATGTGCTCAGTCATATAGTGCACAAACAAAGAATGTGAAACCAGGCTCAAATCAAACATATCTAAAAAAAATAATTATAAAATCTGGAAAAGGTGTTGGATTTCAAGGCTTTTTTATTATTTCGCATTAAAAATAAACTATCAGCCCATCTAAACACAATATAATATCGCATGTTATAGCGTTTTATCGACACTCAGCAATCAAAATCCATTGTCATTTGACAGTTTAAAGCGATTTTTTGTATGTGGCATATTTTTGAGACGGGTTTGGCAGATTTTGGCAGATTTTTTGCCAGGGTCGGGCAGATTCGCCATTTTTGAGATGGTCACCCTGACGTCTATTGAAGTCGGGTGGGGCTGGAGTACAAATTCCTTTTTTTTTTATTCTAAAAGCCCCACCCGACTTTAATAGACGTGTTTTTATTATTACGAATATTATTTCTTGCTTTTTTTGTTTTTTTTAATATTTTTTTATTTTTTTATTTTTAGTGTAGGTACCTTTTGTATTAGGTAGTGTAGGTATATTATTTAGGTAGAAAAATCGGCTTAGCCAAACGTGAGTTAATCGCGGAGAAACATACATACATGCGGGTCAAACTGAGAACCTCCTTTTTTAAAGTCGGTTAAAGAACTATACTTAAGATATCCCTTTTCCAACAAAAAAATTATTATCTTATTCAGTTCATAAACAAAGAAGTTATACGACTGATCATCGAGGTAATTCACACAAAATCATACTATTTTCGTACTTTTTTCATGATTACTTGAAAAGTACTGAACCGATTACAAAATTTTAAAAAATGGGACCAACTTGGGAGTTTACCTAATGTAATAACGTTTGAATCATTTCAATCGGTTCAGCCGTCTTCGAGTAATCGGTGTACATACAAAAAACAAAAAAAAAATCCGGTCGAATTGAGTACCTCCCTCCTTTTGAAGTCGGTAAAAAGATCAGAGACTTCCTTCTTCATTTTTATGTATACAGGATCATTCTAAACTTACCATCCAAATTTCGAGGATGTGTCCAGGCCATGAAACTGAACAACTTTCTCCAAAAAACATGTGTCTAATTAATTTCGCCACAAAATTTTGGTCATCAAATACTAAATTGATCACGTGATCTCTTTGATTTACAACGTGTAATGAATTAACGCAAAATGAGAAAACAAATCAGCTGCTTCCTACATTTTTATATTTATTATTAATTTTTGTATGAAACTGCTAATTTTTTTTTCGCGATTTCAGAGTTGGTCCCATAGTAAAAGTTGTTCAGTTTGATGGTCCGAAGAAACGGTATTCTCATTTTGCGTTAATTAACACGTTGTATATGGATAGTCGATTTTTTTTTATGTTCCTTAGAGAAAGTTGTTGAAGTTTCATGGACGGAACACATTTTTCGGCACATTTTGTTTTAAGTCTCTACATAATCTTTTTGTATCTTTTTGTACTTTTAGTACTCAGTCCAACGAAGTTCCTACCTCTTTAACCTATTATTTTTTCTTACATCGCCTGAAAAATGTTGTAACTGAAATGTGGGCCCATTCAGACTCCATCTTTTGGCTTGGGACATTAAGCGTGCCCGCAGACTAAAGACTTTCTGTCGGCCGATAGTTGGCCCGATAATTGGTTTTGTATGAAGAATCGGCCGATACCAAATCGTTGTGGTGTGCGCACTTGCATACTTCTTCATACTGATTCCAACTATTGGCCGACAGTTTGGTCGGTAGTTTGCGCGGACTCTAATTCATGTTTGGTAGGAGAAAAAATCTCAGCAGGCTAAATCTAGAGAATAGGAAAGGTTTCATGGTAATAATTTTCTGGGTTACTTGCATATTCGACTTTATGAGGGTATTACCAAACAAAACACCCTGTACGTGATTCTTATGCATATTATCTACACCCATGCTTTAAATCCTCTGTAGGTTCTCAAACAGTTAGCTTACTGCCATCATTACAATATCCCGAGCGAGAGCTGGTCCTGCAGCGCCGCGCGCCCACGCGCGAGCGTTGCATTATGAAATTCAGTACAACATTATAACACTCTTGCGGAAGACATAATGACGAGGAGGGAGAGGAAAGTCAAAGTCAAAGTCAAAGACAAAGTCAAAGTCAAAACCTTTATAGATGATACATATCATGGGTTTAGATAAATATCATGGGTGTTTTTAATCCATGTTTGTTTGTAAATAATTTGTTTGTAAATATTGTTTGTTTCCCTAATAAAAATTAAAAAAAAATGGGTGTAGATAAGGTCTTGTATGCAACTGTACATAATTAGGTATTAAAACACTCATGTGATACTATTATCACATTCGTGTTTTAATACCCCTCGTTATAGTACAGTTGCATAAATAACTATATGTTATTGGCAAGTACATTAACTTATTTTTATAAATAATTTTTATGGAGAAACGACTGACTGTTTAATTAAAAAAGTGTTCGATGTTAGACATTTGTAAGAGCACTTAAGCGCGACCTTTAAAGTAATAAGACTACGACTACGATCCGCAAGAGGTATCACTTAGCAATGGCTTTATTATGAATTCTTCAGTCTGAAGGGAAGTAAGGGAACCACGCCATTAGGGCCGCATTATTACATGGTACATTAAGGCCCTTTCATTCGTGCCGAATTAACGCAGGATCAAGTAACATGCGAAATAATAGATGAGTGTGCTCGCTAGGTTTTATTCATTTTCATATTGACACGTGTGTACAGCCACATGAGTACAAAACGTTAACTGAAAGTAAACCAGCGGTTACCGAATAGTGTTCCGCAGAACTCAGGGGTTCCATAAGAGGCTCTCAGGGGTTCCGACTAAATAAATATTTTTGTCTTAAGACGTCCTTGCGACCGAGTTGAAAGGCAGTGTTTATGTGCATGCTCATGAGATACATTGAGTATGACGTTTTGAAGCAATTGTTTGTTACGAAATACTTAAAATTTGATAATGTTTCTTTGGAGAATAATTAGGAAATAACAAATAAAATAAGATTTCACAAAAAAAATGTTTTTTTTTACTTTTACCTTCAATAACTTCGTAACTATTAGTTTCCCAGGTATAGTCTAAAAGACAAAAATGATCCTGATGATGGGCGGAATGCGTGGACTTCGGCTTCGTTGAGGGTCTTGTTTCACCCGTTATACACAAAACTAAAGCGTCTTTATTTTCTTAATTAAACTTTTTTTTGGCTGACCAATAGCTGACAGGAAAATGGGCGCAAGAAATTAACTCATGAGCTTATGGAGCTTACAAAAACAAACGACATAAAATTATACAAATGTGACTCAAATTATTAACCTTTCTTATGGGTAAATTCTTAATGGAATGAACTTTATTTACTTAATGGAAGGAATTTATATAAAGTAGAAGGGTAAGTGACTAAATCCTTCCTGTCTGCCTCAAAAAGCTTTTTTTTATAAGTTTTCAGTTGAGAAATAACTACTTTATATTCTGAAAAACTAATTCAACTTCAACCCTTGTCTTACTTTTTGCATCGAATATATCACAAACAGCAAACAAAGTTATAAAATAAATACTGTATTAAGTAGACTTATAAGTAGGTACTGTATTTTAAGGTATTTTGTAACAATAAAAAGCTACATCAAATTATATACACGAATTGAGAACATCCTCCTTATTCGTTCATTTAATTTTGAGAAGTAAAATCAAATTAAACTTGTTTCAGAATGTAAATCTTATTGGCAAAAAGGCAAAATGAAAAGTTGGTACTCACTCAGTACAAAGAGAAAGCTGTAATTGTATTTTTTTAATATTGTCGACTCAACGAGCGTATCTCAGTTATTCTTACCATTCCATAATTCCATAAAGGGTAAATATCGTATATTATTTTTTTGCCCTCCTCTCCGTCTCAATCGAGTAAAGTGTCATTTCTTTAACCTCTTAACTTCCAGACATGCGGCAAGATCTTTTCTTTAGAATTGAATCGTAGATTCTACGAGATGCAGCTTTTTCTTTTTTTAAGTGTTTAGTTTATTTGAGCCGATTTCACCATACTCAATTTTTACCCGATTTCAACATACTGTTAGTTGGTTCGGACTGTTAAGGTTATTAAGTGTCCAACTGATGTTTTTAATCTCCTTGGTTAAATTGAATCCCTTATTCGCTATTTATCTGGTTTTAGCGATCCAGCCTGCCTAGCATGACCGATTTATATCGCGTGATATAGCATTTTATCGACACTCAACTTGTAATTATATATTCTGTGACTCAACTGTCAAATTCCTTTGTCTTTTTGACAGTTAAACGTAATAAAACGCTATATCACGAGATATAAATCGGTCATGCTAGGCAGGCTGAAATCAAATCCGTCATCTAACCGACCAAGTATGCCATAAATAGTCCCTTGACTAGGGTTACCAGATGAAAAAATCAAAAGTCCGGAGAAAAGGCCCGATATCCTAGAAAGCTTATTTATCCTTCTATTAAATGTACTTTTTATTAAATGTACTGAATTTTATTGAAAATTCTAAAAATCCTGAGATTCCCTCAGATTTTCAAAATCCGCAATCCTGAGCAAAGTCCAAAAATCCTAAGATCTCCGGACAAATCCTGAGATATGGTAACCCTACCCTTGACTAGACGATCTAGCATTTCTTGTCAGTCATTTACATTGCATTACCACCACCACTACCATTTTAAGGCGTGGCCTACTTTTGATAGGCCACTATAATCTATCTATTTAATCTATCGATCAAAATGTGATTGACAAGCCGACGCAATGTAAATAATTGACAAGCAGTTTTGATTTGAAGTAGGTACAAGGACATTACGTTTGATGTGTCCAAATCGTAATATCTGCAAACTGTACGTTTCAATAATTTCTGTAGGGAAATAACACTTCGGTAAAAGGGATCACAGATGTCAACCACAGATTTTAGGGTTAGGTAGGTACTGATAAATTGAATTTCGTGGAAAGTAGGTAAGTATTTAGGTACCTATAGTAATATATTCACCTCAAGCTTACGCGTTCACTAGACATGAAATAAAACACTTTTTTAACGGATACTAGCGCGATTTTATTGAAAGTACTTTGGTAATTATTTGGTTTGATTTTTTATTTTCCCGACGTTTCGGCATCTTTGCAGCTGCCGTGATCACGGGGGACTGAAGCTGCTCGTGAGCCTACCCTCAAACGATGAATTTATAAAGGCGTTCAGAAATAATAATAATTTTGTGAATTAATTTATGCTAAAAAGTGAGAATTTACTGAAACTAACTACCATTTCACAAAATTAGGAGGCTCCTCCAAGAAAGAAATGACAAACGAAAACTTGGAGACGATTGGATTGATTTTAATTTATTTGCAAAACTAACTTACTGTATCATTAGTAGTAAAAAATGTCAGTTAGGAGGTATTGGTACTTCGCCGTCGATATCTAAAACCCAACTGATAAATAGTGTATCTTGTAGGTAACTTCGTAGTGTCTTATACTGATAGTCATAGTAAGTTTAATATTGTGCTTGTTTAACTTAAATTAAAATCAAAGAACAAACAGTTCAGTTAACAGAGTATGCTGTCAACAGGGGGTTGCCCCCTTATTAATACAGAAGATTAAGTTTACACCTAGTTTAACCCGGCGTCATTGAGATTGGGTCAAAATTACCCGCCATTTTTTGGTTTGTCTACTACACCTTGAAAACTAAACATGTAACATTGCCGTTCATCTCAATAGCTGCTTGCTGGATTTCTCTACAGAGCTTTTTTGGCGCCATTTACTCGAGTTCGGTTCGGTGACTATTTTAATTATTTGCAAATTGATTCATAGTGGATATTGTGTCCTAAAATTGGTGCAGTTTTGTGGTACAAGTGTCTACGCAACTGAACAATATGTGGGATAATTGAAATAGGCGCGATCTTGGTTTGGTTGTGTGAAGCCGAGACTTTTACTGTAGTGGTGGCTACCTCGGCAGAACTTACCAAGTAAACTGTCTTGATATGGGTACGTATCAGAATGTCTAAAGTAAGAATGTCTAAAGTTAAAATGGCAAAGTTCAAAATGTCAAAAATTATAATTTAAATGGTTTAAAATGTCGAAAATCATTATGTCTAACTTCAAAATAGCAAAATTCAAAGTATCAAACGTATCAAATACTTGACGAGTTAAAATATCAATGGTCATTAAGTCTAAGTTCACAATGATTTATTTGAATTGGGTTGGATCTTAAAACGAATCGCCTTCTTTGAGGTTAGTTGAGTGGAGGTATCTTTAGGCTTCGCCTAAAATGCTTTATAGCAAATTTAGCTGCCGGAAACGAGTCTAAACACTAGTTTAGTAGACTACTACTGGGACTTAGAAACCGTAGACCGCAGGTCACGAGATAGGTGCAAGGAGCGTAGCGACGAGCATGTTAGGTTGACATGAACCCAGCGCGCGAGCCGAGCGAGCGAAGCGAGCGTGCCGCGGCAGCGGCCGGCGAAGCGCCAGAAAAAATCTATTTCAAACTCAATTGGTGGGTTTTGTTCGCCGGCTACTGAATCAGTGACTGGCACCAGCTACCGAATCAGGGAGTGGCGCGGCTATGTTGATGTGCGGCGGAGGAACAGAGGTTAACACGCAGTTATTTAACCTAATTAAGGCGCTAAGAAGGGTCAAATCCCAATATTCAATTCAAATTATTGAAAGATTACGCGCGTGAAGCTATCATAGAAAAAATGTATAATGTACCTACTTGGAATAATACACAATAGATTTAATTGAAAACATTTGTAAAAATGTTACCACATTTGATGTAAAAAAATATTCCGTGGACCCTGTTTCTGGTCCTTTTTGCAAAATTTCTCGGAAACAGAACATTCGTTTATGTTAAAACTAACACATAAAAATCGGCGATGTTAATACCTTCAATCTTAATTGAACAGATTTTTTTTAACTCACTTGCAAGCGAAGAAATTTAATAAAAACATGTAAAAATTGAGAATTCGATGCTAGTTCTCAACGCAACCGCCGCGTTGGAACGCGCACTGATTTGAACCCAAAGTTTATAAAGTTACGTTCGATTTCACACCATCACGGATCGACCCGCTCGGATTGAGGCATGTTAAAGCCTTAATAAGATACCTAAATGAAAGAAAATAAGTAAATTCTATACGTTATTATATGTATTTGGACATTTTAAGTTTTGATCATTTGAACTTAGACATTTTAATTTAGGACTATCTGACCGTTTGACATTTTCGTTATTGACATTTTGAACTTTTTACATTTTAATCGTTAGACATTCAAATTTTTGACATTTTGAACTTTGCCATTTTAAGTTTAGACATTCTAACTTTAGACATTCTGATACGTACCCCTTGATATACTTGGTGCTAAATGCTCCAAGCAGCATTGGAATGCGATGCACCCGCATTTCAATGTAAACTAAAACAATCTATCACTGAAATATTCAACACTTGACACGGGCAAAAATTACTTCCAAGAGAAAAGTAGATTGCCAAAACAAAAATAAGAAGAAGAAGAAGAATTTTTCTACACATTTTTGACAATAAATCAGTCGGGCGCTAGGTGCTAAGTAAATAAAAGTTCAAAAAGGTAAATTTGACCCAATCTCACAGTCGTGTAATAATTTTGCTTTTTGGTGGAAATGTCGTGTTTTGTATGTTTTTTTATTTTTACTAATAGATATTTTACTTTTGATATTTTTTGTCATAGATATTATTATAATACCTATGTGTAAAGTTCCTAAAAGTGCTATTCAAAACATAGTAACTGACAAATTAATACATTTTAAGTGAGATCAGGAAGGAGAAACCAATTTGGGTGATTTTATAAGATCCTTTTAAACATGCACTTTATAATGATATATATATAATGATATATTTCTAAGTCAATGGGTTTTTCTCTATTTTTTTTTATTAGTAATTAAGTAGGGACTTTAAGTGAAAGGCTAATTCATTTATTTTTCTAACATTTCTGCAATATCTTTAAAAGAGTATTCGGGTAATACTGACCCATTCCATCCCAAAGTCCATGTACCTATTTTATACCACACTAGCTTCCGCCCGCGACTTCGTCTGCGTGGATATTAGAGAAAATCCTTAGGGAATCTTCAACCAGGATCCGACCAGCCGTTTTTACGCGATTAGGCGCGTCCCCACCAAGCACGCTGCCTCACGAGGCAAGACGTTTGCCGCGTGTGGCGGGCCTCGCAAGAAACTGCTCGCTTGGTGGGGACCCGCCTAATCGCGTAAAAATGGCTGGTCGGATCTTGGTTGAAGATTCCCTAAGGATTTTCTCTAATATCCACGCGGACGAAGTCACAGGTGGAAACTAGTTTATTACAATAATCAGAATTGGGTCCAGAGATATTAGTAGGTATCTCGTTCCCGTTCCCGTTCCCGTCCCGTCTCCGTTTCCGTCCCCGTCGCCTGAGGCTGAATCATGTCCACCGTGTTGGACTTCAAAATGAATGTCATTTTCGCAATCACCGTCCCATAAAACCTCAAAAACGACATTCACATCGATTTTCATGTTTACTTACCCATTTACCCCCTAAGGGATGATTTTCAAAAGAACAAAATATGTGTTTGCCTATTTATTTTTAGACGTGCTCCTAAGAATTTTAAAGTTATAATGTCTATTTTATATTCTTTTTGGGTCATTGTCAAATTCAGTGGTCATTTTGTTCGGAAGCTATAAAATTTAATAAGTTTTACATTTAGAAGAGAAAACTTTACCAAACAATACCAACTGAACTAAAAAATGTGTACTGAGAAGGTAATAAAATCCTACAATCATATTTTTTCCAAAAATTCTATTTTTGTCCCAAAAAGTCCTCTTCGGTGGTCTGTTCGGAAACCAACTCGGCTTAAATTTGTGATCTTAAGGTATATTAAAGCACGTTCCAGACGGATTAAATCACGCCTCCCAACCAAGGTCACCTTGGTGGAAGCTTGATGGGGGCGTGGTTTCCATCCGTGGATTGTGTTGCGGCTACACGAGTTTACATCCAAGCGCCGAAACTAGGGCTGCCAACCATACTATAATAATATGTAGTATTATACTATGTTTCGGGTCTGCGTGCTATATACTGTTGAAGAAATATATAGTACGCAAAAATACTATATTTTCAACATCGATCGCTAAGAAACAAATGTTTCTTTTTTTTTATTTGTGATCGTGCATTTTGACTGATTCGATAGCGTGTAGTGTATAGTCACACCATATAACAAATACTATGTGTATAGTGTATTGTATCAGAATTCTGAACGTATCTATCTGTCTTATTGCGTTCCAAACTTGTCAATATAAAATTGACAACTTAATTAAATCTTAATCAATGGTCGAAATATATCTTTAACTATGGACGAATTTCTTTCATGTCTAAACTTAATCAGTAATACTGATACAATCGTAAGTAAGTTAAAAACAAGTTTTTAATTTACTTATATTTAATTAATATTGATTGTAGAAAATAATATGAGACTTTTATTTTGATTCATAATTGTTTTATTTATGATTTATGATTTTGACCAAAACATTGTTCAAAAATGCAAAAAGTTCAAAAAATATAGTTTTTATAAAAATTAAAAAAGTAAAATATAATAATAAATTTGCCTAATTTTTGCCTTTTCCATAAAATACTATATTATTTTAAAGTGTACTCATTTTTTTAGCCTTATTTGAAAAATACTATATTTCGCCTTAGACATGTTGGCAACCCTAGCGCCGACACTCGTTCCCATTCCACGGTAATGATATCTATCAGTACTGTAACTCGGCCCTGTCCTTGAAATAATTACCTAAATAAACCCGCGCTGGTTCAATCAATTAATTACAAGGCAATAATATAACTAGATTAACAAAACTAATGGTAAAATAAAAATAAAAAAAAATACATTATTGATGGGAGAAACAAATTATTTAATAATCCTTAGTACAATACCTACGTATTATATAATATTTTAAGTATACTTAATCTTAGTTTTCGGACTTTCCAGGTATTTAAAAATGTAATCTCTGGATTATTAGTTAATTATATTTATAATAAAAACAGCACAATCTGCACTTTGCAATAGTAAGAACTTGTATTTCAATCAATAGTACCTATTGAAGTTTTAGACTTTTGGCATTCAGAATGTTATTTCTATATTAAGGTAATAAATATAATAGAAAAAACCCGGCCAAGTGCGTTTTGGGCAACGCGTCGTACGGTTCCGTAGATACCTTATACCACACCATATTTAATACCAATATCATTTTTCGTCAGCAAAAATAACTTTGTTTTTCAGAGTGTTGGTATGAATGACAAAGTTATATTTGCGGTTATGGAAAATGTGCTATATCTCAAAAACTAATTATTACATCTCGTTCAAACCAATTTTCATTGAAAGTAATTATTAAGATCTACATGTTAAGTACATATATGATATCTACATGTTACATATACATATATGTTTTTTAGATTTTTCATTTTCTTATTTCAAAAGTTAAAGGGGGGGGGGAGGATAAACATTTTACCACTTTGGCGGAGTATATCTTTCAAACGGTAGACTTTGAGAAAAAATTGTCTTAAAAACCTCAATGTCAATTTTAAAGACCTATCTATTGACACCCCACACGTTCGCAGTTTCAGTTCCATGTATGGAGAGCCCCCCCTTAATCTTTATTTTTGTTATTTTTGTGTTAAAATCGTTGAGCGGTTAACAGAATACATCTACCAACCAAGTTTCAATTGTGTAATTTTAATACGTTTGGAATAAAATGGCTGTGACATACGGACGGACAGACAGACGGACAGACAGACAGACAGACATGACGAATCTATAAGGGTTCCGTTTTTTGCCATTTAGGCTACGGAACCCTAAAAATACTAGAAAAAATCGACTCACCCGTAACCCGTAGCAGCCGAGCCATTTGAGCCCGTCTGAACTGCGACGGCTGAGTCGATATTTTATAGTATTTTTTCTATTATATTTATTACCTCAATAGTACCTGACCTACGTACATCTTTCGTTCATCACTGCGGCGCATTCGCGACTGTTTGTGTACCGAGTGCAGACTGCAGACTGAACTCGAGGGCCGAGGCGCGTAGGTACGACTCGCTTTTCGACTATTTGTACAGATGCCGGCATATAAATTGGCAAGAGAAAGATGAGACAAAAGATGCGCAAATAGCCACAAACACTAAAATTTGTGGCGCTGCACATCTTTTGTCTCGTTTTTATCTTGCCAATATAAATGCCGGGCAGTATATGAAGTTGGAGTACTGATAAATATCATTACCGTGCCTGTGTTGGAACTCGCGCCCTTCCACCAAGGACGTTGAAGGTCATTTGGATTGGTTGGAGAAATTTGGATTAAATCTGCCGTCTAGATGGATTAAATCGAGCAAGGTCACCTCTGTTGGGAGGCGTGATTTACGGCCGGTTTCTGAATTGAGAAATTGAAGTTGAGCACTACTTAAGTACAAATTTTGTATGGGTGAGTAAGATTTGAGTAGTGCTCAAGTTCAATTTCTCAATTCAGAAACCGGCCGTTAATCCGTCTGGAACATGCTTAAAACAACCCCATTTAATAAATTTAGTTACCTTTAAAAAATCTAAGACTGTAATTTATCCTTATAAACGTTATCCAGCAATATACCACAGTTAATTACTTTATTACCATAGTCTCAATTTTGTGCCGAAGATTTAGATCTTTCGATTGCTAATGATCCAATGGACATAAATAAAAACAAATTTCCTTTAATTTTGGACTTTTATTTTTTAAAAATTTTTGAGTCCCGTTTTGACCCTTTTCCATACAAAATTTGAACCCATTTTTACCCCTTTAGGGGTTAAATCATGTCCACCGTGTTGGACTTCAAAATAAATGTCATTTTCGCAACCGTCATCCCAGAAAAACCCATAACGACATCCATATCTATTTTTAGGTTTATTTACCCTATTTAATCCCAATATCCTTCCCATAGGGGTTGAAATACTACCAATAACAATATACGTTGCGTTAAGTTTCCATTCATGAGCCTAAATTATGAATTTAGCGATTTTTTCTTCGAAAATAAAGGATTTTCTTCTAAACACAACTTCTTCCCCCTTTTCACCCCTTCGTAGGTAGAATTTTGAAAAACGCTGAGACACATATTTATTAATTTTTAATCATCAGCATAAACACAAAATTTGAAGATCCTAGCTTCAAAACTGAAGGACTTTCATACAAACTTTCATCCCTTATTTCATTCCCTTAGGAATAAAATTTTCAAAAATCCTTCCTTAGTGGATGCCTACACTGTATAAGGTATAAATAAGGTAAATTTCAAGTCTCTAGGTTCAGCGTTTTGGGCTGTGCGTTGATATCTCAGTCAGTCAGTCAGTCAGGACTTTGAATTTAATATATATTATAGATAATGATTTGCGTATGAATATGACGTTTTGAGAAGTCAAACGTAAGGAAGGAGGAGAAAATATAGACTTATTTTAAAATCTAATTAGTAGACATTGTACAGAAAGCTTATTTCTGGTGAATTTCTGGTTTCTGGAAATGGTTTTGAGATTTCCGGTCTGCTCAAAAAGGTAGCAAAGCAAATTGCTAAGCCAAATCTTTGGCTAAATCAGATGTAAACTTACGCTTATCAGTTGTAAAACATTGGATGCAAGCTTTTTAATCTGTTTTTGGCGTTAGTTTTAGAAACTCCGATAACAACAAATACCTCTCTCAGAAGACGAGCTAGGCGCTAAGAGGCATAATTTTTCAGGCTTTCGGCGAAGTTTTGTAAACCCGAAGGTTGTTTGTGTGTTTTATTAATACTGAGAAACCACGTTGGCTGGCAATTCGCAAAACAAATCGTCATAAGTCTTTCATAAGTACATAAATAATCTGAAGAATGAGTCGAGAAATATTTTAATTACGTCCTATTAACTTGAAAATGTTCTGTTGTTTCCAATATTCTCTTGCAAATGATGTACTTAAGTACTATTAATTTGTGCTAATGACACTGCTAATGAAGAGATTGTGGAAGTAATAAGCAGGTGCTTTGAAATTAAATTGAGTTAATGATAATGGATATTATTTTAAGCTTAAAGTGTAAAGCATCGAAGTTAATTTGCATCATTTAAGTACCTATAGTTTTGTCGAATGTAAATTTTTTGGCAGCCATTTTTATTTTCGTTCTTAGCTTTAAAATAAAACCGGTCAAGAGCGAGTCGGACTCGCGCACCGAGGGTTCCGTACAATCATAAATATATTAGGATATTTTAGTACAGTCTTTAAAAAAAAGTAGGATAAACGGCAGACAGGTGGAAGGGCGAACAGGCGGACAGTTAATTTACAAATCTTAACCACAGCTGCTTATGGTGACTGAAAAACGTTTCAGCCACTCCACATTGCAAACTGTTTTTATTACTAAGTAGGAACTTATTCTTCGTTTATTCGTACGGCAAATAGTAGGTAATGATATTAGAACCAGCCACCAATTTATTATTGTAGTATTAGGTTGCGCCATCTCTTGACCGATAGTGGAACTATTTTTTTCTCTTAGGTTAGCATGCTTAGGACAGCACCATCTGTTGACTGGTAGTGAAAGTAAAGAATTTTTGTTTGTTTTTTGAATTTATAAAAAAGTGTGTTATATTGAGACATCGTTTTATTTTTCCTGTAATCTTTACATAAACTACTATCACATAGAATTATTTCAGATTTTTCTCTTTGCAAACTTCGGAGATAAGGGGGGGGGGAACGGTATTTTTTTTACATTTTTCATCATAAGTCGAAAACTATGCGGCCTAACAAAAAAGAAAAAAATGTTTTAAAATGTGCAAACAACGTTCTTTCATATGATACCCCACATGCCCTAGTCACCTCACTTTAAATTTTAAGACCCCTTTTCAGTCCCTGTTTTTTCCCTTTCTTATTTGCAAAATAGTTGGGTAAATGTCATCTTAAACTATTCCAAATTTCAAGTTGATTCCATTAGTAGTTCTCGAGATATCCAGCTGTGACAGACAGACAGACAGACTGAGTCACACCATAAGGGTTCCTTTTTTACCATTTTGGTACGGAACCCTAAAAATGGCTTTTCTCCTAGCGCAATACAAAACAAAACGGTAGAGTTTTCGAATACAGCCAAAGCAGCGCTGCTAGGGTAGTCAAGAAACTCATGAATCGGAAGTAAAATGGTTTTTGACTAAAAATACGGTGGTTGTGGCATAATCTGTCAAGAAAGTCATGAAATTACTTTCTGTGTTATTGTGTAAACAACACTTAATCCTTACTAATATTATAAATGCGAAAGTCCGTTTGTTTGTTACGACTTCACGTCTTAACTGCTGAACCCATCATCATGAAATTTTGCATACACGTTCTTAGGGGTACAGAGAAGGACATAGGATACCTTTCATCCCGAAATAATGTATTGTTCCCGAGGGATAGCAAAAAAATCTTTCCATGCAGACGAAGTCGCGGACGGCCGCTAGTTATTTTATAAAGCAACAACCACGTGTTTTAGTAAAAATAATTTCACTTCCGTTTCATGAGTTTCTGGACTACCTCTAGTTAGATATGAGCGCCGCGCCGGCGCGCCGCCGCCGCCGCCAATTTTTCCGCGCCGCCGCCGCCGCGAAAAGGCAACGGCGCGCCGAGCGAAAGAGAGAGATTTAAATAAATCAGTGTGAACGAGCTCGTTGATATGGAAGGATAGGACGCGTTACACGTTTGCGTTAAAATAGCCACGCCTGCGTCGTCGTCGTCAATAGAAGAACAAAATGTAGACGTTTTAAAATGAAAATACTTGAATAAAATTACCGTGTCTTCACTTTCATAATTAAAGTCTAATAAATACAGTTACTGTGGTACTATTACTTACTTGGCGTTCCTGGACTATGAGAAAGCCTTTGATTATATGAAAATGCCACCATGTCGGTCCGAGTACAGAACCAGAGCACAAACAAACTCCATCCATCTATAACATGCAGTGAGATGTGAGACAAGGAGTCATTTTTTCTTCGAAACTGTTCCCATCTGCGTCCAACGTAGCTGAGTGCAACAGTGAAGACATCTTTAAGCTCTCGGACTGGAAAGGACTCGGTATCAACATCAATGGCCAGTACCTAACACACCTTCGTTTTGCCGATGTTATTATAGTTCTTATGGCTGAGACCATGGAAGACCTAAACACAATGCTCGAAGATCTCCGTAGTGCCTCCCAAAGAGTGGGTCTTAAAATGAACATGGATAAGACGAAAATCATGTCGAATGCCCATGCTGTACACCCACTGCAGCTGTTCATGTTGGAACACTTTTTTGTGTGATAGATAGGCAAGCGCTTGCTCGCAATTACGCCTGATGGTAAGCGATGATGCGATCTACTATGAATCGCGCTTGCCTAGAAGATACCCTATTCAGTCGCGATTTGAAGACCCCCAGATTTTACCTATCGGGAAACACAGACTCAGGCAAAGAGTTCCTCTCTCTAATGGTACGTATGATAAAATTTGAAGGAAAATGCTTGGTGCGAGTCTTTGGAATATCCACCAAAAACGGTGGCGCTGATTCGTACGTCTGGTTGTCTGATGCAAGAAGGGAGATAGCGGAATTAGGTTGTGTAATTCCACTGTATTCCACTCTCCAAAATGTATCCGATAAAAACCGATACGCTTGCAACCTTGCGTTTATGCTCGAGGCTTTTCAGCTTACTACAAAAAAGATGGCGACCGCGCACCGGACGACGCTCCGTGGGTAGGCCTCCGACAAGGTGGACCGACGATCTGGTGAAGGTCGCGGGATGCCACGCAGGACCGATCGTCGTGGAGATCCTTAGGGGAGGCCTATACACAGCAGTGGGTGTCGTGCGGCTGATATGATGATGATGACAAAAAAGATTGACGTAGCCGATGAGCTTCCTGGCCCTTCGCTCAATGGACGCAATCATCTGGGGCTTGGTATTTGGCAGAACCATCCCAAAATTGTTGACCAACTTCACTCGAAAATGTTGACCATTAGGTATACCTAGGACAGACAGTCCACTTAGGTAAGTGCAACTTCAAGAAAGAGATCTCTCGTCGAATCCAACTCGGATGGTCAGTATTCGGAAAGCTTCAAATAATTCGCGTCCAACTTACCTCAGTGTCTCAAGATGAAAGTTTATGACCAGTGTGTATTGCCAGAGTTGTCTTAAGGCAGTGAAAAGTGGTCGCTAACTATGGGTCTTATAAGAAGGCTTAAGATGATCCAGCGCGCAATGAAGAGAGCCATGCTCGGCATTTCCCTACGTGATCGAATCAGAAATATAAGATCCGTAGGAGAACTAAAGTAACTGACATCGCTCGAAGGATTGCTCGGCTGAAGTGGCAGTGGGCGGGACACATAGTGAGAAGAACAGATGGCCGTTGGGGTGGAGAGGTTCTTGAATGGCGACCGTGTACCGATGATCTGGTGAAGGTCGCGGAAACTCGCTGGATGCGGACAGCGCAGGACCAATCGTTATGGGGTTGCTGGGGAGGCTTATACCTAGCAGTGGGTGTCATACTGCTGATATGATGTGCGTTTTTAAAATTCTAATAAAAACAGGTATTTTTTTATATTTTCTGTCAATAAATTAAAAAAAACCAATTAGAGGTCACACCGCTGACGGCGCCGCCGCCGCCGACCCAAAAAAGTCGCCGCGCCGCCGCCGGCCTTTTATCCATCGGCGCTCATATCTACCTCTAGTACATCACTGCATAGTGATTACTTCCTTTATGAGCGCTGCTGTCTAAAACATACAGTCGTCACAGTTTGAGATTACGGTTCTCACATTAAACAAAAAATTAATTAAAATTCCTAGCTACGAGCGGTAAGCGCTGCGCAGTTCGCCGACTCATTGTGAAGGCGAGAACTGTGAAATTGGTATTCCAGGCAGTTTAGGACTAATTTTAATGAACAAGGCACAAGCTCTACTTAAGTATTTTTTCTGTATTTTTACATGAATGCCCAAAAAGTAGTGCATTGCGTTCATGGTTCATGTATGTATGTTTGTATGCAGTACCGGCGTTAGGGGGGGGCGAGCACGGGCGACCGCCCGGGGCGCCGGATATAAAGGGGCGCCGCAGGCGTTCCTTTTTACACACTCGCTCATTAAGCGAGTCCTACAATTACTATCGTATATTCCCTTTAGCGACAAAATCGTTATGGTGGCAACACATAATCACCCTGAAATTTTATCGCTCGCTGCCATGTGCCGTTTAAGATTTGGCCATTATAAATCCAGGGGCGGCCCTAGGGTGGTGCAAGCGGTGCGTCTGCATTGGGCGCCCTCGTATGTGGGGCGCTGAAAACGCCCGACCATCGGTCGACTATCAATCGTATTGTTGCCTGGTGACGAGCGACGATGCGATGATTGGAACTGACCAAAAATCGCACTGCGCGGCCATTTTTTAGAATAAACAAGCAAGATTAGTGGATTAACTACTAAAAATCGCGCTGCATGGCTGTTTTTTTACTATAAACAAGCAATATTATTCGATGAAACTGACTAAAAATTGCGCTGCGTGGCCGTTTTTTTACTATAAACTAGCAAAATTACAGGATTAGTATATGAAACTAACTAAAAATCGCGCTGCGTGGCGGTTTTTTGCAATAAAGGTAATAAGCAAGGTTACAAGATTAATAGATGAAACTGACTAAACATTACGCTGCACGGCCATTTTTTTACTATAAACAAGCAAGATTAGTCGATGAAACTGACTAAAAATCGCACTACGTGGCCATTTTGTTTCTATAAACAAGCGAGATAACAAGATAAGTTCATGAAAATGACTAAAAATTGCGCTGCGCGGCTGTTTTTTTACTGTAAGAAGCGAAATTAGAAGATTAGTAGATAAAACTGACTAAAAATCGCGCTGCGCGGCCATTTTTTAGGGTTCCGTAGCCTAAATGGCAAAAATCGGAACCCTTATAGATTCGTCTTGTCTGTCTGTCTGTCTGTCTGTCTGTCTGTCCGTATGTCACAGCCATTTTATTCCGAAAGTATTAAGACTACACAGTTGAAACTTGGTAGGTAGATGTATTCTGTTAACCGCTTAACGAATTTAATACAAAAATAAGAAAAATAAAAGATTAAGGGGGGGCTCCCCATACATGGAAAACTGAAAAAAATTTTTTTTCTTCAAACCAACACGTGTTGGGTGTCTATAGATAGGTCTTTAAAAATGACATTGAGGTTTTTAAGGCAACTTTTTCTCAAAGTCAACCGTTTGAAAGATATTCACCGCCAAAGTGGTAAAATGTGTGTCCCCCCCCCCCCCCCCTTTAACTTTTGAAATAAGAGAGTGAAAAATCTAAAAAAAATATATGCTGTAGATCTTAATAAACACTATTAACCAAAATTGGTTTGAACGAGATATAGTAATTAGTTTTTGAGATATAGCACATTTTCCAAAACCGCAAATATAACTTTGTCATTCATACCAACACTGTGAAAAACAAAGTTATTTTTGCAAACGAAAAATGATAGGTGGTATTAAATATGGTATGGTATAAGGTAACTACGGAACCCTATGGCGCGTGGCCCGACACGCACTTGGCCGGTTTTTTTTACTACAAAAACAAGCAAGGTTACAATATTAGTAGGTGAAACTGACTAAAAATCGCGCTGCGCGGCTATTTATTACCTAACAGGCAAAATTGAAAATCTTGGAATCGCAGATAAGGGGCGCCCCGTAGAAATGTTGCCCAGGGGCGCTGGTAGGGCTAAAACCGGCACTGTTTGTATGTACGTGAGTTTATTCCACCATAACTTCTAAATGCCTGAACAGATTTGGATGATGGGTATCGTTAGAATCCTTAACAATAATCCCGATTGACACCGGCTATAGATTAAAAAAAAAAACAATCAGTATAGAATCTCGGTTGCAATCATTCTCACTAGTTCCATTGGATATAATTCCATGGAACTACTGATACTTTTTATTCTGTAGTTCCATAACGGGTGTAACAAGCCCTTTAACGAAGCCACGTATTTCGCCCACCATGACGATCATTTTTGTCTTTCAGACTATAGCTGGGAAACCAATACCTACGTAGCTATTGAAGGTCAAAGTCAATTTTTTTTCATTTTTTTATGAAATCTTATTTTATTCGTTATTTCCTACTTTTGTCCAATGAAACATTATCAAATTTTTAATTATTTCATATAACAAACAATGGCTTCAAAACGTCGTCTCTCGATGTATCTCATGAACACGCACATAAACGCTGCCTTTAACTCGGACGCACGCAGCTGTGTAGCCTACACTCGCAGGCACTGTCTGTTGTACGCGTTACATTGCGTGGTAAAGTATGCAATGCTTTTTTAACACCAAAAATCAAAATCGTTTCCCAGCAATAATTTTGAACAGAAATAGTCCTGATGATGGGCAGAATACGTTGACCTCGGCTTCGTTGAAGGTCTTGTTATATTCATTCTCACTGTGAGGATATATCAGTATCAGTGGTTCCATGGAACTATATTCAATGGAACTAGTGAGAATAATTGCTCAGTTGCATTGCATGGCGCAATTTTGTAATGTGTATAAAAAGTTTTTTCTACAATTATTATACTTATTACAACATGGCACATTCCATTACTATTGAAAACTATATTATAGGTACTAGCTTCCAGTATACAGCTTACAGTTTTGAACATTTCGAAAAATGTTCAAAACTGTAACAATCGCGAGGTTTACAGCTCACAGAGCCAATAGTCACTACGTTATTTAAAATACACCCATGCTTGAAATCCTCTGTAAAGGGTTCTGAAATTGTTAGCTTACTGCCAACATTACAATATCCGAGCGAGAGGATGTCTCCCTCCCCGCGCTCACGTGCAACGAGTTACATTTTAAATGTCAGTACAACATAACACTCGTTCGGATGATGTAATGACGAGGAGGAGGAGGAAAGTCAATGTTTTAACTTTTGAAGGGTTTTGACCCTTTATAGAGGATACATATTGGGCGTAGATAATTAATATCATGGGTGTTTTAATCCATATGCATTAAAATATTCCTTGTTTCCCAAATAAAAATAACAAAATTAAAAAAGGGTGAAGATAAAGTTTGTATGCAACTGTACAACGTGTTTTAATACCCCTCATTTTATACACATCAACTTTGTCTAGGGATACAGGTGTTATTTTCATACAAACGAGGTAATTTTGAGGCCTTGGTTTTCTGCCAGGGATGTAACATGCTGTAATCTGGTGATGGCCATCCAGGGAGTGAATGGAGTAAATTCAGATCGCTATACACACCCAACTGATCTGATCAGCATTCTAAAAGATTAATGGGTCAGAGTTTTCAGTTTGAGGATTTCCATATATTTTCATGCTATTTTCGCGGTTTTTGTAAACATGTCCATTACGTTTTTAGAATGCTGGTCAGATCAGTTGGGTATGTATAGCGATCTGAATCTCCTCCATTCACTTCCTGGATAGCCGTAATCAGATCACAGCACAGTACATCCCTGGCAGAAAACCAAGGCTTCAAAGTTACCTCGTTTGTATGAAAATAGCACCTGTATCCCTAGACACAGTTAATGTGTGTAGTACAGTAGCATAAATAAATAGGTATTAAAGCTTTCAGTATCCTTAGCATTCAAACGAATTGAAAGTAGTTGATAATTCGCTTAGCTTTCGAATATCGGATTGACGTGCAGTAGCGAAGATGTGCAAATATGTGACTTTGTCTGGGGAGTGGGAAGTCTTGCCTGTTCTAGGGAGGCAAGCGTTTAGACTAGTCAATTAACAATGTGACGCTACCTGTGAGGACACAACTCTGTCAATAATGTTAATAATTAGACATCGGATATGCACTAACAAAGTGCCAAAATATGCATGCAAATATGTACCTACTAAAAAAGCCCGAAATATGCACTGAAAACTGTTAATATGCCCAATGCAAAACAAAAAAAAAACATTTTTATTTTTATATATATTTTAATTAAAGACGGTAAAAAACAGACGCCATTTCTGGAGATACCTCTGGAGGTACGACCTGCGCCGTTGATGTAGGCATTAATGTTCTTCATGCTTGGACGAATTCCAAGTCTTCGTGTCTTCAAGACTCGGGTTTTTACGCAAATAGCGTGTAACTTTATACAAATCTTTTCGGATATTGAATTAGGAAGAGCGTCGGCGAGTTCGGTCATTGTTTCCAGTATTTCTATTAATTTTAGTAGAGGCGGGCTTAAATAGCACCCTTTATACCTCCCACCACTAATCGCAATATGCACGATTAGGAAAAAAAGGCTAATAGTACATTACTGCCGCGGAATATAATGACTGCGTTGCTGGCAGCGATGATGATGGCCGAGAGCGGAGCTTAGCGCAGGTCCAGGCCGTCACAGCGCGGTCAGCATTGCAGCCCTTGATGGCCAAGCTGAAATAAAGGCCGAGACCGGAGTTGAGGCCTTTATAGCGCGGACAGCAAGGGCTGCAATGATGACCAAGCTTGAAGGCCGAGAGCGTAGTTAAGCTTAGCTCGAGGCCATCATAACGTGGCCAGCAGTGCAGTCATTGTGGACCAAGGCTTGTATAGTGCTTTACTCAAAAATGCGAGTACTACCTACTACTATAGTGGGTACGTATAACCTAATTTCGAAAAAAATACAAAAATGCAAATATCTCAGAAACGGTGCGTCGGAGCCAAAAAATAAGGTTTTTTCGATCCCCTAAGGTACCCCGCGCAGATAAAGAATGGGATTGAAAATGGCGGCTCACCGCACTTACCACAACGAGTGTGACCGAGAGAGCGATAGGTGTGGCGTTCTATATTTGAAACAAAACTCGACAATAATGGATTCTCAAAGGAAATTGCTGGTGGCTAAAACAAGACAATAATGAAATCTCATACAACTTTGCCGCGTCACCATCGGAGGAGCGCGGCAACCCCGACTTTGCTCAAAGAAGGTTGTCAAAATAATGACCATATTACAAGCATTTTTGAGTAAAATATATTATGCATTAACGCCGTAATAAGACAGTTATATGCATTTGCATATGCAAATGCATAGAATCCGATGTCTATTAATAATTAACGATTTGGCTTAACTTGTTAATTGCAGTGGAAACGCACAGTAAAACATACAAAAACTGTATAAACACACATACTCGTAGATCTATCGAGAAACTCGATAGATCTCGATCATAGAGTACATTATTATACTAGAGGATTTCGATTCGAAATCAAAAACGTGCACATACGATTTCAGCTCAGCCGCTTCTTTTGACGAAACTTCTTTTATTATATTATGGATATGATTTTAAACTTCTTGATTGTGGATAAAGAAACTCACTTCATTTGAATATGAATACCAAGATAGGCTCAGTAGGTATACGTAGGCTGTTCCAAAAGTTTTTAGTGAAACAAAAAATAACAAGAATATTAAAAAACATTATTTACAACTTTTTAGAGCTTTTATCCCTTAACTCATTGCGCATATACATTCAGGTTTCAAAATATTAAAAAAAAAAAAACGAATCTTGCGGAAGATTGAAATATAGCCGTTTTAATTTTTCGACAGCCTCTTCTGCGGTGTTTAAATTTCGTCCATGGACCATTTTTTCCTTTTTTTTACCGCACGGAGCTGAATTAAGACTGTAAGCAGTACAGGACAATAATAATTGTACCCCCGAAGTTGTCAAAAAGTTATAATTAAATATCATCGGTGCGAGCGAGCGCGTTATCCTAATGAAAAAGAGTACCACGACTGCCGCTACCATAGAAATAGTTTCTATGTCTATGGCCGCTACTTAGGCGCTCGTAACAAGACTCCTCGAAAGCCTAAGTTAGTCAAACTTCGCAATACCACTCACTAGTAACTATCCTACAATTTTCTAGAAGAACTATCGACACTAGTCCACTGCTTACAAAAAGCCCGTTATCTTTTTTTTATGACGCTCCACACAACTAACGTAACTCATCCTCTTCAAACACCCATTGCTTGGATTGCTGCTTTGAGAGAGGATCATTTACTGTGGATTCCAAATTCTCCTATTATTAGGATGTAGAATACATATTATAAAGTTCCTCCCTTTGGACTTTTCCAACATTAATCTACACCAATTATCACGACGGTATTTTTGCTAATTTCTGAGTTATTGAGATAACCGTCTAAAGGCAACCTTCCAGATTTTAAGTTATTCATGCAAGATAGCGGAAACTGTCCGTGATTCAATCTTCAGTTCAGCCCGAATCTCTCGATATATAATTTGTCTATGTTCCTTTAAACGCCACTACACCTTGATAAAGTTTTCATAAGTTACTGCAGTCCATGGTTGTCCGGGTCTCGAAACATCGTTAAAGTTCTTTCAACCACGTTTAAAAAAAACTTTTGGAACAGCCAACGTATTTTTAGCCATAATATGCGTAAAAATGCAACTAACAATAAAATCACAAACAAAACAATAGAGGTTCCATTCTTTTAAGTAACTAAGAACTTACTTATTTGCGTCTTATTTGTTTCTTTTTTTGTTACCTACCAAAAACTTGGTTCAATTTGATTCCAGATCCCCTAGTCCTAGCCAAAGTAACATTTCTAGATGTCAGAAGCATTTCCTCGGATATGCCAAAAGTCAACTTTTCAAAAGAGCAAAAAGAAAATTGCAGAATGCAAAATATTATTTTTGAAGCATAATATCGTATCTGACTTTATGCCTAAGATTCATGATTTCTTGTGGAAGCATCACATCATAACATTAAATTAAATGTATTATATACAAAATTGGTGGCATAACGTCTTATTAAACAAGTACAGCATCAGTATCAGCGTCGCCCGTCGTAAGGATAATGTCGTATTGTAACAATAATTACGGTTGATTTTTCCAGAAACTGTAAGTAGCATAAAAGCGTTCTTGATATAGGTATATTGCCAAATGCATCTAAGGTACCAATTGAAATAAAAATTCATATACCTACGACCAAATACGACATTATGCATCTGTGTTATTATAGCAACGGAGTGAGATAGAAATATAATTTTTAGATGGATAGATATAAAAAGTAGTACCTACATGCACTGTTACATGTTTGGAAGCGAAGCGATAACGAAAGAAAATGTTAACTTGGCTAAGGGGGCAGAATAGATTCAATTTGATTTCAGTTTTTGTAGCAAAAGTTGTTCAATATTATAAGTAGATTAGGTACCTTGTATGACGTTTATTAGGTATACAACAGCTTATATTTTAGATTTCCGTTTCGCTTTGACTATTGCATGGTCAATAGGGATTAAACCTAACACAACACAGACAACATTGTCACTGTAGGTGGACACTAAGCTCTCAGTAAAGGTAACTTCGACGCTCCATGAAAGGAAAATCCAGTTAAAATTTTAATTGCTCTTAGATCTCCTAGTACGTAATCCATATTCACATTTGTGAGGTAAAAGCTAGTGCACCCACGTTTCATTTCAGCATTGGTTGTACAAATTATGTGGTTGTATGCACTATGGGGCCAATTAGGTAAAGGTACATGGATGAAAGGCAACGTAGGACGCACGATCTGACCGCGTCCGTCATAGTTGCCTGTCGCCTGTCGCGGTTGCCGGTGGATATTCAAATGCAATAGGGCATAATCAGGTGTCCCAAAACTTTGCACACGAAGGGAAAGTACCTTAAGTATTAAAGGTGGGAAATTTTACTGAAAGAAGATTTTATTTTGATTTTAAAAATAATTGGAACTGCATTCAAAGATTTTTGAAAAATCGCCTGCCTTAACCAGGAATTGAACCCACCAAAAATAAATAAAAAAAACTTTTTTGTTTTTACCATACCAATCGAAAGGGTTACTCATAAGGATTATTTTTTCTTAAGTGATACAGCATCTTAAACAATAGGAAAACCATGAAATTCAACATTTAAATTTTTATTATTACAGATGTACTTGTCAATTTATATTGAATCGTATGCGATTTATTAAAAAAGCTTTGAATGCAGTTTACATTTATTTTTAAAAATAAAATGAAGGCATCTTAAATTTTTCAATATTTAAGGTACTTTCCCTTCGTGTACCAAATTTTTGGGACACCCTGTAAACCTAAGGAAATCACCAGTCATGTCATGATATTCTATTTTTTTCACTTTACATGAAAATATTTTTGGTGGGATAAGTATTACAAATTACAATCACTTAGGTATACCTACATGATTGTATCCTTTGGCAATAAATCGCATCGCATGAAGCTGATGATAACATTTACTATGGTACCAACAAACAAAAATCGCGAAACAAAAACAGCTGTTCCATACACATTTTGATCTATTCGATTTTAAATTTTCTATGGAACAGCTGAATTTTTTTTCGCGGTTTCAATGCTTTATGGTTTGGCTTGGCACCACTGACATGAAAAAATTTTTTTTGTGCAAATATTAGGTCTTTACCTATGAAATTGCCGATATTTTGTCACATACAGAGAAAATAATAACTTCTATAATTTAAAATTTTAACAAAATCGTGAATATTACATCGAATTATGATCATGATAGTTAACTATCAGTAAAAATAAAGTCCATATTTTAGCTTTCGTGACATTAAAAAAAAGATCTTGAAAGTGACTCTTTTTTTTGTGAGCAAAAAAAAGGGTGACCGAAGGGGTTGTAACTTAACCAAAACTTATTTTTTCGCTTATCTTAAATGGAAATAAGTTAGCATAGTGTTCAAACATTAGTACATAAAAGTTTTGTTACATGAGTGTTCATGGTTGTTAAATGAACAAAGAAAATGCTATTATGAAAAATGCAACTTCTTGAAAAATCTCCATACAAATCGGCAATTTCATAGGTAAAGACCTATTATATGCAGGTCAATGCTTGGCACTCTTCGGTTTAAAAAACAAACTGAGAATGAGAGAAACTTATCAGAGTTATCAAATAAAACTTTATCATTTTTAATAGTAAAAATAAATCTAATAATTTCAACGAATCCGACGTTTACAAAGAATAGTGCTTTTGTTAAACTCCCGACGAATGTTCGGAGTTGTGATCTGTGAAAATATTTTTCACTCATTCAAATTCATTCTTATACCTAAAGCTAGAGAGAGCCAATTCCAAGAAATTGACAAACGGTGGACTGTTGCTAGGCAAATTATTTCCCAAAAAAGACACCCGCCTAGTGATAATTATTATAATTTCTTTTTCTATTGAATACCATTTCGTGAAAAACCCAACTAAGAACTAGGGAAAATCGCGCTCCCAAAAAATATTCGAGTCCAAAATTCAATAAAAAAAGATAACCTTAATTGCGTCTTTATACGACTACTTATGTAGCCGTTCGTGTCACTTCTAAAGTGGCAGGTGACAACATTTATATTTTTTATTGAATTTCAGATTCGAATATTTTCTTGTTTCGTAATTTTTAGCCGCGAGCATTTTCATTTGCTACCATTTGCTACCAATAGAATAGAACATAATTTTATTCGCATTAGATAGGGTTTACATAAGGTGTTTGTATATCAATTTAATGTATCTTACAGGTACCTATTTAGCCATTACAATGACATGCAAAAATTGAAATAAGTATTATTTTTTCGAGGTACCTACAATGTTTCCACAATATGTTTATATTCGTACCTAATAATTAAAACATTATATTAAATTCATCAATAATAAACGGATTTCAAATTCAATTCAGGGATAATAAATAAAAAATAAAATTAAAAAATGTTATATAGCACTCAACTCACATTTACATTCAAATTATACTTTATGCTTCATCCTCGAGATTAGAACAACATTGTAGTTTCACGTAACGACTCGCTAATCACACACTATAGTTAAAAGACATTTTACTATTTAAAAACAGAATGATTTTTAAAATTTAAAAGGAAAAAAGTCTATTTGTACTGGTATCCCCAAGACCCCCACCCCCGACGTCACTTACTTAGTCGTTACTTCATTTCAAAATTTCATTCGCGTTTTAGTGCTACGCTAGTCCACACGTCTCTTTCAATAATCCGTCCGTACCTTTTTGAGCTATAAGTATGCCAAAAAGAAAGTATGATGATGAGGATAGTGACGAGTATATTAGGCGCAAGATGAAGAAAATAGAAAAGAAGCTACGCAAGCGCAGCAAGAAGCGTTCCCGAATCAGCTCCAGCAGCGAGAGCGACCATCAGGCTTCCCCTGTGCCGTCGTCACCAGAAGGTTAGTGAATTATAATTTAAGTTTGTACAAGATTTTTCTTGTTAAATAAAAGGAGGTAGTCCTATTTCTTCAACTATTCTTTCAATTCCGAGTCTTTTTAATGCATGTCTTACCTTTTGCATCCGCTTAACTATGCAAGAATAAGAAATAATTAAATTGATCTTAGTCAAATACTAGTGCACAGACAGATCACTACGTGACTCCTCGTCTGTGCCGTGTAAATAAATTTGACTACCTTAACCTAGAAAAACAATTTGAAATCAAGTATTTTTTTCTCTTTTAAAAAACTACCTCCTATTTTTACGAAATAAGCAAATACTAAACGACCGGTGTCGTTTTTGTATGTAAATTTGCTTACGTAAACGTGATCCGTTCTGATTTAAATCGGATCTCACAGTGCTCAATAATAAAATAGTTACTTATTTTATGCACTATCTTCCAGATGGCCAAGAACTGTTAACAACAGACTCATTACTTTGTAATGACCAACCCGGCTTACCCAAGGAGGACGTGGATCTGGAAATTGTGGAGCCAAACCCAGGGTCTTCCACGTCAGCTCCAGCTGAACCGGAAGAATGCGCCTTGGATGCTGAGATTATGAAAATGCTTGGCGAATCCCCAACAAAAAATAAGAAAATGGGGAATAACATACAAAAAGATATTGCACTCCGATGGGAGCATATTACAACTTCCGGCCTTTCGAAGGAAAGTCGAAAAGAACTTTTAGAAAAACATCTTATTCCTGGAAACTGCTCTAAGCTAACCGCTCCACTTTTAAATCCCGAAATAAAAGCTGCCATGTCTGACATGATGATAGGCAAAGATAAAGCTACGGAACAAAAGCAGAACCAGGTGGCATCTGCCATTTCTTGCATTGGCGAGGCCCTCACGAAAATCTTTAATTCGGAAAACAAAGACGCAACTGTAATTAAACCTCTACTGGAAGGCGCTCAGCTACTTTGTGATGTACAATACTGTGAGTCAATGAAACGGAGAAGCCTTATTTGTGCATCTATCAAAAAAGAAATTAAAAGCCAATTATATGAGACCGAAGTTGATACGTTTTTATTCGGAGAAAAGCTGTCCGACACTCTGAAAGCAGCCAAAGCTATCAGCAAATCTGGATCCGAAATCAAACTATCCAAGCCTAAGACTAATGCCGCGCGCTCGACTCGTAATTTAAACTCGAAGCCTCAGTTGGCAACCGGCAGGCAGCCAACCAAGAGGAGGCCAGAGCCTGCTGCTTATACACACACGTCGACCGCATTCCCGTATCCTGCCCTGCCGCAACGTCGCCAGTACCCGTACCCGGTACTTCCAGCGCCACCGCCGCCGCCGCCGCCGCCTGCTCCTCCGGCGCCGCTACCTCCGGCACAGCAGCGGCCCAGACAACAACGACCCTATCAACGCCGTTAGATAAGGTACACAGTTCTGGCCGTCTTGCCCTATTTTATAATCAATGGTGTCAAATAACACTAGACCCCATAATATTATCATGGGTTCAAGGTTACTGTATTCCTTTTTATAAGCCAGTAGTACAAAAGTATATTCCACAAACACCTAAACTTTCCGCCGCTGAGACGGAACATTATAAGGGAGCCATAAATGATCTTTTAGAATCTGATGCTATTTCAATAGTAAATGAATGTGAAGATCAGTTTCTATCAAATTATTTTCTTATTAAAAAGAAAAATGGTTCTTATCGATTTATTTTAAACTTAAAAGCGTTAAATAAATTCATAAAAACTGAACATTTTAAACTAGAGGACCTCAGAACTACATTGAAATTAGTTCACAAGGATTATTATATGGCTTCCTTAGATTTGCATAATGCATATTTTTTAGTGTCAATAAACGAGCAATACAGAAAATATCTGAGATTTAAATTTCAAGATAATATTTTTGAATTTAATGTGCTACCCTTTGGCCTAAGTACAGCCCCATTCGTTTTCACGAAATTGCTTAAACCAGTAATGGCACAATTACGATCAATGGGCTATATGTCAACTATTTATCTCGACGATGTTTGCTGTATTGCTCCTACTTATCAGGAGTGTATGGTCAATATTAATGAAACAATAGCCTTATTTGAGTCACTAGGTTTTATTATAAATGACCAGAAAAGCTGTCTCATACCATCCAACATATGTACTTACCTTGGATTCACTATCGACACAAAAAATCTCCAAGTTCGTTTGACAGACGCAAAGAAAAATTTAATTCAAAAAGAACTAATCCAACTCAGTAAACTTCAGCGTTGTTCTATTCGTCACTTCGCTCGGGTGATAGGTCTTCTTACCTCAGCTTGCCCTGGTGTACAGTATGGCTGGCTCTATACAAAACAATTTGAAAGGTGTAAGTACCTTGCCCTTTTAAAATCAGGTAGTTACGATAATTATATGAATATTCCGTCACACTTACATGATGATTTTAGTTGGTGGATTAAGAATATAAATAATGCAAGTAATCCAATAAGGGAAGATAATTACACCTTAGAGATTTTTTCCGATGCCAGCAAAACTGGGTGGGGGGTAGCATGTGGCCAGGAGACCGCGAGCGGTCGGTGGAGCGCTGAGGAGTCCTCCAAACATATTAATTTTCTTGAATTATTAGCCGCATTTTTTGGCCTCAAAATATTTGCTTCTAACTTAAGTAACTGTCAAATTTTACTAAGGATTGACAATACGACTGCTATTTCGTATATCAATCGAATGGGTGGAATTAGGTTTCCACATCTTCATAACCTAACCAAAGACATTTGGAGATTTTGTGAAACTCGAAACATTTACATATATGCTTCATATATCAGCTCCAAAGATAACGAAATAGCAGACGCAGAATCCAGGCGGCTTCACCCTGATACAGAGTGGGAACTGAGCGATCAAGCTTTTGAGTGTTTAGTCAACAATTTCGGTGCCCCTGAAATTGATCTCTTTGCTACAAGGTTAAACACAAAATGTTCGAATTACGTATCTTGGCACAAAGATCCGGGCGCATGGGCGGTAAATGCATTTACTATAAATTGGAATAATTTAAACTTTTACGCCTTTCCTCCTTTTTCGGTAATTGCCAAAGTATTAAGAAAAATTATTACTGACGGGGCAGAGGGAATTGTTGTAGTACCTAATTGGCCCACTCAAGCGTGGTTCCCATTATTTAATAAATTGCTTATAACCATGCCAATTATTTTTGAACCTAATGATAAAACCCTGGTTTCTGTCCCTAACAGAACGACAACAGTGCCGCAGTTCAAGCTTATGGCCGGAAGATTATCCGGGAAGCTTTTGAAAGAAGAAGTGTACCAACAAACTCCTTAGATGTAATTTGTGCCTCTTTATCCGATAAATCAATTATGCAGTATACTGTGGCTTTTAAACGTTGGTTAAATTTTTGTGATACACACAATATACATTGTTACGAAGCATCAATTCCTAATATCATCTATTTTTTGACATCTTTGTTTAACTCTGGGGCCCAATATGGGACCCTAAATAGTTATCGGTCCGCCTTGTCGTTGATTTTAGGTTCAAGGGTTACCTCTGATGACAGAGTTATAAGACTCTTCAAGGGTTTTTACAGACTTCGTCCACCCTTACCCAAATACAAAGTAACCTGGGACACATCTATTGTATTAAATTTTCTAGCAAATATGTATCCTAACCATGAACTTCCCTTAGAACAGTTAACCAAAAAGACAGTTACCTTATTAGCTCTTATCACAGCTCATAGAGTACAAACACTATCATTAATTAAAGTAAAAGAAATTCAAATTTGCTCTAATATGATTATTATAAAAATACCTGACATGATAAAAACATCTAGACTGGGTACTCATCAACCATGTCTTAACATTCCATTTTATGACCCAAAACCAGAAATTTGTCCTGCAAACACCTTACTGACTTATATAAATGTTACTCAACCATTAAGAGGAAATAATGATAAATTATTCATAAGTTTTAAGAAACCATATGGTTCTGTTACAAGTCAAACCTTGAGTAAATGGATAAAAAGTGTCCTATATGAAAGTGGAATTGACACTTCCATATTCTCTGCGCACTCCACTCGTCATGCAAGCACCTCCGCTGCCAGCAGGCACGGTGTAAGCATTGATTTGATTAGAAATGCTGCCGGGTGGAGTGGCAGTTCTAATGTATTTGCTAAGTATTATAATAGAAATATTGATGGTGATTGTGTAAATGATTTCGCCTTATCAATTCTAAACAATCAATCTTAACTATATAGTTATTTGTTTGTTGATATAATAACTTATGCCAATTAGTAATTAAATAAAAATAAAACAAAAGTATATATATAATTATTCTGTAATTTTGTTATAATAACTCAATCGTTCTGTATTGTTATACCAATATTATTATATTTTTTTTTTATATATAATTAATAAACATTAATTACTTATAAATCGATGTTGCTATTTCATTCAAATAATATAATTTTCTCTTTCAAGATCTACAATGTTGTTCTAATCTCGAGGATGAAGCATAAAGTATAATTGATGATTAAACGAACTTACCTGAAGTGACGTTCTATCACAATTATACGAAGGCTTCATCCGAAGAGATTAGAACCCACCCTCCCAAACATACACCCATTGATACATCGAAATATAAATTATTTGAATGACGTCTTAACATACTTACCTCCTACCTTGTGTGACAACAAGTTATACTGTAAGTACCTACCTGTCACAATTTATGTTACTTTCTTAATAATCTTTCAACTAAATGAAATTTTGAAATGAAGTAACGACTAAGTAAGTGACGTCGGGGGTGGGGGTCTTGGGGATACCAGTACAAATAGACTTTTTTCCTTTTAAATTTTAAAAATCATTCTGTTTTTAAATAGTAAAATGTCTTTTAACTATAGTGTGTGATTAGCGAGTCGTTACGTGAAACTACAATGTTGTTCTAATCTCTTCGGATGAAGCCTTCGTATAATTGTGATAGAACGTCACTTCAGGTAAGTTCGTTTAATCATCAATTAAAAATAACATTTCATGTCAATTCATGTCAGTTCCATACAAAAGTACAATCCTAACCGTAACAGCTTGGCTTAAATCACTCGATTACATAAATACTGAAAAATTACACTGATAGACAAAAATGACCTTAATGAAAGTTAAATGTAATTGAATGGGTTATTTTGTATCTACAACTAGTCTGTAACTAATCTGAATTTTTAGAAAATTTCGATCACCCTCAGTTTTTTTGCAACAACAATTAATATTTTTTTAAGTAAAAACGGTAAAAAAATGTTTCAAATGAAGAAAAAATAACTTATATTTATATTTATTCAGGATTTTCGGGAATATTTAGCGTCAGGTACATCCCTTTTGAGTGTCCAGCAGTAGTCAGTTAATATGTTCGGACTCCACTTGCCTCGGTACCTTTTTTCCATGTTGGATATGTCCTGATGGAACCGCTCATCGTGTTCGTCGCTAACGGCTCCCAAATTTTGAGGAAAAAAATCCAAATGCGAGTGTAAAAAGTGAATCTTGAGCGACATATTGCAACCCATGTCCTTGTAAGCCGCTAAAAGGTTGTTGACTAACTCTTCATAGTTTTCGGCCCTGTGGTTTCCAAGAAAATTACGCACAATATTTCGAAAACCTGTCCATGCGGATTTTTTGATCGGATTAAGTTTTTGTTCAAACTTTTCATCAGCCAGTAGGTCTCTTATTTGTGGCCCTACAAATATACCTTCTTTTATTTTGGTATCACTGATTTTTGGAAAATTTTTTTCAAGTAAAAACAACCATCTCCATTTTTAACCATGTTTACTGGAGGCTGAGGAACAAGTAAATCACCACTGTGTGGGATAGGTCTTTGAGCAGATTGTAGATTTGGATAGTTCACAGCGTGCCTAGATTTGTGTTTAATACCTTTTATAGAAGTTTGGCAGAAATAACAATCTGATACATGGTCTTTCGGTTCGGCCCATATCATTGGAACTGCGAACGACATATGACGAGATCCTTTAGCCCATGATGTTAACAAAGTGACACACTGTGCACAGCAAACACTAGGAGTCCAGGTTTTGTCCAAATTTCGTGCCGGAAAACCAAAATAACTAAAATATCAGTTTTTAACCAATGGTGTCAAACTACGACGTTGACTTTTAACAGTAAGATGACCGCAAATAAAACAGAAGTTATCAGGATGGTTTACATATACTCTCAGCATCTTAGTATGATGTATAACAGTAATCTAAAAAAAAACTGTTTTAATTTCAATATTTTTTCGTTAATTTATTCGGAAACACACGTCGGTAAGCAAAATTCGCGTAATCGAGTAAGTCGATATTTTATGAAAACTGAAGGTGATTGAACAAAACTAAGTATGGGGTTTATATGCGGGTAGTTAGTATTGTTTGAAAATATGACTTGATTTCGTTTAACAAATTTACTGTTTATCAGTGTTATTAACAAATGAAAGAAATATGTAAATTTATTTTAGCAGCATAACCAATAATGTATGGCATGAATAAAACACATACACACACACATACCCACACACACACACCACACACACACACACACACACACACACACACACACACACACACACACACACACACACACACACACACACACACACACACACACACACGCACACACACACACACGCACGCACGCATGCAAAAATTACATAAATATTTTTTTTTTCTTTTATATTGCTATGTACTTACCTATTTATTTACTTTTCTCCATTGCTTTGTTTAATTCAACTTACCTGACAGATGATGAAAATGGAAGAGCGATGGCTTCCTGATTCAGGTATTTTATACTTACTAGGAAAGTCATCTCAATTTTGTAATCACTTGGTTTGTTAACGAAATAAAGCATTTTGTATTTTGTATTTTGTATTACTCCATTGAAATGTATGAAACAGCTGATTTTTTTTTCGTGATTTCAAGGTTGGTACCATAATGAAAGTTGTCAGTTTGATGGTCTGATCAACCCCTCGAGAGATTTTGTATAAACTAAAAATAACCTTGTATTTTCTCTAGAGTGCGCATAATATTCTATTTAATGTGACATTACCTTATAACCAGCGGACGATCAAGAAGCTTCTAAATTATTTAAAATTTTAATAAAATTAAATATTAAGTCTATTAAACTAATTTTGTATACCTACTTTCTTGAATCCTTAGAGCATTAATTGGTTAAATGCTCTAAGCTTGAATCCTTAAAACGTTTAATGAATAGATCATATATATTTTTTTAAACTACAATATCCAGGGCGACTTTATTAACTAAAAAGTCTATTAAACTAGTCTATTAAATTATTAAGTCTATTAAACTAATTTTGTATACCTACTTTCTTGAATCCTTAGAGCATTAATTGGTTAAATGCTCTAAGCTTGAATCCTTAAAACGTTTAATGAATAGATTATATATTTTTTTTAAACTACAATATCCAGGGCGACTTTATTAACTAAAAAGAAGTTAATAACGAATGGGGAAAAAGATATAAGAATATTTTCTTTTACACTTAAATATTATATGAAGCTATAAGTAACATAAAGTCCCAAAGGCTTAACTATTACTAGTAGGTAAGTCTTATTTTCGTTAAAAGTTTATTTTTTAGTTTAAATATTGTATCCGGAGCGTGCAGTCTGCACACTAGCGCCGCCATTGGAAATAAAATCATAGTGCTTAAATAAAAAAGAAATTATGAATTATCTCTCTGGAGTGCACTCCGAACAAGCTTTGCAGTACTTTTTATCACTTAAGCAATATTTTCTAGCCTGTTGTTTAGTTATATGGACTTTTATTGCGAAAAGTGGCCACTTTTAACAATAAAAGTCAATTAAACTAAACGACAGGCTAGAAAATATTGCTTAAGTGATAAAAAGTACCACAAAGCTTGTTCGGAGTGCACTCCAGAGAGATAATTTACAAATTTGTCTTTATCATAGAAAAAAAAAATCATAGTGCTTAACACTATGATTTTTTTTTCTAATGGCGGCGCTAGTGTGCAGACTGCGCAGCCTTAACCGCTCCTCTTTAATGTTTAGGATCTTGGTTTGTACGGTAGCACCTAAGTAGTTAAGTACATTGCATTGCAATATTAATGGCAGTATATATGTCGTGGGCCAATCGTTGAACTGGGCCGATCGAGATCTGCCTGGGCAGATCACGATACGCCGGCATTTCTTGATTTGCCTTTTCAAAACCCGCCATATCGTTCAAAGCATAACGTTTGACGATTTGCCCGGCCATGCTTGGGTAAATCGATTCTGTAGGGTGGCCAAAGTACAAGCGAATAAAATGAAGTTTGGATAATAATTTTACAAGATAATAAAGATATAACCAGCCATGCTGCGATAAATAGTCTATAGGGTGACCAAAGTATTAGTAAAATGAAAAGAATGTAATTTAAAACACTTCTTAACGGATACTAGCGCGGTTTTATTGAATGTACTTTGGTATTTAGTTGGTATTTGGTTTGATTTTTGGTTTTCCCGACGTTTCGGCACCTTTGCAGCTGCCGCCAGAATGTAATTTTTTTTTATTTTGTTTATTATAAATCATCATTCTCATCTTAACATTCTCATTATTATCATCTTAACACGTGGTTCGTTATATAAATGTCTCTTAAAAGCGTTACGCTCCTAAATTTTCTTAAAATTTACAATTTTCGATTTCTTGTGACGCCGCCATCTTGCTCGCACGTAAACAGACACACAGCTGACAGCAGCGTTACAGCATTACAGCGCCACAAGCGTCGCGAAACGGAAGTATATAACGATGCGCCCAGCCATATCTCGATGTGGCCAAGTACTAGTAGGGCAAATCGACGAATAGGTTGCTTTTATCGATCTGCCTAATTTTTGATTCGGCACATCATGCAATTATTGGCCAGATCATGAAATGCCGGCACATCGTGATCTGACCAGGCAGATCTCGATCGGCCCAGTTCAACGATTGGCCCACGACATATATAAGGGTTAAAGTATGAAATTGCCGATTTTTTTCTCACACGCAGAAGCTCGGCAAAAAAATCGGCAATTTCATACTATATTCTGTGATGTTAATGATGCCTGGGTTACTTGTTATTACATATTTGGAATAATGATCATATCGGCCCACTATCAGCAATAAAAATATTCAGATATTTTTTCCTGAACGTTAATAATAATATCCTAAAAGTTTCGTTAGCGGAAATGACCCTTAATGCGTTGTAACTAGGGCTTGCAAATATTCGATGAAATCCAATATTCGAATATTCGAAAAAATTTAAGGAGGTATTCGAATATATTCGAATATTATTCGAATAATTCTGTAAAATAAGACAGATGGTCGTAATTATTAAATATTGCTTATTTTTTCAAGTTAAACCAGAGTTAAATGCTTCGTTTAATGGGACGCATTGTGTAAAAATTATCCTCAAGTGACTATTTTGCATTCGCTTCACGTTTTTAGTTTAAAAACTTCTTTGTAGAGTAATAAATCTTTAAAAGGGAAATTATTTTATATTTATTAGTCCGTTTTTCTAGTTAATTTTAAAAGCATGTTTTGAGTCCGATTTTGATTCTTTTAAGTTCATATGTTTTTTGGTTTGATTGTCAGTAAATGTTTATTTTTTGTTTTTTTTGTCTTATCTGTTTTTTCTCGGATTCTCTTCCGGTTTCATTATTAGACCAGGGTCTAGTACTATCTCTCATCAGAATACATGTCAAAACGAATCAAACGAGCCCAAACTTGATGGGGTGGTATGGTATTATTATAGAGATCGTTTACCCTTCTTTCGGCTTTATCACCAGATTCTGGACACTATTTTCCAACAGAGTACTTGTCGAGATGAATCAAACGAGCCCTCGATGGATATGTATGGTTTTATTACAGAGTTCCTGTGATTTTCTTCCAGCTCCATCATCAGATCTTGGACACTATTTCTCAACAGAGTTATTGCCAAGACGAATCAAACGAGCTCAAACTCGATGGATTTCTATGGTTTCATTACAGATTTGTTATGGTTTTCTTCCGGCTCCATTATCAGACTCTGGCCACTGTTTCCCAACAGAGTACTAGTCTAGACGAATCAAACAAGCCCAAACTGAATGGAGCTGTATGGTTTCATTACATAGTTTTTGTAGTTTTCTTCCGGCTTCATTATCAGACACTGGACATTATTTTCCCAACAGAATACTTGTCGAGACGAACGAAACGAGCCCTCGATGGATATGTATGATTTTATTACAGAGTTCCTGTTATTTTCTACCGGCTCCATCATCAGACCTTGGACACTATTTCTCAACAGTGTTTTTGCCAAGACGAATTAAACGGGCCCAAACTCGATGGATTTATATGGTTTCATTACAGAGTTTCTGTGGTTTTCTTACGGCTCCATCATCAGACTTTGGACACTATTTCTCAACAGATAACTAGTCAAGACGAATCAAACGAGCCCAAACTAAATGGAGTTGCATGGTTTTATTACATAGTTTTTGTGGTTTACTTCCGGCTTCATTATCAGACCCTGGAGACTATTTTCCTAACAGAGAACATGTCGAGATGAATCAAACGAGCCCTCGATGGATATGTATGGTTTTATTACAGAGTTCCTGTGATTTTCTTCCAGCTCCATAATCAAACCTTGGACACTATTTCTCAACAGAGTGATTGCCAAGACGAATCAAACAAACTCAAACTAAATGAATTTGTATGGTTTCATTACAGAGTTCCTGTGGTTTTGGTCCGGCTCCATCATCAGACTCTGGACACTATATATTTTCCCAACAGAGTACTTGTCGAGACGAATGAAACGAGCCCAAACTCGATGGATTTTTATTGTTTTATTACAGAGTTCCCGTGGTTTTCTTCGGCCTCTATCATTATACCATGGATACTATTTCTAAAGAGTTATTGCCAAGACGAATCAAACGAACCCAAACTCGATTGATTTGTATGGTTTCATTACAGAGTTCCTGTAGTTTTCTTCCGGCTTCATCATCAGACCCTGGACAATATTTCCGAACAGAGTACTAGTCAAGACGAATCTAACGAGCCAAAACTCGATGAATTTTTATGGTTTTAGTACAGAGTGTCAAACATAGGCCCTGACTCAAAAGAACTATTTGAAGCTAAGAATATGCCAAAGAAAATGAAAAGAAGCTTAATGGGTGTTACGCTCAAAGACCGTCAAAAATCAGAAGAAATAAGAAGAAAAAACGAAAGTAGAAGACAAAATAAGGAAAATAAGACTGTTAAAATGGCAATGGACGAGTTAAATGGCAAGAGAAAGCAAGGAAAAAGAACCAAAATTATTACAAAGTGGCAAAACCATGGGATAGAAAAAGGAAAAGACGAAGACAAACCAAAAGATGGGCAGATGATATTATAAAAACTGGAAGAACACTTTGATCGCGAAAAGCAAGAGATAGGACAGAATGAAAACAGCTGAAAAGGCTTACGTGTCGCAAGACACGCTGATTACTAAAGCCAAAAAAGAATAAAATGATCAAAAGAAAGAACAAATATTTATTTGAGACAATCACACACTTGTACTTGTCAAGACGAATCAAACGAGCACAAATTCGATGTGTTTGTATGGTTTTATTAGAGATCTCCTGAGGCCTTTTGGTTCCATCATCAGATCAGCTCAATGACACTATAAGATGTCATTGTCTTTCTGTTTTGACCTATGTTTTAAGTTTCAAGTCTTTGACTCATTGAGAAGCTAGATTAAAATCATTTACAATTTGTGGAAAAATAAACAACATAGGTAAACAAATAAATAAATGAGAAGTGAACATCAGCGATAGCTTCATTCTATGCTCACAAAAGCTATTCGGGTATTTACTGAATGACTTTTGCCTAAATCCAAAAAAGTGGAAAATATTCGAATATTCGAATATCACTGACTTGAGTATTCGAATAGCAAAATAAGGCGAATATTCGAATAATTCGAATATTCGAATATTCGAATTGCAAGCCCTAGTTGTAACTTAGCCGATACTATTTTGTTTTCACTTAAAACATGTGGCATTTGGCTGAGTGTTTATAGTATTAAACCATAGAAATAGAATGTCAAAGAACAACAATGTCAATAAACAGGTGATCCGCACCCTGATTATCTAAAAAGAAACTATTTAGCGAGCGGTTTCATTCCACATACATTGCTACTTATCTTTGGTATGTTTTTTTTTAATCCAAAAAGAAGTAGCAATGGATCACTATCATCTGTGAACTGCAACCGGTCGCTAGGTGGTTTCTAATTAGATAATCAGCCCGCCGAAAAACGAATGCATACATTTTATATGAGATACGAAAAAAATACTTAGATACATAAAATATGACTATATATGGCAAAGGAAATTAATAAACTATGTTCCATACTGTGTTCTTCGTCGATAAACGATCCTATTTGTCTCTTTTTTACATAGACCGTGTACGTATGATGTTAACTTCTCTTTCCCACGCTCTGTTGGTCTTCTTAAGCGCAGCGAAAATTTTTCTGTCTATGGTTTAAACATTTGTGCATAAAAGTAATTAAAACATTAGCGTTCATGGTTGTTAAATAAATAAAGAATGTTAGTATAGAAAAATGCAAATTCTTTAAAATACTCCATATAAAACGGCAATTTCATAACACCTTTTTATTATAAAATACTTACCAAACATAAGCAGCAGCAGGTCACTAACAGCTAAACTGAACAGGTAATAATTCGTCGCTGTGTGCAAACCTGGGTGCTTTACAATGACCACACACACGCAGACATTGCCCACCACTCCAGTCAAGAATATTACCAACAGCACAATACTAATCGGCACTATCTCTTTCAAAGGAAGCCTACGCGATCCCATCAACCACCACAACATCTCTTCCTCGCTACAGTCAAAATGCGATAAGTTGTTGCACCGATTGTAAAAGTCATCGTAAGTTTCGTTCGCACGCAAAAATATATTCGATACCACATCTTCAGACGCCATTGTCGAAGTCACAAAAAGTTAAACATCCAATATGAAAAGCCCAACTTTCACTGAAAGTTCGCGAGTATCGTCGCGCGTGAATTTCAGGGAGACAACGTGAAACATGTCTGTACCGCGCAGTTTCCCGATGGGGACTGACTAACTGAAAAGACTTGCGAAACTGAAAATCGTAGCACTGATGACAACATTAAAAAGCGTTTCACGTATTCGCCCTTCTGTTAGTAACAAAGCTCATTGCGACGAGGTTTCCCAAGTCTTTTTAGATACTTTTGTAAGTATTGAAATAAAATTACGCACTTTAATTTAGAGTTTGCGATTTTCACGATAACAATTTTTTATTTCGCTGTTCCTTAGAGCTTATTAAGGCCTCTATATACATGAAATAAAACACTTTTTAACGGATACTAGCGCGGTTTTATTAAATGTACTTTGGTATTTAGATGGTATTTGGTTTGATTTTTAGTTTTCCCGACGTTTCGGCACCTTTGCAGCTGCCGTGGTCACGGGGTCTCTGTATACCTTAAAATGGCACCCTCATCTTAATTTAATTACTCGCCAAATACCTAAGTACATAACGTATCGAAAATTCACAAGTACTTACCGACTGAAGCCATAATTTATTTACAAACATTATCCTCAGAAAAATTTAGTTCGTTGTAGTAGTACCTAGTATAAGCAGAAGAGCAAGAAGTAGCTACTTTTGTGTATTATGTAAGTTACTATGTATTTGTACTTAGCGAGCAATAAAAATTAAGATAATGATTGCACTTGAGGGATATAGACGCCTTAATAGACGGTTTATTGTTTTCACATAGTGTGCGTATGCGCATGGTTTGCGTGTGTGCGGTATAACTAGCTGTTTTGTGATAACCATTTTATTTTGCCCAGCCATGCGACAGTGCGAACATAAAGCCCGGTTCACACATCCATAAGTAAGTAAATAAGTAAGTAAGTAAGTAAGTGGAAACCGCGTGTGGACACCGACCGGCAAGTAAGTAAGTAGCAACTTGCCGCAGGATAGAATCGGGTTCTATTTTTTGGACAGGCAAGTAGCGCGCACCCCCCTCCCGCTTCGTCTCCCGCTCCCCGCCGCATATAAGCAAAATCTAACTCTCGAGTTTTGATGGTGATCCCTGATTGGTCAAGAAACTCAGTAGTTAGGTTTTGCGCGCAAACTCTAACTCCCCAGTTTCGCGCTAGTTCGATAGTGATCTCTGATTGGTCAAAAAACTTAGTAGTTAGGGTTTGCTCGCAAACTCTAACTACTGAGTTCGCATCTTTATTTTTTTTTGTCAGTAGTAATTTATAGCGTGTAATTGTATAACTGATTTCAGGGACTTTGCTAGTTTAGTTATAACAAGAAGTTTTGCAATATATTTTCATCAGTAATTTATGGCACTTAATAATGATTAGGAAAAAAAATCATCAAATTTTGTTCAATAATTTCCGTTGCTGGCTATACCTAACCTACTGAAAAAAAATATGTTTACAGATAAACGATAAACCAAAAAATACGTTTATGTATAAAGAAAGGCGAATACCTTCAAACCATTTAGCCTTATATCATACTGTATGTACTGTACCTATTGATATTAAGAATAAGAATATTGAATTGAAGAAAAAATTATTAAGAATGTTTCTGTGCAATAAATATTTATTTTGTCGTTTATTAAGTACCTGTTGTTTTAATCTCAAAAGTTTTAACCCAAACACAGGAGAAGTCTTCTTCATCGTGTCGATGATTCTGGCGTCCACCAAAGCGTGTTGTCATGTCAGGCAAAATTCACAACGGCATAGCGCAACCAAATAGGACAAGTAAGTATAAATACATTTTAAGTAGATACTAACTTGCAATTATGATTCGTTGCGACGCAGGGTTAGGTTCCTGGACAATCCATTTGGTCAATTTTATTCAGCATTCGTGTATCCATATGGATATACTGGAGAACTTGGAGAACTTGGCATATGCCACAGTTCTCCAAACTATAATATTGGGTCCTTACCTATGAAATTCGTTAAATTCGGTTTTATCAATCCAATCCTTGACATATCACAACTGCAAGCTTATAATTTCTAAATGGCTTAAAGGCATGGACTATGACGAGACAGAAAATTTTCTTCGTTGTAAGAATACTTCTTTACCAAAATTTATACGGCTGTTAACCTAACTATATAAATAAGTATGCACAAGTTTTGTTTTGTATTTATTTGTTGTTACTCCAGCTGCCGATAGATGACGCTGTATCGGCGGTTGTATGAAAATGTACATCGCGGTGTTAAGATTTTTGTTATTTGGTATGTATAAGTTTTGTTTCATATTTATTTGCTGTTACTCAAGCTGCCAATAGATGGCGCTGTATCGGCGCTTGTATGAAAATGTACATCGCGGTGTTAAGAATTTTTGTTTTTTACCTAGGTCGGGTTTAATTATTCATTTGTATGAATATAGGCTTTTTATATCACTATTGGGCGTTTCATTGAGCTATTAAATATTAGTACCCTTGGAGCGTTACAGTAATTTTTGGGCTTACTGAGTGTATGAACACTAACTTTATTTAATATTATTATTATTATACTTTTTTTTTGTAATCGCTTCTTTCTATATTGACTATTGAGTGTATACACGGTTTATTATTGTACCATAATTAGGCTATTTGCTTTTGATTTTGTTACGGGGCCCCTGTTACCTGTAATACAGGTTAGCCTACCATGGGTAACAGTAGTCACCGATTTCAATATTCTGCTTATCATTGCCTTTAATTTTATGTAATTTGAAACTGTGTAATCTGTTTTTATGTAATAATAAACTATGAAATTGGCATTTTTTTCTCACACACCGAGAAACAACCACAACTCCAGCGATTTAAATTATTTATCAGTTGCTGGATATTACGGCTATATAACTATCAAGTTGACGGCTATGCTTGTAATTGGATGTAATTTGATTGTTCTGATGAATAATCTAAAAATACATTGAAAGTGACTTCTTTTTTTGGCAAAAATGACCACTTAATCTGTTGTAACGTAGCCTAAACTTATTTTTTTCCAGTAAGTTATGTTGCCTAGGTTATCTTAATGTTCAAACATTTGTACTTACAAAAATGTTTTGTTGCAAAAGCGTTCACAGTTGTTAAATAAATTGTGAAAAATGTTAAAATAGAAAATGCAACTTGTTAAAAATTCTCCGTACAAAACGTCAATTTTATATTGACACTTTTTATACTAGATTATATTCGCAAATCGGAAGATTAGAAATCATTTTTAAAAAATAAAATATTTTACCACAGTTGTGTTCAAAGACAATTGACAACTGAATTTTGAAGTTCGCTCATTGGTGGATGCGCACTCAGTAGTTAGAGTTTGCGGGCAAAACCTAACTACTGAGTTTTTTGACCAATCAGAGATCACTATCGAACTAGCGCGAAACTGGGGAGTTAGAGTTTGCGCGCAAAACCTAACTACTGAGTTTCTTGACCAATCAGGGATCACCATCAAAACTCGAGAGTTAGATTTTGCTTATATGCCTCCCCGCCAACTCACTTGCCGCCGTGTAAACGGCACTGTCCGCAGGCAAGTAAGTAAGTTCATAAGTTGACATCTGTCGCAGCGGAATGATCTAATCCGTTATAATACCAAAAACTAATGCCAATGGTATTTGTTTATTATCGTAATTAATCTTCTATTCCAATCGAATACCATTCATAAACAAATCCTAAAACAAGTTAAATAAATAGATTTTGAGCTTCATTAAACATTTATTTTTTACTGATTGTCTCAGTTTCTCTTAGCTACATGAGCGGTTTTTGTATTTTTATGATTTTAAGCTTGCTTAGATTATAATTGTGGCTTAGGAACACCTGATTTAAAGATAATATTGTTAATGTTTGTGTAGTAAGTACTTGTAATTTTTTATTTGTTTGGAATTACAATTAACTTTGTGTATGTTTTAGTGTAATAATAACGTCTTATTTGTTTTCTAAGCTCGTATCGCTTTTTGTAGATCAGCCTGTTATATACAATATGTTTAGTGAGCGATGTCGGAGTTTTTAAAGGCAGATAAAATGATAAATTTTATCGACAAAACCCCTCACATGTTGGGGTCTATCCCCTCTCCTGTTGGAATGACAGTCGTTTTAATATTAACTTTTTATTTTAGTAGGCCCTGCAGAAAAATATTAATTACTCCGGATTTAAAAGTCCTACCATTATAAAAAAATACTTTTCGCAAGTTAATTATACTTCAGATTCGTCCTTTGATATTAGTATATTAACACATGTAGTATCGCTTGCATGTATCACCACTTAGCACGTTATTTTAAAGTAATAACCTAAAAAAACCTGAAAAGAGAAGGTTTTTGACTTAAAATTGACAGATATTTTGACATTTCCGGTCCAAGCTCGCCCCGTCACTACTACATGCCAAACACTTCATTCGCTTTTCGTGCTTCGCCACGGACGCACGCATACAATCTCAAAGTGAGATTTTTTCAGAATTATATTTTATACAGTGAAAATTAATTATACTTAGTTAAATTGCTTCGTGCAGAAAGGAAAAACGTTTTCAAGATGGAAGAGGACAAGAATAAGAATACCAGATGGAGAAACACTATTAAATGCGTAACTGCCATTTTGGGCTTTTACCGTTTACTTGGCTTGGACGCGTAACTGCCAGACTGGGCTTTTACCGTTTACTTGGCCTAACTGCATAATTGTTTTCTTACCTTTATGAATGCGTAACTGCCATTTTGGGCTTTTACCATATATATTTATTTTACTTTAATGTACATGAGTACAAAAAGAGCGGACTTAATGCTAATAGCATTCTTTCTCAGACAACATTGTTTGCTGAGATTTAAAAATGCGTAACTGCCACACTGGGCTTTTACCATTTGGTTATTTGTCTGACACGAACTTACCATACTGGGTACTTTCTGTCATAAGGCATGTGTATAATAAGGCATGAACCAAATATCTATTGCACTCGAAATAGTCACACTGGACTATTTCACCGCATAGATAGGTCAGACAACGCAACTGCAACAAGTGCAGCAACTCAAAGTGCCCCTGATGACGCGACAGTGTAAAAAGCAGGCTGCCCTCAAAGGTTACCACGTTGGAACCGTTGCTGAGCACCAATCGGGTGACTCCGCCGTCCGCTGAATTCGCCGCCATCCGCCTTCCAGCCAGGCGGCTGCTCTGCTGGAGCTGCAGCAGCAGCCCTGACAGCAGCTAAGTTCATCAGGTATGAATTTTGATATCATAGATATCCTTGGTGTTGAGTTGATCCCAACGAAATAATAGAGTACCATCGGTACTGAGATTGCAAAATTGATATAATTTAATAATGTATGATTTTATTACACACATCGTTACAACTGTAACGAAAAACTGCCAGTATAACGTGCATAAGCAGAGATATAAATAAATGCTAAAATTTATCAACTTCATGGAACCAGATAATAAGTTATACAGCAACTAGCTGATACCTAATATTACACAATTTTCATGTGAAATAGCTTCTATTAATATAGGTAAGCCTAACATGGGCCTGCTGATAGAAATTTCAATAAGAAATTGAATAATAGAATCCATACATTTTGCTATCCATAAATGCAGTAAGTGTTTATTACTGTGTACCACAGTTTTGATAAGTAAAAACTTTAAACATTTGCCTTAACTAGGAGATCCTATGTTTCAGGCTTATTATTTATGTTTAATCACTAACTAATTAGTATGTTTATTTCTAAGCTATGCCCTTGTAAAATGTAAAAATTACCTGTCTATTAATTTTCAAATTGAATTTGTGTGTGTAAAACATAAATTGATCGATCTTAATGATAATGATTCTGATGTGCAGAAATTATTAGCCAAGTAGATATATAATAGTAATAATGAAGCTTAAGGAGCAGCTTTCCAATATAGAACACCTTTTTTATGACAGTAATTTAAGACAGTGTTTGCACTTTATACATTATACAATGGGGCATTGCAACATTCATTTGTTGTGCACAACATACATTTTATTATAAACAGAAGGTATATGGTCAATTCAAGTGTAATTGATGCTGTCCATTTAAAAGGCCACCAACAGTTGAGTCGAATATGAATGATGCATTGGCCACAGGCCTGAGGTTAACGATATTGATCAACGAAAAAACTGTAAGTAAACCAGGCGCAGTACTTAAATAAAACATAAATTTTAAAACTGATTTATATATTTATTTGCTGGTACATTTTGTTTAAAACAATTTAAACTTGAAAACAACAAAAGAAATATGCAGCCAGGTATACCATATGCTTCATCTCCGACGGCAAACGAACAGCGAGACGCGGCGAGGAAGCCCCATCAAAGATTTGTTTCGTCGATCGTAGGCCGCAGCAGACCTGCAGGCGGCCGTTACGGTCCATTGAAACAGTTGCTGATGATGCATTCGTCAACATTCACATTCGATCATCGTACACAGGATGGGTAAGGGTAAGGACACTCGTAAGGATCTGGTGCGGCATTTATCTGTATTCAGAGAATACAGGCAGTGGTCGCCAACTACAGTCACATAGGCGTCACACAGACAGTGAGCCGGTAATCGTCTAAATTCGGCATGTGTGGAAATAATATTTTCGCTGCGCTACGAAGGACACTTAGACTAATTATTATTTTCCTTTACACTCATTCGTACTCACTTGTACAATCTTCAGATATATATTAAATTCTAACATTAATATGACTAAAATTCGGGCGGAATACATAACAATCACATAATACGTATGTATTTTAGTGACAGACAATAATTTGTCAACTACACATTTAGTTGAAGGTTCAACATCTCTGTTCGAGAAAAAATGTTTTATCAGGTTGTCATATCAGGTTAAGTTAAAATCTAACAGAAGTCATATTATTATAAACTGTGTAAGTTATCCTATAATAAAAATAAAAAATGCTTATTGTTTGCAACAAAACACTTTCTAGAAATGCCAGAAGTCGTATTATTTATTATAAACAGTACAAAAGTTAACCTGTATTAAAAATGGTAATCGTTTGTAAGAAAACACATTTTAGAAATCCCATCAACTTTATGGTTCTAATATTGATAGAAAAGTGATAGAAATATACTTATCTTTTGGGTATTGTAGTGCCCATAATTTTACAAATTGATGACGTCTTATACAGCATTATCTATGACGTCTTAGACAGCATTATTTTCTTGTTATATTGGACATTATATTTACTCTAACAATGTGTCTCAGTTCATTTTTTAAAGAATTGAAATGCACAATACATTTAAATTCATTTTTTTATGCAACTACCTTCACAACTTTCCATTAAGGTCTTTCACAAGAACAACGTTCACAAAACTGCAAAATATCTTAAATTATGACTATTTTATGAATTGATTAAAACTGTAGATACCGGTATAGTATTATATTTTTCTTTATATAGTTGAATGTCATTGATACTTACACCGAATTAGAGATGACATAGTTGTGGACTATTTTCTCTGGTACCTCTCAACAATGGGGTAGACTGGGGGACACTTGTGGCCAGGAATCAAAAAATTGATAAATAATTGCATATAAATTATCTAGCTAGAACATGTAGCTTATTATATTTTCATTGCCTTTTTTCTTATTGTATTCAGTGTAAAGTATTCTAGACGTTATTATTCTGATGCTAAATAGAAATTATTCGATTCACTAATTCAAAAATTATCACCAGTTTTGGTATTTTCGGACTGAAATTGAGTAAAATCGAATACAAGTAGAATTAGGTAGTAGAAATAAAAAATAGTAGAAATATTTTTTCTTTATTCCTAGCATTTGGGTCCCAAAGATGATTATTTTGAATTTTAGATTTTAGCATTCACAACGCTATTTTTGTTTAGTATTTTACAAAGACAATTCTGTCACTATTAATCAGACAAGCTATTGTTTTTATTCTTCTCCACCAGTTTCTTAGTCTAGAGTTGTTATAATTGTGCCATCATGACATCACAACTTTAAGCCTTGGTACCCATAGTTCACATGTAATATAGTGTCTAATTTAAAATACTAACATCCTATAACTTCCAATTCCAGGGACGGAAATTTATGCACAAATAGACTGGTTTGTACAACATTATCAAGGTGATATTATTTTACAGGTATACTACTATGTTATTGAAGTTTCTCTGTCTGCTAATACTATCAGAAAGTACAGAGTTTGGTTATAAAAATGGTTCCATTATTCACCAAATAATAATATAGACAGAATAAACACAAATTTTCTTACAGAAGTGTGCAACACAATTACCAGTATTATTTAATATTGGATTTATTATTGATTGCACAATATGAGCTAATCTCAAGGTTCAGTAAAGAATTTAACTAAGCCTTTGCGTAGACTTACATTGCTCAAATACAATGGATATCTTAGATTTATTTCTATTTATTAAATATTTTCAAAGTTCTTTCTCAACTTATTGATTCTAAAAAGAAAAAGGAAGTTTCAGATTGATTAGGTACTTAGCCTATTGCAAATAGAATGCAAATAATATAATCAATTAATTATTTGTTTAGTTCAAGTATGAAACATTAATTCTTTTTAATTTGACACAAGTAAACCATTTTATGATTACCTTCTTTTTCGAGAATGCTACATATTATTATTATAATAAACAATTTATAATCACTTCTTTTTATTTATAAATATAAAATAAATATAAGAATACAAAAAATAAATAACCTTATATGTAATATAGATAATGGGTTGCTGAAATATAAAATTCAATGATAGTGGAGTAGACTCAAGTCCATGGTAACCAGTTTTAGCACTCGACGTACGCCGATACCTATATTGCTATCACATTTTTTCTTTATTGTAGACGTTCCACGTAACAGATGGTAGATGATTTCACTATATTTGCAAGATATCATCGATTACATCGATTAATGATAATTAAACTGAATTTTCCAAACGAATCTTGCTTATTGTTTCTTTTTGGTACCTACCATCTGTAGGTACCATCTTTGCTACCAAAACATTAAAAATTATGTTAAATGTGACTGGTTTTCTTTTTAAATTTAAAAGACTAATTACACAAGAGATCAATTTCCATTTTCTTATTATAATGCTTTCAACATCTACATGTGTTAATATACTAATATCAAAGGACGAATCTGAAGTATAATTAATGATTAAACGAACTTACCTGTAAGTGAAGTTCTATCATAATTATACGAAGGATTCGTCCGAAGATATTAGTATAGAATCCCACCCTCCCTACTCATTATTGTAAATTACAATAACTATTTACCCACTGAAGAAAATGAGGAAATATCATAGGATTTGAACTTTAAACTAAATGAAGTGTTTGGCATGTAGTAGTGACGGGGCGAGCTTGGACCGGAAATGTCAAAATATCTGTCAATTTTAAGTCAAAAACCTTCTCTTTTCAGGTTTTTTTAGGTTATTACTTTAAAATAACGTGCTAAGTGGTGATACATGCAAGCGATACTACATGTGTTAATATACTAATATCTTCGGACGAATCCTTCGTATAATTATGATAGAACTTCACTTACAGGTAAGTTCGTTTAATCATTAATAATATCACCTATCAAGTAAAAAATTTATTATGTAACCTTTAATATGTCATAAAAAATTACTAAAATAAATTTTAATCAGAAATTAGTGTTTTTTTTAGTTTTTCTCACAGATCTCAAAAACTTGGATATTAAAGTGCATTTGTTTTTAATTTAACAATACACAGGAATATTATCTACAAAATGACATCAAAATCATTGCTCTGATTTGCATATTTTGAGAGTTATTGTTGTTGGAATGTGACCCTTACAAGCACTAAATGTAAATTTTCGAAAATGGTCAAAATTCAAAACTCTTAAATACTTGGTTTATGGTTTAATGACATTTAGTTTTAGATAAAATTATTAAATTAATTAAAAAATTGATAAAAATGTTTATAAAATTTACCATTTCCGATTTCTTTTATTTTATTGGTTGCGTAAGGGTCATATTCAAAAAGTAATTCGAAAAGTATTTCAAAAAAATTGCATGTTAATGTCCTAGTTTTTGAGATCTGTGAGAAAAACTAACGAAAAGCACACTAATTACTGATTCAAAATTATTTAGTAATTTTTAATGATGTATTAAAGTAAAAAATAGACAAAATATTTTTTTTTTACTGATAGGTGATATTATTAGCTTGCGAAAAGTATTTTTTTTTGTAACTGTAGGACTTTTAAATCCGGAGAAATTAGTATTTTTCTGCAGGGCCACCTAAAATAAAAAGTTAAATTTAAAATGCAACAGGAGAGGGGATAGACCCCAACATGTGGGAGGTTTTGTCGATAAAATTGATCATATTATCTACCTTTAAAAGCTCCGACATCGCTAACCAAACATATTGTATTTGCGAGGACCTGTAAATGACTTCGTACTGTTATTACGAGTGCTATTTGTTTGTTACTAGTTGTTGGTCTTCCTTAAGATTAATAAATAAATAATAATTAAAATTTGGTATTAGTTAGGAATAGAAAATTTATTACGACAATAAACAAATTTACTACCATTGGCATAAGTTTTTTTTTGTATAAAGGAATAGATCTTGCAAAAAATGGCCGACATCTGTTAACAATTCGCGAATTAACCTCTTATAACGTAATTATAGCTCACCTAAAAAACATTAAGTACCTACTTAAAAATATGTAAAAAGACCATATTATGAGTGACACCTTGAAATAGTCTTTAAATAACCTAAAAATTCATTCATCCAATCCATGGTTGGCCGGAATGTAAATAAAATTATTTATAAAGAGGGTAGCAATGTCGTCGTCATCCGACGCGCGCGGTCGACTTTCCATCAACTGTCCATTTTCCGATTAAGTAGTTAAGTAGAAGGACAGTTGAACTTACTTACTTACTTACTTACTTATGGATGTGTAAATCGGGCTTAACTTAGCTTAACTTAACTACTTAATCGGAAAATGGACAGTTGCGTCCTAACGGTGAATTGACTTCGGCAAGTAAGTAAGTTCATAAGTTGACCGCACGCGTCGGATGACGACGCCATTGCTACTCTCTTTATAAATAATTTTATTTACATTGCGGCCAACCATGGATTGGATGGATGAATTTTTAGGTCATTTCAAGGTATGTCACTCATTATATGGTCTTTTACATATTTTTAAGTAGGTACTTAATGTTTTTTTAGGTGAGCTATAATTACGTTATAAGAGGTTAATTCGCGAATTGTTAACAGATGACGGCCATTTGTTGCAAGATCTATTCCTTTATACCAAAACAAAAACTTAAACCAATGGTAGTAAATTTGTTTATTGTCGTAATAAGTTTTCTATTCCTAACTAATACCTAATTTTTATTATTATTTATTCAGGAAGACCAAAAACTAGTAACAAACAAATAGCACTCGTAATAACAGTAAAGTCATTTACAGGTCCTCGCATATACAGGGTCACTGGAAATATGACGTATTCCTGTTAAGGGGTTATAGGTGAGGTCAAAACAAATATTTTTTGTCATGTAACTTTTTCTCAAAAAAATATTAGTTTTTGAGTTAATTGAAATTAAGTATTTTTTTACCAAAAGTACGTTTTCAGACACAAAAATTTAAAATAAAAGATAACTACTCATTCGATTCCGGATTTTTTATTATTTTGGGATAGAAAACAATCTGAGTGTTGATAATGAATAAAAAAAAAATCATAAAATACAGGTGTTTATAAAAAAATCAATCCTTAAATGCATTTTTTATTTTTATTTTTTCAGATTTTTTAGAAATAGCTTCTAATATCTTTAAAAAAATCCTAGTAACTAAGCGTGCATAATATTTTAAAAACATCACCATCTATTCAGCTTTCAGTTGAGGTATAAAACTTAATAATAGCTTAAATAAAAAATGAGAAATTTAGACTTAACTAAATAGCAGTCCCATTTCATGTAGCAAAAATTTCCTACTTCAAGCGCTTCGGAGGTGGCCGTATTATTCTACTTATTCCATAAATGTGAAAGTTTTTTTGTTTGGATGATTGTTAATCAATCACGTAAAACGGCTGAACGGATTTGGATGAAATTTGGCACACAGATAGTTTATAAGCCGGATTAAAACATAGGAGGATACTATTATCTTGGTTAAAGGTTCCCTAGGGATTTTCTCAAATGTAAATGCGAATGAAGTCATGGGCGGAAGCTAGTTTGCCATAAATGATCGTGCTTACTAAAAATACTTTCGTCCGAGTGAGTTTGAAACAGGATTATTTTCCGCCGATGAGTCAAAATTTTATACAGACAGCATCAAAAATAACCATGCATATCAGTCATTTTCAATGCCCCGCTGCTGGGGAACTGGCCTTCTTTTTGGCTTGTGGATAGATAAAACGGACGGGCCATACCTACCACGTGGGCCCAATGTGGATTGGTCAGTGTTAACGACTGTAAATACAGCCAGAACCAAGGGCTCAATGTAAGGTACATTAAGTTAACACTGACCAATCCACATTGGGCCCACGTGGTGGGTTACGGCCCGTCCGCTTTATCCCAAAAGGAAAAGAAGGCATGTTCCCCAGCAGCGGGTCATTAAAAATGGCTGATATACATGGTTATTTTTGATGCTGTCTGTATAAAATTTTTACTCATCGGCGGAAAATAATCCTATTTCAAACTCACTCGGACGAAAGTATTTTTAGTAAGCACGATCATTTATGGCAAACTAGCTTCCGCCCGCGACTTTATTCGCATTTACATTCGAGAAAATCCCTAGGGAACCTTTAACCAAGATAATAGTATCCTCCTATGTTTTAATCCGGCTTATAAACTATCTGTGTGCCAAATTTCATCCAAATCCGTTCAGCCGTTTTACGTGATTGATTAAAAATCATCCAAACAAGAAAACTTTCACATTTATGGAATAAGTAGGATAATACGGCCACCTCCGAAGCGCTTGAAGTAGGAAATTTTTGCTACATGAAATGGGACTGCTATTTAGTTAAGTCTTAATTTCTCATTTTTTATTTAAGCTATTATTAAGTTTTATACCTCAACTGAAAGCTGAATAGATGGTGATGTTTTTAAAATATTATGCACGCTTAGTTACTAGGATTTTTTTAAAGATATTAGAAGCTATTTCTAAAAAATCTGAAAAAATAAAAATAAAAAATGCATTTAAGGATTGATTTTTTTATAAACACCTGTATTTTATGATTTTTTTTTTATTCATTATCAACACTCAGATTGTTTTCTATCCCAAAATAATAAAAAATCCGGAATCGAATGAGTAGTTATCTTTTATTTTAAATTTTTGTGTCTGAAAACGTACTTTTGGTAAAAAAATACTTAATTTCAATTAACTCAAAAACTATTAATTTTTTGAGAAAAAGTTACATGACAAAAAATATTTGTTTTGACCTCATCTATAACCCCTTAGCAGGAATACGTCATATTTCCAGTGACCCTGTATATAACAGACTGATCTACAAATAGCGATACAAGCTTATAAAACAAATAAAACGTTATACTTATACTAAAATATACACAAAGTTAATTGTTATTACAAACAAATAAAAAATTTCAAGTACTTCCTGCACAAACATTAACAATATTATCTTTAAATCAGGTGTTCCTAAGCTACAATTATAGTCTAAGCAAGCTTAAAAGCATAAAAATACAACAACCGCTCATGTAGCCAATAACAGAAACTGAGACAATCACTCAAAAAATATATATTTAAATGAAGCTCAAAATCTATTCATTTAACTTGTTTTAGGATTTGTTTATGAATGGTATTCGATCGGAATAGAAGATTAATTACGATAATAAACAAATACCATTGGCATTAGTTTTTGGTATTAGAACGGATTAGATCATTCCGCTGCGACAGATGTCAACTTATGAACTTACTTGCTTGCCTGCGGACAGTGCCGTTTACACGGCCGCAAGTAAGTTGGCGGGGAGCGGGAGACGAAGCGGGAGGGGGGTGCGCGCTACTTGCCTGTCAAAAAATAGAACCCGATCCTATCCTGCGGCAAGTTGCTACTTACTTACTTACTTACTTGCCGAACGGTGTCCACACGCGGTTTCTACTTACTTACTTACTTATGGATGTGTAAACCGGGCTTTAGGCATTTGTTTAGTATCATGTTTAATTATTCGTATTGAAACTATTGCTTGTATTGCGCTGCGCCGCCAATAATAACATTAGCTATAAGTTTAATTAGTACTATCTCATTTTAAGGCTCCGTTATGCTAAATCATTTGTCTCTGTCGTTTTCTTTACGTGTAAAGAGTGTGGAAAACAACCTCACATCTGCACTTTTTCGATGTTTTTCGTTGTTTTTTTCATAATTATCTTTAGCACAATTATCTTTCTTGAAAAAAAATTATTGGAGCAATTCTGCACAGTACGTTAAAGTATATTTTGATGTAGAATTCAAAACGTTTCCGCTATTATTTACGCCAAAAATATGGCCCGCGACAAGCGCTTTTGATGATATTCTGATATTTTTTTACAATCATCTGTGAAGTTTATACGCAATTTAATGTTTGTAGCAACTAGATAAACTCTTTAGCTTGTCGTATGATTTTTTGGTGGCTACAAGTTTACGTTTTCTATATAAAAATATGGCCCGCGCAAACCATGTTTTCCTATTACCGCCCCTTAAGCGAACATGTAAGTTCTTATGAGAACATAAAATGTCTTTAAACCTAATATTTGTTGTTGTTTCACATAGGTCTTCTAAAGGGTAACTTTGGTATTAGTCATTGAGCTTCTTCATTCTTATCTAACACATCAATAAACAGTTCAAAATTATTTAATCCATCTTTAAAAAGCCTACAGAAGAATTGGCTTTGGTTAAAAAATAAAAGGTATTTTTTTTATATTTTGTTACTACAGATTAGGCCAATTTCAGAAACTTATTTGAATATTTTAACATTTGGTCCCGTTTTTTTATTTTTATAAATATATTTGTCGAGCGGATATGGTCAACCGGAATGACGTCATTAGTGGCATGAAAGTTAAAGAAGGAAAACTTTTGCCATCTACTTATAGACAAAGAACGGCCAAGTGTCAGTCATTACCTGTCATAATGACTTTATGGTTGTTTGTTAACAAATAAGTTATAGTTAATATTTCTTCTATTTTATTCATTTAATCCACTTGTGACGGTTCTAACCTACCTTCTTAATTTGCCGCAATAATTTTTGAGGTGGTAAAATTATAATAAAAATGCTTACCTGTGGAAACTCAGCTGAAAAACTTTGTAAAAACTGACACGCCCAATCTACCCAAATTGCGAAATGTATTGTATGTATTGTGTCTATTTTGGATGTAGGCTACATGGATGAAATTGTAACGATTGCTTGTGGACTGATAAATTTGCAGGATAGGTAACATAATAAACATTGTGAAAATATGTGCATACTTTATTTCTATTTACAAACATTTAATAGTAGGGATGTGGAAAAAATTACGAGATAAGTTCATTGATACACTCTGATATATCGATAGATGTTTTTACTATAATTTTTCCAAAACATTTTTTTTGTAATTGCGTATGGATTCTAATAGTCGACACTATTTTGTCACTGGAGCATTTTGATTTTTTCCTACTTTTGAGCCTTAAAAATCATCGTAGAATTCGTCAAATCGAGCCAAAATTTCGCGTAGGGGTTTATTTTGCTATTTTTTATGTTTTACAAAACCTTAAAATTAGAATCCATTACTTAGTCATCATCCCATTTCATCTCATTTTTTTTCTGAGAAATATTACCTATATCAAGGAGGTTTATAATAGGGAGTGAGTACACTTCAAAAATTTTCACCTATCGTTTAAAAGAAATTCAACTTTATTGCATTGCTCATAGAGTTGAAATTCTATCGACGACATTGACTGAAGGCACTACTGTGTGAATGAGACAACACCAGGTGGAGGTCGGTGTCTCGTTCGCACAATTGCCATTACTAAACAATAATACTACGATAGTAGGACTAAAAATATGTACGTTACCAATCAAGTAGTGTATCAAAATTAATGATTCGGAGTGGGAAGTCGAATATATACTATTTAAATATTAATTTTAGAATGACACATAATAATTGTAATATAAAACAGAACTTTTTTGATTTAATTAGATATCTACAATAATGCTAATCAGCAATCATCGGTGAGGTGGTAATAAATAGAAGTGTCAATCCTGGCAACTCCGATTTTGACCTTGAATTTCAATTTAAGAATTTCATTCTATAGGAAATGTAACTTTACAAAACTAGTGTGACCATAAATACTTCACCATTTCAGATTTCCAAAAAAAACTAAATTGTTCTATTGAAATGGCTAGAGGTCGCAGGCGAGACGGTAAAATTAATAATAATAATCAAATTCATGTTTGTGCGCCTATTTCGATGAAACTCGGTTTCTGGTACTATTTCAACATGAAATAACAACGCAATGTTGAAAATTTTAAAAATCCAAGGTGGCGGCCTACTTTTTTGTTTTTGGGCCGATTTCGATGAAACTCGGTTTTTGGAACTATTTTGACAAGAAAATAACAACGCAATTTAAAAAAAAACTAAAAATCCAAGATGGCGGCCAACTTTTTTGTTTTTGGGCCGATTTTGATGGAACTCGGTTTTTGGAACTATTTTGACAAGAAAATAACAACGCAATTTTAAAAAAACTAAAAATTCAAGATGGCGGCCAACTTTTTTGTTTTAGGGCCGATTTTGATGAAACTCTGTTTTTGGTACGATTTTGACAAGAAAATAACAACGCAATGTTGAAAACTTACAAAATTCAAGATGGTGGCCAACTTTTTTGTTCTTGGGCCGATTTCAAAAACAAATTAGCAGCCATTTTGATCTTTTTTTATTTTTCCATCAGTTTACATTGAGTTGTTTTTTCTTGTCAAAATAGTACCAAAAACCGAGTTTCATCGAAATCGGCCCAAAAAACAAAAAAGTTGGCTGCCGCCTAAGATTTTTAGTATTTTAAAAAATTGCGTTGTTATTATTTTGTCAAAATATTACCAAAAACCGAGTTTCATCGAAATCGGCCCAAAAACAAAAAAGTTGGCTGCCATCTTGGATTTTTATTTTTTTCAATATTGTGTTATTATTTTCTTGTCAAATTAGTCCTAAAACCGAGTTTCATTAAAATCAGCCCCAATCACAAATAAAAGAGTTGGTTGCCATATTTGTTTATATTTTTAACATTTCGTTGTTATTTTTTATCAAAATAGTAGCAAAATCGAGTTTCATCAAAATCGGCCCACGAACAATATAGTTGGCCGCCATCTTGGTTTCTTTTTATATTTTTAACATTGTGTCGTCGTAAATCTCATGCACCCATTTTATTAACTTCACAAGTAAAGAAATTGGTGCAAGAATTTTAGACCTTATTGACATATTTACCAAAATAACAGTTTTTAATGAAACAGCAAAGTAAATGAACAAGTATAATTATGGGAAAAAGCAACCGAATTTCAAAGGTCAATAAAGTCGAAAATCGTTTGCATCTTTTTTTGACTACAGATCACTAGACAATGTTTTCCTACTTTTACTTGTTTTTCCAACATTCATTTGTTTTTCCGAAGTTCACGCACATTGTATTTTTATAAAAAAAATGGAATAAACTTTAAAGTTGCGTAATTATTTACACTTGAACTTAAATTGAATTGAATAAACTAGATTTTGTATTGGTTGAATTACCATATTTAAAAAATAAAAACAAAAAAGCAATTTAATAAAAACGTGATAAATAAATTGTTCCAATTTTTTTTTAAATAAATAATTATTTTCTGTTTTTTAGTTAACGAGCTAAATTAAAAATATACCACCGCCTATCAGAGTACTCGTCAAGACCATTCAAACGAGTCCAAACTCGATGGGGTTGAAAGGTTTTATTACAAAGTTCCTGTGGCCTTCTTCCGGCTTCCTTCATCAGACTCTTGGATACTATTACCCAACAGAGCACTCGTCAAGACGATTCAAACGAGCACAAACTCGATGGGGTTGCATGATTTCAATATTGAGTTACTATGGCATGGCCTCCAGACTTCATCATCCAACCCTGAACCTCGTCTCCCATCAGAGTACTTGTCAAGACAATTCTAACAAGCCCAAACACGATGGGGTTGTATAGTTTCATTCATCATAGAGTTCCTGTGGCGTTCTTCCGGCTCCATCATCAGATCAGCTCAATGACATTGTAATATTGCATTTCCTTCCATTTCTGACCTGTGTTCAAAGTTTCAAGTCTCTAGCTCATCGGGAATTCAGTATAAAATCGTTTGCAAAATTTGTGCTCAAACAAACAAAAGAGCAAGCAACCTAATAAAAACGCGGTAAAAAGTGTTAATTATAAATAAAGAACTACCTAGGTATTTAAGTTTATATTAAACAGTTTAAAGTATTATGTATGTCTCCGGCCAACCATACGGTTTGGTCACCCTAATGAAGAAAAGGACACATACATCTACTTGACCTCTCTGTCGGCTCGTTTTGGGGCGAAGCGCTCATTCCGGTTTATAGTACTATTTCCATGGGACCAGTCTACGCTCTACGCCTACGCTACGAGTAGTGAAGCCATGTGTTCGAACTTTACGAGGACACAAGTTTTTCACAATTGTACTTATTATTAGAGGTGCATCCGATAGTTCCGATACCGATACCGATATCAATATATCGGCGACACTTCGGGTTTTCCGATATATCGGCAATATTTTTAGTGTCGAAAACTTAGCTTAAACTTAGCTTAGCAAAGGCGCAGGTTTTTTTTGTCAATTTCATTGCAAACGAGATTCGAACCAAATTTCGGTTTGTCGAAAGCTGTTGGACAAAACTAGGTGTAGCCGGTAGCTGTTGGACAAAACTAGTTTTGCCGGTAGCTTTAGGTTAAACTAAGTTTGCCGGAAGCTGGTGGACAAAACTAGTTTTGCCGGTAGCTGCTAGACAAAACTAGTTTGCCTTTTGCTTGCTCTTTTGTTTGTTTGAGCACAAATTTTGCAAACGATTTTATACTGAATTCCCGATGAGCTAGAGACTTGAAACTTTGAACACAGGTCAGAAATGGAAGGAAATGCAATATTACAATGTCATTGAGCTGATCTGATGATGGAGCCGGAAGAACGCCACAGGAACTCTATGATGAATGAAACTATACAACCCCATCGTGTTTGGGCTTGTTAGAATTGTCTTGACAAGTACTCTGATGGGAGACGAGGTTCAGGGTTGGATGATGAAGTCTGGAGGCCATGCCATAGTAACTCAATATTGAAATCATGCAACCCCATCGAGTTTGTGCTCGTTTGAATCGTCTTGACGAGTGCTCTGTTGGGTAATAGTATCCAAGAGTCTGATGAAGGAAGCCGGAAGAAGGCCACAGGAACTTTGTAATAAAACCTTTCAACCCCATCGAGTTTGGACTCGTTTGAATGGTCTTGACGAGTACTCTGATAGGCGGTGGTATATTTTTAATTTAGCTCGTTAACTAAAAAACAGAAAATAATTATTTATTTAAAAAAAAATTGGAACAATTTATTTATCACGTTTTTATTAAATTGCTTTTTTGTTTTTATTTTTTAAATATGGTAATTCAACCAATACAAAATCTAGTTTATTCAATTCAATTTAAGTTCAAGTGTAAATAATTACGCAACTTTAAAGTTTATTCCATTTTTTTTATAAAAATACAATGTGCGTGAACTTCGGAAAAACAAATGAATGTTGGAAAAACAAGTAAAAGTAGGAAAACATTGTCTAGTGATCTGTAGTCAAAAAAAGATGCAAACGATTTTCGACTTTATTGACCTTTGAAATTCGGTTGCTTTTTCCCATAATTATACTTGTTCATTTACTTTGCTGTTTCATTAAAAACTGTTATTTTGGTAAATATGTCAATAAGGTCTAAAATTCTTGCACCAATTTCTTTACTTGTGAAGTTAATAAAATGGGTGCATGAGATTTACGACGACACAATGTTAAAAATATAAAAAGAAACCAAGATGGCGGCCAACTATATTGTTCGTGGGCCGATTTTGATGAAACTCGATTTTGCTACTATTTTGATAAAAAATAACAACGAAATGTTAAAAATATAAACAAATATGGCAACCAACTCTTTTATTTGTGATTGGGGCTGATTTTAATGAAACTCGGTTTTAGGACTAATTTGACAAGAAAATAATAACACAATATTGAAAAAAATAAAAATCCAAGATGGCAGCCAACTTTTTTGTTTTTGGGCCGATTTCGATGAAACTCGGTTTTTGGTAATATTTTGACAAAATAATAACAACGCAATTTTTTAAAATACTAAAAATCTTAGGCGGCAGCCAACTTTTTTGTTTTTTGGGCCGATTTCGATGAAACTCGGTTTTTGGTACTATTTTGACAAGAAAAAACAACTCAATGTAAACTGATGGAAAAATAAAAAAAGATCAAAATGGCTGCTAATTTGTTTTTGAAATCGGCCCAAGAACAAAAAAGTTGGCCACCATCTTGAATTTTGTAAGTTTTCAACATTGCGTTGTTATTTTCTTGTCAAAATCGTACCAAAAACAGAGTTTCATCAAAATCGGCCCTAAAACAAAAAAGTTGGCCGCCATCTTGAATTTTTAGTTTTTTTAAAATTGCGTTGTTATTTTCTTGTCAAAATAGTTCCAAAAACCGAGTTCCATCAAAATCGGCCCAAAAACAAAAAAGTTGGCCGCCATCTTGGATTTTTAGTTTTTTTTAAATTGCGTTGTTATTTTCTTGTCAAAATAGTTCCAAAAACCGAGTTTTATTGAAATCGGCCCAAAAACAAAAAAGTTGCCGCCATCTTGGATTTTTTAATTTTCAAAATTGCGTTGTTATTTTCTTGTCAAAATAGTACCGAAAACCGAGTTTCATCGAAATCGGCCCATAAACAAAAAAGTTGGCCGCCATCTTGGATTTTTAGTTTTTTAAAAATTGCGTTGTTATTTTCTTGTCAAAATAGTTCCAAAAACCGAGTTTCATCGAAATCGGCCCAAAAACAAAAAAGTAGGCCGCCATCTTGGATTTTTTAAATTTTCAACATTGCGACAACGCAATGGTACTATTTCAACATGAAAATATTGTTATTTTTGAAAATTTTCAAAAATAACAATATTTTCATGTTGAAATAGTACCAGAAACCGAGTTTCATCGAAATAGGCGCACAAACATGAATTTGATTATTATTATTAATTTCGGTTTGTCGAAAGCTGTTGGACAAAACTAGGTGTAGCCGGTAGCTGTTGGACAAAACTAGTTTTGCCGGTAGCTTTAGGTTAAACTAAGTTTGCCGGAAGCTGGTGGACAAAACTAGTTTTGCCGGTAGCTGCTAGACAAAACTAGTTTTGCCGGTAGCTGTTGGACAAAACTAGTTTTTCCGGTAGCTGCTAGACAAAACTAGTTTTGCCGGTAGCTGTAGGTCAGAACTAGGTTTGCCGGTAGCTGATGGACAAAATTAGTTTTGACGGCAGCGGTTGGACAAAACTAGTATTGCCTGTAGCTTTTGCACAAAACTAGTTTTGCCGGTACCTGTAGGTCAGAACTAGGTTTGCCCGTAGCTGACGGACAAAACTAGTTTTGACGGCAGCGGTTGGACAAAACTAGTTTTGCCTGTAGCTATTGCACAAAACTAGTTTTACCGGTAGCTGTAGGTCAGAACTAGGTTTGCCCGTAGCTGACGGACAAAACTAGTTTTGACGGCAGCGGTTGGACAAAACTAGTTTTGTCGAAAGTTTTGCCGGTAGCTGTTGGACAAAACTAGTTTTTCCGGTAGCTGCTAGACAAAACTAGTTTTGCCGGTAGCTGTAGGTCAGAACTAGGTTTGCCGGTAGCTGATGGACAAAATTAGTTTTGACGGCAGCGGTTGGACAAAACTAGTATTGCCTGTAGCTTTTGCACAAAACTAGTTTTGCCGGTACCTGTAGGTCAGAACTAGGTTTGCCCGTAGCTGACGGACAAAACTAGTTTTGACGGCAGCGGTTGGACAAAACTAGTTTTGCCTGTAGCTATTGCACAAAACTAGTTTTACCGGTAGCTGTAGGTCAGAACTAGGTTTGCCCGTAGCTGACGGACAAAACTAGTTTTGACGGCAGCGGTTGGACAAAACTAGTTTTGTCGAAAGCTGTAGGACAAAACTAGGTGTAGCCGGTAGCTGTTGGACAAAACTAGTTTTGCCGGTAGCTTTAGGTTAAACTAAGTTTGCCGGAAGCTGATGGACAAAACTAGTTTCGCCTACTAGTAGGTCAGAACTAGGTTTGCACGTAGCTGACGGACAAAACTAGTTTTGACGGCAGCGGTTGGACAAAACTAGTTTTGCCTGTAGCTATTGCACAAAACTAGTTTTGCCGGTAGCTGTTGGACAAGACTAGTTTTGCCGTTAGCTGTTGGACAAAACTAGTTTTGCCGGTAGCTGATGGACAAAACTAGTTTTGACGGCAGCGGTTGGACAAAACTAGTTTTGCCTGTAGCTGTTGGACAAAACTAGTTTTGACGGCTGCGGTTGGTCAAAACTAGTTTTGCCGGTAGTTGTTGGACAAAACTAGTTTTGCCAGTAGCTGTTGGACAAAACTAGTTTTGCCGGTAGCTGTAGGTCAGAACTAGGTTTGCCGGTAGCTGATGGACAAAACTAGTTTTGACGGCAGCGGTTGGATAAACTAGTTTTGACTGTAGCTATTGCACAAAACTAGTTTTGACGGCAGCGGTTGGACAAAACTAGTTTTGCCTGTAGCTATTGCACAAAACTAGTTTTGCCTGTAGCAGTAGGTCAGAACTAGGTTTGCCGGTACCTGATGGACAAAACTAGTTTTGACGGCAGCGGTTGGACAAACCTAGTTTTGCCTGTAGCTATTGCACAAAACTAGTTTTGACGGCAGCGGTTGGAAAAACTAGTTTTGCCTGTAGCTATTGCGCAAAACTTGTTTTGCCGGTAGCTGTTGGACAAAACTAGTTTTGCCTGTAGCTATTGCTCAAAACTAGTTTTGCCGGTAGCTGTTGGACAAAACTAGTTTTGTCGAAAGCTGTAGGACAAAACTAGGTGTAGCCGGTAGCTATTGCACAAAACTAGTTTTGCCGGTAGCTGTTGGACAAGACTAGTTTTGCCGTTAGCTGTTGGACAAAACTAGTTTTGCCGGTAGCTGATGGACAAAACTAGTTTTGACGGCAGCGGTTGGACAAAACTAGTTTTGCCTGTAGCTGTTGGACAAAACTAGTTTTGACGGCTGCGGTTGGTCAAAACTAGTTTTGCCGGTAGTTGTTGGACAAAACTAGTTTTGCCAGTAGCTGTTGGACAAAACTAGTTTTGCCGGTAGCTGTAGGTCAGAACTAGGTTTGCCGGTAGCTGATGGACAAAACTAGTTTTGACGGCAGCGGTTGGATAAACTAGTTTTGACTGTAGCTATTGCACAAAACTAGTTTTGACGGCAGCGGTTGGAAAAAACTAGTTTTGCCTGTAGCTATTGCACAAAACTAGTTTTGCCGGTAGCGGTTGGACAAAACTAGTTTTGCCTGTAGCAGTAGGACAGAACTAGGTTTGCCGGTACCTGATGGACAAAACTAGTTTTGACGGCAGCGGTTGGACAAACCTAGTTTTGCCTGTAGCTATTGCACAAAACTAGTTTTGACGGCAGCGGTTGGAAAAATTAGTTTTGCCTGTAGCTATTGCGCAAAACTTGTTTTGCCGGTAGCTGTTGGACAAAACTAGTTTTGCCAGTAGCTGTAGGTTGAACTAAGTTTGCCGGAAGCTCATCAGCTTCCGGCAAACTTTAAACTTCCGGCAAAACTAGTTTTGTCCATCGACAAACCAAGTTTTGACGGCATCGGTTGGACAAAACTAGTTTTGCCTGTAGCTATTGCACAAAACTAGTTTTGCCGGTAGCTGTTGGACAAAACTAGTTTTGCCGGTAGCTGTAGGTCAGAACTAGGTTTGCCCTTAGCTGATGGACAAAACTAGTTTTGACGGCAGCGGTTGGACAAAACTAGTTTTGCCTGTAGCTATTGCACAAAACTAGTTTTGCCGGTAGCTGTTGGACAAAACTAGTTTAACCGGTAGCTGTAGGTCAGAACTAGGTTTGCCGGTAGCTGATGGGCAAAACTAGTTTTGCCGGTAGACGAGAGCAAAACTAAGTTTGCCGATTTTGGCCAAAGCTAGGTTTGGCGGAATCTGCTAGTCAAAACAGGGTGCAATAGTGCACTTGGTCAAAAACAGTTTTGCCGGTAGCTGTTTGTCAAAACTAGGTTTGCCTGTAGCTGTTAAACAAAACTAGTTTAGCCGGTAGCTGTAGGTCAGAACTAGGTTTGCCGGTAGCTGATGGACAAAACTAGTCTTGACGGCAGCGGTTGGACAAAACTAGTTTTGCCTGTAGCTATTGCAGAAAACTAGTTTTGCCGGTAGCTGTTGGACAAAACTAGTTTAACCGGTAGCTGTAGGTCAGAACTAGGTTTGCCGGTAGCTGACGGACAAAACTAGTTTTGACGGCATTGTAATATTGCATTTCCTCCCATTTCTGACCTGTGTTCAAAGTTTCAAGTAGAGACTTGAAACGAGCTAGAGAGCTCATCGGGAATTCAGTATAAAATCGTTTGCAAAATTTGTGCTCAAACAAACAAAAGAGCAAGCAACCTAATAAAAACGCGGTAAAAAGTGTTAATTATAAATAAAGAACTACCTAGGTATTTAAGTTTATATTAAACAGTTTAAAGTATTATGTATGTCTCCGGCCAACCATACGGTTTGGTCACCCTAATGAAGAAAAGGACACATACATCTACTTGACCTCTCTGTCGGCTCGTTTTGGGGCGAAGCGCTCATTCCGGTTTATAGTACTATTTCCATGACCTATATCGATATTTTTTCACTTCCACCTTCCACCATCCCTAATGCCAAGTTCATTGTCAAAATTGTCTTTGCCCTTTATTTTTTTTTTATAATGGCTGGGGGATCTGTATGTGATGACGTCATATGAAGGTCATTTGAAGGTTAAAGCTTTTTATTGAATATTATAAATATCTTTAAAAATATAGAATTATTTTTAAATTTAATTAGTAGACACTGTACCGAAAGCTTAATCCTCGAAATGGTTTTGAGATTTCCAGTCATGTTCAAAAAGTTATCAAAGCCAATTTCGGTAAAACGAAAGGCTACGTGTAGGTAGTACCTACCTAGAGTACCTAGGTTACCATCAAAAGTATGCCTGTTTGTTTTTCCCCACATTACCTACTTACTTATAGGTAAATTATGAACCAAGTTTTATGATTGTTTACAAGGTTTTAAAATAAGATTTTCAAGTTATTACCTAGGTACTTCTCGCGGCAAAGGCAAGAGGCGTTTGGTCGATGTTTTCAGTTTTACTGTCACTAAAACAGTAGTACCTAAGTATAAAGGTACAATTAAAAATATGGCGCAGACACGACCAATTTTGGGTACTTACTTAACCTACTCAGTCATGATTTTCATTGATAACAAACGACAATAGCTTTTTAGGGTTCCGTACCAAAATGGTAAAAAGGTACCCTTATGGTGTGACTTAGTCTGTCTGTCTGTCTGTCACAGCTGGATATCTCGAAAACTACTATAATGGTATCAACTTGAAATTTGGAATAGTTTAAGATGACATTTGCCCAGCTATTTTGCAAATAAGAAAGAAATAAAAAAAAAAAATTTTTTTACAACAGGGACCAGGGACTGAAAAGGGGTCTTAAAAATTTGAAGTGGGGTGACTAGGGCATGTGGGGTTTCATATGAAAGAGCGCTGTTCGCACATTTTAAAACATATTTTTTTTAGGCCGCATAGTTTTCGAGTTATGATGAAAAATGTAAAAAAATACCGTTCCCCCCCTTATCTCCGAAGTTTGCAAAGAGAAAAATCTGAAATAATTCTATGTGATAGTAGTTTATGTAAAGATTACAGAAAAAATAAAACGATGTCTCAATATAACACACTTTTATAGAAATTAAAAAACAAACAAAAAAATCATTAGTACCACTACCAGTCAACAGATGGCGCTGACTTAAGAATGCTGACCTAAGAAGAAAAATTGTTCCACTATTGGTCAACAGATGGCGCTGACCTAATACCATAATAATAATTTTATTGGTGGCTGGTTCTAATATAATTACCTACTATTTACCGTACGAATAAACGAAGAATAAGTTCCTACTTAGTAATATAAACAGTTTGCAATGTGGAGTGGCTGAAACGTTTTTCAGACACCATAAGCAGCTGTGGTTAAGATTTAACTGTCCGCCTGTTCGCCCTTCCACCTATCCGCTGTTTATCCTACTTTTTTAAAGACTGTACTAAAGTAACATATCCTACGGAACCCTCGGTGCGCGAGTATAGCTCGCTCTTGACCGGTTTTATTTATTTTGTAAGCAAGTTTTAGTAAATTTACAATATAATTTTGGTAGATTACGATGAATGACCCCAGTGGCGTACCTATAGGGTGGCAGAGCGGGCAAAATGCCACGGGCCCCTGGCCCGAAAGGGCCCCCCGGCTCGAGAGGCCGTGACCACAAGAGGAACCCTACCATTTTTTTACAAACTTTAGAAAAAAAAACTGCCAATAGGGTTCACTATCCTAGCCAAACTGATACAAACGTAAAGCGGAAATAAGAATGCACTGGATGGGAAACAAAAGCTCTCTAATAATTACGTCTGAACAAAAAAGGACTAGGTTAGGTGCGGGACGTAAAAAGTTGAAACATGTATGAAAGTGCACAGATGGTCGGTCAGTGGTCAAATTCCTTTGTTAACATAATGTGCGCTTTTATAATTCTCGACGGCCCGGCACGGCACGGCCCGGCACGGCACGGCTCGGCACGGTAGCGGCGACGCCGAAAGACGCTTTTATAATTTCTGCCGTTGCCGGCCGTTGGATGTTCAACACAGAACACTCACAGCGAAGAAGTTACTATTTGTACATTGTACAGTAGTGTCGTGCGGTACCTACTTTTTACTTTAGAATAATATAAAGAATAAAAGTTGACCTTCTCTCTCTAGATATTTGTTATCTTTATAATTATTTCATAAAATAATAGTTTACCAATTATACAACGCGTAACAGAAAGGAGGTATCAACTCGAAAGGAAGTCAATGTACTCGTAAATCTGAACACTTCCAACAGAAAAAGATTTCAAATCGAAAATACAATTTTGGACTCTCCATAGAAAATTTGAATTTGCCGCTAACATTTTATATAGGGAGGGACATTCAAAAAAATTTTTTTTTCTGTTGGATGTTTCACGAGTACATTGACCTCCTCTCGGGTTGATACCCCCTTTTTGTTACACGTTGTTTAATGATTATATTACAATGTAGGTAGGTAGTAGGTACTTACTTAAATGATAAATAAATCTTTTAAAAATCAAAGAATATGTTATATGTAGCTGGTTTTCATTACGTACCTACTTACCAAGATAGGTAGGCATCTACACAACACATTATTTAATTAAGTAGGTAACTACCTACTTAAGTAATATCTAGGTAATTATTTGTTGAGATAGGTAACAATATTTAACTTTGGTAAGTTCCCTATTAACGGTGTTTCCACCGCTGTAAGTACCTAGATATCTTTCCGATCAGTATCGAAATAACTGTTTGTCGGAATATTACCTATTTGTTTACAACAACACATTAACGATATTACGCTAATATACTGGTTGTGCCCTTTATACACGCTGTATATTCTTTGCTCTGGACTCACACTCACACATATGAATCCTTGTAGCTACGCACTACATCGTAAAAGTTCGACGGCAGCGTAGGATTTGGCCGGCACGGCACGGTTTGCCGGTGCCGTTGAGGAAATATAAAAGCGTCTCCATAAGATTCCATACATTTCACTTCCCTGTTGTGCCGTTGGACGGCTGCCGGGCGGTGCCGTGCCGGGCCGTTGAGAATTATAAAAGCGCACAATGGATAGCCAAAATATTTTTTCCAAATCTCTGTATCCAAAAAGGGTCCATTCATACAATTGGTTGTTTGTGACATTGTTTTTTGGTCGTCGTAGTTTTCGTTTTATATCGTTTATTTTAGTAGTTGAAAAAAGATATCAGTATGTTCTAGAAAGTATTTAAGTGGGAGCGAAAAACGAAAGAGGAGGGAAAAAAATAGTTGCCTAAAATCAGTCGGTACTTGAATGAGGAATTTATTGACGATAAATTGAGTGAACAGTGCTCAGGAAATGAATAAAGGGGCGCTGAAAGTGCTAAAATAGCAGAGCCCGACCCTAGTGAATATCCAGATCCTGAAAAGTAACTATTTTTTAAATTTATTACAAAAAACTTCAAAACTCTGAAAATAACAGCTTCACAATTGACAAAAACAGCCCCAAAATTGAATACCTGTAAAAAGCAAGAAATAATATTCAATCGCATATCAATTTAAATAAAACACTGCTATTGGAGTCGGATAGGGCTAGAGCTGGAGGACAACTATTTTTTTAAATATTTCTACAAGCCACACCCAAATTCATTAGACGTGTTTTATTAAAATTTCATATGCGTTTTATGAAATTTTGAAGCTGTTTTGTTTTTATTTTCAGGTTTTTGAATGAGGTTTTTCTTTTTTATAGCTTTTCTACTTTTAACTTTTTCGTGGTAGGTATGTAAGAGTGTACCTGCTTAAATATTTTTTTAACTTTTAGTACTTATATTATATGTTCATTGGTACAATACAATAACTCAATTTCCAAATTCAGGCTGTTTGTTTTTAAGGAATTCCGTTGTGCCTGCGTAGTCCAAGTCTAGTCCAGACCGTATATAAATAGAATCATCTGTAAATCGTTCATAAACAAAGAAGTTATGCCTGAAAATCCGTAAAAAAAAAACTCGTGCAATGGTAAGCTCATGGGCGTACCAAGGGGGAGGGAGGGGCAGCTGCCCCCCATGGATTTTGTTTACCTCCAACAACTATTATGCTACGATAACTTTTAAAAATCGTGCACCTGTTCTCAACTGATAGAAAAATCCCACAGCGCGGCCTATTTTTATTATCCATGGGCACGAGTACAAGATTAGTGGAAAAATTTACAAAAAAATCGCGGCCTTTTTCTTGCAATAAGCAGGCAGGATTACAAGGTTAGTGGATAAAACGGACTAACTATAAATCACGCTGCGCGGCCGTTTTCTTTTTCTATAGACAGCCCAGACGAGATTAATGGATGAAACTAAAAAAATCTCCCTTCCAACAACAGCCTCGAAATCCCGACAATTTCAAATTTTCTCCAGATATTTTGAACTTCTGATCTGGCAACCCTACTCGAGAATGTATAAGAAAAAAAAGCTCATTTAGAAATTACCTATTTTAATTTATGTTTATTTATTTGACTAGGTGCAAATGAAAAATCTGAATCTATGTTCTTTCAGATAAAAAAGAATTATTAAAATCGGTTAACAACTGGCGAACTTATCGTAAAACATACATAAAAAACCATTGATTTCCTCCTTCTTTCTTTAAAATCGGTTAAAAATGATACTAAAACGTCAAAAATGTTTACATGGGAGGGCCTACAGACCACTTAAGAGAGGGCCCCGGTCGATGAGTTTGCCACGGGCCTCAGATAGTATAGTTACGCCACTGAATGACCCTTAACAAACTATTGTTTCTGCTGACCATATTCGAACAAGCACCCAATCATATTATATATTCTGTGACCCAATCAACAACGGGAAGTGAATTAAAATGAAGGGGGTTTGAAAGCTTTTGGCATAGGTACTATAGGTAGTCCTCGTCCGATTTTTTTTTATTCGAACGAAGGCTATGTACACTTCATAAGCTGCCTAAGCTGTCTTAATCTTAATCAGCTAGTCGATTCTCCAACCCACTTTACAAACACCAGTGAGTCTTTGATTGATCTCGTGTGTACCGATCTAAAACCAAAGCACGTGTTTGTTAAGCCAGTTGGTGACTTGATAGGTCATTCAGCAGTAATCTGTGAATTTAACATTAAAAAAGAGAAATGTAAGCCACTTGTCGTACAGTACAGACCCCTCAATAACATTTGTCAAGATAATTTTAATACAGATTTGTTTAATTTAAATTGGAGTCGTTTATCCTTGTTGAATACTGTAAATGAAAAAGTTGAAGAGTTTAACAGGTACATCTTGACAGTTTTTGATGCGCATGCGCCGCTTAAAAATGCTTTATAAAAGAACCATCTCCGCCTTGGCACACAGATAATATAAAATTAATGATGAAGCTGAGAGATGAAGCGCTGACCAAATACAGAAAAAATAAATCAGAACCGCGTAAAGGTTTTTACAAACAACTAAAATCACAGGTAATTACGTCTTTACATAATGAAAAAGCAGCTTACTTTCGGTACAACATCAACTCAAAAATCAAAGACCCTAAAACATTATGGAAAAACTTAAAGTCAAACATTTTACCCTCTAATCAGAAACTGGAACTGCCCTCTCACTTTAATGATCCGAATGTAATTAATGCTCATTTTACGAATATCCCGGGAAATTCTCAAACTAGCATCTCAAACTTAGCGTATTATGAGTTTAATAGTCTTTCCGATGCTACATTTTCCCTCTCTGAGGTCAATGAAATTGACATCTCTAAAATAATATTAAAATTAAAATCTAATGCTGTAGGCTATGACAATTTATCTTTGAAAATGCTATTTATGACGTTGCCGTTCACCTTGCCGTACATATGTGATATCATCAACTCTTCAATATTGACATCTACTTTTCCTGACTGCTGGAAAACTGCAATAGTACGACCACTCCCTAAGAATGCCAGCCCAGTAGATGTAAAAGACCTCCGTCCGATCAGTATACTTCCTTGCCTTTCCAAGGTACTGGAAAAAGTGGTTTGCCAGCAGCTTACCGAATATTTGGAAAAAAATAATATTCTTCCATTGTTTCAATCGGGCTTCAGGAAGAACCGAGGCACAACCACGGCACTGATCGATGTTACAGACAACATATTGTCCGCTCAGGAGGAAGGCATGTGCACATTACTCGTGTTATTGGACTACTCACGCGCTTTCGATGCTATACATTTAGGTCTACTTTTGTCCAAAATGCACTCATACGGTTTCGACCAAAAGACAGTCCGTTGGTTTGACAGTTACCTAAGTAACCGGAAACAATTTGTAAACCTACGTTTGGAACATGGAACTAATATAGCATCGAACCATCAGTCGCTCAAAAGAGGGGTACCTCAGGGTTCAATATTGGGTCCAATCCTGTTTAATTTATACTGTGCGGACGTTATCAAGTCTATTAAACACTGTAAATATCATATCTACGCGGACGATATTCAATTATATATATCGTTCAAACCAGGCCAGCATAGGGGTGCAGTCAGAGATTTGAATGAGGACTTACATCGTATCTCTGCCTGGTCTAATGAAAATTGTTTATTGCTGAACCCGAACAAAACAAAATATATGTTATTTGGCACAAAAAAGCAATTAAACAATCTTCCATCGTCCTTTAATATAACACTTAATGGCCAGCCAATTGAGAGAGTGTCTATGGCTCGGAATCTTGGACTGTACATTGATGGTGGCTTGAGATTTGAGCAGCATGTTGCAGAATCTGTCAGAAATTGCTTCTATCGACTCAAATTACTCTACAGAATAAGTATGTGATGTTGTCAAATATTTATTATTATATTATTAATTAGTTGAGTCATTAGTACTGTCCAAATTGAACTATGCTGACGCTATCTATGGCCCACGTTTACTGTCAAGAACTGAACGACTCATTCAGCGTGTGCAAAACGCCTGTGCGCGTTTTTGCTTTTCAATTCCGGCTAGAAACCACGTCACTCCTTATTTGAACAAAAATTTTATACTTAAAATGAAATCTAGACGGAAACTACATTTGGCTTGCTTACTATTTGGAGTTATAAAATTCAAAGAACCTGCATATTTATATAACAAGCTCGATTGGATAGGTAGCAGCAGGCAATGCGAGAGAAGACTATGCTCTAAGCAAATCTCCACCAGGCCGCATAAGCCATCTTTCAGGGGCGCTTTCCGCTACGCTGCCGCAAAAATATGGAATAACATCCCACCGCCCATAAGAATCATAAATTCCGTCGCAGTTTTTAAAAAACATCTAAAAAAACATCTCCTCACTACACAGTTAAATTTAGGAGTTTATTATGCGAACGAATCTTATATTTAAGCGGTGTAATGATTTTTCCGTCTCTACGCGTGCGCCTGTATGTTATGTGCGTCTTGGTATTATGATTTTATATAAGCTGCTTCAGAAGGCAAGGAATTTGTCGTATTTTTTGGTATTTATTGCATTATTTTATTTATTGTTTTAATCTGCCTAGCTACCTTGTGACAATGTATAAATTGTATGGATCTACCTATTTTTTAACACGTTTTTATTAGGTTTCTTTCTCGTTTGTGTGTTCGTTCGTTTGTTTCTCCACAAAGTTTGCGAACGATTTTATACTAGCTTTTTTTCTCTTAAATATTGGCATCCATATGTTAAAAAATAAGGTGTCATTTGAAAAACAGCGTCAAGCTCGCCTGTCGGGCTTGGCATAATGCTGAATTGGCTACCTATTTGGTTGCAGCCGTGAGACGTACATAGTATAGTGGTACACATAATCAATGTTTATAAATTACTGTGTTTTATTCTTAGTTTATTGTGTAGTTTTATGTCTCATGTCTTAAAGCTGAATAAAAATTTTCATTCATTCATTCATTCATATAAAAAATTCATACTCCTTTAAATAATTTTCTTTGTACAGAAGTCAAACAAAATCTTTTAAGTAACTTAGAATAAAAAGATGCTAGGTTAAAATTACCTATATCAATATAGGAACACTACTCTTTGATAAGACCTTTTATAACCGATTCTGTGGTCCAGTGGTTCGCCCACCCGTGTAAGACGCAAGGGTCCCGGGTTCGATTCCCAGGGGGGTACTATTTGTACTCAGTTTGGTTGGTGATAGGGCTTATTTCAAGTCCGCTTGAAGCTACTACAAAATCTGGCGCTATAACAACAATTTAAAAATAAAAACGTAAAAAAAAAATTATGTTCCGGGTGAGATAGCCAGTTCCTCAGTGATAAGGATTCCGGGTGTAGTGCGCTTCTACCTTCGGCTTCAGTGAGTTGAAGGGCAAGTATCCCGTTGTGCATAAAATAAAATAGGAATACGATGGGCCTAAACACAAACTGCGAATCGGCGCGGCGGGATCCAAATTCGTAAGCAGAATGAGGAAGACGCAAATTGTTGCGAAGTCCATGTGCGGCATTATGTTATTGAATATACCTATAGAGTGCGGAAAGACAAAATGCGCGATGCGAATGGGGAATGTCCGAAAAAATCAAATTGGCTGAATATTTTTTCCTAGGTAGGAAAAAGCTCCCTTATTAATAGAAAAAAAATCAGAATTTTCGGTTGCGTGAAAAATTTAAAGTCTCTTCGATTTCACAAATGTAGGAAAGTAACAGCAGAATGGAGATTATACCTTACTATGACAACAAGAATAAAAAAAAAAGTGTTTGTGTTGAAAATTTTTTGGGAGTTTTTGGCGGGATTTTGTCGAGTTCAGTTCGGTGACTATTTTAATTATTCGCAAATTGATTCATAGTGGATATTGTGTCTTAAAATTGGTGCAGTTTTGTGGTACAAGTGTCTACGCAACTGAACAATATGTGGGATATTAGAAATAGGCGCGATCTTGGTTGTGTGAAGCTGAGACTTTTATTGTAGTGGTCGCTACCTCGGCAAAACTTACCGAGTAAACAGGGGGTCTATTACGAAAATAACGTACGCAATTGCGTAACGCAGTCACTTGGCCACGATAATCGTCCGCAGTTCATTGGTTGCAGTTACAACAAACATTTTGAATTTGGCTTTCGTAGTTTATAGACTACTAAACGAACAATGTCGGATACGCTAGAGAGAAACTGTCAAACTTACGCAGTCTCTTCGCAATATCGCGTACGAAAGTGATTTGTAATAGGAAACAATCAAAACGAAGCACGGACGCAGCTGCGTGTATCGCATTAAACTTTTCGTAATAGACCCCCTGTCTTGATATACTTGCTACCAAATGCTCCAAGCAGCATTGAAATGTGATGCACCCGCATTTTAATGTAAACTGAAACAATCTACTATAAAATCAAGAAATACTGAACTATTCAAAACATGACACTGGCAAAAATTACTTACAAGAGGAAAGTAGATTGCCATAACAAAAATAAGAAGAAGAAGAAAAATGTTTTCAATACCATGTTGTGGTTGAGGCATGCAGAGGGAAAGGTATAATCTCCATTCTGCTGTTACTTTCCTACATTTGTGAAGTCGAAGAGACATTTTTATTTTTTTACGCAACCGAAAATTCTGAAACTTTTTTCTATTAGGTAGGTACTAAGGAAGCTTATTCTACCTCTAAAAAAAAATATTCAGCCAATTTGTTTTTTTTCGGACATTCCCCGTTGTGGGGAATGCCTGAAAAAAAAATCAAATTAGATGAATTTTTTTACATTGAAAATGTCTTTTTGTTCGCTCCAGTGAAGGCTCCGATTTCAAAAAAAAGTGCGATCCCTTTACATCTCGGAGAGTTGTTGAGATATTATGCTATTCAATATTCAAAAAGGCTCAAAAGACGCGTTTTATGAGAGCTTTAAGGTGCAAAACGATTTATTCAAGAAAGTAAAAAATAAAAAAGGTACGGCTGAAATATTGAAATATTTTTTTTCAATCATCAATCGGGGCACTATAATAGGTACTCGATCACGAAAACATAAACATTTTTAATGTTAAAAGATTTAATTATGGATTGTGTTCTTCTTCTTTTCGAGTCGACGGTGACCTCCCAAGTAACACAGATAGCTGTATAACTACTCACTTTTAGACTTATTTAAAACTCTGTGCTTATTAAGACTCTTCTAAGAGTACACTGGTGACCCTACAGCTGCATAATAGCGGTCAGTGATATTTAAACAGCTTAGGCTAATTAAGAGCTGCATTAAGGCTTATTATTACTGACAAAACCACCATTATTACGCTAAGAGTGCTATAAAGGTATATTTTCTCGACTCTATTCAGCTTCTAACATATTCTAAAGCCTAAACCCTAGTAAGGACTGTTTAGTGGATAAAATTTCGCCAAATTCTGTATAAGAAGGTATTTGTGAACTCCTATTACACTAACTTATTAAAGAGGCACGTGTGAACTATTATGAAGTGAATAGCTGTATAATGGATGATATGTGGCCCATATTTCAACTTATAGCTGAATATGTCTACCGCTAATCAGCCTTTATACTGCCATTGATAGTATCTGCATAGCGGCTGTTTATACATTCACTAGATACCTCGCAGCTGCTTAGAGACTCACTAGTGTATCGAATTAACGACCTCTACTTTATAATGGTTCACATAAGTACCTTAAAACAGATGTTATCTGAATAAAAGAACATATTTGGTACTGTAATCAGCCAACATAATCCACCATTTTTTGTATAACCTATAAAAATTCTGATTGATTTTTCAACTTTTACGATGTTTAGTGCAAGAAATAGGAATGTAATGCATCAGTTTTAACTTCGAAATATCTTAATAATAACTTTTTATCTTATAATTCTTTTCAAAGCACAACATTTTTTTTAGTCAAAATTACATCACAGCTTATTTATATCACAAAACTAATTCAAAACAGAATATTTTCGTGGCGCACTAAAATTTTGTTAGATAATATATATGTATAATGTCAGTAAAATTACGTTCCCAGTCATTTTCCCTTTATAATATGTCAAACAGAGTATGAATATAAATATTATCCACCAATGTATCGTTAACTCTAATTCATTCACGTAACATAAAGTGTTCAATTGTTAGCCTTATATATGCTTAAACGTTTACACTTCAAATATTAGTTCACTTAATTTTACACAGGCCGCAAGCAGCCTTGCGCGGTTTAAAATATGTATTAAAGCGTACATGTGACATATTTTCTGAATAAAGAGTAACTTGTGATCTCTTAGTCAGTCGAATTTCAGCGCATAGTACTGTCGTTACCCTTTATAACACTCTTAAATTTCTGCTACACAGCCTGTTACCCTTTATTACACTGTTAAGTTGCTGCTACATAGCTCTTAAGCAGCTATGTGAACTTAAGGCTGAATAATTTGTGCCCATTTAAGATCTATAAGAGCTGTATAAGGTCGTATACAGCCTTTATACAGGTTCCGTATTCAGCTTTAAGCGTGATGGAAATCTGTTATTCGGCTGTTAAGCAGCCTCGTTGTGTTACTTGGGCTCAAACACGGGCAGCCCAAAAAGCCGCAACCGTGACAGCTCGCTCGGAAGCCTTGTGCAGCTCTTCGTCCGTGCAGGTAGTCGGGCACGCAGGGCACCCAGTCATGTGCGCAATGGTCTGTCTCGCATGACCACAGATGCATTCCGTATCGTGTTCGGAGATATATCCCCACTTCGCAAGGTTTGCTTTAGACCTTCCAACCCCAGCCCTGAGACGGTTTAGCGACCTCCAGATGGGCCAGCTGAGATTGTGTCCTTCAGCCAGTTTCTCTTTCACGCCGATGTTCGGGTTTGCGATGTTTGGGCGCGACCGCCACATAGAGAGGCGCGCAGCTTCGGCGGGTTGGTTGAGAGGCTGCACAGAAGCTAGGAAACTTTTCCTAGAGCGCAACCTAGGCCGGGCCGGTTTGTGGTTGAAAAGTGGGTGACGTCTGTCCTGTGACTGCTTTGTCCTCTCAACCGAGCTAGAGATGGATCTTCGCACCTCCGGAGGTGCTATTCCTGCCAGCTGGTATAGTTTCTCGATCGGTGTTGGTTTTAAACAGCCCGTGATTAAGCGACAAGACTCATTCAGAGCCACGTCGACCATCTTTGCGTGAGCTGACCGTTCCCATACAGGGCAGGCATATTCTGCCGCAGAGTAACATAGTGCAAGGGCTGTGGTACGCAGGACGGTTGGTTTAGCTCCCCAGGATGTCGCGGTCAGCTTTTTCAGCAAATTATTGCGTGTGCTGACCTTTTGCTGGGTGTTTGCGCAGTGCTCCTTCATTGTCAGGCTTCGGTCAAGAGTGACGCCCAGGTACTTAGGAAATCTGTTATGGGACAGTTTTATATTTCGCCATATGATGTTAAGTTCCCTATTAGCGTCTTTATTGCGGAGATGATATGCGCAAACTTCTGTTTTATTTGGGTTTGGTTTCAGTCCGTTTGCAGTGTAATAGTCGCCTAGTTGGTTCAGGGAAGCGGTTAGCGTTTCCTCTACACTTGTAAAAGCATCCGATTGAGCCGCCAGTGCCAGATCATCTGCGTATATGAAACGTCTAGTATCCTGTGTCCTGGGCTGGTCGTTCGTGTAGATGTTGAACAGACTTGGCGCCAAGACACTACCCTGTGGCAATCCGTTACGCTGATTCCTCCAACGACTCTTTTGGTTCAGTAAGCCAACCTGAAATCGGCGGTTGCTCAGTAATTCCCTCACAATTTGGCAGAAAGCACAGTCACCCGTAATGTCATATAGCTTTTTCAATAACGCGCTGGTGTTGGATGTGTTAGCGCGAAGTATCGAATATAAAAATGTGGCAAAAAACCACTTCCATAAAGTCAAAGTCAAAGTCAAATAACCTTTATTCATTTAAACTTAATTATTAAGTACTTTTGAATCGTCTATATTTTCCTACCACCCATTCCAGACTTTTTAGCTGACAAGAAGAACGGGCGCAAGAAACTTATCAGCTGTAACAGACATAAGTAACGATATTTACAAACTTGAATATATCGTTACCAGATAATTACAACAGGGTGACAGGATTATTGGCAACAACATAGACTTATTATAATACTTCAACAAAGTACTTATAGTAGCAAGTTATGTGTTACATCATTTCCACGCATTTTGATCTTTAAGATAATCGTCTACTTTATAATAACCTTTACTCATGAGCGTTTTTTTGACATGGTTTTTAAATTCATGCAAAGGAAGATCAATCACTTGTTGCGGAGCTTTATTAATAAAGGCTATGCCTTTCCCCATAAATGAACCTTTAGTTTTTGCAAGCCTAAATCTTGGAACGGCAAGTTTATCTTTATTTCTTGTATTAAACTGGTGAATATTACTGTTCTTAGCAAATGAATCATAGTGTTTCCTTACATAAACTAAATTTTCATAAATGTATTGGCCTGCCAAAGTTAAAATACCTATTTATTTCTTTGAACAATTCTCTCAAGGTATCTCTCCGCCGTAGATTGTATATGGTCAGAACAGCTCTTTTTTGGAGTACAAAAATATTTTCAATACTGGCAGCTGAGCCCCACAATAGCAGTCCATACGACATTACACTATGAAAATAACTAAAGTATACTAACCTTGCCGTTTCAATATCAGTGAAAAGCCTTATTTTCTTAACAGCGAATGCCGCTAAAATAAGTCTACTTGACAAGGCTTCAATATGTGGATCCCATTGCAGTCGAGAATCTAGTGTGATACCTAGAAATTTAGTACTCTCAATAAACTCGACTTCATCTTCATTCAAATTAAAATTTAATTTTGTCTGCTTAACATTAGGTAATGAGAATTTAACACATTTAGTTTTTTTGGGGTTAAGTGCTAAAATATTGCTATTAAACCAGTATGAAACTTTAGAAAGGGATGAGATTGCCATGCCACTAGTAAATGTCATGTTCTTGAGGAATCGAAAAATAACCATTTACGCAGACGAAGTCGCAGTCGGTTACTAGCTATTAATATTTTCAGGGCACTATAAGTATATAGATTTCATTATCATTAGGTATTCATGATGTTGTAAAAGCATTTCTGAATCTGAATAAATTGCTTGAGTGGTTTTGTACGGGACAGGCAGGCGATGACAGCTTGTTAGTGCATTGATCTCATTTACCTGATTTAGACACGAGTTTAGAACTCGTGACATGAAAGCTAAGGTACCTAGGTACCTAATATGTATTTTTCAACACACTTGCTCGTAAAGTGAGCACTAATATATCGCTTTTAGAACCATAAATCGAGCTATAACAAACACCGTGCGTAATAATATTATACACTAGTGCGTAATTGTAAATCGGGCTTGACTCAAAACAATGAGATGTCGAACGAAAATCAGTAGAAACGAGCGCTCGACTGGAAACGAGCGATTCAAAAATAGGGCCCCAGTTTCCGAGCAACATTACATTTCGAATCACGAAAGACGACCACAAATGGCGCCCATTTTCGCATGATAACTCATGTAGAAAAGACTTAAGATAAAATATTATTTCATATAATATTATATTATAAATATATCTACATGTTTAAAAATATTATTTTCTTCATGAGTTATGATGCGAAGATGAGCATCATTTGTAGTCATCTTTCGTGATTCGTACTGTACCTACCTTTCTAATTTTTTTGAAATATTTGAGCAACTTCATGGGCAGTATCGATCTTGGCTATTCCTTTTTTTTTTAAATTGGACTGTTGTACTGTGTTTTCGCCATCATCTGTTAATTAAATCAAACAATTAAGTATTAATTGAAAGCTCACTAAATGTACTTCAAATAGATAGGTATCAACATCAACATTTACACAATAAAATGTTAGCTAGCAATAGCAGGTGGCGAAGTCTAAACTTATTTTCGAAGAGGTGCGATTTTTCTGACGTCGAGTGTAGTTGTGAGTGAGGCCCTTGGATGATCCAAGGGCCTCACTTAGGCTTAGGCTAAACTTGCCTCAAAAGATTTTAGGCCTGCGATCCAACTTGGATCAGGCCTAAAATCTTTGAGGCAAGTTTAGCCTAATTTGCGTTTAATATTTCGGCCACATTGGACGTACGTCGGGAGAATCGAACATTGAATCGCATGTGTGAAATTTCGTACGTTTCCCCTACTACGTTGCATTTTATCGGCGTTTTCCGCTCGAGATAAAAAAAATGGAGTGGTAAAAAACTCGCTCGTGCGAACACTCAGTCAAGAAGTCATAATATATTATATGTTCTATTCGAAGCTTTAGAAAAATCTCGCGATAAACGTCCAGCAAACGCTCGTGCGAACGCTAATGTTCAATAGGTGCATTCTGCCAGACAGATCTCTGAGTCATTGATTGCCTTAGATTAGAGTAAGTTGTAACCATAGACATAGAAAAATTTTCGCTACGCTCAAGAAACTAACAAAGCGTGGAAAAAAGAAGTTAACATTATACGGGCACGGTCTGTGAAAAAAAGAGACAAAGAGTCAAGTGACAATGTGCCAATATTTTTTACAGTAAGAGCCCCTAGCGTCCCGCGGGCTGATTATCTAATTAGAAACCACCTAGAAACCAGTCTCATTTGACAGATGAATGTGATACACTGCTACTTCTTTTTGGGGTGAAAAAAAACATACCAAAGAAAAGTAACAATGTATGTGAAATGAAACCGGTCGCTAAATAGTTTCTATTTAGATAATCAGTCTGCCGACTTGCAAATGAGCAATCACAGTTTGTTTAAAATATTTGTTAATCCTTATGAGAATTTTAAATTAAGGTAACGTGGAGGGTTCCCTATGTATTTGCATAAAATTTTAAGGCATAATATGTCATAGCATAATATGATTTCGCCGAATGATGTTTACGCATAATATTATTTAGTCATAACAGCTTATGCATATTTTTTTAAGCATAACTACTTTAAGCATAATCATGTTTAAGTATAATATTCTTTAGCATAAATTTAAACACGCATAATGTTATTTACGCATATTTTTATAAACAAAAAATCACGACGTTTAAAATCACGAAAGAATATTTTACCTAAAATACTAAATCCCAAAGCTTAAAAAACCGAAGGTTAATTGAGGGTTACATGCCAGCAGGTTGGTTCTAGCACTTCGCCGGCCGCTGCCGCGGCACGCTCGCTTCACCTAATATACCTAAACAGACTCGGGATTTTTAACTATCGGCATTTTAACTTTCAGGGTTTCGAACTATCATCAGTCATTTTAATAATCGATCTTTTAAGTTTCGGTCTATTGGATATCGACATTAAGGATTTTCTGTATTTTAAAAATAGGTATTTTATGAGTCGATATTTAGGTCGTATGTGTTATGAGTTTCTGGCATTTAATACAATACCTACCCCTTTTGCATGAAAATAAATAAGTGCGTAAAAATATTTATTCTTATTGTTTTTGATTTTTATGTCTAAATAATAGTAGGCGAATAGACAATATGCCTAATAACATTATTCGAAAACAAATTAGTCTAAATGATAATTAAGCTAATTTAAATAGTATGCCAAAAAACAATTATGCGAAAGTATTATTATGACAAAAAAGATTATGCCAAATCCGTTATGCCAAATCAAATTAGGTATAAAACAATTATGCGAAAACAAGGGATCCCAACGTGGAGCCATGGTGTCTTGTGCTCTAAGTAATTGTGATGTGATAAAAAGAAACAATCCAAGTAATCACACTTTTCAAAGATAAAGAAGATTTTGCCACACATTTCTCTAAAACCAAATTTCGCTACATTTATTCGTTTATCAACAAAGAAAACAGTATGCAACATAGTTTATTAATTTCCTTTGCCATAATATAGTCATATTTTATGTATGTAAGTCATATTTTACGTATCTCATATAAAATGTATGCATTCGTTTTTCGGATCACCTGTTTATTGACATTGTTGTTCTTTGGCATTCTATTTCTATGGTTTTAACCATGGAAAGTAATTTGTATGGAATGTTCAATATTTTACTTTCCATGCTTAAAATGTACTCTGTGGCGAACGGTGACTCCAAGAACCTTATATTCATATTCTAACCCAAGAACCTTATATTCATATTCTATGACTGGACATTGCGTCACCTTTTGGGGCTTGAAGAACGAAAAAATAACCTTGAATGACGTCAACGATATTTTCCATCTCTTTCATTAGGGTGACAACAATGTTGTCCATTCGTAGGACAGTCACTACAAATAGGTACTTACTACAGACTATCAACTTATGCCTACGGCGTAAGTTTTTTGGACGACCAATCCAAACATTCAAAAGTGTTTAGATTCTAAACATTTGAATGTTTAGAATAGTTTAGATGTTAGTTAGTGCCAAAGTTTGTATGTTTGGGTATCTCTAAACGTACAAACATTCGCATTTAGAATATTACTGCATTTATAGGATTATTACTACTCTTGACCAACCATATTATAACCTTTCTATATATTCATTCAAACCCCCCTTTTGGCCAGCGGCGGCGCGCAACACAAAATATTTACTTAATGATTATTTTCGGTTGGCTCCTCTCCGGATGGACGATACTGTTTTGGAATGGTGGTCACACTGGGGGTCAAGTCTGCTATTGTTAACATCATATAATCGTGTTTCAATGGTGTTTGAACGGTAATGCTTTTTAACACAGTTCTTGATTCTTAAACCCAAAACTGAGACACAGTGTCTAACGGGTTTGGATTTTTAGGAAAAACAATGTGTTTCAATTTTGGGTTTACAAAAACAAGAATGGTGTCAAAAAGCATTACCATCCAAACACCATTGAAACACGATTACGGCGTTAGTCACGATAATAGCAAACTTGACCCCTTGGTCCTGTACCGTCCGGCTGGTTAAAAGTCAAAACTTGGAGATACGTGGTAAGGTTTAAGACTTAGGTCAAAGACAAAAGATGCGCAGTAGCCATAAACACTAAGTTTATGGCTACTGCGCATCTTTTGTCCCTTTCTTTCTCTTGCCAATATATATGCCAGGCAGTTTTTTTTTATACACACCTGCCCTTCCACCCTAAAGTCACGTGTATTTTTATTTTGTACAATGAGGTATGTCCAAAAAAACAAATTGGCTAAATATTTTTATAGGCAAGAATAAGCGCTCTTAGTAATAGAAAAAAGTTTTAGAATTTTCGGTTGTGTGAAAAAAAAAATTAAGTCTCATTATTAGTCATTGTATTAAAAAAAGTTGCAATATAAAATGTCAAAACTGCATTATTTTGGCCGTTGAAAATAATTTCCCTCTAACGGTAATTGGGATATACTATAAATGTTTCTTTTCCTCATCGTTTCGGAATCTGAAAAATAAAATAAGATTAATTTTTATTTTGTTACTACGAATAAATAATGGGTGTCAAAGGCGACGGCTACACACACAGTATTTACTGTGGTCCAACTGCGTGGTAAATACTGAAAATTCCAATTCCAACGATGGAGTAAAAACGAGCGCCTACACGCTCAGTATTTACCACAAGGTAATGTTGCCAGAACGTGCCTTTTATTACGATTTTAGAACTATTTTGTAAAAGTTAGCGGCCAAATTTTATGTTTGAGGTCCGATTTGGATGAAACTCGTTTTTAGGTACTATTTCGACAGCAAAACAGCAATGCAATGTTAAAAATATAAAAAAATCCAAGATGGCGGCCAACTTTTTCGTTTGTGGGCCGATTTAGATGAAACTCGGTTTTGGGTACTATTTCGACAACAAAACAGCAATGCAATGTTAAAAATATAAAAAAATCCAAGATGGCGGCCAACTTTTTTGTTTGTGGGCCGATTTAGATGAAACTCGGTTTTGGATACTATTTCGACAGCAAAACAGCAATGCAATGTTAAAAATATAAAAAAATCCAAGATGGCGGCCAACTTTTTTGTTTGTGGGCCGATTTAGATGAAACTCGGTTTTAGGTACTATTTTGACAACAAAACAGCAATGCAATGTTAAAAATATAAAAAAGTCCAAGATGGCGGCCAACTTTTTTGCTTGTGGGCCGATTTAGATGAAACTCGGTTTTATTATTATTATTAATTGACAGGCAAGCAGTTGAGACAACTGATAAGAGCCTGTATCCAGTTATATCATGGGTCGAGTTTATCTTTCATTAGTCCTTAAATATTTGTCCAATCTATTCTTAAACTGATTCGTATTCTGTGCAGATATTACTTCTTCTGGCAACTTGTTCCAAGCTTCAACTACTCTATTATTAAAGAAATGTTTATGTGGATTGTTTCCTGATAGTGCCTTTGATAATTTGAGATGATGGCCTCGTAGGTTAATGTTTCGTGAGTACTGGAATAGTTGTTTATCAAAATTCTCGATGTCATAGTGTCCATGCAAGATTTTATATGTTTCTATTAAGTCCCCACGTTCCCTGCGTTCCTTTAAAGTTGTGAGTTTCAGTGATTCCAGTCTTTCCTCGTATGGTTTATTCTTCAAGGCTTTCGGGACTTTGGAGAACCTACGTTGAACTTTTTCTAGTAATTGAATATCTTTCTTGAAGTATGGGCTCCAGATTTGAAAAGCGTATTCTAAAATCGGCCTTACATAGGTTTTGTATATTTTCAGCATCATTTCAGGTGTTAAATACGCGAAAGCTTTTCGGATGAGGTAAATGAAACTGTTAGCCTTCTTGGTCACAGTGGTGATATGATGTTCCCATTTTAGATCATTAGCAACATGTACTCCCAAGTCTACCTGTACCTCTACTGGTCGTAGTGGAACACCATTGATTTCATAGGGGTTGCGGGGATTCCGATTCCCAATGTGGAGAACTGTGCATTTGTCTATGTTGAGGTTAATAAGCCATTCCTTTGACCAACTTGCCAATCGAGTCAAATCATTTTGAAGTCGTTCCGAGTTTACAAGAGGATTTGCAAATATCTTTGTATCATCAGCAAACATGCTTACATTGCAATTCAAATTTTTAGGTAAGTCGAAAGTGAAGATTATGTACAGCACTGGCCCGAGTACGGACCCCTGGGGCACACCACTTTGAATATCTCTTTCGTCTGAGAATGATTCGCCAATTCTTACTCGGAATGTTCTTTGTCTCAGAAAAGCTTCTATCCAATTCAATAATTTACCCCGAATGCCAACAAATTCCAGTTTTTGCAAGAGTCTGCCGATTGGTACTTTGTCGAAAGCTTTTTCATAATCGAGATATATTACATCAACAGGTTCTCGAACGTTTTGACTATTGACCCAAAATGATAAACAAGACAACAGATTGGATACTGTGGATCGACGTGGGCAAAAACCATGTTGTTGACTATCAATAACTTGTTGGTTATGCAAGAACTGTCTTATGTATTTGACTATTATTTTCTCCATGACCTTGCACGCCACACTAGTCAAGCTTATGGGCCTATAGTTAGATGGTAGTAATTTATTTCCTTTTTTAAATATAGGAATCACTGTGGCAGTCTTCCATAGATCAGGTAGTGTTCCAGTGTCGTAGGATGTTTGCATTATGGATGCCAAAGCATCGTCAAGATCACATTTTTTCAAAATAGGCACTGTTATGTCATCAGGTCCTGGTGAAGCGTCATCCTTCATTTCTTTTATAGCGGCTTGGACTTTATCATTTGTGAACACAATATCCTCTATTGTCTCTGAGATGCGAAGACGTGGGTCTAAGATTGGCAGTTCACCAGGTGGCTTTTCTTCAAATACACTAGAAAATTGGTCTGCAAAAGCTTTTTTTTTCAATTCAATTCATTTATTTTTGCATAAATATGAGTACATAAAAGGTCACAAGAGGTACAATATTGAGTTCGTCATATTTTACCCATAATGGGTGTGCAAAACAATAATATAAAGATTTAAACATTGTCAAATAGAATGACAGCAAATTAATTAATTAATTTAAGTAATATAATGTCAGAAAAGTTATTAATTTTTTTAAATATTATTTAATGTCAGAAATTCAAATTTAAATTATATAATGTCAGAAATTAAAATGTTATGCTATGAACTGTCAAAAGTTAAAACTAATATTATCTAATGTCAAAAAAATGTTAATCAAATAAGTAAATTACAAAATTAAAATATAGAATTGTGCTCATATGAGTAAATTGTCACTAAGAAAATCCTGTATAGAATAATAACATTTTTCAATAAGTATTTGTTTCAATTTTTTTCTGAAAATTGGCAATGGTAATTGTTTTAGTGGTTCTGTAATCTTATTGTAAATACGAGGTGCTAAGTGCAGTACGCCCTTTTTGAAAAGTGCTGTTTTACAGGTTGGTATTGTTAATTTATTAGCATATTGTGCGCGTGTGGTGTTCCTACACATACGAAAACTTGTATATAAATGTTTATTATTTTTAACAAATAAGGCTATTTCCAAAATATACAAGCAAGGCAGTGTTAATATTTTCAGTGATTTGAAAAACGGTTCACAACTATCCCTCGTACCAAGCCCGCAAATTGCCCTAATGCATCGTTTCTGTGCTCTAAATATGTGTTCGCGCTCACTACAGTTTCCCCAGAAAATTACACCGAACCTCAATACCGATCCTACCAATCCATGATAAGCGGATAGAACTGCATCTCTGTTGACTATTTTGCTTAGGTTAAACAAAGCATAGGCTGATTTGTATAATTTTTTACATATTTCGTCTGATTGATGTTTCCATGTTAATTTTTCATCTATAAGTAGTCCTAAGAATTTTGTTACGTCCGCCCGTTCTATGCTCTGGTTTTGATAATTAGTATTCAAGTTGTCAATTTTATTAGCTTCCGATATTTCCTTTGGTTCTGTCATCTGTTGACCTTTGTTGTTAAGTACTATATTTGGTATATTTACTTTAGAAGTTATCTGCTTCCTAATGTATGAATAAAATTTCTTCGGTCCAGCCTCTAAAACATTTTTTTCGTATGACATCCTTGATCTACGGCGTAAATTTGTAAGTTTATTATTGGCTTTTCTATATTCTTTGTAGACTTCATTAATGGAATAGATATTATCTATTCCATACAAGCATTTTATGTCTTATAAGCTCCGTCAGTTCCTTATTCATCCAGGGTTTGTTAATATTATTTTTCTTGGTAGCCTTGAAGAATGGCACGTGTTTGTTTACGGCATTCATTATGAGTCTATGCATAGTTTCAAACTGATTTCTTGGGCAAGTAATGTTCTCAACAGATTTTATCAGGATAAGGTGTAACTCTTCATTTATTTTATCATAGTCTGCTTTTCCAAATTTTCTTCTAGGTTTTTTCTCTTGACAGTTTTGTTTCTGTATCTGTAACTGCACACTAGCTATTAAGCATATATGGTCACTTTTTCCAATGGCAGCCTCATATTCGACATCAGCCACAAGGGACTCGTCATTTGTAAATATCAAATCAAATATATTATATATATTTTGGGTACTATTTCTACAACAAAACAGCAATGCAATGTTAAAAATATAAAAAAATCCAAGATGGATGTTAGCTTTTTTGGTTGTGGGCCGATTTAAATGAAACTTGGTTTTGGGTACTATTTCGACAACAAAACAGCAATGCAATGTTAAAATATTAAAAATCCAAGATGGTGGCCAACTTTTTTGCTTGTGGGCCGATTTAGATGAAACTCGGTTTTGGATACTATTTCGACAACAAAACAGCAATGCAATGTAAAAAATATAAAAAAATCCAAGATGGCGGCCAACTTTTTTGTTTGTGGGCCGATTTAAATGAAACTTGGTTTTGGGTACTATTTCGACAACAAAACAGCAATGCAATGTTAAAATTATAAAAAAAATCCAAGATGGCGCCAACTTTTTTGTTTGTGGGCCGATTTAGATGAAACTCGGTTTTGGGTACTATTTCGACAACAAAACAGCAATGCAATGTTAAAAATATAAAAAAATTTAAGATGGCGGCCAACTTTTTTGTTTGTGGGCCGATTTAGATGAAAATCGGTTTTGGGTACTATTTCAACAGCAAAAGAGCAATGCAATGTTAAAAATATAAAAAAATCCAAGATGGCGGCAAACTTTTTTGTTTGTAAGCCGATTTAGATGAAACTCGGTTTTGGGTACTATTTCAACAACAAAACAGCAATGCAATGTTAAAAATATATTTATTAAAAAAATAAAAACTGCAATGGGGAAGATTTAAATTGAAATTTATTCAATTTTTTTAGCCCCAATTAAAAATATAAGCAATTATAAGACTAACTGTGAAAAAATTATGTTGACATCATTAATTTTTTTTATAAACAAATCAATTTGGGGACGCGCGGAATCTGATTGCGTCGTTCGAGTTATGGCTGTGACGTCACGTCGCCGGTTGTGCGGCGGACAGTAGCAGCGGGCGTATGGTAGCGCGACACTATGTGATTGGACAGGCTCTGTAAACTTACTTTCGTTCATTTCGATACTTTTGTTTTGTTATTTTATATTTTTCACACAACTAGTACATTTTTCAATAAAATACAGAAACTTTCTGTATTTTATTGAAAAATGTACTAGTTGTATAGAGTTCTTCGGATCTTTCGCAAGTTGACGTTTTTTACAGGTAATTTTTGATGTATTTTTCATTTTCTTAAGTTTTTATTAGGTCGTTATCTCGTTTATTTTGTTTGTTTACTGGAAATTATTTTTTACAGAGCTAGAAACTTTGAATGGTCAGAACTGGAAGACAATGCAATATTATGGAATCATTGAGCTGATCTGTTGACGGAGCCAGAAGAAGGCCACCGGAACTCTATAATAAATCCATACAATCCCATCGAGTTTGTGCTCAATTAATTTGTCTCGACAAGTACTCTGATAGGAATGGGAGATTAGGTTCAAGGTCTTATGATGGAGCCCGAAGAAGGCTACAGGAAAGGAAATCTGTATTCAAACCATGCCTTCCACCCCATCGAGTTTGGGCACATTTGATTCGTCTTGACAAGTTCTCCGTTGAGGAATAGTTTTTAGGATCTGATATCATTTGGAATCATTTGATTTGCCTTGACAAGTACTATGATGGGAGATGGTTTCCAGAGTTTGATGATGGAGCCGGAAGAAGGCCACAGGAACTCTGTATTCGAACCATGCAACCCCATCGAGTTTGGGCTCATTTGATTCGTTTTGATGAGTACTCTGTCTGGAAATAGAATCCAGGGTCTGATGATGGAGCTGAAAGATGGTCACGTAATAAAGCAGCAACTCCATCCAACTTGGGCTCGTTTGATTCGTCTTTACGAGTACTCTGTTGAGAAATAGTTTCTACGGTCTGATGATTTAGTCGGAAGAAAGCCACAGAACTTTGTATCAAAACCATGAAACTCTATCGACTTTGGGCTCGTTTGATTCATTTTGACGAGTACTCTGTTGGGAAAGAGTGTCCAGGGTCTGGTGATGGACCTGAAAAAGGCTACAGGAACTCTGTAATAAAACCATGCAACCCTGTCGAGTTTGGGCTCATTTGATATGTCTTGACGAGTTCTCTGTTGAGAAATAGTTTCTAGGGTCTGATATCATTTAGAATCGTTTGATTTGCCTTGGCAAGTATTATGATGGGAGATCGTTTCCAGAGTCTGATGATAGATCCGGAAGGAAGCCACAGGAACTTTGTATCAAAATCATGAAACCCTATCGACTTAGGGCTCGTTTGATTCATTTTGACGAGTATTCTGTTCGGAAACAGTGGACCTGAAAATGGCTACAGGAACTCTGTAATAAATCCATGCAACCCCGTCGAGTTTGGGTACGTTTGATTCGTCTTGACGAGTACACTGTTGGGAAAAGTTTTCAGGGTCTGATGATGAAGCCGTAAGAAGGCCACAATAGTTCTCTAATAAAACCATGCATAAAGTTTGAAATCGTTTGATTCGCTTTGACAAGTAAGACGAATCAAACGAGCGTACTCGATTGGGTTTCATCATTTTATTACAGAGTTTCCATGGCCATTTTCTGGCTCCATCATAACACCTTGGATATCATCTAGCTGGAACCAGAATCCTTGTAAACACGAATCAAACGAGGTACACTTTACGACTTGTTTCTACTTCTATATTTTTTTATATACGTAAAAGCTACATGCATGACAAGTTTCATGCTTTCTGCCGTATGGGACCGTGTTTGGTTGAAAAGAGCCGTACATACCTACTAAATGGTGCGTGCCATCACAATTCACAACTGAAGCCGTCTAAGCAGTAAAATTGGGAATTTGGTAGTTTTTTAACGAAAATCGAAAAGGATCGATTCTTACTAATTTAAGAATCGATTCTCACAGGGTAAAAAAGAATCGGTTTTTCCCGGTTATTATGGAATCGCTTAAAATCGGTTCCATGCTAGGGCATGGTTCGGTCGGTCTCTAGTGATATTATTATGACAGCTGCAATGGAGGAGGACTTTTTCTTTTCTGAGATTGAACTTGCGGAATGCTCGTCGCCGCCGCCGCCGCCACCGGATCCGGTGCCGAGCTCGTCCCAGCCAGTACAGCTGACACCGATAACAAGGGATCAGAATGTTCTAAAAGAGTTCATTTTGAATTTGGAAACACTACCCGAGCTTTGGGACTCTTCGTGTAAAAATTTCAAAAATACAATTAATCGAGGTGAAGCGTTGGCCAAACTGTTAGAAATATATAAGAGCATTAAAAATGATGCAAGTGTTGATGATGTTAAGAAAAAAATTAACACCATTCGTTCGAACTATAGAAAAGAGTTAAAAAGGATTGTGGCATCAAAACGTTCTGGAGCTAACACCGACAAAGTTTATAATCCTAAATCATGGATGTTCCATCTTTTACAATTTTTAAATAAGACTGAACAGCCAATTACTCAGGTAACGACTATCAATCTACTATTTAATAAAGGTTTCAAACGCTCTAGTGGTCGTTCTACGAGCTCAAAATTAATGGAAAACCGCAAATCGATGTGCAGTATAGCCGTTTGGTACACGTATACTTGAGGTCAAAACAAAATTTAGGACCCGCAGTTCTTAAAAATTCTTCTCTTAGGATCTTCGATCAACGGCTTGAGGAAACTGTTGGAGCATTGTAAGGATTATGCTGAGCGACATGGCTTAAGGTACACTGAAAAGAAAAGTGAGTTTCTGCTGTTTAAGGGTAAAATTAAAGAACCTGCCTGTATACCACTAATCCATCTAAATGGTGTACCTCTAAGGCGTGTTGCTCAGTTTAAGTACCTTGGTCATATTGTTACTGAGGACTTAAAAGATGTTGAGGACATTGAACGGGAGCGTAGGGCATTGTCGATACGAGGTAATATGTTGGCTCGTAGATTCATGAGGTGTACCACTGCAGTCAAGATTACACTTTTCAGAGCGTACTGTCAGAGTTTCTACACCTGTGGTCTATGGACTGACTTTACCCTGAAATCGTATAGTGCCCTACGAGTCCAGTATAATAATACCTTCAGGGCCTTGCTGCGGCTTCCTCGTTTTTGTAGCGTGTCGGGTAAGTTCGCGGATGAGCATGTCGATGATTTCTATGCCATCATGCGCAAGAAGTCATCGTCATTAGTGGGCAAGGTTAGAGGAGTTTTGTTGTCGAAATAGTACCCGAAACCGAGTTTCATCTAAATCGGCCCACAAACAAAAAAGTTAGCCACCATCTTGGATTTTTTATATTTTTAACAATGCATTGCTGTTTTGTTGTCGAATTAGTACCCAAAACCGAGTTTCATCTAAATCGGCCCACAAACAAAAAAGTTGGCCGCCATCTTGGAATTTTTATATTTTTAACATTGCATTGCTGTTTTGCTGTCGAAATAGTACCCAAAACCGAGTTTCATCTAAATCGGCCCACAAACAAAAAAGTTGGCCGCCATCTTGGATTTTTTTATATTTTTAACATTGCATTGCTGTTTTGTTGTCGAAATAGTACCCAAAACCAAGTTTCATCTAAATCGGCCCACAAACAAAAAAGTTTGCCGCCATCTTGGATTTTTTAATATTTTTAACAATGCATTGCTGTTTTAATGTCGAAATAGTACCCAAAACAAAGTTTCATCTAAATCGGCTCACAAACAAAAAAGTTGGCCGCCATCTTGGATTTTTTTATATTTTTTACATTGCATTGCTGTTTTGCTGTCGAAATAGTACCCAAAACCGAGTTTCATCTAAATCGGCCCACAAACAAAAAAGTTGGCCGCCATCTTGGATTTTTTTATATTTTTAACATTGCATTGCTGTTTTGTTGTCGAAATAGTACCCAAAACCGAGTTTCATCTAAATCGGCCCACAAGCAAAAAAGTTGGCCGCTATCTTGGATTTTTTATATTTTTAACATTGCATTGCTGTTTTGTTGTCGAAATAGTACCCAAAACCGAGTTTCATCTAAATCGGCCTTCAAACAAAAAAGTTTGCCGCCATTTTGGATTTTTTTATATTTTAACAATGCATTGCTGTTTTGTTGTCGAAATAGTACCCAAAACAAAGTTTCATCTAAATCGGCTCACAAACAAAAAAGTTGGCCGCCATCTTGGATATTTTTATATTTTTAACATTGCATTGCTGTTTTGCTGTCGAAATAGTACCCAAAACCGAGTTTCATCTAAATCGGCCCACAAACAAAAAAGTTGGCTGCCATCTTGGATTTTTTTATATTTTTAACATTGCATTGCTGTTTTGTTGTCGAAATAGTACCCACAACCGAGTTTCATCTAAATCGGCCCACAAACAAAAAAGTTTGCCGCCATCTTGGATTTTTTAATATTTTTAACAATGCATTGCTGTTTTGTTGTCGAAATAGTACCCAAAACAAAGTTTCATCTAAATCGGCTCACAAACAAAAAAGTTGGCCGCCATCTTGGATTTTTTATATTTTTAACATTGCATTGCTCTTTTGTTGTTGAAATAGTACCCAAAACCGAGTTTCATCTAAATCGGCCCACAAACAAAAAAGTTGGCCGCCATCTTGGATTTTTTTATATTTTTAACATTGCATTGCTGTTTTGCTGTCGAAATAGTACCCAAAACCGAGTTTTATCTAAATCGGCCCACAAACAAAAAAGTTTGCCGCCATCTTGGATTTTTTTATATTTTTAACATTGCATTGCTGTTTTGTTGTCGAAATAGTATCCAAAACCGAGTTTCATCTAAATCGGCCCACAAGCAAAAAAGTTGGCCGCCATCTTGGATTTTTTTATATTTTTAACATTGCATTGCTCTTTTGTTGTTGAAATAGTACCCAAAACCGAGTTTCATCTAAATCGGCCCACAAACAAAAAAGTTGGCCGCCATCTTGGATTTTTTTATATTTTTAACATTGCATTGCTGTTTTGCTGTCGAAATAGTACCCAAAACCGAGTTTCATCTAAATCGGCCCACAAACAAAAAAGTTGGCCGCCATCTTGGATTTTTTTATATTTTTAACATTGCATTGCTGTTTTGTTGTCGAAATAGTATCCAAAACCGAGTTTCATCTAAATCAGCCCACAAGCAAAAAAGTTGGCCGCCATCTTGGATTTTTTTATATTTTTAACATTGCATTGCTGTTTTGTTGTCGAAATAGTACCCAAAACCGAGTTTCATCTAAATCGGCCCACAAACAAAAAAGTTTGCCGCCATTTTGGATTTTTTTATATTTTAACAATGCATTGCTGTTTTGATGTCGAAATAGTACCCAAAACAAAGTTTCATCTAAATCGGCTCACAAACGAAAAAGTTGGCCGCCATCTTGGATTTTTTTATATTTTTAACATTGCATTGCTGTTTTGCTGTCGAAATAGTACCCAAAACCGAGTTTCATCTAAATCGGCCCACAAACAAAAAAGTTGGCCGCCATCTTAGATTTTTTTATATTTTTAACATTGCATTGCTGTTTTGCTGTCGAAATAGTACCCAAAACCGAGTTTCATCTAAATCGGCCCACAAACAAAAAAGTTGGCCGCCATCTTGGATTGTTTTATATTTTTAACATTGCATTGCTGTTTTGTTGTCGAAATAGTACCCAAAACCGAGTTTCATCTAAATTGGCCCTCAAACAAAAAAGTTGGCCGCCATCTTGGATTTTTTTATATTTTTAACATTGCATAGCTGTTTTGTTGTCGAAATAGTACCCAAAACCGAGTTTCATCTAAATCGGCCCACAAACAAAAAAGTTGGCCGTCATCTTGGATTTTTTTATAATTTTAACATTGCATTGCTGTTTTGCTGTCGAAATAGTACCCAAAACCGAGTTTCATCTGAATCGGCCCACAAACAAAAAAGTTTGCCGCCATCTTGGATTTTTTTGTATTTTTAACATCGCATTGCTGTTTTGCTGTCAAAATAGTACCCAAAACCGAGTTTCATCTAAATCGGCCCACAAACAAAAAAGTTGGCCGCCATCTTGGATTTTTTTTATAATTTTAACATTGCATTGCTGTTTTGCTGTCGAAATAGTACCCAAAACCGAGTTTCATCTAAATCGGCCCACAAACAAAAAAGTTTGCCGCCATCTTGGATTTTTTTGTATTTTTAACATCGCATTGCTGTTTTGTTGTCGACATAGTACCCAAAACCGAGTTTCATTTAAATCGGCCCACAAACAAAAAAGTTGGCCGCCATCTTGGATTTTTTTATATTTTTAACATTGCATTGCTGTTTTGTTGTCGAAATAGTACCCAAAACCGAGTTTCATCTAAATCGGCCCACAAGCAAGAAAGTTGGCCGCCATCTTGGATTTTTTATATTTTTAACATTGCATTGCTGTTTTGTTGTCGAAATAGTACCCAAAACCGAGTTCCATCTAAATCGGCCTTCAAACAAAAAAGTTTGCCGCCATTTTGGATTTTTTTATATTTTAACAATGCATTGCTGTTTTGTTGTCGAAATAGTACCCAAAACAAAGTTTCATCTAAATCGGCTCACAAACAAAAAAGTTGGCCGCCATCTTGGATTTTTTTATATTTTTAACATTGCATTGCTGTTTTGCTGTCGAAATAGTACCCAAAACCGAGTTTCATCTAAATCGGCCCACAAACAAAAAAGTTGGCTGCCATCTTGGATTTTTTTATATTTTTAACATTGCATTGCTGTTTTGTTGTCGAAATAGTACCCAATACTGAATACTGAATACTGAATACTGAAACCGAGTTTCATCTAAATCGATCAAAGCGGCCCATAAACAAATAGACTTAATCATAGTAACGTAAAATGTAGGTACTTTTTTAGAAACGACCTACTGGCAACACTTGGAATTGGAATTTGCATTCAAAAATTCAGATATCAAGAAAATACTGTGATCCATGATTCCACTAGGCTACACATACAGTATATACCATGGATTTTGATAAATACTGATGGATCACAGTAAATACTTTGTGTGTAGCCGTCGCCAAAGACCATAATAACTAGTATAGTAGTAAGGTAGTAAGTTAGGTAGGTCCGATTCTTAGCTGAAACTGATCTAAATTGTTTAACTCAACTACGTAAGATAATATTTTAGTTTACATTACATTTTTTCTCTCTGTTAAGAATACAAAATAATTCCGCTCTCAAAGTTAAATGTGGCATAAAAACATAAAATGTAATGTTAGGTAGGATAAACGTAAATTTTTCATCCAAATCTTTCTTTCTTATTCAAAAGTTCTGCTGTGATTATGGTCACCCTGCGATATGCAGATAATATTTCTAAAGCTTCTTATGTGTCGAAAATGAATACAGATTTGTACATATTATATTTATTATATTGAAATAAAAAATAGGTAATTAAGGTGGAATTATAATTAACTTCTATAATATTTACGAATTAGATTGGAAACAATCTTTGAAATCTGCTAAAATTCAGATTTCTGAGAAGGAAAAATTGAATGCTGAAAATACTTTAAAAAACACTTGTGAAATATAATGTTAGAATTTGGTTTTGAAACACTTTTGCAATTTTGCACAATGCAACACATGCTTTGTAACGCGAATTTTATTTAAATAATTTTATATTTTTGTACATAAACGTGAGATGCGGTGGAAAATCATTGACATTAGTGACATGTCAAATCAAAGACAATTACATCAGTGATGCCACCTTATTTTTATTTGGTAACTAATGAAATATGGAGAAATTACTGTTAAACGTAAAATATTGTAATAACAAAATGGACTCATCTGTCCTCTAAATAATTACTTTGGCATGTACTAATAAATGTTAACATCATGTTACTAATTTCAAGTGTGCCAATATTTACATTTATTTAGAAAATCTAATTAATTTTTGTACATGACCTGGGTAAATTGACTATGGATTGGAATATTTTGTACTTAGCATGGCAATTTCAGTCACAGTGTGAGAGGGATAAAAAAAATCTGCAAAGGTGAATGACCTCATCCCCAACCATCCTTCAGTAGTGGAATGTCCAGTGTCATAGAATATGAATATAAGGTTCTTGTTCTAACCGATGACTCAGTCAGTGGTTAGTCTGCTGGATCTGCAACCAGTGACAGTGACCATAGAGTACATTATTATGACAGTGACAGTAATGACACTGACATTTATCGAGCGTCAGCACGTCACCGTCAAAAAATCGACAATTTTATCTTTTTGTAATTTGATTGATTTTATTCGCGTCTTTTTCTTTTGTGTCATTTTGTGAAGTGTAGAAATTATTGAATCTATAGTATGTATGATATTTAATTAATATAACTGTTTGTTATAGTGTAAATTGTTGAATTGAATAATAAAATGGCCGACGATATCAGTATTCCTCTTCACTCTATTGAAGCCGATTCTTCACAAGCTCACGCGCATGAAGGTAAATAAATAAACACAGTTATAGTATAAATAAGTAATTATTGGACTCTCCTATCATCTTTTAAAATATCAGCGCACTAGTATAATGAAATTATTACAATCATTCGTTCGTCTCAAGTAACAGCCAAATATCAGCTGATTTGACGAACATTGACAACAACCTACAACAACATAATTATCATATAAATATAAACCCCAATTCCCTTGTCATTAAACATAGTTACTATGTTTTTATACAAGTCATAGGTAGTATTTATAGCTTTTTTATGCATAACAGGATAGTGCTTGGACTTCACCTCTCTTCTTGTCAATGCAGGCGATTTCCGCAACTCGACGTCTATTGCGCCTATTTTGCGTCAGCTCTCACCTGATGTTAAGTGATGATAAGGCCGAAGGTGGAAGCATACTACACCCGGAATCCTCAACACTGAGGAACAGGCTATCTTTCCTCTAACTGACGGAATTCAACAATTTTTAAATTGTTGTTATGGCGTCAGACTTAGGTAAAATGGTGGTAGCTAGCCAGGCGGACTTGAAATAAGCCCTACCACCAAATAAACCCATTACTAATTGTCCGTCCCCTGGGAATCATACTCGGGGCCCCTACGTCTTAGACGGGTGGGCGAATCACACTAGATTATAAAACACCTCACGTAGAAAAAGTGCTAAACCACAAGCAAATGATGGAGGAATCTCTACTGTTTTCTAAAGACATGAGATACATTTTTGCTCAGCTTTGAGGCACTTATCAGCACTCTTTACATGATGCCTTTATGTGTTGCCCATATTTATGAACTTTGTTTCAAATAACAAATAATCTCCTCCAGCAACATCCAGTGCAAACCCAGATGATGGGGCGTCGAGCAGCTCGGCGACCCCTGCGGGCAGTGAAGGGCAGGCCTCCAGGCAGTCGAATCTGCAGCGGATACAGCAGAGGAAAGAGCAGGTGTACAACTGGCCACACAATAAGAAGCTACTGAAGCTTGCTATATATTCTGCGTGTCAGGTGAGAAATAGCTGTAAGACACTTATTATTATTATTTAGAAAGGGCGACGCCAGCGAAGCCTGTCGGGTGATCAGTCACCTTGGTCGGAACCATTTCACCCATTTCCCCAAATCCCCTGAAAGCTGAGAGCAGGAGGAGGCGGGTTATCATTTACCCCACCGGTGTCGGACCCTCGAACCTACCTGTACGCTTACAGTACCTGCTGAGTTGACTTATTGTTAACTGCTTTAGATCCTCTTCCTTAAGCTTGTCTGCTCCAAAGAGCTCCCAGCGCAGTGATGATGTATGACACTTACTGTAATATGATATTCTCAAGACTGACAGTAAAAAGTCCTCAGCAGCACTTAGAAGATCTGTTGTTGGCTTTATTTAGCTCCTAGTGTAGGGCTGCCATACGTCCCGGGACATCTGGTTAAAAGCGTTGTGTCCCAGTGTACGATCAGCAAGAGATTTGTCCTGGCATGCATACAATTTGTAAGCTACTGCTGCATAAGTGTCGCGTCTGCGATCTGCGAGTAAAGTGGAGTGGTGGCGAGCGAAACTGACAAGACTTTCTGAAGGAAAACTAAAGATATGCAAGAAAAGTGGAAATACTTTTTTGAAAAAACCAAAGAATATGAAAGAAAAGCAAATTCTCTTAAAATGTGCCAATATGTTTTGCAATCCCAGGCCACAATGCTCATGTGGAATGAGTGTTTTCGTTGATTTCATTTCAGTTGAAAAATCCATGGCTTACCCTATTTTTGTTCTAAATGTCCCGGTCGGCATCTCAGCATTTATGGCAGCCCTATCCTAGTGTCACACAACCTATATGTTAGTTATACCTTTAGATGAGCAATTGTATGATATTTAGTTATGCTATAGTTAATAAATATTATATGTTTTCCAATGAAAATAAAATAAAAAAATAAAAATAAAATATTTATTTATATATACAGGGTCACTGGAAATATGACGTATTCCTGCTAAGGGGTTATAGATGAGGTCAAAACAAATATTTTTTGCCATATAACTTTTTCTCAAAAATTAATCATTTTTGAGTTAATTGAAATTAAGTATTTTTTTACCAAAAGTACGTTTTCAGACACAAAAATTTAAAATAAAAGATAACTACTCATTCGATTCCGGTTTTTTCATTATTTTGGGATAGAAAACAATCTAAGATATAACTTTAATCTATGAATCTAAGTGTTGATAATGAATAAAAAAAATTACAAAAAGTACAGGTGTTTATAAAAAATCTATCCTTAAATGCATTTTTTTTTTATTTTTTTTCAGATTTTTTAGAAATAGCATCAAATATCTTTAAAAAAATCCTAGTAACTAAGCGTGCATAATATTTTAAAAACATCACTATCTATTCAGCTTTCAGTTGAGGTATAAAACTTAATAACAACTTACATAAAAAATGAGAAATTAAGACTTAACTAAATAGCAGTCCCATTTTATGTAGCAAAAATTTCCTACTTCAAGCGCTTCGAAGGTGGCCGTATTATCCTACTTATATCATAAATGTGAAAGCTTGCTTGTTTGGATGATTGTTAATCAATCACGCAAAACGACTGAACGGATTTGGATGAAATTTGGCACACAGACAGTTTATAAACAGGATTTAAACATAGGAGGATACTATGATGACCTTGGTTAAAGGTTCCCTAGAGATTTTCTCGAATGTAATTGTGGACAAAGTCGCGGGCGGAAGCTAGTTTGCCATAAATGATCGTGCTTACTAAAAATACTTTCGTCCGAGTGAGTTTGAAACAGAATTATTTTCCGCCGATGAGTCAAAATTTTATACAGATAGCATCAAAAATAACCATGCATATCAGCCATTTTTAATGACCCGCTGCTGGGGAACATACAGGAAAGGAATTTCCTTTTGGGATAAAGCGGATCAGCCATAACCCACCACGTGGGCCAATGCGGATTGGTCGGTGTTAACTCAATGTACCTTACATTGAGCCCTTGGTTCTGGCTGCATTTACAGTCGTTAACACTGACCAATCCACATTGGGTCCACACGGTGGGTGGCCCGTCCGCTTTATCCATCCACAAGCCAAAAAGTAGGCCAGTTCACCAGCAGCGGGGCATTAAAAATAGCTGATATGCATGGTTATTTGTGACACAGTTTGTATCAAATTTTGACTCATCGGCGGAAAATAATCCTGTCTCAAACTCACTCGGACGAAACTATTTTTAGTAAGTACGACCATTTATGGCAAACTAGTTTCCGCCTGCGACTGCATTCGCATTTACATTCGAGAAAATCCCTAGGGAACCCTTAACCAAGATAATAGTATCCTCATATGTTTTAATCCGGCTTATAAACTATCTGTGTGCCAAATTTCATCCAAATCCGTTCAGCCGTTTTGCGTGATTGATTAACAATCATACAAACAAGCAAACTTTCACATTTATGGAATAAGTAGGATAATACGGCCACCTCCGAAGCGCTTGAAGTAGGAAATTTTTGCTACATGAAATGGGACTGCTATTTAGTTAAGTCTTAATTTCTCATTTTTTATTTAAGTTATTATTAAGTTTTATACCTCAACTGAAAGCTGAATAGATGGTGATGTTTTTAAAATATTACGCACGCTTAGTTACTAGGATACTTTTAAAGATATTTGATGCTATTTCTAAAAAATCTGAAAAAAAAAATGCATTTAAGGATTGATTTTTTTTATAAACACCTGTATTTTATGTATTTTTATTTATTTATTATCAACACTTAGATTGTTTTCTGTCCCAAAATAGTAAAAAATCCGGAATCGAATGAGTAGTTATCTTTTATTTTAAATTTTTGTGTCTGAAAACGTACTTTTGGTAAAAATGTACTTAATTTCAATTAACTCAAAAACTATAAATTTTTTGAGAAAAAGTTAAATGACAAAAAATATTTGTTTTGACCTCATCTATAACCCCTTAGCAGGAATACGTCATATTTCCAGTGACCCTGTATATTTCTGTGATCTCAGAAACGGCTCTAACAATTTCGCTGAAATTTGGTATATGGGGGTTTTCGGGAGTAAACAATCGATCTAGTTTAGTTTTATGTTTGGGAAAACGCGTGTTTTCCAGTTTTCTTTCATGCGTTTTTCTTTCGATGCAGAATATGGTCGCTAAATTCGTCCTGCCAGCCACTGTACGTCTGGTCCAGCGGGTTAAGACCAAAACGAACAGCAAAAAACGAGTGTTACGGGTTCGAATCCTGCTCTGTGACTTAATGTTCAAGTTGATATATAATTTTTTAATTTTTATTGTTTTTAGACAAGTTTAAAAAAATGTAGTTAATGTTTGCGATAACAATGTAGATTATCACCTAAACACCACCATATTACAAAAAATAGTAATAACCGAGCAGAGCTCGGTCGCCCAGATATTTATTATTATATTAGGTACTTCCAAAAAACTTTGTAAAATCTAAAGATGCTGATAATTGAATATTTTGCCCAATCTCACAGATTCCAGAATGCACCTGTAATGGTTGGAAAACTCCAGTAACACAGCAGGCTGCCAAGAATAATCCACGAGCGGACAACCAGCCGCTAGCCAGTTTCAACGACCCCTGCCGTAACTGCAACCATGTATTAGGTGAGCTCACCATTGTTTTCATTGATGACATTCATCATTAATTCATCCAAAATTGCACACTTATTATTTAACTCCATTTTCACATATTTATAGACAGGTATAATAGACTTTTAAATCTGGTTTAATAGCATTTCTAGCTTTAGATAGTGAAATATTTGCAGCACCTTCATCCTCATTCCAGCATTGCATTTATCACTCACATCAGTTATTTGACTTGAGAGTGGATTCTACTTTTAAGGTATAATAGAGCAGAAAAAGAAGCAAAATAAACCCCTAAGACTCTAAGCCCGCGAAATTTTAGCTCGATTTCATGAATTTTACTATGAATTCCTAAGACTACTCCAAAGTTGGTAAAAAATCAAAATGCTCTAGTGACAAAATATGTAGTGTTGACTATTAGAATCCAAATGTAATTTAAAAAAATGTTGTGCAGACATTATTGTAAAAACATTTTTTGCTTAGATAATCACAAATTTTGCGCACCTTATATCGGCCGCGTGGTTTTGAAATGTGACGTCACAGCTTTAGAAGCTTTGGAGTCTTAGAAATCGTAGTAAAATTCGTCAAACCGAGCCAAAATTTCGCGTAGGGGTGTTTATTTTGCTTCCTTTTCTGCTCTATTATACCTTAAAAGTAGAATCCATTCTCAAGTCAAATAACTGATGTGAGTGATATAAATGCAATGCAAATGAGGATGAAGTTACTAGAGGTATAATAGACCAGAAAGTTCTCTATTATACCTTAAAAGTAGAATCTCAAGGCAAATACTCAATTTAACCTTAGTTAAAATGTTGCACATTAAAAAACAAGACTTTGGAATTTTGAAATATGTCTCTTCATACAGAAAAGCATGTGACTCAACTACAAGGGCTGGCGGTAGCAGAAATCAACCGGCTGCTCGGAGCGGTGGTGGATGTTGAGAACATATTCATGTCCATGCACAGGGAAGACGATCATGACACTAAAAGGGTGTACTATTTCCTGTTTAAAGTGAGTACAAGATCAATTTAATATAATTCATACAAATGTTTGTTGTCATCTCAACCTGCAAACTAGATTGTGCAGTGCAGTTAGCTATACTTGAGGTTACCTATAGACCGGGGTATATCAAATGGCGGACCGCGGTCCGAATCCGGACCGCCGACCAATGGTTTTCAGCCTTAGTTATCATGTACCAAACGAACCGCGACAGATTTATATTTGTTATAAACAGACCCGCACCGAAATTAATTGGTGATCCCTGCCATAAACCATCACCGGAATTGATATTGAACTTAAAAGGTTGAAAATCTTTTGCAATCATTAAAAGTAAAGATAATAAACGTAAAGGTACTATAGATAAACAAATTGACATATTACATCAAGAAAGGGACAAAAATGAACAAACAATGCCAGGAATTTTTACTAGTGGAAAAGTAGTGCCATGTGGCATCAAACTTTAGCACTTTTTCGCGCACCATTGATGCCACCTGGCACTACTTTTCCACCAGTCAAAATGCTTGGCAATGTTATATTCGATTTGGATACATGATTGGCTTGCTATTATACCACATTAATCCAGAGCTCTGTAAATTGTATACCTTCAATCTGTTTTTCAGCCCCTTTGTTGCGCAACCACTCCCACCCCTACCACTGAAAATCTGTCAGGCGCCCGGATCTGTTAATAATAATGATAGTATGGCACACTAACAAGAGGGGTTTCGTCGCTCTGTAAATTATCCACCTATTTCCGGGGCTTGCTCTTAGTCCATTACATTCGTCTTGCCATTGTGGTGCGGGGTAACCTATCTAATACTATTAATATCATTGATCTTTTGTATACTGTTGAGTATACTTTATACCAAATTACAATTTAAGCACAACCCAGATCTTACAGCAACAATGAACTTTAATGCAATTTACAATTTTCTTCACCAGTTACTCCGCAAATGCATCCTGACTCGTACACAACCTCGTATCGAGGGACCCCTGGGCCAGCCTCCGTTCGAACGGCCCTCCATAGCTAAAGCCATCACCAACTTCGTCCTATACAAGTTCCATACACTACCGCAGAGGGAATGGCAGACCATGTATGACCTAGCTAAGATGTTCTTGCATTGCTTCAACCATTGGAATTTTGAGGCACCCAGTGTTAGGAAACTAGTAAGTATAGATTCTTAGTAAAACTAATAATTCAGTAAAAGAATTCTTCTTATTTTTTTTTTTTTTATTACAGCAAGTGTCAAATCCGGAAGATATTTCCGCATATCAAATCAATTTCACAAGGTTAGTTTTTCGACTCTTTTTGATAATAATTAGATATATGGGAATTAAACTTGTTGAAATGTGAAATCAAGAAATAAAAAAAACCTCATGCATGGCATTGGCATTTTAAATATTTTGTACTTGTGTTTTTGGTAGTTTTAGAAAGTTTGTTGATAACAACCCAATAATATTATCGGCATATCTTCTACGCTACAGTGATATTTTTTTTTTGTAGATATTAACTTCATTCTGCATTATTTTAGTATCATTTAAACGATATGTTTTGTTTGTCTGTAATAGTTGCCAAGCGTTTTCACTAACTAGTCAATTAACAATGTTTTAAACACTGTTTCGAAACAGAGTCTTAAGCTCCATTGACGCGGAGCGAGTCGACGGAGCAGAGAAACGAGGAAATATTAAGCAATAGGATTACGGAGAAATGCAATCCTATTGGTTAATATTTCTTCGTTTCTCCGCTTCGCTCCGCGGCAATGAACAGGCAGCCAATTCAATTGTTTTGTAGCGACGAAGGATTTCCTGCTGCTCCACCTACGTAATAAGGTTCAATTTGCTTTGACTGCACAGTACGATGTTGAGCGTCGGTGTTTCTTGTTGACGCACACCACCCGCCGCGAAATATTACCAGCGAAACCGCAGTAGGTTTCGCAGTGAATTGTCAGTTGTACGTTGTACGACAAGCGAAACAGACTATTGTTGTCTCTTTCAAGCGTGATTCCGCCCGATTGGCTCGGACCGTTGGCACATCGCCGCGAAATTAATGACGCGAAACCGCTACGTAGATAGTGATCGTCGTATATAGAAGACAAGGTCACGGCGGAATAGGGTATTTGACTGTTGTTGAAATGTAGATATTTAATTATGACATTTAGAAATATAACATTATTGAATACCGATGTAAAAAAAGAAATTCTATCTGTATTTTAATAAGCGAATTATGAGCTACTTAATTGTGACTAGCTATCTCTTTCTAAAACGAATTTTTCTATGGCGAAAGTATGGTGGTACAAGCATTTGATGTCACTTGCTTAAAGCGCTGTCCTTGTCTAATTAAAAAGTTTGATGCTCTATAACGCTAAAAATATGCAAAATATTTGAAAATAAATTCTTATGTCGTGTTGCTAATATTTCAATAAACATGTTTAGTCAATAAAAAAACCCGGTCAAATGCCCTATTACCGCGGTTTCGCTGGTATTGTTTCGCCGCGGAGGTGTGCTACAGGCGTCAGCGTAGTAGTAACTTTAGAATAACTTGTCTATTGGACTTGTAGATGGTTGGTATTCTGCCACGTGCCTGCATTCTGCGACTCGCTGCCTCACTACGAAACGTCGCTAGTGTTCGGCCGGACGCTGCTGCGCGCGGTGTTCAAGTCCGTGTGTCGCCAGCTCATGGACAAGTGCCACTCTGAGCGCGACCGTATGCCACCTGAGAAACGGGTCAGTACAATATCTTAGAATAATAACACCTAGAACGTAATTCCCTACAAAGCGCACTGTCAAAAGCACATGAGTAAAGAAAAGGACCAGAGGCAAAGCTTCTTAATAACGTGAAATTCAAACTTGCAACTAACAAAAATCGTTTTAAAAAACAAACAACCGACTTCAAAACCCCACTCTACCTCTAAAAAGCAATAAAAAATATTGAAATCACTAGATTAAAACACGTCTATTGAAGTTGGGTGGGGCTGGAAGACAACTTTTTTTTATTCTAACAGTCCCACCCGACTTCAATAGACGTGTTTTATTACAATGATAATGCGTATCTAGTGATTTCAATATTTTTTATTGCTTTTTAGAGGTAGAGTGGGGTTTTGAAGTCGGTTGTTTGTTTTTTAAAACGATTTTATTATTTTTTCCTTTTTAGTGTAAGTACCTTCTGTATTAGATATATTATCTAGGTAGGTAGATGGAAAAATCGGTTTGGCCAAATGTGAGATAATCGCGGACAACCATGCATACGGGTCAAACTGAGAAGAGAACCTCCTTTTTTGAAGTCGGTTAAAATACCAAAACCTTGTCCTAAGTGTAACAAATACTTTTCTGAAAACCGCATCAAAATTGGTTCAGCTAAACGCGAGATAATCGCGGACAAACATACATACATACGAGTCAAACTCAGAACCTTCTTTTTTGAAGTCGGTTAAAACACTAAAACCTCCTAAGTATAACAAATACTTTTCTGAAAACTGTATCAAAATCGGTTCAGCCAAACGCGAGATAATCGCGGACAAACATACCTACAGAATACGAGTCAAACTCAGCACCTTCTTCTTTTTCGAAGTCGGTTAAAAAACTAAAACCTTTTTCTAAGTCTAACAAATACTTTTCTGAAAACCGCATCAAAATCGGTTCAACCAAACGCGAGATAATCGCGGACAAACATACATACATACAGGTCAAACTGAGAACCTCCTTTTTTGTTTTTTGAAGTCGGTTAAAACAAGCAATGCCCTTAGATTGTCCACTGGCTGCAGTTGTCAAAACAGGTTTTTTCCGGTTTTTCCGCGTACGCGACAAGCGGCCAGTGGACACGCACACATGCCCCGCGTGCTTGTAGTAGTGCAACCGATTCACACGGTTGTATGAAGCTTTGTCTCTGGTCCTTTTCTTTACTCGTGTGGTCAAAAGTGAGGCAACTAAATCACATAATGGCGTCGTTTTCAGATTTTTACTATCCATTATTACATAATCATACCTAATAAGTACAAAACAGTTTTAATTTCCCTAGTTACTATATTATAAGTTTTTAGTTACGATTAGGTAACGTATGAAGGATAAAAGTCTGAAAACAGCAATTTTGGCTTAGTATTATAGTCATAGTAATTATGAAAAGGAAACTGCATTTTGTGATGGAAGCAAGCCACTTTGCACAGTGATAGTGGGGGCCAAACTAAGCGATTTCATCCGAGGATAAACGAGATTCACCCCTTAGGAACAGAGATGGCGCCACTTGTTTAAAAAAATCTTTAAAAATTTCTAAAACCTAAACGGATGATCCGATTTTGATGATTTAGGTGTCTATCGACTGACAATCAGTTGTTTTACTATTAAAAAAATAATAAAGTAGCAGAAAATAATAATAAAAACCAAATAACCTTCATGATTGAAGAAAAAAAAATATTTTTTTCAGTATTTATTTAATTTTATAAAAATTATGTATGAATGTGGTACTCTTTTATTAATTCGTATTATTACCCATTTAGTTGCACGTTTAATAAAAAATACCGCATATCAATATCTTGTATAGTTCCAAAGTTATTGAAGAAAATACTACATGGTGCCGGTATATCCCTTGATTCGCTGAACAAAAAAATTTCATAAGTGATATTTTTTTCTTTACATATGCTTTATCCGTGCTTCGGAAGGCACGTTAAGCCGTTGGTCCCGGCTGCATTTGCAGTCGTTAATACCCACCAATCCGCATTGGGCCCGCGTGGTGGGTTATGGCCCGTCCTCCTTATCCACCCATAAGGAAGGCCTGTGCCCCAGCAGTGGGGACATCAAAAATGGCTGATGGACATATGCTTTATTTATGATCTCTATGTATACAGAAAAATAAAATAAAAAATCTATAATATACCAATTTTGAGAAATTATATGTATAATTTGGCGATGGATCTTTATTCTTGAGTTTCGAAGGTGCTGGTTACCCTGAAAATAAAATAGCAATGAAAAATATCATAGTAATAAAATAATAATAAAAGACGCTAAATAACATTTGAACTAAATCTTTATTTTACTTACGTTTTATTTTCGCATTCGCCTTTGCAGGTTTTGCACTGTTTTGCACACAGGAAATGCCTTATGGATAAATCAATCCAAAGTCCATCTTCTTGGGGATGGAAAGATGTCAAAGATAGATGGACTCCACGATGGTCGAAGGTTACTGCAATTTGGCCAGAATTAAGCCTCCTTGACCATTGTGGATGTAAATTGAACTGTGACTCAATGCGTTGTGGCTGCCGAGGCGTTGGCCTACCTTGCACTTTACAGTATATATATATATATATATATATATGCGGTATTTTTTATTAAACGTGCAACTAAATGGGTAATAATACGAATAAATAAAAGAGGACCATATTCATACATTATTTTTATAAAATTAAATAAATACTGAAAAAATATTTTATTTTCTTCAATAATGAAGGTTTTTTGGTATTTATTATTATTTTTTGCTACTTTGTTATTTTTTTAATAGTAAAACAACTGATTGTCTGTCGATAGACACCTTAATCATCAAAATCGGATCATCCGTTTAGGTTTTAGAAATTTTTAAAGATTTTTTTAAACAAGTGGCGCCATCTCTGTTTCTAAGGGGTGAATCTCATTTATCCTCGAATGAAATCGCTTAGTTTGGCCCCCACTATCACTGTGCAAAGCGGCTTGCTTCCATCACAAAATGCAGCTTTAGGCCAAAAAGTGGCCATTAGTTGCCTCACTTTGCATACGAGGACACGGCTTTTAGGTGTGTTATTCTAAGTACAATATTTAAAATACCCCATAAAGCGAACCCCATCATATAAAAATACTCGTTGAGTACAGTGAATCCCCGCAAATTCCTAATGCGCTGGAACCTTGTCACATTAACATCCAAGTTAACGTCATCTGCAACTAAAAATGACATGTCACAAGAAAACTAATAGGTAATTTAATACATATATTAATTATTATTATTGAATTATTATTTTCAATAAGATATGGTCTAGGTATATACAAAATTTGCAATTTGTTTTTCCTTTTTGGGGTTTAAAAAAAATGCCCGCCAGGCGTATTAGCAATTTGCGTGTATAGCATCACCAATATCACATGAGTATATAAACGGAACAGAGTACAAGCTATCAAAACTTATACCCATTCTTCAAGGGTTGACACTTATTGCAGGTTGAAAAGTACGGAAAATAAAATAAGGCAAGTGAATACTAAAATGTGTATTTGAAATTATCTTACTGCACATTATTTCTTAGGTAGGTACGAAAAAAATACCTTATATTTTGGGGAATTGTTCATACATACGGTGCAAGAGTTTGGCATATTTAATTATTAAACAGTGATGTACCTTAATCGATTTTATATTCTTTTATTTTACAAACAGAAATGATAGAATGGAATCCCTAATTCTTCAACAAAATCATTCGAAAAACTCCCAGTATCTCGTCGAATGCACGCGACTTACTTGGATTTTTTCTTCGAGTCAGTAATTTGACGCTTAGAACTGTCATATTAGTGTAATCTTTTTATTTATTCTTTAATTAAGTATTATCTAACACTAATAAAATCCTTCTATCAATCTTATCTAAAATTATAAAATCACAATTTTAATCTCATCTCATCGATATGACTGACAAAAACAACTACACTGATGTTGTCAAATTACTGACTCGAAGAAAAAAATTAAGAAATTGAAGTCTATATCTTAGCGGCCCCACGGGGCGGCCCTGTCGGTTATACCATTACTGAGCCGGTGCAAACCAGTTTTTACCCCGGCTGACTACTTTTACACCCGTCGGTGAGAGGTCACGCACACATCGCCGCGCTGTGTATGAGTGAACCTACAGCGGACCGCTTGTAGGCAGCTTGGACTCTGTTCAGTTTACGTTTTTTTACTCATGTGCCAATATGTTTGCATGTAAACCCAATAGACCCAATTAGTTTAAGTTATTCATCTTTGGTTTCGTCTAGAAAAAGATGAAAGTTTTATTGTGTCCATAATAGTGATGTACTTATTTTATATTGGCAGGTACTAGTTCTAACTCATTTCCCTCGATTCCTGGCGTTGCTCGAAGAAGAAATATTCAGTGTGAATTCGCCCATCTGGGATCCGGAGTTCAAGCAAATACCGCCGAACCACTTGCAGGCAATTCTCGATCAAAAGCCCGGTGAGACAAGAACTTTATTGCTTTAGCAGATTTACTATAAACTTTTGTGCACTCTTTTATGCCTAATATTTAAATCAGAAACGATATTTCAAGGAATGTGTTTAACTTTTCGATTATTTATATGTTTAGCTAAATATGGGCTTTTGACGTATTAAAACAAACAGGTCAACTTTTTTAGGTTGGTGTGCGTTTTTAGCATTACTGCGACCAAAGAGTGTTGTAATAAAAAATAAAAATAAAAAATATTAAAAACAGACTGCCCTGCCAAAAACGAACTAAAAAGTTAAACAACAAGTGTCATTGCAGTCGGGGGACCTTATTATGGAACAATTTTTGATGAAAGAGGTCCCCCGACTGCAATGACACTTGTTGTTTAACTTTTTAGTTCGTTTTTGGCAGGGCAGTCGTGTTTTTAATATTTTTTAAATTTATTTATTTTTATTTCACACATTTTAGTGAATAAAGAAACTCACATACCCACATACTTACATGAACCCTGAACACATATACACTCTTTTTGCTTTGGGCAGTCGTGTAAAAAACTAGCTGTGTGTGTGTTTTTATCACTAAACAGTTAGATGATATTTTTTCCGACGTGTTCGTAGCTTCGACTGTCTATTTAGACATATAAATAATCAAAGGTTTATATATTCGATTGGCTATTTCGAAACAAATACTATGCTTATTGTTTTCCCATCACAACCAATCTACACATATTAACACTAACACAAGCATTAATTAAGTGCATTCTTCAGTGACTACATGAACTAAATAATGCAATAGTCGAAAGCGTTACATTTTCGTACACTTACCATTAACAATACTATTATAGAAACCATGGACAAAACTTGTTGGAACTATTTTAGTAGCCTTGAATATAACCTGTGTTCTAAAATCTTTTCTATTTCTCCTACAAAAATAGCCACTTCTTAAAAATGTATGGTGTTATTACAAAAAAATTTATACTGTTGAAATGTAATGCTGTCTCTTTTAAACAATATTATCAAAAAAGTGACAGCATCACACTTATTCAATTCAATTCAAATTCATTTATTCAGTCTAGGCTGTTACAAGCACTTATGAATGTCATAGAAGCTACGCCATCGGTTCGCATACCCTAAGCGGGAGACCTTGTAACGAGAAGAACCGGCAAGAAACTTGTCAAGGGTTGCTTTTTTCTCCCTGTATATTTCATACAGAGTCGTCAACATTTAAAAAATGACCTCCACATTTAAAGTGAGTCACACATCACAATAATTAACAAAAGTTTACACGCAATGGGTAGATTGAAATTAATTACCTACTACTATACATATCGGATAGGTAATTGTGAGAATAAATAATCTTCAACTAGTTAAGAAATCATTCTGTCTGCTACTCAGTATGCTATATTTACCAAAAACACTTGATACAAGATATAAAAAACGCAATTCTTACAATTTAATATACGTTAAGATAGGTACTTAGAAGCAGACCCATTACCACTGGCAGCACCCGTTCACGAGTATGACGCATGAACCAGCCATCGCCTCGCTCAACCATATTTGAGGGAACATAACGACCCGCCCCACACGACACCACCGCAGAAATGATTAAAGAGAGCATGACATACTAGGCTACCCATCCTAAGGCACTGAATTGAAAACTAATGTCCAAAAACTTTTCATAGGCCTTTACTTACAAAACTACTGACTATAGAAAGTAAAATGATTGCAATAAAAAAAATGAGAAATCAAAACAAGATTTGATTATTATTTTATGTTTTGAGTAAGAAGTGCCATACATATTGATAATATTAAACAGAAAAAAAAATTATACGACGCCCTTAGTACAAGCAGACAGAAGCAGACCCATTTCCACTGGCAGCACCCGTTCACGAGCATGACGCAGACTTAAGAGGGTTTATATGCTACACTAGCGCTCATGGCGGAACTTGACACACTGATCGTACTCGATGACGTTTGTTAAGCAACGCTCGGTCCGGCCAGGTGTCGGATGGGTGACCGTTAAGTGGCAATACAACTGAGCGCTTCCGTGCTTCAGAGGGCACGTTAAACCATCGGTCTCGTCTGTTGTCATCTGATAACAGTCGTTAAGCCAAGTTAGAGGCTTTACATGCGCTTGATAAACTCTAACACCAGGTGGCCACTAATCCTCATTCAATAAGAAGAAAAAGAACTAGCGCCGCCAATGGAAAAAAATCATTGTGAATTATGTTCTTATAGTGCACTGCGAAGAAGCTTTATGGTACTTTTTATCTCTTAAACAATATTTTCTTGCCTGTCGACTGGAAAGTGTAATGTTGATTTATTGCTAAAAGTTGCCACTTTTAGCACGTAATAAACTAAATGACATTAAACGACAGACTAGAAAATATTGTTTAAATCAGCTATAAAAAGTACCACAAAGCTTCTTCGCAGTGCACTATAAGAACACAATTCACAATTTTGTCTTAATTTAAGCGTTTAGGCGCAGAATGTCCAGTGGTTTCAAAACGTCCAATTCTCAAAATGTCCAATTCGCAAAATGTCCAATTCGCAAAATGTCCAGTTCGCAAAATGTCCAGCTTGCGAAAATATCCAATATTCCTGATAGTAGGTATGAACCTCTATACAAAAAAAAGTTGGGAGTTACAAGTCGTGATAAAGTTTAGCCACATGATAGAAACTGATCTGTAGGCTGTTTCTAACTAATATTGAGCTGGGCCAAACTATCCTTACATACAGTTCCATACGGCGGCGGGTTGAATAGCGCACTTTTCCCGGCTTCATTCTAAAAACTATAACAATTCAGGTTTAACTAATAGGTCAAATGTGGTATCATTTTCGGATAAATCAATTACGTAGAATTTATTTCTGGTATAAAAAAACCGCAATTTATTACGCAGTTTCTGAAAAATTACACAATAACCAACATTTTTGAACTTCATTTTTTTAGTTTACGTATTGGCACTTCTTTCAGTATTTTCAAAAAAACTACTTTAAAGAAGCGTTTTTCAGGTTAATTTGTTATATGTTTTTGTTATGTTAACTATATTTTATACAATTTGCGCCTAACCCAAGTAACTACTTGGGTTAGGGGCAAATTGTATAAAATATAGTCCATTGTTTGCGGAGACACAGCTAGTCAAAAATATGCATTTTTTCACGAAATAAAAGGGGTTTCCGTTTCGTTCGGAAGCATTTCTCAGTGTTTTTGTTTACATTTCTGTAAAGTTAATTAAATTTTCTACAATTTGAGCCTAACTTGAGTAGTCTGTAGTGCATAAACCCTCTTAAACAGTGTCTAAAAATATTTTGTAATAACACCGATTTTATTTAAATAACGGTGGTCACTTCAGAATTTAAATACATAGCTTCATAGCATACCTACTAACATTATCTCGCATGTAATAACACACACTGCTATTTGCGGGGGGCAAAGGTATCGTTTGTTGGAATGTTAATCGCTTGGCTTCACAAATAAATACTGCACTGAATTTTTATTTAAAAAGCTTTTGCGGATACACAGTGCTCTTATAGTTATTTATCCAACTGTACTATAACGAGGGGTATCAAAACACGAATGTGAGTGTTTTAATACCTTATTATGTACAGTTGCATACAAGACTTTATCTACACCCATTTTTTTATTTTTTCTTATTTTTATTAGGGAAACAAACAATATTTTAATACATATGGATTAAAAACACCCATGGTATTTATCTAAACCCATGATATGTATCCTCTACAATAGTAGTTTATGAAACTGATGCATAATGAGGGGTAATAAAACATGAGTGTGTGTTTAAAAACCGAGCCGCAGGCGAGGTTTTTAATAGTATCACACGAGTGTTTTAATACCTAGTTATGTACAGTTTCATACACAACTTTATCTACTCTCATACAATTTGTGATTGAACCTACAAAATAAAATATCAATAATAAAAAGAGTAAGTAGTTTCTCGACTTTGATATAGGTAGGTTACTTACCTATGTAAAGTAAGACGTTTTTCCGTCGCAGCATCTAAAATATCGGGGAGTCTTTCTTTACACTCACTACTATCAGACATTTTTAAGCAAAAGTAAAAATTAAAATTAAAAAATGGCGCGTATTCTATTAGAAAAAAATAATGAAATGAGTGAATTCCAGCAGACTAATCGTTACGCTAAGCCATCGATCACCATAGAGTCCATTTTGATCATGGAAAGTAAATGGGAATATCATTGTTTTTTTTTAATATCGCGGCACTGCCTCCTTCTTGGATTTGCCCTGTATCGTAATGAGAAAAAAAGTTATTTTATAGCACACTTTAGTATAGCGAAGGTATGTTATAAAATAACTTTTTAATTTTTTTTCGGTATTGCGTGTATAAAGTATACCAATATAAATTCGTTTTGAAATTCATAATTCGAATTTTATGATATGAGAGTAGATAAAGGTTTGACTTTGACTTTCCTCTCCCTCCTCGTCATTATGTCTTCCGCAAGAGTGTTATAACGTTGTACTGAATTTCATAATGCGTTGGTCGCGCGTGGGCGCGCGGCGCTGCAGGACCAGCTCTCGCTCGGGATATTGTAATGATGCCAGTAAGCTGTTTCAGAACCCCTTACAGAAGATTTAAAGCATGGGTGTAGATAAAAGTATTATTTTCAATAAAACGTGTAGTCACAGGGTATTAAAAAGAGTTCAAATAGTTCAACAGTGTCGTAAACGTGCTGTGTATCCGTAAAAGCGTATTTTTATAATTACATAAATTATGCACGCGGAAATATTTTAAGTGGATAGTATCATATAAAAATCCCGATAAATTTAGTTTTTACAAGTTATGTTGCTGTTATCATATGTATAGTCTATACTAAAACTAAGTATTAGTATAGTTAGTTTTTGTATGTATTACTTTAAGTGTAAGTAAAAATAAACAAAGTCGTCTAAATCGTAATCTAACTTTCTTTTTTATTCCTTTTTATATTATTTCAAATTCTATCATTATTTGTTCGTTTTTTTGTCGTATTTTCTGTAAATGTGTACCGCCGTAACCGTGTCTACATATTGCCGGTGGTCCGTACAGCGCGGCGCGGAGAGTTCGAGCGAGTCACCACCAGCGGAGACAGTAAGGACGGTTTCACCACCATCTCGCTATCGGCAGGTAATGTGGACACAGCCTTATTGTCTGTGAAACTCTGGAAAAACTCGACGACCTGATTAGTGCATTGGTCAACATTCCGGTCTACCATGCAAGTGGTCCCGGGTTCGATTCCCGGCCGGGCAGAAAACTTCCCAGATCACAGTGTGACAGATGAGGGTGTGACTCATTGAAAACAAATGAATTGAAATTATGAATTTTATTTTCTGTGATGGGTCTGGGTGTTACTATGTGTTATAACGCTCTTACTAATAAAGATTGTTGTATGGCACATGTATAGTTACAGTGTTTTGTCCCTTTCTTTTTAATGTCAAACTTCAATAGTTTGACATAGCGTAACCAGTGTCTATACATCTGTTATACAACCTTTATTAGTAAGAGGGTAAGTACATATTTTAAATATATCAGTTGTTGTCTAGTACACATATTATTATATAAAGTCGGGTCTCCTGCGCTTAATTTTCAACAAAACATGTTGAAAAAACATTATTTTCAAAACATGTTTAGCATAACCGCACGTCCGCTGCGCCTAGGTTTTGTTTTGAAAACATGTTTTGTTAAAAAAATTGCGTCCAATCACGGCTCAGTTTCGAAAATGAGTTCCGACGAAAAAGACGTGGTAGCTGTAATGGCAATAGTGGATTTAGTTCTCCAAAGAAGAACCAGATACAGATTCCGGGTCCGACCCTACCTGCAACCTCGTTCGTTCAATATATACCAAGAACTGAGAATTGATGACAGGTTCGGTTTAAAAATTTTTTTTAGATGCGCAATAAGTGCCACCGTAACATCTCAAAGTAGCGGTCTTTCTCTGAGTAACTTAATTAAAAATAAAGTCTTCTCCTTATCCACTCCATCACTAAGACAATTACACAAATCACACAATGGCACACAAACACAGGCGAGGCGTCTGCATCTAGTGAGCGCTAACACAAAATGAGTTACTTCCCCTCCCCGCAGGCGAGAGCGGGGGATGTTTTCCGTTCGTCTCGGCAAACATGTTTTGTGTTTTAGCAAAACAAAACTCATGGGCCACGCCCCAAACATGTCGACAAAATATTGTTTTGATGTTAGAAAACACAAAAACACGGCGCAGGAGACCCGGCCTTACAAGCTTAGTTTGGGGCTAGATGACGCTGTATGATCGAAACCTATGGTAGTTCAAACATGTTTTACGAAAATGTGAAACTAACCTACCTCTAGTACTATTTTACACAAACTTTTTCACGACCGAGATCTACCCGTAGCACGAACAGCTATCGAAAAAAATAACGCGCGTAAAAACATTCGTTAGAGTTATTTTGTGTGGAAAAGTTGGTACTCCGCCATCTAGCGCCGAAAAGCGAAATGAAATTTTCCATAGATATTTACTCTATCGAGTACTTTTACGCAGTCTGAGCAACTGTTCTCGATGGTTAGAGTTAGTATTTTATTTATTTATTTTATTCTGTCTCTCCAACAGTAGGTAACTGATTGATTACAGACAATGTAATAGCAATACGGTACTAAGGCTCGGTTGCACATCTTGATTTTACTTTAACAGTGCATGAGACAATCTTATCTGAGCCAGTGGTCAAAAGTGGAACTAAGGTGTCATTCCATATTTTTACCTAGGTTACGCCATAGACGACAGCTACGCTGTCACCGACTCAGATAAGTTTGTATCTGTTAAAGTTAAAGTAAGTCGAGATGGCGCAACCCAGCCTAAAGACTAAATGCCCTATTACCTATAGGAGGGCACCACATGCACTAAACAATACAAAATTATGATATACAAAATATTTTTATAGGTATGAATAAGCTCCCTTAGTTTTAGAAAAAAGTTTCAGAATTTTCGGTTGCGTCAAATTTTTTCAATAAATTAAAGTCTCTTCGACGTCACAAATGTACGAAAGTAACAGCAGAATGGCGATTGTACCTTTGCCACCACCTGCCACAACCACAGCAACTATTAAAAAAAAAAGTTTTGACATTTTGTGTTTTGGCGGGATTTTGTCGAGTTCAGTTCGGTGACTATTTTAATTATTCGCAAATTGATTCATAGTGGATATTGTGTCTTAAAATTGGTGCAGTTTTGTGGTACAAGTGTCTACGCAACTGAACAATATGGGGGATAATGGAAATAAGCGCGATCTTGGTTGTGTGAAGCTGAGACTTTTATTGTAGTGGTCGCTACCTCGGCAAAACTTACCGAGTAAACTGTCTTGATATACTTGCTGCCAAATGCTCCAAGCAGCATTGGAATGTGATGCACCCGCATTTTAATGTAAACTGAAACAATCTACTAGAAAATCTAGAAATACTGAACTATTCAAAACATGACACTGGCAAAAATTACTTCCAAGAGGAAAGTAGATTGCCATAACAAAAATAAGAAGAAACTTTTATTTTAATAGCATGTTGTGGTTATAACAGGTGGTGGCAAAGGTAAAATCTCCATTCTGCTGTTACTTTCGTATATTTGTGAAGTCGAAGTGACTTTATTTTTTTTTATTTTTATTTATACGCAACCGAAAATTCTGAAACTTTTTTCTATTACTAAGGGAGCTTATTCCTACCTATAAAAAATATTCAGCCAAATTGTTTTTTTTTCGGACATTCCCCATTATCACTTTCACATTTGAGTTTTGTATTGTAGAGCTGTGTATTCGATAGTTCTCAATATCGTTAATAGTAGTAAAAAAGGTGTTACAGGTAGAGTGAAAATATCCTGTTTAATTTTAAACTTTGTTTTATTTTTTATTTTTTTGTTAATTGAACCAATACAGTGGGAACTCTTATTTATTTATTTTTCTGATATATTTGTTTAAATCAGTACAAACGAATACCTTTGCTTACTCACTAGCGATAATAATACAATAATCTTATAAACATCAAGTATACATAATTCACTCACACAACATCAAAGGGTTAAAGATAGTAATATAAATCATTATACTTTTTTTATAATCTTTCATAATCAAACTAAACTTTTGTGTATTGTGTCACTAAAAACATTTAATTCCTTATACATTATTACATTTTCCAATCTAACCAATACCAAATCAAGGTGTGGCAATAGAATCCAATATAATACATAATTTTACTTACAAAAGGTCATGTCTTAATCCCATCAAAGTAGGCTGATATTACTTCTTTGATCTTACCAAATTATCTATAACATAATACAAATACAGTATGAAAGCCATTTACTCAGGTTCAATAAAACAAGAGAGTGGTAAACGCAGCGCCGACTCCCGGTCCGTGGACGCGCCGTCCGGCGCTAAACGGCGCCGTGTCGTGGACGAAGCCGGTGATGACGTCAGCGAACGGACCGTCGCAGACATCGTCGCTACTATCACTGATCCCAACTACATGTGTGGCCCTGATGTAAGTAGGTTAAAATGATCCTTCTTATTGTATTAAGCCGCGAATACACCTGCAAGAACTTACACTGACAGTCTGTCACAAAGTAACTTGTGAACGCATGACAAACTGTCGCCAGTGCATTTGATATTAGTTAACTTTTGTAAGGTACTGTCTGACAGGCTGTGGGACACTTCTTGCAGAAGTTTTCTTGCAGGTGGAAACGCGGCCTTAAAAATAGTTTAATACCCCATTCTTTTTTTTCTGAAATAAAGTAGCATTTTGTGTTCCTATTAATACAATGATCCATTATCAGAATCATCAAGTAATCCTTACTTGTCTTATTTGGTAAACAATCTTCACCCAACTCTTTATTGAATCTTCTTTTTTAAAATACGACAAATGGTTTTCTACACATAGATTACGAAAGAACTTGATAATTATTCATGACAATTTAATTTAATAAGACAATATAACATAACAATTATCATAAACTGATTACTAAGGGCTGATTTTTCAATCCTTAGATATTAACCAAATATCATAAATGTCATTCTCAAAATGTGACAGTCAAATGAATGAGAAACACTTTTAATTTGGCGGTATAATACGCTATCTGACCATGCTGGGAGAGAAGCGCGAAGGTTCGCCTTAGCACTTGATCTCACTCAGCTGGTGGATCAAGCAACGCGAATACCGGATATCGCTGACCATACGCCCAACTGCCTTGACCTGCTGCTGACAACTGATCCACACAGACATTCGGTATCGGTCTCAGCTCCCCTTGGTACATCCGATCACTGTGTGGTAAAATCCGTATCGAGCCACTCGCCTCCAGATGACAGTCCTAGAGGCACGAGACGAGTTTGGCGCTACGAGTCGGCAGATTGGGACGAGATGCGTACCTTCTTTGCATCTTACCCATGGCGGCAAGTATGCTTCTCTTCAGGAGACCCCTCCTGCTCTGCTGATGTGGTTGCTGACGTGATTCGGCAGGGAATGGAATATTTCATTCCATTCTCCGACATACCGCTCGATCACAAAGCCCAACCGTGGTACAATGCAGACTGTGCTCGTGCTGAAGCCCGTAAACAGTCTGCATACCAAGTGTGGGTGCAAGCTCGCGATCGCAAGGTTCGAGTGCGAAGAGTCCGGACCAAAAAGAGAGCATTTAATTTAGCCGCAAAATCATGCAAAAGGGTGTTGCGTAAAGCTAGATTTGACCATGTCAGCCGCATAGGGGCGAAACTCGCATCCTATCCACCGGGTAGTAAGCAGTTCTGGTCCTTGTCGAAGTCGGTCGAGTCTAACTTCTGCCGTCCCACATTGCCTCCCATGCAGAAGCCCGATGGGACGCTGGCTCACTCTGCAGTTGAGAAGGCGAATCTATTTGCCACTCTGTTTGCGAGCAATTCGCGTCTGGATACTGGCTCTACGCAACCACCAACCCTACCTCGCTGTAATTCTTCGATGCAGGAGATTACATTACACAATAAAGAGGTCCGTAGAGTCCTACTTAATCTAGACGTGCATAAGGCCAGTGGCCCTGATGGCATACCAGCAAGAGTGCTGAGGTGTTGTGCGCCTGAGTTGTCTCCTGTATTGACGCGTCTGTACCGCCTTTCCCTTCAGACCAAAACCGTACCAAAGTCTTGGAAGCTTGCCAATGTGCAACCAGTACCTAAAAAAGGTAGTCGTGCCGACCCTGCCAATTACCGACCAATCGCCATCACTTCCATACTGTGTAAAGTTATGGAGAGAGTACTGAACGGCAAGCTGCTCACTTACCTAGAGGATAACGATCTCCTCAGTGATCGTCAATATGGCTTTCGCCGGGGACGATCAACTGGGGATCTTCTTGTGTATATGACGCACTGCTGGGGCGAGGCCATTGAGAAACACGGCGAAGCACTTGCTGTTTCGCTTGACATCTCAAAGGCCAAAGTCTGCTGAGCAAGCTCCCAGCGTACGGAATCCCCGCTGGCTTTTGTAGCTGGGTAGCCGACTTCTTGAGTGAACGGTCGATCAGAGTAGTCATTGACGGCTGCTCCTCTGACCTCATGGCGATTGATGCCGGAGTTCCTCAGGGGTCGGTGCTCTCTGCGACGCTTTTCCTGCTACACATCAATGACCTACTAATATCGGGCATTGTTGGGTACGCAGATGACAGTACTGTCATGGAGAGATATCTGTCCAGCGCGAAAGTCGGTAGAGATGAGGTAAAAATATTGAGAGAGGCCATGGTCGAGCGATTGAACCTGAAGTTAAGTCTCGTCTCCCAATGGGGTGATGAAAATCTCGTCAGTTTCAACGCTTCTAAAACGCAGGCGTGTCTGTTCACCGCAAAAAGGAGTCCATTCAACTTAACTCCTACTTTCCGAGGTACATCTATCCAAGTAACCGATACTCTCCAGCTTCTTGGCATGGAGTTATCTTCTGACCTTAACTTCGGCACCTCCATCGAATCCAAAGTTCAAACTGCAGCTAAGAAGCTGAGCATCCTAAATAAAGTCAAGCGGTACTTTAAGCCTGGGCAGCTTTTAACCCTTTATAAAGCTCAAGTCCGATCCTGCATGGAGTACTGTTGCCACCTTTGGGACGGCTCAGCGAAATATCAACTTGCTGCGCTGGACTCGGTGGAACGCAGAGCCAAGAGATTAATAGGCGATGAAAAACTGGTAACAGCTAAGCTTCACAGTCTGGCTCACCGCCGAAAAGTTGCTTGCCTATCGGTCTTTTATAGATTGTACTTCGGTGAGTGTGCTCAAGAGCTGCATGAGCTCATTCCACCTTCTCCTTTCTACTATCGGACATCCAGACGCACTGCGGGCTATCACCCGTTCTTGGTTGATATACCTTTTCTGCGTACCAAGCGCTACTCCACATCGTTTATAATGCGCACAGCTATGGAATGGAATTCCCTGCCGGCGTCTGTGTTTCCGAGCGCATACAACCTGACTCTATTCAAGGCCAGAGTGAATAAGCACTTTCTGGGCAAGCTCGCTCCATCGTAGGCCCTGTCTTTGCTTTTGGGCTAGACTGGGGTCAAGAGCAAACCCATTTAAGATAAAAAAAAAAAAAAAAAAAAAAAAATCTGACAGATAAAGTTTTATCTATGCATTGAAAATTCAGCCCTAAATGAGACAGAAGACAAGTAAGGATACTATACTCTTTCTATTGTCATATCAGTATGTATGTATATTTAATATGTCGCAGCTAACTGGCAAAATTGAACTTAACAATGTTAACAATACACAACTTTACTACGCAAGTCATTAAACGTTATTGAGTCAAGTAATTTTTCACCTCTCCAGCACGAAAAGGGCGCTTTTGGCGCGTAAAAACTCGCAGCAAAATCGATTTTTGCTGCGAGCGTGCGGCAATGTGCTTTTTTAATTTCTAATACCAACTTTTAAAATAATAAAGAAAAAAGAAATAAAGTGACAAGGTGACAAGGATGAGACTTGTAAAATTGATATGTGAGAAAAGGATAGATAGAGTGCTTTATGGTGTCATACATGGATTAAAAAGTAAAAAAATAAAATGCACCGATATGCCAAGGAGTTTTAAATGAGGATTTTAAAAAAAGAAGGTTGATAATTCGAAATAAGAGTATGGATGAAATGAGGTCGTATGTATGTAATAAATATAAAATAAGAAAAAATAATGAAATTTATTAACAAATTAGTGTGTTAAATAAGTAAATAAGATGGGACGTTGAAGATAGTTGTCTAATTCCAAAAGAATTAAGTGAACAAGTTTCTAATGCTGAAATTTTGCTTTTTACCAGGAAACCCACGTAAATTTTTTCTCGCTGGTAGAGGTGAAAAGTTGTATGTTTTACACGAGACCAAAATTTTGTTCTGCCCACTCACTGTGCTCAGTAGTCTATATTAGAATTACTCGCTACGCTCGTGATTCAATTCTAGACTACTTCGCTAGTTCGTGATTTAAAGTCGGCACTCGCAGCACAAATTGATTTTGGTCACTTGTATAACAAATAACTATTCCTATTAAATGGCCGAGAGTTATTCAGGCCGGTGATTAAATGGCGTCATTTTCTTATTACTGTCTTCAAAAGGAGAGAGGTACTCAATGGGGAAGGCAACTGTCAAAATGGCCCTACGTACGCTTGTTCCACGAGAACTATCAAAACAAAGGACTTTTACTTTAAAATCGTTTTATAGCTCTTAAACGATCAAATTATGTGTAATAGCCTGTAAACATGTTGGCACTTACAAAATTTCCGAAAAATCTGGATGTTAATAAAAATCTGTAAGATTAAAAACGTCTTAATTTGGCCACTTTCCATACGAATATCCGAACAACTGATAGGGTTTTGTATGGCAAGTCGAATTTTTTGTCAGTTTTTCGGAAATTTGTAGAATAAAATGTTGTTGTTTATGATATTGATAATTTACTCCTGCGAGGTTGTTAGTGTTTTACAAATAATGTATATATATGTAATCTAATATTATAAAGAGCCCACGTTTGTAAGTTTGCTACATACACCGAAAGTAAAATTTATGTTATTAAAAATAAAACCAATTTACTTTGTTTAAATGTAATTTGAAATAAATAATTGCAAAATAGAACTGTTAATTATTGAATCATTCATCTTTCACCTAAAAAAAATTATCAAAATTATCAATAAAAAATATTTTTCAAATATTTTTCATTTTCCTATAGATTTGTTCTGAACGTCTACTGTCTTAGGAACAAGTGTACGCAGCGCCATCTACAACAAGCTTTGTGTTGCCATCCCCATTCATTTTTTTTTTGTGTAAACCGATTATTTGTGATATCGCCTAGGCACTATTCCAAATGCAAGCGCCGCGCGACGAGGCGGCCAAGCTGGAGGAGCAACGCAAGATGATAGAGTTCCACGTGATCGGCAACTCGCTCACCGGCGCCGTCAACAAACAGACTATGCTATGGCTCATTGGTAAACATCACAGATATACAGTGGCGGTCACATAACGTCACGTAACTATGAAGCCATGGTTCTCCGCCGGGGATTGACCGAGCTGTGATCTGATGATGGCCATCCAGGGAGTGAATGGAGGAGATTCAGGTCGCTATACACACCCAACTGATCTGCTCAGCATTCTAAAAAGTATAAGGATAAGTTTTAAAAAAACCGCGAAATTATTTATTTATTTATTTTTATTTCATAGGAAAACATACAGTGTCTTAATAGCTTTGTTAATAATGCGTGTAGGAGTCTATGCACCATTATAAGTTTTCGCATATAACGCATTAGCATAAAAATGTATGGAAATCGCGAAACTGAAAACTCTGATTCTCTTCTTCTTATCAGTGCAGGCGGTTTCCGCAACTCGACGTCCATTGCGCCTTTTTTGCGTCAGAGGATGTTCGGCCGGATCACTCCAGCCAGCCCAGCTCAGCCAGGAACGCTCCAAGGGCTTTTACAACTCTGATTCTTATATCTCTTTAAATGCTGATCATATCAGTTGGGTGTGTATAGCAATCTGGATCTCCTCCATTCAGTCCCTGGATGGCCATCATCAGATCACAGCTAGGTCAATCCTTGGCGGAAAACCAAGGCTTTAAAGTTACCTCGTTTGTATGAAAATCGACTGGTGTCTTCAATTATGTGACCGCCAGTGTATGTGTTATAAAAAAAATCCGTAATGCCGAATATCTACCATATAGGGACCACCGAACTAAACAACTTTTACTATGGGATCAACTCTGATATCGCGAAAAAAATTGCTGTTTCCTACAAAAATTAGTAACTAAATTATCGAAATGTTTGAAACATATGTTTTTTTTTGCGATTTTTAAGTTGGTGGTCCCATAGTAAAAGTTTTTCATATTGACGCTCCGAAGAAACGGTTTTCTCATTTTTTGTTCATTAATTAACACCATGTATAACGTTACACCCGTGGAACACCGAGCAATTCCCAATGCATTTAATCTTCGAAAATGTAAACTGTATTACAGGTCTTCACAATGTGTTCTCACACCAACTACCGGAAATGACGAAAGAATACATATCGCAGTTAGTATTTGATCCGTAAGTATATCAATCTAGTAAACAAATCTAGATCCTTGTTACGTAACGTTATTTAAAACTTAGAATACTTTAATCTCTCTCAGAAAACACAAAACGCTGGCGCTTATCAAAGAAGGGAGACCTATTGGCGGTATTTGCTTTAGGACTTTTAATTCACAGGTAATTCTAGTTTATTATTAAAGTGTACATTCAAAATATCTGACGATTTTAAGTAGAATTATTATAATAGCTATAGGCAATTTAGTTAAGAAATCTTCTTTCTTATTATTAAGCATTATCGTTCCTGCTCCCATAGCATGACCGACGAAACACGATATATATCGCGTGATATAGCGTTTTATCAACCCAACTGTCAAAATCTATTGTCTTTTGACAGTTAAACATGATAAATCGCTATATCATATCGTGTTTCGGTGGGGGGCTGATAAGAAATACTTGCTGTAAGGAAAAAACTTTTCTTCTATCAATATTCTGCTAAACGTCCTACATAAACCGTGTTATTACAAAAGATTTTTTAACACTGATTAACTTAAACACCTGTTTTAATGTGACGCTATCTCTTTCAAACAATATTGTCGAAAAAGTGACGTATCATATTTAAATAATGTCTAAGTTAAACAGGTGTTTAAAAATCTTTTGTAATAACACGGTTTATGTAGGACCTTTCTTGACGGGAATTAATTAATTGGGTGACTGGAAATAATTAAAGGCGACTGTTAATGGGATACTTAAATACTTAACCTGGCAGCGGCATATTTTTTGGGCGACAAAAAAACTAAACGGGCGACAAACTGTGGATTACAAAATATACGTAAAACGGACGACTACATGTGGAAGATAAATAATTTAAATGAGTGACGAAAATACTGAGTGGGCGACTATTACACCAAGTAAAGCTGATTTAAGCTGCCCAACATAGTATTTTTGTCATCTCGATAACAGTCACTTTTTTTAATTTAAATTAAATTTATGCCAAGCTTTAAATGTTTTTGTGCCCTAAGCAGCGAACTAAAATCTATGGAATAAGCATTCTGCTCAAAAAATGGCACCACATGAAAAGTACAACTAAGTGGATTGATCTAAAAATGCTGGCATTTAACTATGCTGCACAAAGCGTCTGAACACTGGTTGCTTATTAGCGAGCATAATTTGTATACTCATAGATATTTTCTATACTTAAACGAAAAAATAAGATACGTTTTTCTGCATCTTTTTACTGCCTTCTTTGCATCTTTTACGCCATTTGACTATAAAGGACGTCATTTCTAATAAATTCTCCCTTTCTATCTTTTCTCTACAATATAAACTCCAATTTATTGAAAAGAACACTAACGTCAGTCACCGGGTGTGTAGCTGGCCCGACTAAAGCTGAGCGGGTTGTACTTTTTCGGTCCCGTGGTGCCATTTTTTAAGCAATATTTGTTTGCAATTACACTTCCATAGATTTTATTTCGCTGGCCCTAAGGTTGTCGCCCAAATAGTAATTTGGTCGCCCGTTCCGAATAACTAGTTACTCAATTTGTATTTTAAAGTCACCCATTTTCAACATTTGTAGTTGCCCTCAGTCGGTCGCCCACTTAGTATTTCAGTACGCCTTATTCAGTATTTTTGATACCCAAAATGGGAATTTATTGTTACCCGATAAAATACTACCCATTTTGGCATTTTTGACAATATTGTTTGAAAGAGACCCTCGAGACAGCATCACATTTGAACAGTGTTTAACTTAAACTGGTGTTTAAAAATCTTTTGTAATAACACCGATGAAATTTTCTAATTTGCTGAATCTAATAAGCTCTAGAATGTCAAAATTCACTGCCAGCTCGTATTATCAATCTTATGTTCAACATAATATGATATATTTTACTTTGTTTGCCATTTTGCAGGGTTTCAGTGAGATAGTATTTTGTGCGGTGACGTCGAACGAGCAGGTGAAGGGCTACGGGACGCACCTGATGAACCACCTCAAGGACTTCCACATCAGAAACAACATACTGCACTTCCTTACTTTCGCCGATGAATTTGCTATAGGTGAGACACATCACAAATGTGGCTTTAACACTTTTCTATACAGATTTACTAATAAGTTAAGTACTTGTTTTATTACTCGTATTACTACACTCGCGATAAAAGTATGGAATCACAGGCCTATTTTCATACAAACGAGGTAACTTTGAAGCCTTGGTTCTCCGCTAAGGATTGACCTAGCTGTGATCTGATGATGGCTATCCAGGGAGTAAATAGAGGAGATTCAGATCACTATACACACCCAACTGATCTGATCAGCATTCTAAGAGATATAAGGATCAGAGTTCACAGTTTCAGGATTTTCATACATTTTTATGCTCGCGGTTTTTTTAAACATATCCTAATATCTCACAGCACGCTGATCATATTAGTTGAAAGTTTAAAGCGATCTGAATCTCCTCCATTCACTCCCTGGATAGTTCATCAGATCACAGTTAGGTCAATCCTTAGCGGAGAAAGGCTTCAAAGTTACCTCGTTTGTATGAAAATAGGCCCATGATTCCATACTTTTGCTCGCGAGTGTACTATACAACGTGTTAAGAAAAATCCCTAAACCCGAATATAGTAGATAGGGACCATCAAACTGGTGAACATCTTTTACTATGGGACCAACTCTGAAATCGCAAATTTCCATACATTTTAAAATTTTCGTTATTAATTTTTGTATGAAACAGGCGAAACAGCTGACTTTTTTTCGCGATTTCAGAGTTGATCCCAAAGTAAAGGTTGTTCAGATTGGTGGGCCCTATCTAGTATCTACCATATTCGGGGTTTTTCTGGAAAGATAAGTCATTATGCAATAAGTAAGCCTACTTTAACACATAATGGACACGTATTATCGCACCTCATTTCGTACGACATATTATGTCGTACGAAATGAGGTTCATTTTAAAACTTTATCATAGGATGCAAGTTACAGCAAAATAGATCTTATGTACAGGTAATGCAGTTCATTTTAACATATTCGTAAAAATACTTCAAGAAGCAAGGCTTCAGCAAGGATATTAAGGCTAAATTTAATTTATGTTTTAGTAAAATTGGCCATATGGCAAAAAAGGTTCAATTAATAAAACATTCTCATTGAATGCAAGTCACAGTAAAATTGTCCGTATTTGTAGATAATACAGTTCATTTTAACTCCTCGTAAGGTACTTCATAAAGCAGGGTTTCAGCAACATTTAACTGCCGAGCGTGGTGTACCAGGGCTGATTTAATTTATGTTTTAGTAAAATTGTCCATTATATCATACAAAATAAAGCTCAATTTAAAAAATCAGAAGGGGGTGCAAATTACAGTAAAATAGTCCGTATGTGGGTAATGCAGTTAATTTTTAACACCTCGTATGGTATTTCAATGTTTAAGACGCGCCGGACTACAGCTGGGCCACAAAAAAAAGTTGGAAATCTGACTTTTTGACTATGCCGTGATGAAGACGATAGTTTGTCGGAATTTGTCGCCAAAAACCAGAATTTGTCGGGCTTGCGTTTAGGAGATACGTGTGGCGCAGCTGTAAAGACATCTCTACAGCTGAGCCACACAGATCTCGAAAACGGAAGGTCGTAGCGATAATCTGATTACTCGTGTATGCAGCCGTTAATTTGTCGGATTTTGTCACCAAGAACCAGATTTTGTCGGTCTTTCGTTTAGGAGATATGTGAGGATACGCTGTGGAGACTTTTATACCTGGATCTTGAGAAAGGAAGGTCGTAGCGAAAATCTGATTACTCGTATGTGTAGCCGGTAGTTTGTCGGATTTTGTCACCAAGAACCTCGATCTTGCGTTTAGAAGATATGTGAGGATACGCTTACGACCTTTCGTTCTCGAGATCCAGGTAAAAGGGTATCCACAGCGCATCCTCACATATCTCCTAAACGCAAGATCGACAAACTCTGATTCTTGGTGACAAATTCCGACAAACTAACGGCTACACATACGAGTAATCAAATTTTCGCTACGACCTTCCGTTTGCGAGATCTGTGTGGCGCAGCTGTAAAGACGTCTCTACAGCTGCGCCACACAGATCTCCTAAACGCAAGGCCGACAAACTGTGGTTTTTGTGCGACAAATTCCGACAAACTATCGTCTTCATCATGGCATAGTCAAAAAGTCAGATTTCCAACTTTTTTTTGTGGCCCAGCTGTAGTCCGGCACGTATGTTTCAGTAAAATTTAACATTATGTCGTACAAAGTAAGGTTCAAATTAAAACATTCTCATTGGGTGCAAGTTACAGTAAAATAGTCCGTATTTGTAGGTAATACAATTAATTTTAACACCTCGTAGGGTACTTCAAGAAGCAGGGCTTCAGTAAGGACATAAAGCTGCCGCGCGCGATGTACCAGGGCTACATCAAGGACTACGAGGGCGCCACGCTGATGCACTGCGAGCTCAACCCACGGATCGTGTATACACAGTTCACTTCCGTCATACGCCGCCAGAAGGAGGTATGTATAATATTTATATTTTTTACTAGCTGCCGCCCGCGACTTCGTCTGCGTGGAAAGTTTTTTTGCTATCCCTCGGGAACAATACTTTTTTTCGGGATGAATGGTACCCTATGTCCTTCTCTGTACCCCTGACAACGTGTATGCAAAATTTCATGAGGATCGGTTCAGTTGTTGAGACGTGAAGGCGTAACAAACAAACAAACAAACTGACTTTCGCATTTATAATATTAGTAAGGATTTTTATTTTCATTGGAAAACATACAGTATTTATAACTAATTATAACTAAATATGATACAAATATACTAATTTAATTTGTTTTCGCATATAAACATCGAGAAGCTTATTTGTATTCACAAAGTATAGATTTTGATATACATTTTTGAATAGGAAGAAATAGTTTTGGCATAGTTAAAAAAATGCTATTATACTAAGAAAACAGCAACAAAAAAATGGCTAACAAAATAAAAGAGGATATGTTAGATAGAGTACTGTTGAAGCACCATATATTCAGCGAAAAGGGAAGTACTTCCACCGACAGGTGTCTGTTCGGGGACTAGGGTCCAACAACTGTTGAATATTGTAATTTGTATTTATGCGAAGCGAAAAATATTTAATTCGCTCCATTTTTACATAAATATACTTTTAGTCTTTGGAACCTATATTAACTTTTGAGGGAGTGTTCTACCAATGAAACTTATTCCTAGACATATTCCCACTGATAAGTTCAAATAACGACAAAATATTCATAAGGTATTCTAATTCAATAGTTGGACGCCTTATTATATCAGTATGAGAGGGTCGAGTATTTTTGTCGTTTTACGACCTGTCTTTTAAAAAAGAATGAACCCCTCTTAAGGAGCTAATAAACATTATTGCTATCAAAAGGTTAATTTATATACCTGATGATTTTTCTGTTTATATTGTTGATTTTCTTCATTCTATATTTTCGTCTAAAACACGAAAAGAAAATAAACTGGTCTATTAAAAGAGTCCGTACACATTTTGCCATTGACTACCGCTCTCTCGCTCGTACATTTCATGTTTCCTCAAGATTTCTTAAATTTGAGTGCGTAATTGAAAAATGTGTCTCGGCCAATTTTCGCAATATAAGATTACGGACATTTCGATATATATTTCAGTGTCGAGTTGCTGAAGTACAAAAAGGTGTCGTTTTTGCCAGTTCAAATAACTGTTAGAAACGACAACATTTTTGTACTTTAGCTACACTGAAATATATTTTAAAATGTCCGTAATCTTATATTGCGAAAAGTGGCCGAGACACATTTTTCAATCACGCACTCAGATTTAAGAAATCTTGAGAAAGCATGAAATGAGCGAGCGAGAGAGCGGCAGTCAGCGGTAAAATGTGCTCTTAATAAATAGACGAAAAACAAAGAAATTGCTAACTAGGAATAGGAAATAATATTAGCATGGATCATGAAGTGCTATTTCTGTTTCAGATTGTAAAGAAGCTTATCGACATGCGCCAAAAAGAAGTCAGAAAAATTCATCCGGGCCTCACTTGTTTTAAAGACGGGGTATGTTATAATTTTAATAAAAGTTTTCTTGTCAGCTAAAAAAAATCAGGAACGGGTGCTAGGAAAATGTAAACGATTCAAAAGCGTTTAATTGTTAAGTTTATTTTATTAAAGATATTTTGATTTTGATCAAACTTTTATTCCATGTTTACCCAGCACTTTGGTCTGTACAAATCCAATATTAGAGTAGTTAACGCGTTTTTTTCTTGTTATTTGTTGGCGTAGCGGTAGTATCCCCGTATCAATAATTAGCGTTTGCTTCAGCTTGGGCGAAAATGCTTTCGTTTGTCTGTCCGTCTATTCTTCTCTACACAGGTCGTATTCCTTAACCGATACTCGTGAAACTTTGTAAGCAGGTTCGATAATTATATAGAATTTATTGTCGAGCCAGTTTTTTGAAATTTTTAAAAATAAATAAATAAATGCTTGGACAATTTCACACAGCGCCATCTAGCCCCAAACTAAGCAAAGCTTGTAATATGGGTATTTTGGATACATATATACTTATTTTATTTTATTATACATAGTACCTAACACTAACACGCAGACTCGTCACAGAAATTAAAATTCATCAAAATAGCGGAGATATGTTAAAGCGAGTTCTACAGCTCACAGAGCCACTAGTAGTTTACTGCCGTACGAATAAACGAAAAATAAGTTTATACCTAGTTTAACCAAAAATATTGCTTAGCAATATTACTCCTTACGTTTGACGTCTCATAGCATCATATTCTGAAACAAACTTTTTGGTTACTCTAGGCTCGTATTACAGAACGAGACTCAAGTCTTGATCTCTACTTAAAACTAGTTTTAAGTCGAGTATTCATTCTAGAACTGTGCTTGAGCAGAGATTCAACAAACTAAACTTAAACTTAGATCATGCTAATTTTAAAACGATGATTGAGTACGCGACTCAGATTAAAGCTTATTTTAGAACGATGCTTGACTTAGGTTAGGTTTATGTTTTTACTAGTGTACCCTGATTGAATTTAGGGGGAGGGGTGGATGGGAGGGAGAGAGGGGACCTCACCTCACCAAAGCATTTTGTGCGGCAATGCACAGTTTTTGTTTAAACAAATTTTGAAATTTTACTAAACCTAACCGCAAAATGTATGAAAAAGTCATTTAAGGCCCTCCTTCTAAGTGAGGGGAAAGAATAGAGCAGAGAGGGGGGACTCCCTTCAAAAGCTTTGAGGGGTACTTATTAGTTAAAAATGATATTTTGTGTTGTCTGTTAAAAAACACGAAAATTTAATTTCTATTCCAACCTATCACATCACTTAACAAACTTAAGGGGGATGGGAGAGTCCCCCTCTCTTTTCTACTCTTTTTCCCCACACTAAATGTTTTTTTAGTTTTTATACATTTAGAGGCTAGGTTTGGTCAAATTTCAAAATTCATTTAAAAATAATCAAAATGCTTTGATAAGGGGCATGTGGGCTCTCCTAACCATCCGCTCCCTTAAATTCGACCTTAACTAATGTAAATATGAGCCCAAATCAATGCTCGAGCGTGGTCTCGACCTACGTAAACAGAGATCAAATTCTTTCTAAGCAGAGATTTTAGTTCTAAAATTAGTCGAGAATTGCTCGAGTATCGTTTTAAAATTAGCATGATCTGAGTTGAGTTTAGTTTGTTTAATTTGTGAGGTCGAGTTCATCATATTCCGTTTTACGAAAAATTTACTGCAGTGACAAAACCACCCATTATAATCTTCTCAATATTCCTATAATTCTAAGCGCAAGTACCTTATTTATTAAAATTAACGTTTCATTGGCCAATGTTACTCATAAAAATATCACGTTGCGACGCAACATTTACTTGGCCAAATTATGCGTAAAAATGAAACTCATTCTGCTAAAAACAAATTTCGTAATAGGAAACAGACTATAACCATAGATAGTCGCAAATCTCTATTTAAGTAGAGATCAGCTGAGTCTAGACTCAAGCATAGTTTTGGAATCAACAGGGTGCTTGAGACTAGATTCAGTAATTAAGTAGAGATCAGGTGATTAGAGTTCAAGCTGCGCTTGAGTCTCATTCTATAATACGAGCCTAAGTATAAACTTAAAGTCTCTGTTCACTACACCGTGTCATACCATGACCGTGCTAGGAACGTATCAGACACGAAAAGCATCGCGATAATGTATCGTCGATCCGTTTCAATGGGCATAGTAGAACGCTACTATGCCCACTGAAACGGATCGACGGCGTTCAGTGTACGTATGGAACCCTTAAGGTATGATTCCGATCTCAGCAGTAAGCAGCAGTGCTACCGTAACAGTGCGCTCCAAGTTGAACCGTAATGTTATGATTAAAAGGCTCAATTTGAAGTGAGCGGAGAAGTGTAGTGACCGCATAGCTATGCAGTCGCGCGCGACACTTCTCCGGTCACTTCAAATTGAGCCGTCTTTCAAAACATTACGATTTAATTTGGAGTGCACTGCTGCTTGCTGCCGAGATCGGACTCGTACCTTTATGTTGCCCGTATCCAACATCCAAAACCGTTTCATTTTGCTTTTATATCGGTCATCATACGCGGTTACAATCCGTATAATTTTTATTTTTATTTATTAGGTATACCAACAAAGTACATGCAGAAACAATCTTAAAACATACGTTTGCTATCTTTGGCCTTTGCATGAGCTTAATAACAGGTACACACAGCATTCAATTTTTATAACGTGCAACACATTCAAAACGGTATCTACCTACTACGTCGCGTGTCATGCACAGAGCGTATCAGCACCGGCAAAACATTTTCGTCGACATTTGTTGACGCTCCGTGCATGGCACGCTACCTGCATGGCCGGTGACGGAACGGCCTAGTGGGAATAGTGTCATACTTTTCTATACAAAGATATTTTTTTTGTTTGATACGTTCTTAGCACGGTCATGGTGTAGTGCAGGGGTGCCAAACTGATTTTTTTAAAGGGCCATTTATAAGTTAAAAGCGTCTTAGCGGGCCAGACTCAAATTTAATAGTTATCTTGAGCTTGAGGATCCAGATACCTGAGGTCTCATATTTTATTATCTTACAATACGTAGTGGCATCGAATGCCGTCTAAAATCTTCACTGGACAGAGTCTGGTTGCGGACCGTTATTTTGACATCCCTGGTGTAGTAGGTAGAGACCTTTATTCTTCGTTTATTTGTACGGCAGTTAATGTTTTGCGTGCATCGTTGTAGGTGCGCAGTATCCCCGTGGAGTGCATCCCGGGGCTGCGCGAGACGGGGTGGCGGGCGGCGCCGCGCGCGCCCGCGCTGGAGCCCGACGCCGACGCCGACCTGCCCGCGCTGCGCACGCTGCTGCATCAGGTACGTGCCTCTGTAGAGTGCATCCCGGGGCAGCGGGCGGCGCCGCGCGCGCCCGCGCTGGAGCCCGACGCCGACGCCGACCTGCCCGCGCTGCGCACGCTGCTGCATCAGGTACGTGCCTCTGTAGAGTGCATCCCGGGGCAGCGGGCGGCGCCGCGCGCGCCCGCGCTGGAGCCCGACGCCGACGCCGACCTGCCCGCGCTGCGCACGCTGCTGCATCAGGTACGTGCCTCTGTAGAGTGCATCCCGGGGCAGCGGGCGGCGCCGCGCGCGCCCGCGCTGGAGCCCGACGCCGACGCCGACCTGCCCGCGCTGCGCACGCTGCTGCATCAGGTACGTGCCTCTGTAGAGTGCATCCCGGGGCAGCGGGCGGCGCCGCGCGCGCCCGCGCTGGAGCCCGACGCCGACGCCGACCTGCCCGCGCTGCGCACGCTGCTGCATCAGGTACGTGCCTCTGTAGAGTGCATCCCGGGGCAGCGGGCGGCGCCGCGCGCGCCCGCGCTGGAGCCCGACGCCGACGCCGACCTGCCCGCGCTGCGCACGCTGCTGCATCAGGTACGTGCCTCTGTAGAGTGCATCCCGGGGCAGCGGGCGGCGCCGCGCGCGCCCGCGCTGGAGCCCGACGCCGACGCCGACCTGCCCGCGCTGCGCACGCTGCTGCATCAGGTACGTGCCTCTGTAGAGTGCATCCCGGGGCAGCGGGCGGCGCCGCGCGCGCCCGCGCTGGAGCCCGACGCCGACGCCGACCTGCCCGCGCTGCGCACGCTGCTGCATCAGGTACGTGCCTCTGTAGAGTGCATCCCGGGGCAGCGGGCGGCGCCGCGCGCGCCCGCGCTGGAGCCCGACGCCGACGCCGACCTGCCCGCGCTGCGCACGCTGCTGCATCAGGTACGTGCCTCTGTAGAGTGCATCCCGGGGCAGCGGGCGGCGCCGCGCGCGCCCGCGCTGGAGCCCGACGCCGACGCCGACCTGCCCGCGCTGCGCACGCTGCTGCATCAGGTACGTGCCTCTGTAGAGTGCATCCCGGGGCAGCGGGCGGCGCCGCGCGCGCCCGCGCTGGAGCCCGACGCCGACGCCGACCTGCCCGCGCTGCGCACGCTGCTGCATCAGGTACGTGCCTCTGTAGAGTGCATCCCGGGGCAGCGGGCGGCGCCGCGCGCGCCCGCGCTGGAGCCCGACGCCGACGCCGACCTGCCCGCGCTGCGCACGCTGCTGCATCAGGTACGTGCCTCTGTAGAGTGCATCCCGGGGCAGCGGGCGGCGCCGCGCGCGCCCGCGCTGGAGCCCGACGCCGACGCCGACCTGCCCGCGCTGCGCACGCTGCTGCATCAGGTACGTGCCTCTGTAGAGTGCATCCCGGGGCAGCGGGCGGCGCCGCGCGCGCCCGCGCTGGAGCCCGACGCCGACGCCGACCTGCCCGCGCTGCGCACGCTGCTGCATCAGGTACGTGCCTCTGTAGAGTGCATCCCGGGGCAGCGGGCGGCGCCGCGCGCGCCCGCGCTGGAGCCCGACGCCGACGCCGACCTGCCCGCGCTGCGCACGCTGCTGCATCAGGTACGTGCCTCTGTAGAGTGCATCCCGGGGCAGCGGGCGGCGCCGCGCGCGCCCGCGCTGGAGCCCGACGCCGACGCCGACCTGCCCGCGCTGCGCACGCTGCTGCATCAGGTACGTGCCTCTGTAGAGTGCATCCCGGGGCAGCGGGCGGCGCCGCGCGCGCCCGCGCTGGAGCCCGACGCCGACGCCGACCTGCCCGCGCTGCGCACGCTGCTGCATCAGGTACGTGCCTCTGTAGAGTGCATCCCGGGGCAGCGGGCGGCGCCGCGCGCGCCCGCGCTGGAGCCCGACGCCGACGCCGACCTGCCCGCGCTGCGCACGCTGCTGCATCAGGTACGTGCCTCTGTAGAGTGCATCCCGGGGCAGCGGGCGGCGCCGCGCGCGCCCGCGCTGGAGCCCGACGCCGACGCCGACCTGCCCGCGCTGCGCACGCTGCTGCATCAGGTACGTGCCTCTGTAGAGTGCATCCCGGGGCAGCGGGCGGCGCCGCGCGCGCCCGCGCTGGAGCCCGACGCCGACGCCGACCTGCCCGCGCTGCGCACGCTGCTGCATCAGGTACGTACTAAGAGGGCTGAGGCGTCTACAAATCTAAAACACTTGTACTTTTTCTTTTATACGTTTATTTTCCACGAATCACAATGTGGCTGTTTTCGGCATCAGTGCATGTTCTAGAATGATGCCCCGAAACAACACAGAAGCGGTGATCGGCTGTTCAAATATTCAAATACGAAATATTTTTCGTCTGTACCTTTTTAACCACACGGTCAATGCAAGAAGTTTTCATGCGACGCCAGCCAGGGCGTCACAGTACCTCTGTAGAGTGCATCCCGGGGCAGACAGGGTGGCGACCTTTTCTTTTTTTTGTATGCCGGGGAAAAACGCATTTACGCGCTTCCCTTCCCGTTGGTGACCGGGAAGGGGGCATGTGGGACTCGCCAGGAGGGGACCGCAACATTCAACGTTGCGACTCCCTCCACGACTGCCTCCCGTAATTCCACCAGGTCAAAGCCCGGTGGAATCCCGGGAGGAGGGAATACCCACTAAAAAACCCCGGCACCTGCCCTCTCGCCACCGATCGGTCTTACGGGGGTCCATGGGTGGTAATCACCCCAACTGACCCGGTGGCTCGCCCGGCTGTCCGGGCCTCCTCGCGGTTGGGAGATGGCCGGGCAAGTTTGGCCATCTCCCCAGACGGTCGGGGACAGTGCAATGCCGGTGGTGGATCACCTTCCACCGCCGGCGTGGTCCCCGTTATAGCGGAACGAGGTGCGCAAAGCGCCTCCTCCTTACGCCCACCCGCCTGCGTCGGAGGCGGTTCGCATGAGCCTCCTCTTCGCGAACCCGCTCCGATGCCTCCTTCTGCAGGATAACCTCCTCGCAGAAGGAGACTACCGCCTCCCAGGATCTCTCGGTGGCCAGCATGGCCTGTACCATGAGACGGGGTGGCGACCTGCCCGCGCTGCGCACGCTGCTGCATCAAGTACGTATCGGTGACCCTCTGTAGCAGCCATTCTCAAAGTGTGCTTCGCGGAACCCTAGGGCTTCGCAAAGCCTCTGTAGGGGCTCCCCGAAAATACTGATCAACATCAAACAAAATTACTAAAGGGGTATAAATTATAAAGTTGCGGAGTTAAATACAACCTATCTAAATTATATTGTACTGTATTTCTAAATAAACGAATAGTAGTGGAATGTAAAATATGAGAGCGCGATGCGTCCGGGTGATTACAGCCAGGAGACAACAGTTTTATTTCAATTTAAGAGTACAAAATTAGTGGAGGATGAAACTGACTATAAAATGTGCTGCGCGGCCGTTTTTTTACAATAGACAGAGCAAGATCACAAAATAAATGGAAGAAAATGACTATTTGTTGCGTTGCGCGGTCGTTTCTTTCACTGACAGGCATAAACAAAATTATAAAATAAGAAATGCGCGGCTGCAACAGTGAGAGTGCAAGATGTGTTGCTGTCTTGCTAAATGTAGGTAGGTATTGTTCACTGATATTTTGTGGTGTGCATGTGCATATTTTTTTGCGGGCGGGCGGGCGGCGCATCTTGCCTATATTGTTTGCAGAAGTAAGCTACATAATACACGGGTCGAAAATGGTCAGTGAAGTCAATAAAAGTCAGTTTTTTTTGGCTTCGGTCAGTAAAAGTCAGTTTTTTCAAAAAATGGTCAGTAAAGTCAGTTTTTTAGCTACTTACGTTCATTTTTATACCTTTTTTAGAGTTCCGTACCAAAATGGTAAAAAAGGAACCCTTATGGTGTGACTCAGTCTGTGTGTCTGTCTGTCACAGTTGGATATCTCGAGAACTACTAACGGTATCAACTTGAATAGTTTGAGATGATATTTACCCAACTATTTTGCAAATAAGAAATAAATAAAAAAATAAATATAAAAAAATAATATAAAAACATATAAATTGGAAAGCCCATGTACAAAAAATTTAATCAAAATTATCTAGTTTCACTTATGCTCTATGCGAGGTAAAAAAGACAACCGACATACAAACAGCAATAGTTACATACTACGCATATGCACATGCTTGGCTATGCTACGGAGTTGTGTTGTGGGGTAACAGTACCGACGCGACATCACTGTTTACCGCTCAAAAAAGGTTGATCCGTATCATAGCCAACATCGAGAACAATGAAAGCTGTAAACCTTATTTTCTAAAATACCAGATACTTACTTTGCCATGCTTGTATATACTGGAAATATGTAAATTCGTACGCAAACATAGAGAATTTTACACAAGGCTACAAGATATACCTTCAAAGTATTCATTGCGACGATGCAAAAATAAATTGATAATACCCACTTGCAGATTAAAACTTACCTCTTCAAGTACATTCCACTCATCAATTAAAATTTATAATAAATTACCCGAAACACTAATAAATGAAAATAATGACGTAATATTTATAAGAAAATTAAAACAGCTTCTGATTAATAAATGTTACTATGATATAAACGAATATTTAGATGAAAACAATTTAAATCTATTTTAATCAACAAAACAATATTTTTTTTTTCAATAGCATGTTAAAATTGATAAACTTAAAGTCTCCATTACCTATCTAATTCTTATGTTATTATTATAAGACCTCTAAATAGAATAGCGCTTCCTCTCTTCTTACACCTGATTGCTTGCCCGACGGGGTCCATACTGATCTAACTTTAATTTATACCACCTATGTATGATACTATGGAATGCAATAAACGTTATGAGTATGAGTATAAATATCTTTTTTACAACAGGGACTGAAAAGGGGTCTTAAAAATTTGAAGTGGAGCTACTAGGGCATGTGGGGTATCATATGAAAGAGCGCCGTTTGCACGTTTTCAATCATTTTTGTTTTAGACCGCATAGTTTTTGATTTATAATGAAAAATGTAAAAAAATACCGTTCCCCCCCTTTATCGCCGAAGTTTGCAATAAGAAAAATCTGAAATAATTCTATGTGATAGCAGTTTATATAAAGATTACAGGAAAAATAAAACGATGTCTCAATATAGCACACTTTTTAAAGTTAACATTAGTTCCACTATCGGTCAAGAGATGGCGCTGACCTAAAACTGCAATACTAATTTTATTATTCTACTCTTCAGTGTGGTTTAATGGTGCAATTATGATGGTACGGAACCCTCGGTGCGCGAGTCCGACTCGCTCTTGACCGGTTTTTTTTATTATTACCGTTTGTTTTTACTCTTGCCTGTACAGGCAAGAGTACAAGATTAGTGGATAAAACTCACTAAAAATCGCGCTGCGCGGCCGATTGTTTTTACTATAGACAGGCAAGAGTACAATATTAGTGAATGAACCTGACTAAAAATCGCGCTGCGCGGCTTTTTTTTTACTATAGACAGGCAAGAGTACAAGATTACTTGATGAAACTAACTAAAAATCGCGGGCCGTTTTTTACTACAAACAGGCAAGAAGTACAAGATTTGTGGATGAAATTGTCTAAAAATCGCGCTAAGCAGCCGTTATTACAAAAGGCAGGCAAGATTACAAGATTAATAGATGAATCTGACAATAAATTTTGGTCTAGGGTTGCCACTATTCAGTGTATTCATCATAAACAAAAAACTTTTTTTTTTCAAAAAGTGGTGATTATCTCTAGTTATAATAATTTTCCGGGGTTGTGTGTTGTACGCATGGTACCTCATCTAACATATTCGGCTTTATAAGGCTATTTATTGCCTGTTTAAGAGAACCATTTAATGGCAGGTCGATTTTTTCTAGTACTTTAGAATTATGTATATATAAAAATAACATTGTTAATGCTAAAAATCTCAATAAATAATCGTTAACTCTGTCAAACTGTCATAAACCTCTCTTTTTATACTCACTAATACGCATTTAAGCATAGAAATCAAGTCAGTAATAGGTCAGTATTTTTGAGTCTTACTGTCAGTAAATTCAGTATTTTTGACTCTGCAAGCAGTTTCGACCCCTGATAATATACACTGTACATTAAGGGCAGGTACCTTAACCGTTATAGTTACAGGAAAACGTTCCTGGGAGACCATCCATAACTTTTTGAGATATTCTGAACTGCGCTAAGTCACAACACCGACTTCACACGCAGGGTCTTTTACAGCGAACTAAAGCTATGGAATAAGCATTCTGCTCAAAAAATGGCACCACACGAAAAGTACAACTAAGTGGATAGAGCCAAAAATGCTGGCATTTTATTATGCAGCACAAAGCGGCTGAACACTGGTTGCTTATTAGCGACTGTAATTTGTATACTTATAGATCTTTTCTATACTTAAACGACAAAATAAGATACGTTATTTCTGCATTTTTTTACTGCCTTATTTGCATTTTTGACTATAATTATGTCATTTCTAATAAACTCTCCCTTTCTATCTTTTCTCTACAATATAAACTGCAATTATAATATAACGTCAGTCACCGGGTGCGTGGCTGGCCCGATTAAAGCTGAGCGGGTTGTACTTTTTCGGCCGTGGTGCCATTTTTTAAGCAATATTTGTTTGCAATTACACTTCTATAGATTTTAGTTCGCTGGTCTTTTATAACATTAGATCAAAAAAAGTACATAGTTTCTCGACTCAAATTTCAGTTGGCCTTAAATAGCATTTTGATCACAGTAAGAAATAGGATCGTTGGCAATAAAAAATATTTCGAGTTGATTTATCGTTTTTCCGTACAAAATGTAGGGGAAAAGTTTTTGGCGATTTCTGTCGTTTCTAGTACATACTCATACCTTAAATGGTCCCATAGAGTCTTTTGATCCCAACATAAAATAGGATCGATTGGCATAAATATTTTTTTTTGGTATTTTAGCATTTTTTTTTTTTTGCTAAATATACCTTTTTTTTTCAGAATCTGTGAATGCAGTTCAAAATATCTCAAAAAGTTATGGAAGGTCTCCCAGGAACGTTTTCCTGTAACTATAACGCTATAACGGTTAAGTACTATAAAAATAATTGCCCTTAATGTTCCGTCTCAAAAATCCACCCTGTATTTCTTTTTCCACAATGGTTTGGAATATCCGCCAAGTGACGCCTGATTTGATCAAATGAGTCATATTATTTAACAGACTCTTTCTCCATTGTAGGAAACCACTTGAAAGAATGGCGTCGATATAACGGTACAGACATTTATTTACTACTAGCTGACCCGACAGACGTTGTCCTGTCTTAGTTATGAATTTTGAATTCGAATTGGTATAATCTGGGTATAATTAATGAAAAGTTGGGTTCAGAGATATTAGTAGATACCGTTCCCGTTCCCTTTCCCGTTTACTTTATAACCCATCAGCTTTATAACCAAGTAAACACCAAGTATATATCACTTGCTATGTTAGTAACGTGTATGTAGTCTATTCACTTAATATTAGGCGTGATAGCTCTGAACTACCTACCCGTGATGAGCAAGAAGAAATTCAGTTTTCTTAGATCCTTTTTGTAAGAAATAATCAAAGACTTGTATACAACATAAAAGTCTTTGGAAATAATTAATTAATTATTTTACATGTATTTAATCAATAAAATAACTCCGACCGAAGCATCTGTTTTAAACTACGACATTCAGTTTTTTTACATCCTCTTTGACGATATTTGCAGCACGCATTCTTTCAATTCTATGTCAAACGTCATAAGGTTACATTAAAAAAGTTTATATTGTCCAAATTAATTATTCTTATTTTTAGTTTTTTTAAGTCATAACATAAGGATACATTAAAAAAGTTTTTATGTCCAAAATAATTTTATATGGTGGTTAAGTATTCTTAATTTTTCTAATTTTCCGCGCAATTTTCTTATCCCGGTCAAAGGTTCTCTAGGAATTTTCCGAATTCCTAGGGGATCCGCGTCTGTGGCAGCCACTCCTATACAAAGTAGAAGGCACAGATGCATAACTGATTTGGTATTAAAATTGAAATGTACTGTCGAGTTCAACAATAACGGGTGTAACAAGACCCTCAACGAAGCCGAAGTCCACGCATTTCGCCCATTACCAGGATCATTTTTGTCTTTTAGACTGTACCTGGGAAACCAATAGCCACGAAGTTATTGAAGGTCAAAGTCAATTTTTTTTTTCAAAATCATTATGAAAACTTATTTTAATCGTTATTTCCTAATTTTTGTCTATAGAAACTTTATCTAAATTTTATGTATTTCGTAACAAAAAATGGCTTCAAAACGTCATCACTCAATGTATTTCATGAGCACGCACATGAACGTTGCCTTTCAACTCGGCCGCACGCAGCTGTGTAGCATACACTCGCAGGCGCGGCCTGTTGTACGCGTTACATTGCGTGGTAATGTATGCAATGCTATTTTATACACCAAAAATTAAAATCGTTTCCCAGCAGTGGCGAAGGGTCCAAACAAGCCGATTCCCATCGGCTTACCTTTTAGAAAGCCCACCCCACCTATCCACTATGCAGATCATTACATTTTTGTAGAACAGCTTACCTTCGCCATAATTACGGCTTGCCTTTGACATAATTTCACCCCTCGCCACTGTTTCCCAGCAATAATTTTGAACAGATATGGTCCTAATGATAGGCAGAATACGTAGACCTTGGCTTCTTTGAGGGTCTTGTTACACCCGGTATGAACGCGCCTTAGACAGTTCATCAACCTTTGTAATAAAAGTGAACATCTCTCAAAAGTGCTCCCATTTATGAAGTGTACAATTGTTTGTAGGTGAAGAACCACGCGGCGGCGTGGCCGTTCTTGAAGCCCGTAGACAAGACTGAGGTGCCCGACTACTACGACCACATCAAGTATCCCATGGGTAAGCTCCTATAGACACGTACGCACACACGCAAGCGCATAATACCACGCATTCACAAATACAATGTATGAGGGCGGTTTGATAAGTCCATGACTTTGAAAACAAGAAATACTTTTTTTTTCATAATTTATTTTTGTATCTTAAAAAGAAACTCCTTAAGAATCTTTACACAATTTTATTTTTTTCAAATTCGGCAAAAGATTATTATTTTTGGAAACAAAAAGCTCAAACAACGAAACAACTTCTAACTTTTCTTAATGACTGTCGACCCTCTCGGCGGCACTCATGACATCAAAACTCATCGAATGAAGATGCGAATCCTTCCTATTCTCTAGATTTCGCCCACTGAGATTTTTCTCCTACCAAACATGAATAAAGTCTTTGCGGGCAAAGATTTTCATCAAGCCAAAGGGGGTGTCTGAAATGGGCCCTCATTTTAGTTACAACAGTTTTCAGGCGATGAAAAAAAAAATGGGTTAAAGAGGTAGGAACTTCGTTGTACTGAATACGCCGAGCTACAAAAAGTATTATGTAGAGAATTAAAACAAAATATTGCGAAAAAATATGTTTCTTCTTTACAAAGTCATGGACTTATCAAACCACCCTCGTATGTCCACTTTTTATAACCGCTTCTATAGTTTGCGCTAGCTTTTAGAGTTTAGACGTTAGTACAGTGCGTTTCAATCTTAGTGGCGGCTGTGAAGTTGACTACTATGCGCGTAGCCGTGCCCCACCATTCGCTTCTTTCACCCGCTTACATAGAAATTGTTTTCTGCGCATTGTCTCGCACGATGTTCCGAGCCTATCTTTTGTAAATCAGCACTTTAAACTAATAATAATAGATCTATAATTTAATATTATCACTACATAAATAATAGTTTGCACTATAACTGTGTCCCAATTCTGGAACCAGTTTCAGAACGCACTTTAAAATGTCAGATTGAGAGCAACTGTCAAAAAGATATGGCAAAATGATAACAACTCGTGGCGTAAAGCATAAACACCAGCAGGGGGCGAACCGGCCAACGCTCCGAACTTCGGCAAGTCTGCCGGGCTTCAAATTAAAACAGACAATCGAGCCCCAATCGGGCCAAAATGGCGAACCCCAATTCATGTAGTCACACGAACATCGATATCTTCCAAATAACTTCGGCAAATAGTACAATACGAAATTCCTTACTTCGAATTATTTGTTTAAAGTTGAAGCCCGGCAGACCTGCCGAAGTTCGAAATGTTAGCCGGTAGGGCCCCAGGTAGGTTCTGGCTGGTTATTGGTCGCAATGGAACCTAACCTCTTCGCTCGCTATGCTCGTTCGTCGTCGTACCTAATCGTGTTTGCCAAATGTCTACAAGTAAAATTAAATTGTGTACTTAGTGCAAGCAAAGTATTAATTTTAAAGCTTAGCATCACATGAGTAAATATACGTAAACTGAACAGAGTACAAGCTGCCTAAAAACGGTCCGTTGAAGTTGCACTTATACATAGCGCGGCGATGTGTGCGTGACCTCTCACCGACGGGTTAACTGAAACGCCGCCGGGTTAAAAACTGGTTTGCACCGGCTCAGTTGCGGTATAACCGACAGGGCCGCTAAGTGCTATACCACCTTTCTTCGAGAGTACGCTAATGTGAGAAATGACAGTTTGTTTTGTCAAATTACTGACTTGGAGCAAAAATACGAGTCGTGCATTAAACGAATCGTGGCAAAGACTTTGTTGAAAAATTAATTATTAGATTCTACCATTTTTCAGTGTGTATTTTACACACGTAAAACCAAAACGTATTTTATATACATTAGAGTTGAATAAATTAAATATGCCCAACTCCTGCACCGTGTGTGTGAATAATTCGGGGAAAAAAAGGATATACCCAAAAAATCATGTGCAGTAAGTATTCGTTTTCGTTCGTTTCGTTCAAATACACATTTTGTTATGGACTTGCCTTATTTTATTTTTCTCCCTACGACCTACTATTTTTAATTTACGACAGGTGTCAACCCTTTGAGAATCGGTATAAGTTTTGAGAGCTTGTACTCTGTTCCGTTTTTTTACTCATATGCTTAGCATATCTATAGTGGAAACCAATATTTTTATAGTTCATTCAAATAATTTTAGCTCGAATTAATTTTTAAATGTGTTACTTTATTTTTATATTCCCCATTTAAATATACTGTAAAAAGTCCAAAAAGTGCATAATTACTTGTATGTGTTGTTGCAACAGACCTGCGGACGATGGGCGAGCGGCTCAAGTCGCGGTACTACGTGTCCAAGCGGCTGTTTATTGCAGACATGACGCGCATATTCACCAACTGCCGACTATACAACTCACCAGATACTGACTACTACAGGTAAATGCGAAAATCCTATATTTCTATCCCATATTTCTTAATAAGACACGCAAAAAACAAGGCAATGGATGCCTAAATTAATGATAAAAAATGTCTTTCTTATTTATTTATTTATTTATCCTACTAATACTATTACTAATACTAATAATATTATAAATAGTCCAATCAATGAGCATATTTGTTGTATGGAGACTTCCGAAAAATTCTCCCGTCTATAAAATTTGGCATGTGATGAAGTTAGGTAATACAGATTACAGATGAACAATAAGCCAATAAAATTTGTTACGAGAAGTTAGGTATTTTTACCTAAACATGAAAATCGCTTATATCTCTCTGTGAATATTTCCTCGGGCTAAAATACTTTCTGTATACGTATTTGTGTATTAGTTAGAATAAGTATGTAAAAGAATCCAATATTTTTTCGATTTCGGAGATACTCCAAATTTAAATTTTAATATTTTTCAATATATCTTTTCTTGATAAAAATATCTGCTGATTATTATTTTTTAATATGTTTTTATACCCTTAATATATAGATTTGTTCAGTAGGCCAACAAATTTTCTTCTTTAATCATATTTATACATAAATGTATGAAAATGAACCGACTATTTTTCACATTACCTCTTAAGACCAAAAAAATAAAAAAATATGATTAAAGAAGAAAATTAATTGACTTACTGAACAAAGCTATATATTTAAGGATATAAAAACATATTAAAAATAATAATCAGCAGATATTTTTATCAAGAAAATATATATTGAAAAATATTAAAATTTAAATTTGAAGTATCTCCGAAATCGAAAAAATATTGGATTCTTTTACATACTTATTCTAACTAATACACAAGTACGTATACAGAAAGTATTTTAGCCCGAGGAAATATTCACAGAGAGATATAAGCGATTTTCATGTTTAGGTAAAAATACCTAACTTCTCGTAACAAAATTTATTGGATTATTGTTCATCTGTAATCTGTATTACCTAACTTCATCACATGCCAAATTTCATAGACGGAAGAATTATTCGGGTTGCATAAGCCCCGTTGATTGGACTAAAATGTGAAAGTATGTGGGTTTTGATGTTTGTTCCTCAATCATGCAAACTACTGAACGGATTTGGTTGAAATTTGGCACACAGATAGTAGATAGCCTAGATTAAAACACTAAATACTTTCATTACTTTATTAATTAAAGAATAGAATCACGCGGGTGAGACCGCAGGCGGCCGCTAGTTTACTTAAAAATTCTTATCTATAAAAAATCAAAAACTAACTAAATCCACTTCTAACGTTTTGGCACAAGCTTTTAACGGATTTTTTCTGAACTCGTCGTGTTCCTGACTCGTCATATTCCAGATTCGTTGAATTCCAGATTCCTCTTAATACAATCGGCAACACTGATGCTTTACCACTCCTAAGGTTATAAAATTGCTTGCACGTCACGATGCGCATGTCATAAATTGTCTCACAAAAAAATATAATAAACTAATTGGACTAATTCTTTTTTTCATAATGAAAAATTACAATGAAATTGATAACATTGATTAATCCTTACTAATATTATAAATGCGAAAGTCGGTTTGTTTGTTTGTTACGCCTTCACGTCCTAACTACTGAATCGATCATCATGAAATTTTGCATACACGTTGTCAGTGGTACAGAGAAGGACATAGGGTACCTTTCATCCCGAAAAAAAGTGTAGTTCCCGAGGGATAGCAAAAAACCTTTCCACTCAGTCGAAGTCGCGGGCGGTCGCTAGTAATTAATAATATTTGAAGTAAAATGTAACACACCAGAAATAGAATTTAATATATCGAAGAGCTCTTTTTTCGTGAAATTGTAAAAGCTTATTTGTATTCATTTATACTTAATAATTTGTTTTTCTATCAGATGTGCAAACACCTTGGAGAAGTACTTCCAAGGCAAGATGAAAGAGGCCGGGCTGTGGGACAAATGATCCCCGCCATACGACGACGCCAGCGACGATTCCAGCGCCACCTAGCGACGCTACACCACATTGTCATTATTTTCCATACCGCCGTAAGAAATTCTTATTACTTTTGAATGTGATCTCATTGAGGTAGTAACCTGCCCAAAGGAAATATCTAATACTAATAACGGCCGAATTCAATATTATCTTATCCTCATTAAGAGATAGGCTTTTTTATTAGTAACTGGGCAGGCGTTTGACCACCATCTCGCTTAATAAACAGGATGTGGTAAAAGGTGCATGCTTGCCCAGGAAATGCCTTGAAGAAACCAAGGTTGTAACTATCGGGGAACACATAAGCAGGCAGCGCATTAGATAGCACACGTAAGGCAAGATTTGTTGCCTAGATATTTTCTGTTGAATGACGGGATGTAAAATATCAGATCTATAGTAGCCCTATCTCTAACTGAATATAGATTTTAACTTTTTAGATTTTTTGCATTCACAATGCTATTTTTATATTAAGATGATTAATATAATGAAAATATTAGAAAAAATCGGCTCACCCGTAGCAACTCAGACGGGACTACGGGTGAGCCGATTTTTTCTAATATTTTCATTATATTAATCATCTGAAGATAGATTATTGAAATCGGCCGTAAATAGTTTCTGAACATGCACGCTCGCGTAGCATGACGAGACGACTGTTCACTTGTCAAATAATTACGTCTTATAATGTAATAAGACTTCCAGAGCTCCTGGACGACTATGATTTTTATGGACTAAAAAAACAAATAATACTTTTTCCAATTTTTGTGTTGTAAAGAAGTCTCATAGCTTAATGAGCTGAAGCGAATTCAGAGACAAATGTGCACAGTAATGTTTAGCTTATCATCCATCATACTCATTAATTAAATTAATGAAAGAAAGTAGGTAACTCTATGGTATACTATAATAAACTTATCCTTATGTTATTCAAAGGTAAATAGGCTGGTCTATGTTTAATTTATTTCAATTGATATGTTATTTCTATTTCGTATAGAATATGACATTTTGTTGCGCACTAAGATATCTTTTGTTTTTGTAAATATTTAGATTTAAAATACGACTAGAATAATTAATTAAAGTAGTGCTTGTGTGTAATAAGAAAATCCCACCTCAAGTAATTTCGATCCAGCCTACTAATTGTCTAATTTTCAAAATCTATCGCAATCGCTTTCATTTGACAGATAGATGTGACACATTGACGACCTCCGTGGTCGAGTGGTTCGCACGCCGGTTTTCAAGGCGTCACCATCTCTTGAGGTCCCGGGTTCGATCCCCGGCTGGGTCAATGTAGAAAATGAACTTTTCAATATTGTCTCAGGTCTGGGTGTGTGTCATACCACCGTTGTTTCTGATTTCCATAACACAAGTGCTATAGCTACTTACTTTGGGATTGGAGCAATGTATGTGATGTTGTCAAATATTTATTTATTATTTATTATTGCTGCATTTCTTTGGCAAATTTTTATTTGTGCCAAAAAGAAGCATCAATGTATCACATCCTGAAAGCGATTGTTATAGATTTTGAAATTAGACAATTAGCCCCCTGATTGACCAGAAAAATAATTATTATAATAATAATTATGTCTGTATTGTCTGTATGCGTTGTCACATAGTTTAGATTTGACTAAAACAGTGTAAATTAATAAATAACAAAACTCGTATACGACGCTCGCTAATTTGTGATTTTGTTTACATATTCTATTAAAGTTATTGAACATGATGGCAATACAATTCAGCAAACATTATGTTGAAAATGGTTCATTCGGTATTAAGATTAAAAAATGAAAATCATTTCATTAAAATGAGTACTTTATGAAGTGAAAGTTTCCTATGCACTACCAGAAAAGACAATTATGTAGGTTTTGAAGATCTGTAATGAAATTTAATTAAAATAGAATTAAACGCTTACGTTACTAATGATAGGTATTTTCACACCTTCCTATTTTCTCGACGTTTCGACCTAGTTTCGACGGCCGATACAAGTCGATACAAATATTAATCTGTGGTACAATGCAACGCAAAAGTTTACAAGTGTATGTAATGAAATTGTAGTAAATTGATTAGGCTGTGCAGATTTTAAACTTAGCACTATTCAAGAACTTTTTTTGAAGCGCTCATGGCGGAACTTGACAGACTGATCGTACTCGATCACGTTTGTTAAGCAACGCTCGGTCCGGTCAGGTGTCGGATCGGTGACCGTTAAAGTGGCATTACAACTGAGTGCTTCCGTGCTTCGGACGGGACGTTAAACCGTCGGTCCCGGCTGTTGTCATCTGATAACAGTCGTTAAGCCAAGTCAGAGGCCTTACAGGCGGCTTGATAAACTCTAACACCAGAGGTGGCCACTAATCCTCATTCGATAAGAAGAGAAGAAGAAGAACTTTTTATCCACAACTGGATAATAAGACTAGAGTTCTTTTATCGTTACACTATAATTTAACTTAAGGCTCCATAACAACTATGTATTAAATATACTTATAGGTCTGTCAAAATCAAAACACATTATGTTTACTATTTAAAATCACTAGCTTATATGGATAACTTGTAAATAAAACTAGTTAACAGTAATAATTATTAGGTAATGAATTTTAATTAAATACTGTATTTTTCAACAGATTTTTCTTTATCAAGTATTTAAGTCCTCCTACACATTAAACAAAATACCTACCCATATCTATTTCAACATGTTTTTTAAACTTTCTGTTACTACCTACTACCTAATTATGAAAAAGTTAAAATAATGTTTGGTACGATCATAATAATATGTACTATGCGCGCCAAATAAGAATAGTATCGACAACTTCACGGCACTGGACAATTTTGTTACTGCTTGGTAGAAATGATAACTTCATAATGTATAGGATGTGCATAAAAAGAAACAAAATATATAAAAATATGATTTTTATTCTTGCTGGCATCGATCAGCATGGCAAACGATCATTGGATTTTTTGCTAGCAGTACAAAATTGACCAGTGACGTGAAGTTGTCGATACTATTCTTATTTGGCACGCATAGTAAGGGGCCTTGATCGTGATAAATCACGGAATTCATAATAAAACATCAATCTCAATACTGTTTTGGTTTTTATTTAACGCTTCATGTCCACACATGGAGTACTTAGAACATTTTCAAATAGGGGAATGTAAACATTTTTACAAAATTTACTGTTATTAAATGTACATACCAGTCTCCTTGTTAATATTAAATCCAATGGATTTCTCGTAAATAAGTACCTAATTTTACAGTGTAAGTTATAACTTAAATGCTCACTTGCAATACTAAACATTTATAATATGTTACTTAAAAATAAACTTTGAACGGACGCAATCGCTTTTGAATACAATTGGAAGTAAGTAATGTTAATTGACACAAATTATATTTAAAAGCGATATTACTTGAGACTAGATTTTATAAACTACCGTTTTCTCTGAGTCACGAAATTAGTGTCGAATTAATTCTACTGACTGAGCAAATAATTTACTATTTAAAGGAAATGAAACTAAAACATAGGACTCGGCAATGTTTTTTTATTTAGGTAAACAAACCCTTTTTTTTTTAAACAAAAAGAGTATAAGTTTTATGCAGTTTGTTCAAGGCCTCAAACGTTCTCTATCAGTTTAATAAAAAGAGACAAAAACTGAGTAAGGCTGCGTACGCACCGACAGGTGGGGTGGCTAGGTTAGCGCCTAGATTGAAGTCTGCTAATTTTTTCGTCAAAATCGTAGTTCAATGGTGTTTGAATGGTAATGCTTTTAGACACAGTTCTTGTTTCTTAAAACCCAAAACGGAGACATATTGTGCCTTGATTTTGGGTTTAAGAAACAAGAACTGTGTCAAAAAGCATTACCATTAGAACACCATCGAACTACGATTTTGACGAAAACATTAGCAGACTTGACCCAAGGGGAAGGCGGGTCGCTAGGATAGAAGCTTTGGTTGTAAGCCTCGCGCCTACGATACATTCTAGCTAGGCAGTATCGCCTTCTAGGCATGTATCGAGGCGCCTGCGCGCAGTGCGGCCGGTTGTGAACGTTCGTTTTACTTCGATACATCTCTAGGATCTGGGCGATAATCTAGCCACCTGTCGGTGCTTATAGTCCGTGAGCCCGCGACAGTATTGCCTACGTCATATGACATCACGATGAAATGCATGGCACACGGTCGGAAAAGTTGTGCTGAGCGACGATCAGAAGACTATCGCAAATAAAATTGGCCGGAAGCTTGAGAAAATCCTCCACTTCCGGTCAAAATTTTAAGATTATATTTACGTCATGTGACATCAATAAGAGACCCGTGTCATCATTTAGTTTTCAATCGTAGAGAGAGTAAACATAAGTCTGTCAGTTCTGAAATGACTAAAAAACAAAAATTTTAAGTTTAACGTATTCCGGCCATATCAGAACTGACAGACTTATGTTTACTCTCTCTACGATTGAAAACTAAATGATGACACGGGTCTCTTACTGATGTCACATGACGTAAATATAATCTTAAAATTTTGACCGGAAGTGGAAGATTTTCATAAGCTTCCGGCCAATTTTATTTGCGATAATCTTCTGATCCTCGCTTAGCACAACTTTTCCGACCGTGTGCCATGCATTTCATCGTGATGTCATATGACGTAGGCAATACTGTCGCGGGCTCACGGACTATTAGGCGTGTCGGTACCTAGTGGTGGATAGAGATAGAAATAGAGATACAAAGAAATACGGAGACAGGTAGCCCCATATAGTTTATCATACTAAACTTACACTCTTTTTATTTTTAAGACAGAAAAATAATATAAACATTTCAAACTCGTGTACAGATTAAAGTTGGTTAGGACTGGAGGCGCACATTCGCACCTCATAAATTTATTGATAAATCCATTAATAAAAAAATCACTATAATGTTCAAGTAAAAGAATTTGATTTTTCACACTAATAATAATATTTACAATGGGGTATGTTCTGGACTTCGCTATACAAATTCATAAAATGATTTACCCTTGAAACACAATAAACTAAATCGATGACAAATTATTAAGTTACTTGTTACTTATTTACATATTGAAACTAGCAATATGGCCCCTTTAGCAAGTATTTTAGATCAAATATAATTTACTAACGGCAATGTTACAGGCCTCGGCACGGATCTTGAGCGGTGAGAGAAATTGGAGGGGATTACTGCGCATGTTCTCTCGTCAATAAGACCCAAAAATTACTGAACTGTCACCGCCTAAGATTCGTGCCCAGGCCTGTACCTAACTTATGTTCACAGCAATAAGTAAAAAAAATCTACATTGGGTCTCAGCAGAGTTAAGATTTTAAAACATATAACATTGATTTTATATATTTATAGTTATTTAATAATGGAAAATATTAAAACGGCTACACACATGATTTTAATTAGAATTACTATGGACGGATAACACTTGACAAAACTAGCATCTCTCAAAGATTAGTAACATTATTTAACAAGGGAATTAAGTTTGAAGTTTCACTTTACAGGGCCACTAAGTAACATTATTTATTAATATTAAGAACACAATCCAAAATTTACATTTTATTATTTTAAGGATACACAACGAGATCACGACCAAATAAGGTTTAAGTACAGTGGCTGAAAGTATGACACAATTATTTAGGTTGATAACGCATTCTGAACTCTTGTGTATATTGAAAATATGGTTCAGTATTCGTTTGAAATGTTGATTTTGAACATATTTCTAAATGAAATATTTTGCAAAATATGACAACATAATTGATCAGTCCTATAATGTTTCGTTATTGCAGAACGAGAAAGGAAACAATAATTGTTTAGTTATTGCTTTAATTATTATTATTAATAATAATTTTGTTTAGCGTCATGTTTGAATGGAACAGTAAGTATGACTCACTTGACTCAGTATAATGAAGAACGGCAACAAATTTCATTATCAATTTTGCCACTGTCGTTTTGGTATTAAAGGTTTGGGCCCTGTTTCACCAAATCGACATTTGTCAGTGTCATTGACATCTATGCCGGTGAAGACAACTATTCGCAACTGGTTACGTTGTGAAACGGGGCAATTTTTTCAAGTCATCATATTTGTAGATTTGTCAGTAATTCTTGACATGACATTAGAGCTGAGTCAAGTTTGCGTGACATTTGTAGACTTGTAAAAAATATTCCTGTCTCACAACATAATAAAATTGTCCATAATCAAAGTTACGACAATTGTAAAATTCACATAAATGTCACTGACAGAGTCGATTTGATGAAAAAGAACACTATTTCGTGGACTAGGCGGAAGAGCGGGTACCTACAACTACATAAAAAACTATAATGTTCTTATCAAAGTATCACTTGTCATCCACATTCACTGGAAGTTTCAAACATATTTTTTTGAGTATTTTTCATGTTTTTACACCACATTCAGTAGCACTTCACACCGGAGTTTCGGTACAAACGTTCTCGGTTAGAACTAAGACATTTGGCACGGTGGTCATCGGTTACCCTTCAGTCTTGAGGGGAGGAACTCATGGAAGGCATATCCTGCCTAGAAGATTCACCCCTTGGATCGCCAGAGGGCGTTGACGCGCAAGATCTGAAAATATAATAACTGTAGAAACTTCAATCAGCTGGTAAAGTTAGTGACTTTCATACTGTATAGTTTTTTACAGTGTGTGGCCTAGAACCGGGGATAATATAGAAAATAGAGACTCTAGAGTATTAGTGTTTAATCTGAAAAGTTTCCAGTTAATTAGAACCCATACGTTACACACAATAAAAATTTAAAGTACGAATAAGTACGATGAGTACGTGTTGTCGATTGAGTTGAGCGGAACTAATGGTTGCATTACATTGAATTTACGATTAAGTTAGAAAAAATCTAATAGTAAAGATTTTATTTTAATTAGTTGGAACCTTAATGATTCAATTACGAGTGACCTATAGAGCCTCCGTTTCTAATATTATCCCCGGTTCTAGGCCACACACTGTATATCACGCAAGTTTGCACTTTACATTTAACAAAACTCATGTAACTTTTTTCTGAACAGATTTCACTAAGTTTAATACTAGAGAAGGGACACACCAACAAATAGTCAATTATATTATGTCATTTTACTTCGTTTCGGTCGATCGAATAAAAAAAAACATTGTTAAGTTTAGAGTGTAACAGTTTGTTGAATGTTAGTGATAATAACCGATCGAGTATTGGTTGCGCCGGTATATATTTAAAATGTGCCGCGTTATTTTTTGAATGTTGTATCGCCGATTTGAATTTCTTTAATTAAATAATTGTCGACACTCCCGTCCAAACTTCCACTTCCTTTCTCCCTCGCACATATCTTGGCTCGCGTATGCAAGATCGAGACAACTGTCGCCATCTAGCGGCACAAAATTACACCGCAGCGCTGCCAACACTCTAGTATCGATGCAATATGGACTCGCATTGCCGCTCGCGCGCTCGCATAGAATTTTATTTTTGGATTTAGTGACCTAAACAATCAAAAACGTGTGTATAAATTATTTAGTGTAGTGGTGGAACCTAGAAACTGCTGCAGCCAAGACCAGGGACGTCCCCGGCAGCCCTCAAGCATCTCGCACACCACGAGGCGGTCAAGGTATTGTGTCCTTTCCAAATTTCCACTATTTTGTCGACAATCGCGTACCTATTAATTTCACTAGCTTTCTCCGCATAATTACAGTCCATCTTTATCACTTTTTATCACCCGCCCAACCAAGTATAATTTTCTTGCCTTAGGCTAGTGATATCGAAAATTAGGTAATAATAAGGGTAACTTGACTAAATTTTATCAGATGTACTAATATACTCGACGTTAGAAAAATCGCACGTTTTCGAAAATAAGTTTAGACTTGGCCACCTGCTATAGCTAGCTAACGTTTTATTGTGTAAACGTTGATATCTATTGAAAGTACATTTAATGAGCCTTCAATTAATAATTGTTCGATTTAATTAACACAACAATTACCATAATTAAACGCTTAGAGCGTTATTGCTTGCGCCGCTATAAAAGGGAAATAAAATGGGTCAATTCAGGAAATGCGGGTAAATTCGCTATCGAGGTGATGGCGAAAACACACTTCAACAGTTCAATTTAAAAAAGGAATAGACAAGATGGATACTATTGCCTATGAAATTGCTTATATTGCAAAAAAAAAATGGGGCAATGTAATGTTGCTCGGAAACTGAATCTCAGTAATTAATTCCGTTCGACGTGTATTCTAACAGTTTCTAAAGACTGTTGACTATTGAAGTTTATAACAACACTTACCAATAAATTAGATAGGATTAAATAAACTTTGAAGATTTTTTTTAAAAGTGTGCGATTTTTCTGACGCCGAGTGTAGTCCCGTGAAGGTCGCGGGAAGCCCCTGGATGCGGGCAGCGCAGAACCGATCGTCGTGGAGATCCTTGGGGGAGACCTTTACCCAGCAGTGGGTGTCGTGCGGCTGATATGATGATGATGATGATGAGTGTAGTTAGTTACCTGTCGTGGTGGTTGGGCGCGCGCTGCACGAGCTGGTCGGGCGAGGAGGCGCGGCTGCTGCGCTCGCTGTTCGCCTCCTCGTACGAGTTGTCGCTTGTTAGCTGCTCATAAACAACATACGGTTAAATGTTATACGACGAAAACACGGGTCAAGATCGTTTCTTATAAACTACAGGGAATTTTTTTTAACAGTCGACAAAATGTGGTGTGGCTTAAACCGTCAAACTGAACCACTTTGTCTATGGGATCAAAAAAATAATCAGCTTTTCCATAGAAAACGTCGATATCTACTCAACCAAAATGTATGGAACAACTGATTATTTTGGGAATGGCAACGCAAAGCTAATTATAAAAGTCGCTGCGTACGCTTGTTCCTAAGACAGTAGACGTTCAGAACAAATCTATAGGAAAATAGGTATTTACTTTGTCGTATTTTTTTAACGAAAAGGACCTATTGACCCAAAATGGATATGAAATACTATTCTACAATGCAAATACTGGAATTGGAAGCCAAATTAAGGCATTTTTATTCTTACTGTCGGTGAAATTCCTTTACAAACGTAATATCAAAATTGATTTGCAATTTGAGCGTAATTCATTATTCTTGTGATGTTATTCGGACTAGGGTTCTATTAAACAAAAATGCAAAATACTAAGCCAATTCAAAATAAACGCCAATTACATGTTTTCATACAAAACTGTAAATCTCATTAATTTAAGTTGATTGTCACCAAAGAAAAAAAAATACTAAAACTTTGTAGTAAGGTTTGTATACAATATTAAATAACATAAGGTTGGTTTGGTCTAAGGCTTGTTTTACTATAATGTGAATAGTCCAAAAAATCCTGACATTTTCCAACTACGGCCAGAATCCTAACAGACAACAAAAATCCTAACATACCAGGACAAATCCTGACGTGTGGTAACCCTAAGTAGACCCTTACCAGCGTTAGCGGGTGTCGCGCGCGCGCGGGGCTGAGCGCTCGACTGCGCGCCTCTTCTACTTCCAGCTGTAGAATGCTCTCCTGGCTGCCGGTGTACTGCAAACAACAAACAACCTTCTGTTATACAATCGCGCGGCATAAAAATCGGTACAGTGTGATTTTCATACCCCTGGGCCAGACTATCGCGTTGTCACAAAGCTTTTAGTTGTCATGTTGTACAATTTAGTTTATTTTCATGAAATGCCCTTCATTTATTTCCTTTAAGTGAAATTAAACTTTGCACGCACGCACGCACAGGGACGTTGCACGATAAATTGGTTTCCAAGTGTTCTAATTTCCCACAGAACTTCAATCTTGCACATGTCAATGTGCAAAGCATTCCTGCTCATCATTCTGATCTTCTGGCGTCTATCAGCAACTCACCAATCGATGAGCTTTCTTAGTTTCTGAATCCTTTCTCAAACCCTCTCTTCCCTCTTCACAATTTGCTCTCCCAGGATATAACCTAATCCGAAATGATAGGACTGGTAAGGGCGGAGGTGGAGTAGCCATCTACCTTCGTGCTGACATCCCGTTTCGGATTATTAGATCTTCTTCCGTCTACACAGCGTCTGCCGAGCATCTCTTTTTAGAAATTTCTATTCGTCACAACAAACTACTTCTTGGCGTCTACTCTCCCAATCTATCCATAGACTACTTTGATTCTTTTGACAATCTGCTCGAAGAGTTAAGGCCTGCCTACGAACATATCATAATAATGGGTGACTTTAATACGTGTCTTTTGAAATCTAATACACGTTCTTCTAAACTACAAACTATCCTTTCTTCTTACAATCTACAGATTCTTCCTCTATCAGCCACTCATCACTTCCCAAACTGCTCGCCTTCACTTCTTGATCTTATGATAGTTTCTTCCCCTCAAAAAGTGGTTTCTCACGGTCAAATCTCAGCAAGCTTCTCTTATCACGATCTTGTTTTTCTCTCTTATCAACTTCGCCCCCCCAAACGTAAGCCCCTCTTAATTTTGCGCCGAAATTTCAAGGGCATTGACTTGGAAACCTTGCGACAAGATGCTAGCGATATTGACTGGTCAGCTGTGTTTGAGGCTACTTCTATAGATGACATCGTCACTATATTTAACAGCCTTCTCCTCAACTTATTCGATAGACATGCCCCTCTTAGACGAGTTCGTATCAAACGATCTCCCGCTCCTTGGATTAACGCTAAAATCAGAGAGCTCATGTCTCTGAGGGATAAAGCCAAACGGAGATACAAGAAACACCCATCTGAAAGCAATTTGGCTCGCTATAAATCTCTACGTAATCGCTGCAGTCGTTTGTGTAGGGACACTAAGAGACGCTTTTTCCACGACTTTCTTTCCAATCGCAATTCGGCGGACATCTGGAGATTTCTACGCTCTGTCGGTGTTGGTAAACCCACCTCTTCCGTTCCTAGTGGTATTGATCTGAACGCCTTAAACAGGCATCTTTCCCTTCCCCCCGTTTGTATAGACCGTAGTACAAAGGATGCTTCATTGGAGCAACTTTCCTCTCTCCCCAGACCTGACTGCTCTTGATTTAACCTCACCACGGTCTCTGAGACAGATGTCAGAAGTGCCATACTGGCCATATCCTCAGAATCCGTTGGAGAAGACAATTTATGCTCGAGAATATTCATCCCCATACTACCTATTCTCCTCCCTATAATAACCATTTTTCTTAACTTTTCTCTCTCCTCAAACTGTTTTCCTAAGATTTGGAAATCAGCTCATATAATTCCCTTACCCAAAATTCCCAATCCTTCTTTACCTTGCCATTTCCGACCCATTTCCATCTTACCATTCCTATCTAAAGTTCTTGAGCACATCGTCCATAAGCAACTCTCTTCTTTCCTCCTGTCCAACTGTCTTTTGAACCGCTACCAATCCGGTTTTCGCCCTGGTCACAGCACAGTCTCCGCTTTACTTAATGTTACTGATGATATTCGCTGGGCCATGGAAAACAGAGAACTAACTGTCTTGGTTCTACTCGACTTCAGCAGCGCCTTCAACTCTGTCGATTTTGACCTCCTTCTTGCCATCCTTCGCTCCTTCAATGTATCTTCTTCTACTCTCTCTTGGTTTGACTCTTATCTTCGGGGGCGCACGCAATGTGTTCGCCTTGATGACACTATATCTGATAGATGCGTACTCTCAGCGGGCGTTCCTCAGGGAGGTGTTCTCTCGCCGCTCCTTTTCTCCATCTTCATCAACTCTGTCACTAGCGTCATCTCCTCCAACTTTCATCTCTACGCAGATGACTTGCAGCTCTACCGTCACTTTAAGCATGAGGATTTGGACCTGGCTATATCTAACATCAATGAAGACTTAAATCGCATCACCACCTGGGCTAAGCATTACGGTCTTTTGGTGAACCCAAATAAATCGCAGGCCATCATCATTGGTGGTAGATACATGCGCAACCAATTAGACTGTCCCTCTCAGTTGCCACCGGTGCTGCTGGATGGGATTACCATCCCATATAGTAACAGTGTAAAAAACTTAGGTATTACCTTTGACTCCTTATCTTTCTTTCCTGGACGACTCATGTCGCTGATGTTAGTCGCAGGGTGTACTTCTCACTTCACTCCCTCAAATGTCTCCAAAGTTTTCTACCCTTGGCCACCAAAATCTCCCTTGCTCAGTCACTCATTCTACCTCTTCTTGACTATGCTGATGTATGTTACTTAGACGCCACTGAGCTACTACTGAACAAACTTGAGCGCCTTCAAAATGCTGCCATTCGCTTCATTTTTGGTCTACGTAAATATGACCACGTTTCCAACTTTCGGAAGGAACTCAAGTGACTCCCTATACGTCCGCGCAGGAATGCTAGAATTCTCTGTTTCCTCTTCAATGTCCTTTACAACCCTGTTTATCCGTCTTACCTCCGTGAACGTTTCTCCTTTGTTCATCCACCCAATACCTCGTGCAGATCCCATCTCAAATCCCTTCTTAAGTTCCCCTCACATCGTTCCGACTTTGCTTCCTACTCCTTTTCCGTACACGCCATCCGTCTCTGGAACTCGCTGCCTGCTGAAATATGTGACTGTGAAACACTATCACTTTTTAAAAAACGAGTGAAGGAGCACTATTTAGCTACTATTCCGTAACACTTTCTTATTTATATCTATTCACTTCTGTCCTCAATACAAAATTATCGTAGGTATTTATGTATTTATATGTATTGTATTTATTATATAATTATACATCTATATTATGTGTATGTATATTCTTACTATTCTTTACACACTGACTGCCCCTCTCAAAGTCTTTCCTATTACGGGCCAGCTGGAAGAAATTTCAAAATGAAATAAGCTGTGCCCTTGTACAATTCTTCTGTCCATTTCTTTTCTGTTCAAACTTGTATGTGTGTACAGAATTAATAAATAAAATAAATAAATAAACTAATTCCTTGATTCAAAGTTTCTAATTGTACGGTCAACGGCATTCTGGGCTTCCAACACAACGTAATGATAATCAATCAATTTTATACTTAAATGCAAAGCTATTAAGGTTCAAAATAAATTTCAGATTTTTGAGAGTTTTGTATAACCTCATGTGCTGCTGACTGTACAACACGATATCGAAAGCTTCGCGACAGCGCGATAGTTTGGCCGTAGTGTTACAAACATGCTCACTTCATTACATTAGTAAACACAGGTTTTAAACGCGTTTTTAACTAACCTTTAAAAACCTGTGTTTACTAATGTAATAAAATGCAACGCGAAAGTTTAAGTGTATATGCTCACTTCACATTTTCATATAAATAAAAAAGTACACGTATCGATTTCCTAAAAAAAATAAAAATAAATACCGGTTTTATCATTTCTTACAACTTTGTTTGTGTGACAGTACTCACCACAAAACCGTAGTACTTGAGTATGTCCATCTTGCACATGGGACACGTGCGGTGTTCCAGCAGCCACGGATCTATGCAGTTCTTGTGGAACTCGTGTCTGGGAAACAATACCAATCATATTAATAAAACCATTTATTCTAAAAAGTAAAGATGCAGAATTACACTCAAGTACAGAATAGATATAAGCACTACCGTACAGAAAGGAAACTCTCCGCCCCGCCCCACAATCAATTACCTCACCCCACCGGCGCCCACCGCGCGAGTTCCGTGTGCCGATCCGTGTGCTCATTCAATGCTCGCACACAGTTGCGCGTGTGCAAAAACGTCACTGTGTAGCGTCTGTGTAATAGGTATAGTTGAAACGCGACGCTTGTATGGAGTGACCGGGGTGTGACTCAGGCAAACTTACGAAAATTAATATTAATTTATTGGGTTGCTTTAGCAAAATTGTTAATTACATACTTTCTTTACTTTTTGCTTGATATGCAACTATAATTTGATTGTGAATGTAAATCCAACAAAAAAAAGTCACAACTACGCTGTATTTTTTGTATTCGTAAATACACGCTGAAATTTTAATAATTTGGTTCCCGCCGTGGGGTGGTTCCACTCATGATTACAAGCAACTTTTACAAAGGGGCCAACTCTCCTGCTCGCAAAAAAATCAGCTTACAAAAGTGCAGTACCTACTCGACCTTAATGTATGGAACAGCTGATTTTTTTTTGCGAGCAGGAGAGTTGGCCCCATAGTAAAAGTTGCTTGTAATCATGAGTGGAACCACCACACGGCGGGAACCAAATGATTAAAATTTCAGCGTGTATAGTTGGATTCGTAAATATAGTGTTTTATAATCACATCAAAGTCAGATATGCAAAAATACAGGTTATTAGCATTAAATGTTTTGCGAATCCGTAATTTTACTGAACTATTTATATAACAAACTGGAAATCAAAGCTATCAATGAATGAATGAAATTAATAAAACGTGTAATAAAAAACCGGCCAAGTGCGAGTCGGACTCGCGCACGAAGGGTTCCGTACCAAAAGACGGCAAAAAAATCACGTTTGTTGTATGGGAGCCCCCCTTAAATATTAATTTTATTCTGATTTTAGTATTTATTATTATAGCGGCATCAGAAATACATCATCTGTGAAAATTTCAACTGTCTACCTGTTGTCGTTATTAATATCGAGCAAAAAACGGCAAAAAAAAAACACGTTTGTTGTATGGGAGCCCCCCTTTAATATTTATTTTATTTTGTTTTTAGTATTTGTTGTTGTAGCGGCAACAGAAATACATCATCTGTGAAAATTTCAGCTGTCTAGCTATCACGGTTCATGAGATACAGCCTGGTAACAGGCAGACGGACAGACAGACAGACAGACGGACAGCGGAGGCTTAGTAATAGGGTCCCGTTTTTACCCTTTGGGTACGGAACCCTAAAAAGTACTTTTGAATTTGACATAAAGTTTGTAAACATTAGTTACGCAAGTTGGCTTGAGTATACATATATACATAAGTATGGGCTTGCTTTTGCTGACGGTTTTTTTTTAATGCACAACGGGATAGTGCTTGGCCTTCACATTACCAGCTGTTAAGTGACGATAAGGCCGAAGATGGAAGCGCACTACACCCGGAATCCTCATCACTGAGGAACTGGCTATCTTACCACTATTGGTAGACCGGTTAAACGAGTCCTCACCAGTGGGGCCGTACCGGCTAACGAATCGAGCTTCGAAAAGTCTGCCGGGTTTCAAATTAAAACAGATAAATCGAGCCCCAATTGGGCTAAAATGGCGAACCCTACTTCATGAGGTCACACAAACATCCATATCTTCCAAATAACTTAAACAAATAGTACAATACGAAATTCCTTGCTTCAATTTATCTTTTTTTAATTTGAAACTCGGCAAATTTTCCGAAGCTCGATTCGTTAGCCGGTACGGCCCCTGCTCCCCGGGGGCGGGTTCCGGGTCCCGGCTTTGATTCCCAGGGAACCCCTGCGACTTACACGGGTGGGTAAACCACTAGACCACAGAGGCGGTAAGACATACAACCATTATTATACAGGGATATAGGCTTAGACCAGCAAAAAATAATCAGCTGTTCCATACATTTCGGTCGAGTAGATATTGATGTTTTCTATGAAACTGCTGAATATTTTTTTGAACTGATTAAGTTGGTCCCATAAACAAAGTTGTTCAGTTTGATGGTCTAAGAAGCTGTACCGCAAGTTCACTGTTCAAAAAAACACCCTGTAGAATGGTAATATAGAAAGCATGGTTTACGCTTAGTTCAGTGGCTTTATTTATGAAAAGGTATTATGCAGTGTGGTGATGGTGACTCACCTACAAGGAAGAGATCTAAGTGTTTCTGACACTTTGTAAGGCTCTATGCAAATGGCGCAGCACTCGCCGTCGCCCTGCACTTCCTGCAACAAACATAAATAATTATATATAGATATTGAGGCGATTTCTTTATATGGTATCGACGAGTCCGCATATAAAATCGCTCTTAACAGTTCAACCTTTTTATGTAAGTAGAATAAACAAATCCTTAAATGCGAAAGTCTGTTTACTTGTTTGTTACGCCTTCATGTCTTAACTCATGATGAAATTTCACATACACATTGTCAGGAGTAGTACAGGAAAAGACATGGTAGAGCTACTGTTCTAGTTAGAACAGTAGCTCTACCATGAATTGATGCAAACTGTTTTCGCTACCGAAAACTATCGGATATACTGCTCACATTCAATGGGAGTGAAAGAGAAAACGATAATTTACGGTAGCGAAAACAGTTCGCTTGCATCGACTCATGATAGGGCCACAGAACTGTTTCCACTACCGTAAATTATTGATTTCTCTCTTTCACTAGCATTGATTGTGAGCAGTATATTCGATAGTTAACGATTTAACGAAACAGTTTGCATCAACTCATGGTAGGGCCACAGTACAAAATCGGTATTCTATCGCAAGTACTCACCCTATCGTCAGTCTTTAAACTCTTAACGGGTATTTTTGATAGTGCCTTCTTGGCAGCACAGCATAATCTTTTCTGCAAAAAAATTAATATTATTTACTTATAGTCACTCTCGCATTATATATATTAGTATGGTGAACTAGGTACGTACTCCAGCCATCTTGCGAAAAGAATATTTTTCTAAACAAAAATTTGTACATTTTTCGTAAATATTTCACAAATAAGTTAGTTAAGTTACGTGCCGGACTACAGCTAGGCCACAAAAAAAAAGTTAGAAATCTGACTTTTTGACTATGCCATGATGAAGACGATAGTTTGTCGGAATTTGCCGCCAAAAACCAGAATTTGTCGGGTTTGCGTTTAGGAGATACGTGTGGCGCAGCTGTAGAGACGTCCCGGAAGTCAGATTTCCAACTTTTTTTTGTGGCCCAGCTGTAGTCCGGCACGTGTTAGTTACAGTAAATTAACACCTTAAATTCAACTTGGACAAAATAAGTAAGCTATCAATGATATTAATATATTTATAAAACATGTAATAAAAAAACACATTTGAGGCTAAGTATGGGCCGATTGTTTATAAACATTGGGTGCATTCTGCCGGAAAAATCTTTGAGTCATCGATCGCCATAGAGTAATTTTTAACCATGGAAAGTAATTTGTATAGAATGTTCAATATTTTACTTTCTATGGTTAAAATGTACTCTATGGCGATCGATGACTCAAAGATTTGTCTGGCAGAATGCGCCCATTCTTCCCGTAAGTTGGCTGGAGTATACAAGGTGTTAATGAATTAACGCAAAATGAGAAAACCGTTTCTTAGGACCATCAAACTGAACAACTTTTACTATGGGACCAACTGTGAAATCGCGAATTGATGAAAAAAAATCAGCTGTTTCATACAAAAAGTAATAACAAAAACATAAAAATGTATGAAGCAGTTGATTTTTTTTCGCCATTTCAGAGTTGGTCCCATAGTAAAAGTTGTTCAGTTTGATGGTCCGATGAAACGGTTTCCTCATTTTGCGTTAATTCATTAACACGTAGTATGGATATTCTGCGTACGTACAGAGAGGCGGTCCTTAGCGTGTATGTACCGGAACCGTTGTATGTAGTAGAACACGAGCCACGCCAGCGAGATCACCATCAGCACGATGAACGAGATCGACACGAACAGCACCGACGTCCTGCGAACAACCAGGGGCGCTATTGCTTAACTCAAAATCTATCACGAACGCATTTAATTTGATAATCGTGTACATCTATCACTGGACCTCAAAGACAATCTGTCAGTGTCTTTTAATGCCTCAGCAATGGACGTGCATTTGTGCCAAATTGGAAGCGATTGCAATAGATTTTGACAGTCAATTAGGTGGCAGTCTGGTCAGGGACAACAAGAGTGGCGAACAATCAAACATAGCATGACCAAAGAAAAGCGGTTATAACGACTTATCACATTAACTGTCAAAAGACAATCTATTTTGACAATTGAGTTTTTTTTTGGACAATTTCACACAGCGTCATCTAGCCCCAAACTAAGCATAGCTTGTAATATGGGTGCTAGACAACTGATATACTACTTATATACTTTTTAAATATATACTTATTATACATAGTAATACCAGGCTAGGCGCACTCCGCGCTCTAGGTATGAAGCTACAAGTAGCCGGCGGGTCCGTCCGGACGGACTAATTTCAGAGGGCTGCCGCGTGCCGGCTGGGACGCACGTTAGCAATTTGATTCTCACTCACGCACCGCATTCGCGTATTGTCGCGTCGTTCGTTCATATATTTATGATATTTAACCAAAATGAGGCATATTGCATCGCAATGGGCTGCCTTAATAGTAATAAAAAGGATCCGAACCTCACGTTTTTCACACTTCCAAAAGTTCCAAACGACATCGTGCTTATATACTAACCTAGTAAGTATTTAGTATTCGTTTATTCTTAGGTACCTACTTACGTCTTATTTAGGTAGGTACTTACTTATCTACTTTCGAAATAAACTTAATTATTAATGACAATTTGATTTTGTAAGAAAGCAAATTGCCTCAAATCAGTATGTAAAGTCTGATGTGGCGTTGACTGTATTTAAGTACACATTTTATTTCACAAACACATAACTTGTAATAAAGTATTGTAAGCTATTATTTCATTATTATTTAAAAGAAGAAACCCTGCAGTCGTTAGAAGAGATAAGAGCTACGCGATAGAAAGAGAGGTAACTTGTAGGTGAATATAACTAGCGAAGGGAGCGGTGTGCGACCTGAATTGCACTTTATTGTGTCTAGAATAGAGTCGCTATTTATTTAAATGACTTTGAGGAGTGGATCTTCTGTACTTGTACTATTATGTATTCTGTGGTAATACCCAGACCCGGAACAGAAAATAAAATTCATCATTTCAATTTCTGCCCGGCCGGGAATCAAACCCGGGACCTCTGCGTGGTAGACCGGCATGTTGACCACTGCACCACTCAGGTCGTCGATAAAATGCGATAAGTATATGTATATCTTGTTTCGGTGGTCATGCTAGAGAGGCAGATATACTGTGCTGACAGTGTACCTACTTGTCAGCTAAAATGTAGACAATTTAAATCACTTTCTAATAATAAAGAATTTTTGAATTTTGAAGTGAGTGGTCATAGTACCCTGTACCCGGTACCCTGTAGTACCACTGAATAGATAATATTACTAGCGTACAGAAGTTGGTTTAGGCGCATTTGGCCCACATCTCATTTGGTCCACTTGGTCCATTTCGCAGAACGTCCATTTCGCATTTAGACGTTCTGCAAAATGGATTAAATTCGAAATAGACGATTTGCGAAATGGAATAAATGCGAAAGAGACGTTTTTTCGGCAAGTGGATCAAATGAGAAGTGGACCGAATGCGCCTATACCCAGAAGTTGAACTGGGTTTAAACCTAGTAGTCGAGTTTAAGCCGGGTCCTTTGCCCGTCTCTAAAGGGGCCGTTCATAAATTACGTCACACGTTAAGAGGGAGGGAGGGGGTCGACGAAGTGTGACAAGGGGGTGGGAGGGGTACTAAATTTCGTGACGTCACATTTCAAAATCATTTAAATTGAAACATAACAGATTTTGGAACTGCTATTCTAATTCAATAATTATTTCTAGATGTAAAATTCTAAAATATGTGACGTCACACTAGAGAGGGCGGTCTCACAAATGTGACCAGCTGTGACAAGGTCTAGGGAAGGGGGTCAAAAATCATGAAATTCGTGTGACGTAATTTATGGATGGCCCCAAACGGCACTGTCTTGTGTGGTAAAGTACGAGGCATGTATCTTGAAATTTTTTCGACGGAGTGGGGATAAACTCGCGCATGTGCTCGCCAAATAGACCAATAGCGCGCGCCCCTCTCCCGCTGCCCGCGCCCCTCACCGCTACACATGCCCAAAATACGCATTCCGCGCAATCCCCACCCGATTTCAAGTTATATGCCTCGTACTGTATACTGACTTGTTAATATTGCTGGTGACGTTGGCGAAGGTCCGACCCTTGATGATGCCGATCGTGACCCTCGTGCCGTTGTCGATCAGCCGCGTGATCTCCTCGCCCTTCCACTTGTACGTGAACACCGCGCTTATGTTACCTGCAAACAACACGTGTTTTATTTTGTAATCTTTTTATACAGGGTGAAATAAGTCACTGGTAATTTTTTAAACTAAGCCTCTTACTTATAAATATATTTACATAATGGTTACTCTCTGTTAAATTATTTAAGTTTGACATTAAAAAGAAAGGGACAAAATACTGTGTAACAATACCTGTTATCGAATCTTTATTAGTAAGGGCGTAAGAATCTAACCGCGATATTGTTTTCTCATAATGTCAAACTCAAAATCATTGGTGGGGGTGGGTCAAATGAATATTGACCGTAGAATCAGTGGGCCGCAAAACCTAAATTTATAGATAAATAAAACTTATTGCATTGGTAAAGTGTTACTTTTTGAATTTAAATATTATTAAGATACGCCTGTGGGCCGCATAAGGAGAATGTTTTAAAAATTGGATCGGGCGGCAGTCAAACGTGTAAAGGGCCGCACATTTGCCAGAATTAAATTGATAAAAATTCAAGGTGAAATAAACATTTTAAAAAATCACAAGATGTCTATTCTATTTATTGTACAGAATTCGCACCTGCATGTATTCTGTCTGTGACATACGTGACAAAATACTACTTCGACTGTCACCATAAGTATTATCTCCTAATAATATTTTATTAAAATATCAATCATTCACGTTTCATTGCTTGAGCGCAGGTTACTCGATAAGGCATACGTTATTATTACATAATAGCGAAGATGGTTGTGGTTTATCTGTTCGTGGTAATAACAGCTACTATAGTATATACTATATACACACATCAACTTTGTCTAGGGATACCAGGTGCTATTTTCATATAAACGAGGTAACTTTGAAGCCTTGGTTTCCTGCCAGGGATGTACTGTGCTGTGATCTGATGACGGCTATCCAGGGAGTGAATGGAGGAGATTCAGATCGCCATACACACCCAACTGATCTGACCAGCATTCTAAAAACGTAATGGACATGTTTAAAAAAACCACGAAAATAGCATGAAAATGTATGGAAATTCTCAAACTGAGAACTATGACCCGTTAATCTTTTGGAATGCTGATCAGATCAGTTGGGTGTTTATAGCGATCTGAATCTACTCCATTCAGTCCCTAGATGGCCATCATCAGATTACAGCACGGTACATCCTTGGCAGAAAACCAAGGTTTCAAAGTTACCTCGTTTGTATGAAAATAACACCTGTATCCCTAGACAAAGTTGATGTGTATAGATCAGCCATTATTCTCAAAGTGTGCTCCGCTGATCTTTAGGCTTCCGCGAAACCTCTGTGGGGCTCCGCATAAAATCTATCTAAATATTCCCAACTAAATTAGTAAAAGTGGAATGCGTAATGAGAGCACGAGCGCGCGACATTTCAGCCAGGAGCTTAGTTAACGAATTTTTTTGTAACGTTTAGGGCTCCGTCAAATATTCAGTTTTCTAAAAGGGTTCCGTCGCCAAAAAAGTTTGAGAACCCCTGGTACAGATTTTTGTTTCCTTTATGTCACACTATCACTAACTTAATTTTCTATACTTATAAGGAAGAGAGACAAGACACATCAATTATAATTTAATGCATAAAATAGCTGCGATCGCCTAAGATAATATTATATAAATGCTTTCCTTCTTAGATTAGGCGTATCAAACGCTACCAGTCACCAATCACGCTCCGTCAATTCCGTCATACAGATTTTAGTAGAAATACACACATCAACTTTGTCTAGGGATACAGGTGCTATTTTCATACAAACGAGGTAATTTTGAAGACGTGCCGGACTACAGCTGCGCCACAAAAAAAAAAGTTGGAAATCTGACTTTTTGACTATGCCATGATGAAGTCTATAGTTTGTCGGAGTTTGTCGCCAAAAACCAGAGTTTGTCGGTCTTCCGTTTAGGAGATACATGTGGCTCAGCTGTAGAGACGTCTCTACAGCTGCGCCACACAGATCTCGAAAACGGAAGGTCGTAGCGAAAATCTGATTACATGTATGTATAGCCGTTAGTTTGTCGGAGTTTGTCGCACAAAAACCAGAGTTTGTCGGTCTAGCGTTTAGGAGATACGTGTGGCGCAGCTGTAGAGACGTCTCTACAGCTGAGCCACACAGATCTCGAAAACGGAAGGTCGTAACAGAAATCTGATTACTCGTGTGTGTAGCCGGTAGTTTGTCGGAGTTTGTCACTAAGAACCAGAGTTTGTCGGTCTTGCGTTTAGGAGATATGTGAGGATACGCTGTGGAGACCTTTCTACCTGGATCTTGAGAACGGAAGGTCGTAGCAAAAATCTGATAACTCGAGTGTGTAGCCATTAGTTTGTCGGAGTTTGTCACCAAAAATCAGAGTTTGTCAATCTTACGTTTAGAAGATATGTGGGGATATGCTGTAGAGATCACGTATCATCACGATCACACGTATCTCCTAAACGCTAGACCGACTAACTCTGGTTTTTGTGCGACAAACTCCGACAAACTAACGGCTATACATACAAGTAATCAGATTTTCGCTACGACCTTCCGTTTGCGAGATCTGTGTGGCGCAGCTGTAGAGACGTCTCTACAGCTGAGCCACATGTATCTCCTAAACGGAAGACCGACAAACTCTGGTTTTTGGCGACAAACTCCGACAAACTATAGACTTCATCATGGCATAGTCAAAATGTCAGATTTCCAACTTTTTTTTTGTGGCGCAGCTGTAGTCCGGCACGTATTTTGAAGCCTTGGTTTCCTGCCAGGGATGTACTGTGCTGTGATCTGGTGACGGCTATCCAGGGAGTGAATGGAGGAGATTCAGATTGCTATACACACCCAACCGATCTGACCAGCATTCTAAAAACGTAATGGACATGTTTAAAATATCCATAAAGTTTCTTACAGGATTTTTTAAAAATGTTTGTCCGTCCCAGCGGCCAAAATCAAATTAAGGGTTAAAAAAACCGCGAAAATAGCATGAAAATGTATGGAAATCCTCAAACTGAGAACTCTGACCCATCAATCTTTTAGAATGCTGATCAGATCAGTAGGGTGTGTATAGCGATCTTAATCTACTCCATTCACTCCCTGGATGGCCATCATCAGATTACAGCACAGTACATCCCTGGCAGAAAACCAAGGCTTCAAAGTTACCTCGTTTGTATGAAAATAATGCCTGTATCCCTAGACAAAGTTGATGTGTATATAACGCGCGAAACAGCGTCATTGGCGTATGAGTGTAGGTAGGCACCTTGTGTTTTTTCTATACAAACTTGTCACTTTACGTACAACTTTAAAACCACAGTGTAAGATCCGCCTTAATTAAATTAAAGTAATGTGATAAAGATCAGTTAAAAACCGCCACGCGTGGCTAAAAGCTTATAAGTTAATACATCTAATGCGTTTTAACGCAGTTACAGTATCCAATTTCCAATTCGATCTGAGGACCCGATTTAGGAAGTCTATTATTTTTAATTGTTTGTGGGTTTGGATGTTTCACGCAAAAACGACTGAACAGATTTGGATGTGACACACAGACAGTTTATAGCCTGGATTAAAACATAGGATACTTTTTATCTAGGTCAAAGGTTCCCTAAGGATTTTCCGAATGTCCACGCGGACGAAGTCGCGGGCGGAAGCTAGTCTTGTAATAAGCGCTTAAGTGTTACGGTACTATGGGCAACAGCGTCGCTTAACCAGTTTGCAACAAAATTCGTGTGCGTGCGTATCGCCCCTGCACGAACTAAACGTATGTGGCAGCGGGCGCGGCGTGCAAGCGATTTTAACCTTAGCGGTGGTTAAGCGACGCTGTTGCCCATGGTACGTAAGCACGGTCGATCGCACATACACCATGCATCGAGCGCCTACAAGGGCAGGGCAAGCAGGGTTGCACCTAATGCGATTGCACCGGTCAGGTTTCAATGCCAAGGCGAGACGCCTAGGGTTACCAGATTACGAGGGTAAATATAGAACGGTAATTCAAGGGCACTATGACACTGTCCTTAGGCTCAAGATTTGTCTGTAGTGAGAAAATATCAAAAATATTTTGAAATAAGTAAGTATTTTAATACGAATCAGGGGCGGTAATAGGAAAACATGGTTTGCGCGGGCCATATCTTTATATAGAAAACGTAAACTTGTAGCCACCAAAAAAAATCATAAGACAAGCTAAAGACTTTACCTAGTTGCTACAAACATTAAATTGCGTATAGACCTCACAGATGATTGTAAAAAAAACAGAATATCATGAAAAGCGCTTGTCGCGGGCCATATTTTTGGCGTAAATAATAGCGTTTAAACTATTGAATTCTACATCAAAATACACTTTAACGTTCTGTGCAGTTGCTCCAATACCTTTTTTTCAAGAAAAATAATTGTGCTAAAGATAATGATGAAAAAACAACGAAAAACATCGAAAAAGTGCAGAAGTGAGGTTGTTTTTCATACTCTTTAACGTAAAGAAAAAGACAGAGACAAATGATTTCGCGTAACGGAGCCTTAAGGCTCGATTTTTAATTAATTTTGCTTTTTTTAGTTCAAAGCAGTAACCCGCTATACAGAGTTTTTTGTAAAACACCACTTCGCAGGAGTAGATTAGTAACATCATATACAACAACATATTTTGTTCTACGACTTTTCCAAAAAAGACAAAAAAAAACAACTTTTCATACAAAACTCGATCAGCTGTTCGGACATTTGTATGGAGTGTCGAATTTTTTTTGTCTGTTTTCGGAAAAGTCGTAGAACAAATGTTGTTGTTTATGATGTTAGTAATCTACTCCTGCAAGGTTGGTGGTGTTTTACAAATAACCGTGTTTACCATTACCGTGCCTATACATGGGCTCATGCAGTCAGGAAATATTCATAGATACAACAATTCAAAATAACTTCTCTACTACTATACTTCACATCAAAGTATTTTCTGAGTCTCTGAGTTACATGTCTGAATTTACGATTAGCATTACGCATAATAATATCATCTTCGGCAGTAAGGGCTCGGACCATAAACCATGCTCGATCTACTGTCGGCCTTGCGCGCCCGCAAATGTGAGCGCTTGCCTGCCATATAAGGATGACGGTAGTGTAGGACGCATGCGCACGTATAAACAGACAGATCGAAACTACAGTTTATTTCAATGTATAAAACATTTTACATAATACACGCGGAAGCAGACATATGAAATAACTTTGAGCTCCCAAATATACTTATTTTTATTTTAGCCTTCTATAAATAAATAAATATCTTACATAATATATTCTAATTCTAATGCTGATACTGATTAACGTAAATAATGATGATGATAATAATAATGATATATGATATAAAAGAACTAATACTAATAATAATTATAATAATTTTAAATAACTATGTGTATAGACTTCATTTGTATAATTGAAATTATAAGTGTAGGTACTAAGTAAATGTTTTCAGATTTTTTTAATGACATTTGGATTACTGATTTTTATATATATTTTTGTTTTCTACATTTTTTTTTCTCTAATTTCTAGTATGTACATACATGTGTCGTCACAGGCGACCACGCGCTTACTGGGCAAAAACTGCAAATCAGTGCTATGCTTTAATTTAAAATTGTTTAAAAAACAAAAAACCGACTTCAAAAAACCTACCTCTAAAAAGCAAGAAATAATATTCGTAATAATAAAAACACGTCTATTGAAGTCGGGTGGAGCTGGAGTACAAATTCCTTTTTTTTATTCTAAAAATAGACGTGTTTTTATTATTACGAATATTATTTCTTGCTTTTTAGAGGTAGGTTTTTTGAAGTCGGTTTTTTGTTTTTTAAACAATTTTTTATTTTTTTATTTTTAGTTTAGGTACCTTTTGTATTAAGTAGTGTAGGTATATTATTTAGGTAGAATAATCGGCTCAGCCAAACGTGAGTTAATCGCGGAGAAACATACGTGAGTTAATCGCGGAGAAACATACATACATGCGGGTCAAACTACGAACCTCCTTTTTTAAGTCGGTTAAAGAACTACACTTAAGATATCCCTTTTCAAACAAAAAAATAATTATCTTATTCAGTTCATGAACAAAGAAGTTATACGACTGATCATCGAGGTAGTTAACACAAAAATCATACTATTTTCGTGCTTTTCCCAAGATTACTTGAAAAGTACTGAACCGATTTCAAAATTTTAAAAAATGGGACCAACTTGGGAGTTTACCTAATGTAATAACGTTTGAATCATTTCAATCGGTTCAGCCGTCTTCGAGTAATCGGTGTACATACAAAAAACAAAAACAAAAAAAAAAAAAACGGGTCGAATTGAGTACCTCCCTCCTTTTGAAGTCGGTAAAAAGCAAAGGCATCACTGAGTTTCTGCCTTTTTCTGTCTCAATGCGGCACACAGTTTAGTTCTTTTTTATATGTTTCTTTATATTTTTTGTTATTTATCATCTGTGTACTGTATGTGATGGAAATAAACAATTTATCTATCTATCTATCTGCAGTTGCAATTAAACAACAGTGGCAAAAAATCATGATCCTTTTATTACAATTACCTATGCATGATCATGATAATTTGCATCCTTATCTATAAGTTTATGTAAAAATTAATAATTAATGCAGAATATTGTCATAAATAATGGTATTATCAGTAACTAGTTTTATCGAAGGAGCAATGCACTTCCTAATCCGAACCAGAGATTATAGGTACAAAAAGATTGAGATAAGCCAGAAAGTTCAGTGCATACATATTGCATAGGTTAGGTACCTACCTATATCCTTACTTCCTTACTAATATTATGTTAAGTAAGTCATATATGTAAGTCAGTTTGTGTGTGTGTGTTTGTGACGACTTTACGTCTTAACTACTCGACCTATCATCATGAAATTTTGCATACACGTTGTCAGTTAAGGACATAGGATACCTTTTATTTCGGAAAAAAGGTACTGTTCCCGAGGGATACAAAAATAACTTGTACACGCAGACGAAGTCGCGGGCAGCCGCTAGTTCCACCAAAAAAGGAGATACTGAATCACGCTTGCAAATTTATATACTTCATATATCAATTTGGACTGAAATCTCGATCAAGAATCTCGGATGATGTATTTAAAGAAAATCTCTTACCTCCCTCTTTATAATCAGTAAATAACGTTTTCGCTTTCTATGAGAATTCACTACAGCTTTTAAAACTAAATTTATATTCCAGGAAGAACCAAACATTTATTTACCGTGTAAAATATTAAAACATTCTTCCTGAACAAAACAAATAACTTGCATGTATGTCATTTTGCAATGTCGTAAACTACAACTTTAAATTCATTATGCACTTAAAAGTTATTGGTCGTAAATCAGTTACAAACTGACGACTAACTTCTTGGCGTCAAAATGTTAACCCTATGATACCTGAGTACCTATTTATGATAACAACTCGGAATTATGTTAAATAACACACTTCCGCATGGGCGACCTTATGTGATCTTTTCCATGTATGTATGTAAGAATAAGATAAGAATATGAATGCAATTTTGCTTATAATTTACATTACAGGAAATCAATACATATTATATTTTGAATTTTTGATTGTAAGTATTATAAATAAACGTGAGGCGATGCTTTATCGAGTAAGTACCACAGACTATAAGGAAAACGAACCTTCAAATTGTAGCACAAAGAAATATTTTTAATAGATTTTTTTTCTTTACTCCATAAAAATAAATTATGGGAAATATTGTTTTATACAGTATGGATGGTGAACATAATAATATAAGCTTTATGGTGGTGATTGAAACTTATGCTATGGGACCCTACCGATGGCAATTTTCAACAAATTACGATCGACGAACATCATTCCAGGACGCTTCGCTTCGGTAATTCGTTAAAACTTAGCGTGGTTTGCTTCCTGTAGTGTCACTATTGCATTTTACTGCATATTGCTTATTTCATGGTAGATACTTAGTTACTTACGTCCATTGTCTGTAGACAATTTCATCTTCTCGAGCAGAGTTGTGTCTCTGTCGTTGTAAACCAGGACCGCGGTGGCGTTAGCACGCCATGCATTCTGCACCTGAAATAAAAAAATGCTATTAATGCACTTAGGCATCTAACACAATTTTGGAGCTATAATAAAAAATACAATTAAATAAAAAGGACAACATTTAACTTTTTTCACAATACCCCACACTACGCCATTATGTTTGTCATGTCGTACAGATGAAATCGAGAGTAGACTAGACCCCCACTGAGAAAAGTAAGTGAGCAAGGCAAATAATATACAAGCTCCATGTATTTGATTCATGTAATCGAAGCAATGCGTGTAAGTAACTACTAACTAAAAGGCAGGTAGTCTAATATTTAATTTTTTATGCCTGATTGCCTGCCATAGGCAGCCATTACACACGTCAATCTGGTTTCAATCTGATCAAAACCGCAGATTGATGGAATTTGATGCGGTTAGTTTGCGACGTTACACGGTCAATCCAGCGAGATCTGGATCGCAGTAGATCTTGGTAGATTGACAATCTACCACGATCCACGGTGATCTTTGGTAGGGTTGCCAACTTTTTGCATTAATTTTCGCGTGATATCGATCGATGACCTGAGTGGTGCAGTATTCAACATGCCAGCCTACCACGCAAGAGATCCCGGGTTCGATTCCCGGACGTAATTGAAATGATGAATTTTAATTTCTGTGACGGTCTGCGTATAATAAGTACCTATCTATTTCGAAAAATAAGTAAGTACCTAGTAAAATCTGTTGTCTAGCACCCATTTTATGCCTTGATTAGTTAGGGTTAGATGAATATCGATTTTAATTACGATATTTAATTTTACACACACAGTTGTGTAAAATTACCTAAATATCGATATTTATAATACGATATTACCCAGCTATGAACTGAGTGCTAAATTTCATCCAAATCAGTTCAGCTTCAGAAGGCTGAACTGATTTTGATGAAATTTGGCACACATCATATTATATAGTTTATGGCCTGGTATAGTAATAACATCGAGGTAAATAGTATTTTTCAAAACATTGCAAAAAATATAGTAGGTAGGTTTATGGGAAATTTATGAAAAAATATAGTCCTCATTTATTTTTAACTAGCTTCCTTTAAAAATTAAAAATAGGGTACATAGGGTACTTCCTAGGGTACCAAACTAACTGTGTGCCAAATTTCATCATCTTTTACTGCAATCCAATATTTTAACCGACTTAAAAAAAGGAGGAGGTTCTCTTTTCATCTGTATATTTTTAAGGGATTCTTCAAATGCCCACGCGCATTAGTCACGGCCGGAAAGCAAGTTAAAAATAAATATGGGCTATATTTTTTATAAATTTCTCAAAACAACTTACTAAAGTATTTTACCCTAGGGTACCTTTGATTGACCAGGATAAAACAAATCCTATAATTTAATCCAGGCTACAAACTGTGTGTCAAACTCCATTCAAATCAGTTCAGCCTTAAAAACTAATATAACTACAGACGAACAGAGAAACAAGCTCCTACTTTTTTGAAGTCGGTTAAAAATATTGGATCGCAGTATATTGTGCTAGATTGTCAATCTACCGTGGTAGATTGACAATCTACCGCGATCCGATACAAGCAGATTGTGGTAGATTGACAATCTACCACAATCTAATGCGATTCGATATTTTTAACCGACTTCAAAAAAGCAGGAGGTTGTTTTCCTGTTCGTCTGTATGTTTTTTTAGGGTATTTTTCAAATGTCCCCCCGGATGTAGTCACGGCCGGAAGCTAGTTAAAAATAAATATGGGCTATATTTTTTATAAATTTACCAAAAGTACTACAAAGTAATTTCGATGTTTAAAAAAAAATCCCTAGGGTATCTTTGACCGAGATCAAAAATATCATAAGTTTTAATCCAGACTATAAACTGTTTGCCAAATTTCATCCAAATCAGTTCAGCCTTCATGAAAAACAAATATACAGACGAACAGAGAACCTCTTCCTTTTTTGAAGTCGGTTAAAAACATCGGATCGCAGAAGATTGTGCTGTGCTAGATTGTCAGTCTACCATGGTAGATTGACAATGACAAGCCTTAAAAACTAATATACAGAGAAACAAGGTCCTGCTTTTTTGAAGTCGGTTAAAATAATGGATCGCAGTATATTGTGCTAGATTGTCAATCTACCGTGGTCGTCCGTGGTAGATTGACAATCTACCACAATCTTCTGCGATCCGATACAAGCAGATTGTGGTAGATTGACAATCTACCACAATATACTGCGATTCAATATTTTTAACCGATTTCAAAAAAGCAGAAGATTGTTTTTCTGTTCGTCTGTATGTTTTTTTAGGGTATTTTTCAAATTTCCACCCGGATTTAGTCACGGCCGGAAGCTAGTTAAAAATAAATATGGGCTATATTTGTATAAATTCCCCTAAAGTACTACAAATTAGTTTCATTGTTTAAAATAATAAAAATCCCTAGGGTACCTTTGATCGAGATGAAAAATATAAGTTATAATCCAGACTATAAACTGTTTGCCAAATTTCATCCAAATCAGTTCAGCTTCCATAAAAAACAAATATACCGAACAGATAACCTCCTCTTTTTTTGAAGTCGGTTAAAAACATCGGATCGCAGTAGATCGTGCTAGATTGTCAGTCTACCATGGTAGATTGACAATCTACCACAATATACTGCGATTCAATATTTTTAACCGACTTCAAAAAAGCAGGAGGTTGTTTTTCTGTCCGTCTGTATGTTTTTTAGGATATTTTTCAAATATCCACCCGGATGTAGTCGCGGGCGGAAGCTAGTTAAAAATAAATATGGGCTATATTTTTATCAATTTCCCAAAAGAACTACAAATTAATTTCAATATTTGAAAAAATAAAAATTTCAATGTTTAAAAAAATAAAAATTTAGTAGGCTTACACCTACTTTTGGGAAATTTATGAAAATGTTTAGTCCTATTTTATTTTTAATTACCACCTACCTACCTAGCTTACGCACGCGACTTCGTCCACGTGGACATTTGAAAGATTTGACTGGTATTAATTGTTTTTTTTTATGAGATTTGTCGAATGTCCATGCAGATGTACTTTAGTCGCGGGCGGAAGCTAGGTAGTTAAAAATAAATGTGGACTTATATTTTTTTATAAATTTATCAGAAGTAAAAAATACTTACTACATATCAATTTCTATGTTAAAAACAAATACCTAGGATACCTTTGACCGAGATAAAAAGTATCCTATGTTTTAATCTTGGCTAATAAACTGTGCGCAAAATTTCATCTAAATCAATTTAGCCTTCAAAAAAATCATGTATCGGACAGCACAGCAGTAGATTGCGATGAACAGACTGCAAGTTCTCTGTTCGTCTGTATGTTTGTTTTTTAGTGATTTTTCGAATGTCCACCCACGCGGTTGAAGTCGCGGGCGGAAGCTAGTTAAAACTAAATGTGGACTACATTTTTATAAATATCCCAAAAGTAAGTACCTACATACTATAATTTTTTAATGTTTTGAAAATAATACTATTCGAAAAAAAAGGTGTCAACCCTAAGCCAGATTGACGTAGATTGACAATCCAGCACAATCTGATCACGCCAGACCGCGCCAGATTGAAACAGATCACGAACAACGTTACACAATCAATCTCTGTCAATCTGGCGCGGTCTGGCGCGATCTGGCGTGATCAGATTGTGTGTGTAATGGGTGCCATAGACTGCTATGGCAGGCATTGCAACTGCATGCGTGCTACAGACTGCTGTAGCACGCATGCAGTTGCAATGCTGTGCAAACATCTCTGACCTGATAGACTTTTATTCTGAGTGAAATGTAGAAATTGCAACAAAAAACAAAAAAGAAAGAATGCCACTACGCTTTAAAATAATAAGAAATGCCATTGTTTGATATGCAAGTTTTCACACCTGATAAAAGATATTGCAACATAATTCTTAACTGATAAAAATAAATTAGGAGACATCTGACCGTCTTTGTTATGAGTAAGTTGTGTTATGTTATGATAATGAAAGATGCAGTTGGCCCCTTTTATTATTGTTATCACAATTTTCGTCCTGCCAATGGAGCGATTAAGTATATTATGGACATAGACAAAATACCAAAGATACATTATCGGGTGTTATTAAGATACTCGATTGGACACAGTTTTATTGCAGTTTTTATGGTCTGTGCTGTGATGATTACCATTATCTATGGCTCTGATCAGGAGTATGTAAGTACATAAAGTATCATGGTTTATGAAGGCATTAACCATTTGCATTTAAAATATGGAAAGTGTTTAACAAGTTTTTTTAATTCTCTTCATTCTCTTAATTTCATGCACATTGCACAGTACATAAGTCCAATTTCTGAACGAGTACCTATAATAATTGTACTTATTTATTTACCTTCAAATCGGGCTTGCAAAGCACTGGTTGATCGTTGGGATTCCTACTAACTAAGCCATAAGTCCATCAAAATATAGCATTTGACTAGTTCAAGGGAAAGTTTAAAAAACTTGCAAGGGTCATTGTGTTGTAATGTAATGTTAAAGTACTACCTTGAACGTAGATATTGTAAAGCTCAACTCTGTCTGACAGAGTCGACGAACTTTTTATCTTACAGAGTACGATAGGATACAATTCCTTAAAGTTTGATATGAGTAGTGTAATATTCTGATGTAATCCAAAGAGGCAAACACAAGATACATGTATATGATGATGTTTCGTGCACTCACTTCATGTACTCGTAGTTATACTCGCTCGTAGTATAGTACAGAAAGAGTTACAAGTATAAGTAAATCCAAGGTTTACATTTTGAAACCCGTTTCACCAGGGTCGTCCAGACAGGCTTTCTTTTCTTAAATCATGTGTCTTTTTGTTCATGTAAAGAGATTGTAGTGGATTTTCTAATAAAAACACGCCAGCACTAGTAAATGTTTACCTTATTCTTTATGCAACTCAGGATTCCAGGTGTACTAACAAATTAACTTGTTTATAAAGAAATTCTTCATTGTTTTGTTTTTAATTGATTATAATTAATGTTAATTGAACTGCAAGGCAAAAGTTTCATGGTCATTCAATCAAGAAATAACAAATGATGAGATAGTTCAATTAAAATGATTAATGTATTTAGTTTCCATTATGTTTCCAGTTGCATTCGCCCCTTCGAAGGTCGTCCTTAAAAGATAACCGGGAGAAAGAACGCCAGCTATCATTTACTGGATTCTCATTTAAGTTTCCTACATCTCAGGAAAGGTCAGACGATAAGGTTACAGGGTTTACTAAATAAACAATTTGTGAAAATACATAAGGCAGTGTCCAAGATCAGTGAACCCGTTTCCAACGACAGGAATCCATTGTTTTGTTGGGTTTTTGTTTGCCTGAATCCGTGGCTAACACTTCGGGTGTTGTGTGCCATCTCTGCAGGCAAGTGGTCAAATTATAGGGTCTATCTATCTATCTATAGGTAGGGCATAGCAAAAGAAAATCAGGTCTGAGATTTTCATAACACTTTACGTACTTTATTGTACTTTTATATCATTGTCGTTTTTCACGACTTCCTTGCGTGAATATATCATTACAAGTATGAAAACTGAGTGTGAAATCAGCCATATTAGGTTCAGTTCATATCATATCAGATTGTATCAGCAACGTAGGTTGCGCCGAGCATGTGAGACGCGGGTGACGGCATCGACCGACGAAAGGTCAAAGTTATCTGCCTTTCAGGGTTGCTCATACGTTAGTGAAAAATACAATCGATAATAGTTCTCTTCCGAGTAAGCAACTGAACGGATTACTCGGAAGTCGTAATTAAAACGAGGGCTGCGCGTGCCTACCGCAGCCCTCGAATCGAATCGATACGAATCAATAGGCATTGATGCATAGTAGAATTACGTTTTTAAAATGTATTGAGGTATCGCTATTGGCTATAATTTCCGTTCCATCCGTCAGACCATACATTTGCTACCACCATTGCTATAATACTTATGTTAGCATTTACTTATTTCTATGTTGGTTTGAACTTGATCTCAAAACTGCAGCTGCCTCACCTAATGACGGCCAGCCAGGACTCTTTGAGTGCTTCGTGGCGTGGCAGACAGCAGCAGCCATATACAATCGAAATGGTTCACAATCAGGCTTGAGTGCCTCGTGGCGTGGCAGACAGCAGTGGCCACATAGAATCGGGATGGTTCACAATCTGGTTGATACCTTGATCTCAAAGTTGCAGCTGCCCCGCCTGATGACGGCCACCCACGGCTCCTTGGGCAGCGGCTCGTCGGGCGCGATGGCGGACAGCAGTGGCCACGTGCACCCGGAGTGGTCCCGCTCGCCGCCCGGACCCTTTCCCCGGACGTGCACTGCAACGCCGCGCGCCGACCCGATGAAACCCTCACCATACTTCCCGGACTGAAAAGAAGATAATAAATTGTGTTATAATAATAAAAAAAATATCTTCACTAATTTCAATTTTTATGAACACGGCCTTGAAAAGTAACCGACACATGGTATAATCTATAGATTATGTGGCTAATTTACCATACCGATATATCGGTTCACTCTTATTTTTTATAAAATCATAGTTTTCAACAGAATTTTTGACGGTTTGACTAGTGATATAACATGAAAAAAAAAACTTTGTTTTTTCACAATGTTAAAAAAAACAAGAATAAAAAAACATAGCACCGTTTTTTTTCTAAATTTAGTTTTTTTTTTTCAAGAATACAATCTTTGTAAAATAAATGTTTTATTTAATCAAATTAATTTCAAGATTTTTATTCTACGTCAGTGTCTCCAGATATGAATTTAAATTTTTTCCCAGATATCATTTTATTTTTCCCCAAAATGATACATTTGTATGAAGAGACGATTTAAAAAATTCCCCTAAAGCGATTTTTTGTGCCCCAAAATGTTACGTTTTGTATGAAGAACAGATTTTCTTTTTTCCCCAATACTCCAAAAAAACATAAACCGAATGAAGATTTCACCGTGAACCAAAAAAGTAATGTAGGTTCAAAAATTAACAAAAAATTATAAAATGAAGTCATAAGTATTTATCTTTAACGGAAACTTCATAATAATTTTGATTTCCTGTCCTCTTGAAAAAAGCATGCTCCAGAAAAAAAAACACTATTTTTTCACGTTAGAAAAAAAAACAGTTTTTTTACAACACTAGGTTTGACGTTATGAAAATATGAAATTCGACTTATTTTTAATCAGACCCGTTTTAATAACCAAGATCAAGTCAAAGAGGGTGTAATAAACTAGCGTTTCACATCATGGATCTTAATCTGTAAATTGTATACCTATTTCCGGGGCTAGCTCTTAAGCTAGCCCCGGAAATAGGTATACAATTTACAGAGCGACGAAAACTATCTTGTTAGTAAGCCATAGGTATACAATTTACAGAGCGACGAAAACTATCTTGTTAGTAAGCCATACTATCATTATAAACAGACTCGGGCACCTGGCAGATTTTCAGTGGTGGGGGTGGGAGTGGTTGGGCAACAAGGGGGCTGAAAAACTGATTGAAGGTATACAATTTACAGACCTCTGAATTTGGTGTGGTATAATAGCAAGCCAATCATGTATCTAAATCGAATATAACATTGCCAGACATTTTGGCTGGTGGGAAAGTAGTACCAGGCGGCATCAAAGGTGCGCGAAAAAGTGGTAAATCCATCAAGTAGATCATGTAACGATATTGTTTATAAATCAAAGTCAGTACTATGGATGACATTAATGAATCAAAAGTCGATGAATGAGGTGTAATTCGATGCCAGTAAGTTTTGTCACAGTTCAAAGTTTTACATCACATGTAAACGTAATCGATAGAAGGAACGATGACTATCGAGAGATCGACACGATTGCATCGATTAGCATCGATTCTATCGATCGATAGGTGTTAACGACGTACGGGTGACTTAACGACGCGATGCGATTATTTTAATTAATTCTCTAAAGTAGTGTTTATTTCAAACTTAATTTAGTTTGAGATTTCAATAGCTTTATTTGGTTCAGTAAATTAATTTTAACCAACGCAACGCAACCAAGCAATAATTCTCAGCGCACTCTAAGTATTAATAGTTAAAAAACTTAATTAACAGTAATAATAAACAATGTTAGTTATATATATACTCTTTATTGCACTAAAACACAGTTAAACATACAAGTTACAAAAATAGTGAGCAAAGGTGGGCTTATCTCTAAAAGAGATCTCTTCCAGCCAACCTAGAACTTGTTGGAGAATTTATAAATCAGCAGGTGACACAAAGTGCAAAATTGTTGGAATAGTATAAAAGAGAAGAATAAACTTTTAAAAATACTAAAATAAAATGAAGGCAAATAATGATATAAAGGTACATATATTTAAATAATAAATACATATAATATATATATATATATATATATATATATATATATACACATATACAAATACATATACTTACATATATAAATACTTACAATACTCATAAAAAGAGAAGGTGTGACTAATCTCTTGATTCTCATCTCATGAATCATACAATTGTGCTAAAAAGTGTGCTTTAACCTTGGATTTGAATGACAAAAAGTTCGAGCAATCTTGAATGTCTGTCGGAAGTCTATTCCAAAGTTTGACAGCCTTAACAGAAAAGGAGTTGTGAAAGAAGTGTGTGTTGCTTCTAGGCAGCTCAAGTACAGTAGTAATACAGGGCCGCCTGGAGCGGGAAGGAGGAGGAAGCATCTGGAAACGGGATACAAGGTAGTTAGGAGATTTAGGGTCTTTGAGGATTTTGAAAAGGGCAGAAAGGATGTGCATATCATGGCGAAGGCGTATGGGAAGCCATTTAAGTTGACAGCGAAACGAAGAAACACGATCATACTTGCGTAACCCGAATATGAAACGGATGGCTAGATTCTGTAGCCGTTCCAGCTTGTTCAGCTGTTCCTCGGTCGCATCCAGGAAGCAAACATCGGCGTAATCGAGAAGAGGAAGGAGAAGTGATTGTGCTAGCATAATTTTGGTTTTAAAAGGGAGGAAATATTGGAGACGCTTGAGAGAGTGAGAAGCATAGTGGATACGTTTGCTAATTTGACTTATATGTGGGGACCAAGATAAGGTACTGTCCATAATCAGACCAAGGTTTTTAATTTTGTCTGTGAATGGGATGGACAAGTTGTTATAAATAAGGGGAGGAACAGATTCCCAGTCGAGTTTGATTCTTAGCCGGCTGCTACCCACAATCATAGCTTGGCATTTGCTTGGGTTCACAATAAGACCAAACGATGAAGCCCAATCCCGTATAGATGCCAGATCCCGATTCAGACAATCAATAGCCTCAGAAACCTCCGAAATGGGAAAGTGTCTATAAATTTGAAGGTCATCAGCATAGAGGTGGAAAGGAGAAGAAATAACTTTGGAGATATTGTTGATGAAGATTGAAAACAGTAGAGGAGAGAGGACGCCGCCTTGCGGCACACCAGCTGACAGACGTGACCATTCGGAAGAAGTATCATTATAGACTACGGATTGGAAACGATCAAAAAGGTAGGATTTGAACCATTCAATAACAGGGGATGAGACGTTGAAGGAGCGAAGAGTACCAAGCAGGAGATCGAAGTCGACGCAGTTGAATGCACTACTGAAGTCTAGCAGAACCATGGCTGAGAGTTTGGTGTGATCCATCGCACTGCGAATGTCCTCTGTGATATTCAACAGTGCACCAACTGTGCTGTGGGAGGGGCGGAAACCGGATTGGTAGGGACACAACAGATCATTAGAGGAGAAAAAAGCGTATAATTGGTTGTGGACGATAGATTCAAGGACCTTGGAAAGGATCGGGAGAATAGAAATAGGACGATACTCGGACAGAGAGGATGGATTTGGAGTTTTAGGGAGAGGTATGACGTGGGCTTTCTTCCATGATGCGGGAAAGACATTGTGTTGCAGTGAGAAGTTAATAATGTGTGTGATGACTGGCACAATGTCGTCCAGCACAGGAAGAATCATCTCCAGACTAAGACCATCGCTACCAATAGCCTTAGTGGAAATGGACTTGATACTCTTCGTAACGTCTGCTTCAGAAACTGCACTGAAAGTGAAAGAGGGGTTGATAAGAGGGTCGGGTCTAGACAGAGAAGTGAGAGCGGCTGACTTAGCGGCCGTGTCCAGAATGAGAGGAGGTGATGAGAAATGTTGGTTAAGAGAGTTAATATCCACGGAACTCGGGCTAGAGTCTACAGACTTGCCCACACCCAAAGACCTCAGGAAACCCCAAATTTGTTTTTGGTCTAAAGTTTCAATTTGAGAGTGGATATATTTTCGTTTAGCGTCTCGACACATCCTATTGCAAAGGTTCCGAAGCTTTTTGTAAGCTGACAAGTTATCTGGAGAAGGTGAAGTTTTCTGCCGGCTTTTAGCTTTGTCGCGTTTGTTCATTACTTTTTTAATCGCAGGAGCCAACCAAGGAGCCGGTAAATGTTTAACCCTTACAGGACGTACAGGTGCGTGAACATCAAAAATTTTAATTAGCATTGAAGTAAAGTAATCGACCATTGTATCGATGTTGTCAGATGTCAGTACTGGAGACCAGTCTATACTTCTCACGTCGGCTTTCAAGCGCTCAAGAACCATATGCCGGAAGTTGCGCAAGAGTCGCACTTTGGGTTTGACCTTAGGTGGACGCACTTTGTGTGTAAGGAAAATCAGGTCATGATAAGAAAAGGGGGCAGTCATTTGCCCATGAGATCCGATAAGGTTGGGATTGGAGACAATGATGAGGTCTAGAAGAGACGGCTCACTATTTGGGAAGTAATGTGTGGGAGATGGTAAAGGTAGAACGTGAAGATTAAGGGACGAGAGAAGAGATATGAGCTTATTAGCTCTGACATCATTTTTTAGAAGACAGGTGTTGAAATCGCCCATAAGAATAACGTGGTCGAAATCAGGGACAAGGTTTTCAAGAGTGTTCTCCAGGTCATTGAAATAATTAACTTTATTGTTGGGGCTATATAATGCCCCAAGAAGAATCTTTTTATGGTGAATAATTATTTCTAAGAAAATGTACTCCAGAGAGCCCGAATATAGTGAAGGAGAGCAGGTGACCACTCGAGAAGTGACTTATTGAACAAATCTAAATATAAACCCAACAAAATTTTAATTTTAAAAATAAATAAAAAATCATAATTATTTTTAAGACACCACTTAAATTATTAAACACAAATGTCAAGTTAATTAAGTTCAATGTTAACTAAACTATCCGTAGCTAATTGGCTTTATCTATGGCCATCATGATAACACTTTCAAATGCATTGTTATATTTATCCGTATCAAATTAAAAAAATACTTAGACGCTAGGTTGATTCTCTTTGATATTTTCATATGAAATCATGCTCATATTTCCTAGCTGATATGAAATTAATATCGTTAAAAGGTGTTAAAAAGAACCTTTATTCCTAAAAAAGGCCTTGTACCTACAAACTTTTTTTTACAGTGTATCAGTAATCCCATAAACGTTTCAGTTTCATTTCAGCTCGGGCAAAAATGTTTTCGTTCGTTCCGTCCGGCGGCTGTCCGTCTGTTCCCCTCTACAGGGTCGCCTTTCTCGCGAAATTTTGTGAGCAGGTTCGAAATAGATGGATTTTTTGTCGATTCAGTTTCTCGAAATTATTCAAAATGGCAGAGATATGGAGAAAATCATATTTCAACCATTTCGTAAAATATTCAAAAATGTCACAAACGCGAGGTCTACAGCTCATTTTAAGTAGGTATTAGTGAAAAAGATAGAAGAAACCGTTGCAATTATTACGAAATAACTCGTCAGATTTCCATTGAATCATTTCTCTCATGAATTTTACATATAGTAGTATTTCTGATATAAGTTTTTTTACGTGTCTGGTCTTATATTTGCTTTGCTTATCACAACACAAACGGCTTACGCATTCGTAAGATTATTAATGACGAACTTATGGATGACGAGATGATTAAATAACACTGCTAGGTTGTCTCAAGGTGTTTTTAATTTCATTAATTTTACAGAAAGTGTACATTTAACAACCAACATAATATATAAATACAGACAGAACACACAATTTAGTAGTCAACTAGGTACTTCAGTATTCTTAAGGATGGACGTATTTTGAACATTTTTAGAAATAGTAGCAGATATAGTAAGTAGGACGCAGAGGTAAAGAAAGATAAGGAAGGCAAAAAAAAACATGTGGGAAAAATAATTGCACAGGGGCTGTATTATGACCTCTTATTTCCAGTCAATTTTCTGGCTGGAATCATCTCTTTTAATTAGATCAATCTATCTCTTTTATTTGCTATACAGCGAGAAAGAGATGTCACTACAGCAATTTATAAACCTGGCAGGATTTAAGAGCTCGTAATACGGCCTCAGGATAGAGCCGCGAGGCCCGCGAGTGAGTTTCTTTCACAGTGGGAGATATAGTGTCTCATTACTTAGGTACATAACGTAATATTTCTTAAAAACATATAGTTAATTATAAACCAATAGTTTTATTTATAGATACTTATAAATAAGTAATAATAATAATAAATGGCTGGCTAGCGATGAAGTAAATAAAACAAGTAGGTGTAATCTAAATGTATTGGAATATAGGGTTCCCGAAGGTGCGTCGCCAGATTTGTTGACAGCTTGCTAGCTTTTAACCGGGGCCGAAGCCAAATTATTTGGATGCCAATTTGTAAACGACCGCCATGTGCCATCCATTGCTGGCCATAATAAAATAGCAGAAATAACATACAATATACAATGTACCGTGGTAGTCATTATAGGAACATTGCAAATAAAAAAAATAGAAGTATGCAAAACCAATATCACAGAATACATAATATGTAATACAAGTCCCAATATGGAGGAGTTTATTACTTTGCGCATTAATCCTAGCTTATTATTTACTGCTCTTTCAGACTTCAGTAATAGGTATTTCGCAAGACAAACGAAAGGCAAACTTTAGAGTTAAGACATATAAATATCTCTAAGTTCTCTTCTTCATCCCGGAATATTAATTCACCAAGAACATTAAACTTCATTCCGTTTTTGTAATCAGTTTCATGTAAAATAGGCAGCTGTGTTTACGAAGAATTTAAATAAACAAAAGAATATGAAACATTCTCAGAAACCGCGGAAACTGACACCAGAAGTTGAAACAACAGTTTGACCCTCTGCTTTTGTAAATAATCTTATTTCATTGCAATTTGTAGGAAATAAAGTTCTTCTTCTTCTTCTTTTTTTGATGTGGCAATCCACTCCTTTTTACGTCAGGGTGATATTCCCCAACGAGGAATACTTCTGCCAGTTTCGGGTGTTGGAGGGGGAAGGATGGGTTTGGAGTTGGGCATAGGTCGTACGAAAATATATATAATAAAGTTGGGTAAATAGGGAATAAAGGCCAGATTATAAATAAATATTGTGGTGAGATAAAAACTTAATTAAACATCTTACATAAACTCTATTAGATAACGAGAGGATAGAGGATAGGTTGTAGGGAAGAGGAGCTTTATATTTTAAAAGGATGTCATAGAAGGACAAAGAATTATAGAGGGGGCACTGGAATAGGATATGTAGGATATTACCTTCGTCAAGTCCACATTCACAAAGCGGGGAGTCTCGAACGCGTAGTTTAGAAAGATGGGATGGGGAGCTGCAATGACCAAAACGTAAACGGGAAAGAGTGGATGTTAGCTTTTTGTCAAAACGTAGTTTTGAGAACCAAGGTTTCAGTGTTATATTAGGCTGATTTTCACGATAAAATTTGGCTTTAAGCTGAGTCGACTTCTCCCAATCACGACACCAGCTTTTTTCCAATAAATCTCTAGGAAGAGAGGCCAAGTCCTGTGAGAAAATACGTTGCGAAGAAGAGTCACCTTGTCTGGCTGCCAGTTTGGCTAGGTAATCAGCAGCTTCGTTACCCTCAATGCCCGCGTGACCGAGTATCCAAGCTAAAGTAATAAATAAATTTAAGCTAGCACATTCTTTCAACAAAGCTTTTACTTCTAAAACTAGGGGGCTTATTGAATTACTGTAAAATGGACACGATAGTAAAGATTGCAAGAAACTCAAAGAATCGGAGAATATAAAAGCTTTAGCAATTTTGTGACACATAATAAACTTTATGCATTCCAAAATTGCAAACCCTTCACCACTGTAATTTGAAGTTAGACGTGAATATTGAAAAAGTTTAAAGAATCCATTTGACTGTCTTAAGAAAACGGCGCCTACATTATCAGTATCACTTGTATTTGGAGATTTAGAGGAATCAGTGAAGAATATTTCACTATCTAAAGCTTTTTCATAAAAAAATAGATTAATCCAAGCAATAACCACGATATCGAGCCAAATGTCTGTTTCAAAGTCGTTTTCCGTCCAAAATTATTTGGCCTTTTCTCCAATCGTTTCAAAATTATCATCCACGAAAAAATATTTAATAATTTTAAGTAGGTAGGTCTTTTGTGTCCTGGCATGCCCAGGCCACAGAATAGATAGGTAGGTAGGTACCTATCCAACTAATATTATAAATGCTTAGATGAAATTATTCATCTAAGTATAAATGTGAAAGTTGGTGGGTTTGGGTGTTCGGATGTTTGTTCCTCAATCACGCAAAAACTATTGAACGGATTTGGTTGAAATTTGGCTCACAGATAGTTAATAGCCTAGATTAAAACATAGGATACTTTTTATCCGATATTCTTACGGGAACGGGAACCACGCGGGTGAAACCGCGGGCGGCCGCTAGTTAGTAATATTTACGCCCAGGCATTAATGCCGTTAGCAAAATTGACACTTTTAGGGTTCCGTACCCAAAGGGTAAAAACGGGACCCTATTATTAAGACTCCGCTGACCGTCTGTTTGTCTGTCTGTCTGTCACCAGGCTGTATCTCATGAACCGTGATAGCCAGACAGTTGAAATTTTCACAAATGAGGTATAACAACAAATACTAAAAATAGAATAAAATAAATATTTAAGGGGGGCCCCCATTTAACAAACGTGTTTTTTTTGCCGTTTTTTTGCTCGATATTAATAACGATACCAGGTAGACAGTTTAAATTATCACAGATGATGTATTTCTGTTGCCGCTCTATAACAACAAATACTAAAAACAGAAAAAAGAATTAAGGGGGCCCCCATACAACAAACTTGATTTTTTGCTGTTTTTTTGTACGGAACCCTTCGTGCGCGAGTCCGACTCGTACTTGGCCGGGTTTTTTTTATTATGCGCCCCATGCTCCAACGCAAATCTTCAACTAAATGTTTTGGTTACGACAAAAATAACCAGCCTCAGTTATAAAAACCTGTTTAGTATGAGAAGTAACAGCCGACACACCATGATCCATACTAATCCATCGGCAAATCGACGCTTCCGCTTCCTTGTGTACCAACGCCAAACGCCCTTTGTTTTACATTTAGTTTTTTTTACCTAATTTAAAACTGGCAGCTTAGTGCGACTTCCTTATTTGATAAGAGTCAAATTAAGAGTAGGAATCTAAATGAGTTACTTGATAACATGTCGTGAATGGGAGTGTAAAACCTAGTTCCGACAAAACTCTTGTCCAACAGGACGGAGCTCCGACAATCCGCTCGTAATCGTAGCGTAATAGTAATTTTTGGTGTGCAGGACGGAGCTCCAATAGACCCTTTTTGCAAACAGTCATTACCATCCCCCTACACTTATCCCAATTTATTGGCGGTCGGTGCAGTGGCTCCTTCTCTTCCACTCCGAAATTCTGTCACTCGTCATCTCCTCATCCACTCCCATCACATTCATATCATTCCACACACAATCCATTCATCTTTTCTGCGGTCTTCCTCTTACTTTACAAACAGTAGTAGTGTATATTATGTCGTCGGAACTGTGTCCTATCTGAGCTCGGTCCTGTCAGACAAGTGTCTTGTCGGAACTAGGTATTACACTCCGTGAATGGGTTGTAGAATTTTTAAACATATATTTGAATAATAAAGATTGTTCTGACTTTGAATTTGATATCTTGAACCACAGACTTAAGTACTTATATGACAAACATAAGATGCTAAAGGAAAATTATTGTTGTTAGTAAACATGTTTTTTGTGACATCATGAAATTTCCTAAAACGAAAAGAATCCTTAGTAAAACCTCACCGCCCGCGACTTCGTCTGCGTGGATAGTATTTTGTCTATCACTCGGGAACAGTTCCTTCTTTCGTTGTACCCTATGTCCTTCTCTGTACCCTTGAAAATAAATGTACATATTACAATACGTAAAATTTCATGATGATCGGTTCAGTAGTTAAAACTTGAAGGCGTAACAAACAACAAACAAATGGACTTTCGCATTTATAATATTAGTAAGGATTACATAAAAATATATAATTTTGGCCTTTAGGAACTAATGTTCTTGCTCTTTTTCGAATGCTGGTATCCCCGTAAGGTCCCGAATCAATCCCCATAGTATTATTGGGATTAGAAACTTAGGCCTCGTTGTCAGAATCTTGCTTGTCACTGTGTCTTAAACGATATCGGCTATGGTAACCGTTAACTAACACAATAACAAACGTAACATTAGTTCAAATCAAACACCAAGTTTTCTGTTAATGTATACTACTATTGTGTGCCTGCGCATAACACAATGCGAATTACAAACCAAACGTAGCTGTTCTGTTACTTACTAAATAATAATATCTGGGCGATATGACTCATGCGCACACCGATTAGCATAAACGTAAGTGGTAAAACTATAGCTACTACACTTTCCATATCATTTACTCACTTATCATGCTAATGTACCTACTTATAACTATACAGTCGATGATGTAGTTCATTGTACTACTCGATATGACTTTTGTCTATGGATTCATTTGTAGTATGAAATATGGCAATAGTTTTAACATCATCACCAACGGATATTTTTAACAATACTACGTTTCTCCTGGGTGGATAATAAAGAGGATTTTTTTAAACGACGCATTTTATGTTAGGTACGTATTTTTCCTTAACTGAAATGCATTTGAAGTTAGAGGCAAGGTTAAAACAGTTACGAACAATAACAAATTTTCACAATTAAATGTTACATTAAATTAAACTTTGTTTCCGACTCGTCATTTCAATGCAAAGGTCTCAGTTTATTGGATTGTTTCAAAATGTTACTGCTTAATCTCACTGTACTGTGGTAGACGCGACAATTTATTGTTGGAACGCAAACAATACAAATTAAAAACAGTGGGGAACCACAACCACAATGGAGTCCTGCGTGGCGTGGAATAAACAACGTTTCGAAATCCTGTGTCACAGTTCAGTTGCCACAATGGATTCTCCAGTATACAAGTGCGAAGAACGCAGTAGGTATGAAACAATAACATTGTTGATCAAACTGTTTGAATTGAAACAATAAATTACCATCGGCCTTTTTTACTGATGTCCTCACAGCTGAGGCACAGACCTTACTTACATAGGATAAGGAGGCATTTGTTTGAAACAATAATAAAATTATTATTCACCAATTTTTCCCTTCACAGATTTGGGGTTGGAGCAGAACATCTTTCTCTATCATTCTTTTCTGTCACACATTATCTCATAACCATAAGAAACTGCCTTTAATATCATTCCGCACTCAATCCATCCATCTTTTTCACTCATCTTCCTCTAGTTTCTCTCCTTCCATCAATCTAACTTGGGCAATACTCACTCCGATTTGATCTGATCATTTAGTAGTGTATTGTTTCATCAGGTCTTCTAAATTGTTATGTCATATGCTTTCTTAATTAAATCTGAGAGTGGTAACTGAACAAAGTGATTAAAATTCTCAATTGAGTTGAGACTGAGACCACAGGTATAATAAACTACTTATACCAGAAGATTTTTGTTTCCCTGTGCTGACATTTCAATTCAATTATTAACTTTGTCCTTTTAACAATATCAATTACTGATTCAAATTCCGTAATCACATAACCAATGATTATTCGTTAAGTTATTATAAAATTATCAACTTAACCACAAAAGCGAATAACATTTTCCTATTGTTAAATGTTCAGTACACAAGCATAGCTAGCTCAGCTGAGGAAATAATTTATTTAGCTAAAAAATAATAACAAAGTAACAGATTATTTATTAGTCTGACTAGAAACTTTTCTGATAAATACAGTCTAAATGTATTTGAATTTGATATTGTTCGAAAGATGTTAGTCAATCGACTTCACTGTATTGCTTCTCCTAGGTATTCGCCGTGCGTCAGTTGTGTTGTCAGTCAGTAAAAAGAAATTGAAGTTTCATACAAAAATACGCTAACGTTTTTTTTATTCTAACTGACACATACAGGAAAGTCAATAAGTTGACTATTACCACAATATTATAAATTGTACTATTACAGCTTTCGAACAATATCAAATTCAAATAAAATCAGATTGAATTTATCAGAAAAAAAAGCTCTTTTGTATGGAAAATCATATGGTGGCCTCTATTTTGTTTTGAGCAGTATAAGTAATAATAATAATCATGCCTTCAAAATGATCGCGATATTACGTATTTCTGTCACTTTTCTTTGGCAAAAACTTCGAACATATAATTTTCGACGTAAATCATCCTGAACTAGAATTTTCATTTAATTCCACCTATTGTAACTGCGTCGGTCAAGCGTGAAACCAGTAGGTAACGACGAGACGCCTCAGTTCTTAGCTCTTACGACAGTATTCATAATAGTGGAAACCTTGACATTTCTAGCGTAACAAGGCCTTTCATTCTTAACAGATTTCGATAAAAGAAAATCAAAGCGTATTGTCAGTTTTTCTGCATCAGGAGGCGATTCTACAACACGTAATTGAAATTGTATCGCGCTGAAAATACGGCAAAAGAGCTTTTTTGTCACATGACGTATACTGTGGAGTGATTGCTTGGGGTAATACCTTAGTTACAGTTCACTTATAATGATTTACTAGTTACTAATAAACAACATCATCCTCCTACACTTATCCCAATTTATTTGGGGTCGGTGCAGTGCATCCTTTCATTCCCACCTGTCGCTCGTCGTCTCCTCATCCACTCCCTTCACATTTGAGTTTGGGACTGTTCTCCTACAGTCATTTGTCCGTTGAACCATTAGCGAACACAAGTTTTCATCGGCGAATGTTTCTCTAAAATATCTTTCACCTACGAATGTTTACTCTGCATTATCTTTTGCCAACGAACGTTTCGTCGGCACGAACGTTTTATCGGCAGTCGCTCCAACGGCGATTGTATTGTCTGAGCAATATTTTGACAATTATCTTTTCATCGCCAGACGCAAACAATATAACATATATATATATATAGTAACAGCTATAAAATTTGGATACAATTAAATAAAAATAAAATCTATACGCTGATACACAGTCCACACATGCACTTCCGCATTTTCATCTCTGCTACATGTAATTTTCTTTCCAACAAATTTTTTTTCAGGATTTATCAGGACTTTTTGACAGGATTTTAGCATAGATGGTGCTCTATCCGAAAATCAGTTAAATACTACAAACATATAACATTTAATGAGATACTTTTGCTTTTATAAAATAGTTCATAAATAGTGATTGTCGTTAGTTGTCGGACACGCTAAAATATATTGTGTAAAAGCTAAAATCCTAGAAAAGCACGCGATGATATAAAATGACCGGCATCTATTTGGTCTATAGTATAGTAGAGATGTTACGAATGTCAACACATTCGCGAATGCGAATATTTAGGTTTCGAATGTGCGAATGCGAATTTTAAGAGAACAAGAATTACAAAAACCATATGAAAAAATATATGAATGAATAAATCAATCATTTTTATTACTAAAACGGGAAAAACATCAAGTAATTGATGACATCCATTAGTAAATTACACTTGTAAAAAATTGCATGCTTCTTTAATGCACATGTGCACTTTAATATTATTGTAAATATTGTAATAGTCGAAGTTCAATAAAGTAAAATAAAAAATCGTCATATATCACTTTCTTTTCCCGGTGCTATAAGGAAAAACTGTCTAATTATCACAAAATACTTTAAACACAATTAATTATTTGTTTACCAAAAGAGGAATTACAGCAGACTTGCAACTAAAACAAAACAACAAACCCAGCAACAGAGTGACCACATCAACAAGCAATCACAATTCACAAACTGCCCGCGCCGTAAAATATACGCTTTCTTATGGTCGAATTAATGACGATATGCATACATTCACATTCGCATAATATTCGCATTGGTTGATGCGAATGCGAATGTCGATGCGAATGCTTAAAACGATGCCAACCATTCGCATATGCGAATGCGAATATTCGTAACATCTCTAGTCTATAGTTTCGAGTCCTGCCCCCGTATTATGACCTCTTATTTCTTGGCAGTTTTCTGACTGGTTATCAATCTATCTCTTTTATTTGCTATACAGCGAGAAAGAGATGTATAGTGCGAGGCACGTAACTTGAAATTTTTTCGACGGAGTGGGGATCAGTGAACGACCGATAGCGCGCGCCCCTCTCCCGCCGCCCGCGCCCCTCACCGCTACGCATACCCACAATACGCGTTCCGCGCAATCCCCACCCGATTTCAACTTACGTGCCTCGTACTATAACTATAGCAATTCATAAACCTGGCAAGTTTTAAGAGGTTGTAATACCTCCCCAGTGCTGACAACTATAAAGTATCTATAGATTTTTCTAATTACATTTAAAAAGCACAAGTATGTTTGTTTGTATATTAGATGCGGTTACATACCGAACTGAATGACGTGCTAACCCACATTTGCAAAGTGAATGGCACTTGGCCAGAGCGAACCAAATCGATTTAATAAGGTCAGTGCACCCGCCCCTTTATAAATAATCCTAAAATTATGCGAAAAAACTTAGAAGGGAATGACCAGGCGTTTGCATGAAATAACGAGAAAAAAATATTGTGTACACGGCTTTTAATTCCGGTATTTAAGTATAAAAAATATGATGTGTGTTTCCTTCCTATTTATTTTAATTATCACGTGTCAGATATTTTCAACACTTCTTACTTGAATGTTAATCTTATAAACTAATTATGAATTAATAATGTGACGTTTGTTAGTAAAGAAATGCAGTCGAAATTTTATTTAATATTATAGCATTAGCTTTAGTCCGTAAATGAAATATAATACCGTAGGAGCACACAAGCTTCACAAAATATAATTATAGAAATAATAAATAATTATAATAGTCCGTCCTACTACGTGCTACGTGTTATGTAGCATCCTTGTACTTGCATAATCAACTATACATTATTGCACATAGCACATTCGATATCATTACTATTACTATACACTAACGTTTCTAAAACAATTCTACTACTATTTTCATTCTTTGTTTTATTATTATTGCCTGTAGAATTAATGAGTACCTATGGTCACAGAATACATTATAGTACAAGTATGGTATCATTGAACTAATCCACGCATGTGGTTAAATTTCCCTTTTGTGACGTCCGAATAACCACCCTTCTATTTACAATAGGTAAGCAGCTGTGTGGCTAATTTAATTAGTAATTATTTTTAGTATTCAACTGACTTAATAAACGTGTAAATAACTAGTAGTAAATAATATCTAGTTAGTAATCCGGATACATTGTTTCTAGTTTTTCCCATATTATATCTAACATAGTAAGTAAATCGTAAACCATCCATCGCTAATACAATAACAATTTATGTAGAAATAACGTCAAAACTTCGCCAAAGTATACTTAATTAACGTAGTCATTATTTATTTCTAGACAGTTTAAGGCTCCGTTACGCGAAATCATTTATCTCTGTCTTTTTCTTTACGTGTAAAGAGTATGGAAATAACCTCACTTTTGCACTTTTTCGATATTTTTCGTTGTTTATTCATCATTATCTTTAGCACAATTATCTTTCTTGAAAAAAAGTTATTGGAGCAACTGCACAGTATGTTAAAGTGTATTTTGATGTAGAATTCAATACGTTTACGCTATTATTTACGCCAAAAATATGGCCCGCGACAAGCGCTTTTGATGATAGGTATGCTGTTTTTTTTTTTAATAATAATAATAATAGCTTTATTGCACATGAAACACAAAAACAGAAAGAAACAGAAAAAAGAAAACATACAAAAGGCGGCCTTATTGCTAAATAGCAATCTCTTCCAGGCAACCTTGGGTGAGAGAAAGTAAATAAGTAGAAGTAGGGGAATGGGTGCAAATTTGAGGAGAGGTAATGGATATAGATAGAAAGAGAATAAAATATAGGTATTATAAGTTACGATCACAAGAAAGGAAATGATTTCTAACTTGATCGCCAAAGGATTTTAGAGACTGAGCCTTTCTGATACCTTCGGGAAGTGCGTTCCATAGGCGGACGGCGTGAACGGAGAAGGAGTAGGAAACGAAGTCAGTACAGTGTTTAGGCATGGCAAGGGTAAGGTTTGAAGAAGAACGCAGTGTGCAGTTAGAAGATGTAGTAGGAAACGAGAAACATTTTTTAAGATAATGTGGCGAAGTAGGAAGAAAAAGAATAGAATAGAGGAGCGTAAGAGTGTGTAAGTCCCTGCGCCGGCGAATGGGGAGCCAGTTGAGTTTAGTACGGAAGTGAGACACGTGGTCAAATTTACGGAGATTAAAAATGAATCTGATACAAACATTCTGCAGACGCTCTAATTTGTCAAGCAGCTCCTCCGACAGGTTAGTGTAACAGACATCAGCGTAGTCAATAATCGAGAGCAAGAGAGTTTGTGCCAGGGTAATCTTGGTACTGGTTGGTAAGAAGTTACGCAGCCGGTTGAGTGAGCCATAAGCAGCGAACACCTTTTTCCTCAACCCTTCGACGTGGGGTCTCCATGATAGTTGTTGGTCAAAGGTGACACCAAGGTTCTTGACGGTATTCGAGAACGGGATAACTGTGCCGTCAAATGTCACTGCTGGAAGCTTGTCAAACTCAATCCTTGAAATAAAATAAGGACTGCCAATGATAATACATTGTGTCTTTGCCGGGTTGACATTGAGACCAAAAGACTTACTCCAGCAATCGATTTGTGCGAGATCTGAGTTAGTAGTTATGATTACACGTGAGAGTTCAGCTAATGGTGCCTGGGTGTATATCTGCAGATCATCGGCATAGAGATGGTAGGAACTAGAAATGTATTTAGTGATTGAATTAATAAAGATAGAGAAAAGAAGTGGAGATAAGACGCCACCCTGAGGAACTCCGGCATTAATATCGCACCAACCGTAGAAGGATTCTCCAACGCGGATGCGCTGCCGTCGCCCTAGCAGGTAACTTTGAAACCAACCAATTACAGCTGGAGATATGTTCAGAGAACGTAAAACGGCAAGAAGGATATCAAAGTCAACGGTGTTAAATGCGTTACTAAAGTCAAGCAATGTCAACACCGTAAGCTGACGATTTTCCATCCCCGAGCGTATGTCATCTGTAATCTTCACAAGTGCTGTAGATGTGCTGTGGCCTCTCCGAAAGCCGGACTGGAAAGTATTAAGGAGATGGTTTTGGTTTAGATGGTCTGTCAGTTGACGATGAACAAGTTTTTCAATAACTTTGGAGAGGAAGGGAAGGATTGAAATAGGGCGAAAATCAGAAAACTGAGTCGGCTTTGGTTTTTTAGGAAGTGGAATGACATTAGCGTCCTTCCAAGATGTAGGAAAGGTACCAGTGGAAATTGATGTGTTCAGGATGTGGGTAATTATAGGAGTGAGTACATCAAGGATAGGAAGGAACATTTTACGGGAAATAGAATCAGCACCTACAGCAGTGGAGCTAATCGACATGATAGTTCTCCTCACATCACAATCTGTAAATTGATTAAGAAAAAAAGGTGAGTCATGAATTGGCAAATTTGAAAGATTTTGTAAAGTTCTAGTTTTAAAGTTGCCATCAATAGGCAAGGACGTTGTGAAATGCCTGTTAAGTTGGTTGAAGTCGACACTATTATTACCTGGGAGATTATTGTGAGATTTGCCAATCCCAAGAGTTTTCAAGAATTTCCAGACTTTAGCTGGGTCTTCATTTTCAATGGAGTGATGAATGTGGCGTCTAATAGCGTCCCTAACCGCAGTGTTGCACCGGTTTCTAGCACGGTTCATACGTCTTTGGTTTCGATTCGAAGGATTGCGTTTGTATCTTGCTTTGGCCGTAATCTTTTTAACCATTAATGATCGAATATCGTCAGTAAGCCAAGGTGCAGGAAGGTGTTTTATTTTAACTGGCCTAAGGGGAGCATGTTTGTCATAGAGAGCAATGAGTAGTTTATTAAAAATTTCAACCTGTTCATCAACAGAATTTGTAGAAAAAATAGCCGACCAGTCCATGTTTGCAGCATCCTCAAGTAGCTGGTCCTTATCGATACGATTAAAGCTACGCTGAAGCTGTACAGTAGGTTTTAACTTAGGGGCTCGGATCCGGTAAGACAAATACACCAGATCATGATAAGAAAATGCATCTGCAGAAAGTTGACCGTGTTTAACAGCTAAGGTGGGGGAAGAGACGATCATGAGGTCAAGAAGCGAGGGACAACAGTTGGGAAAGTGATGAGTTTCCTTTGAGGCTAGAATATGTAAATTGGAAGAATTTATAACGGAAAGTAATTTTTTGGAACGGAAATCATCTTTTATAAGACATGTATTGAAGTCACCCATGATTATGGTATGAGGATATGAGGGAACGAAATTTTCAAGAAGCCTTTCGAAGGACTCAAAATAGTCAACTCTTAGAGATGGGCTGTAAAAAACACCTAGGAGAAGTTTAGAGTGGGACAGAGATACTTCAAGTAGAAGGTGCTCGGCGCTATTGGGCGGTGGTGGTTGTGGGGAGCGACTGAGAATAGAAAAGGAGATATGAGAGCGAAGATACACAGCCACCCCTCCATGTGAGGAACTTACACGATCATTACGTATCAATTGGAAGCCAGGTAAGGAATAAGAGGCAGAAGAAAGACAAGGATTAAGGAAAGTCTCGGAAACTAGGATAGCGTGGACATTATCGCAATCAAAAGACGCTAACATGTCAGGAAAGTGGGCAGGGATACTTTGTGCATTCATATGCACAACGTTAAAGTTTTTTGGAACATCCTGGAAGGTATCATCAAGCAACTCGTTTAGAGGGCGATCTATGCTCTGAAAGCTCGAGTTAGAAGTCATAGAGGAAGAACAGGATAGAAAAAGGTCATGGCTATTATTTAAAGATATATCCATATACTAAAAATAAACACTTGATAATAAATATTTCTTAAATATAAAAAAATAAATAAAAATCATCTGTAAGGTTTATACGTAGTTTAATGTTTGTAGCAACTAGGTGAACTCTTTAGCTTGTCGTATGATTTTTTGGTGGCTACAAGTTTACGTTTTCTATATAAAGATATGGCCCGCGCAAACCATGTTTTCCTATTACCGCCCCTTAACATCTTCTAACTACTAATGGCTCCGTGAGCTGTACACCTCGTGTTAAAAAGTAGCTCAAATTGTATGTTGTTAAAAAAATATCGTTATTCTTACCACACGTTATCTACATTTAGTTCACGAACACTTTTCTAGACATATGGTACAAAACCAATAGTTAATAATAATAACAAGTCGGCCACACAGAGCTGACATGTGGCACTCGACATAAATACATAGTGATTAAAACCATATGTTTACGCGAAATATAGAAAAACAACAGTTGCTTTACCGCAACTTGTGCTCATTCCACTAATTCAAAACTTATCGTTGCTGATCAGAACAGTTAAGTGAATAAAAGATGACCTCAGAAAATAACATACTGTTAGTTTTCAATTAATCGCTCTACTGAATGTTAACTTAGTAGGTAGAGTCAAGACACTTTATGGCAAAAACATAAAAACCGTGATACCTATCCACAATCTGGTAGATATTTTCTAAAGGTTGGTGACGTAGAAACAAATAAAATGGTTGAAAATACTTTTGTTTGCTTTAATTACATAAAAGCTAAACATTGCAAACTATTCTGAGCAGACAAAACAAGAATTACTGCAAGATTATATATTGCCTTCTTGTTAATTTCGTGTTTTCTTATTTGTTCTAGTTTATTTGCACATTTGCACCGACTGAAAGCCAATATAGCACCACAGAATATATAATAGTACAAGCACAAAATATACAGGGTTATTTGTAAAACGACAACCTCGCAACGACTTTTCCAAAAATAGACAAAAATAATCGACTTTTCATACAAAACTCGATCAGCTTTTCGGACATTTGTATGGAAAGTCGAATGTTATTTGTCTGATTTCGGAAAAGTTGTAGAACAAAATATGTCGTTGTTTATGATGTTAGTAATCTACTCCTGCGAGGTTGTTGGTGTTTTACAAATAATCCTGTATAGTAAATATAAAAGTATAATAAATAAGTCTAAAATCTACCTGGAGACTTGTTGTAAGATATAGAAAAAACCGGCCAAGTGCCGCCGCCGTAGGGTTCCGTAGTTACCTTATACCATACCATATTTAATACCACTATCATTTTTCGTCTGCAAAAATAACTTTGTTTTTCACAGTTTTGGTATGGATGACAAAGTTATATTTGCGGTTTTGGAAAATGTGCTATTTCTGAAAAACTACAAAATGTATGTCGTTCAAACCAATTTTCGTTGAAAGTGTTTATTAAGATCTACAACACATATTTTTTTAGATTTTGCACTCTCTTATTTCAAAAGTTAAAGGGGGGGGGGACACATTTTACCTCTTTGGCGGTGTATATCTTTCAAACGGTTGACTTTGAGAAAAAATTGTCTTAGAAACCTCAGTGTCATTTTTAAAGACCTATCTATATATATACCGCACGTATTTGTTTGAAGAAAAAAAATTTTTTTCAGTATCAGTTCCATGTATGGGGAGCCCCCCCTTAGCCTTCTATTTTTTTTTTATTTTTGTGTTAAAATCGTTAATCGTTACAAAATACACCTACCTACCAAGTTTCAACTGTGTACTCTTAAATACTTTCGGAATAAAGTGGCTGTGACATACGGACAGACAGACAGACAGACATGACGAATTTATAAGGGTTCCGTTTTTTGCCATTTAGGCTACGGAACCCTAAAAACCACCGACGAAAAAATTTTGTTAGGTAGTATAGGATTATTTTGAACAAAAGGTAGGTGTTACTTTCTCCAAAAATATTCAAGGCGCAAAAGACTTGGTAGCGTTTTGCGATATTCACAAGCGAAACTGAATACCTAATGGTTGTATTAACGTACAAACTACATACGAATGATACTAGAATTATAAACAACTAGTGTTTACATAATAAGAGTCGTGAGTGAGCACGATAATGATATCGCTCATATCAAAATTGCACATTAAGTGTAGGAAAGGTAGGTAGTAGACCCCCACAGTAAATCCTCAGTCAACGAAACTTTACAGTATGTTATAGTATCATAAATGAAACGTATTTTGCAATTTTAAAAAAGATATTTAAATTCTTATGTCGTTGATATCTTTTGAAGGAAAAAATTTCTGCGTAAAATTTCTTTACCAAAACTACTCATGTAAGGTATGAAAACAATATGTGAAATATCCAAAAAATATCGTAACAGAAGTCATCTAATTTTGAATTTAATATGAGGTATAAAGACCTCATATTTATATATTTATACCTCACATCGTTTTTTTTTTCTTTTGGACACCCATTTGTATATAGGTTTTGGCTCATACTATATTACATCCCAGCAAAGTATCATCGACTGAGGATGTTGGGGTCTTCATACAAAAGGTCGCTTCATTCCCTACACTAATTTCCGTGTTATGAGTTAGGTTATGATTTGTTAGTTTATTTCATCAGAAATAGCCATTTGTTAATATCACCCCACAGAATCACGTCGATTGTGTTTGACCTATAGCTTCGTTAGAGACCCAAAAATAAATATGCGTCCGAGTAAATCGCTTAAATTAAATATTTACAAAGCTTAATGTTTATTCACTATTTAGGCGAAGAGATAACGATGTTGATAAAATTGAAAATATCAGCTTTTCCTTAGTGTTTATTTGAAGTAGCTAAATGCGAATGTAAATAATACTAGTTCGGAACCGTAGTTGAGTACGGAACCCTAAAAATGGTCTGGTGCCAGTCCAATAAAAATATATAAATTCTAAAGTGCTAACGGACCCGACCCTTTGCAGGCATATAGGTACTGTATTCAAATCACCTTTCTCAAAACATTCAACATAAAGTATATTTAAACATATCAAGCATTTAAAATGACTAAATGAATAAACAAACGACTTTATCAATTGAGTGACTCAGGTGTTCAGGTACGGACGTGTAGTGAACTATTCCAGAAGCTTTGAGTAAGAATGGTGACATAATATAACCTCTCGAGGTGCAATTCCGAGTTAATAGTGTATGTAGTTTATATTGTAAAAATATTTACACGTGCAAAATACAACCGGGGGATATTACAACCTCTTAAAATTTGTCAGTTTTCCTTTCTTGCTGTATAGCAAATAAAAGAGACACTTTGAGAGTCATCCGGAAAACTGACAAGTTTTAAGAGGAACCCCCTTAGTCTTCTTTGTTGTCAAAATTTGTCAATTATCATGACAAAGTTTTGGAAAAACCATATTAACCTAGTCTTTTAGAGATAGTTAGCTGGGCCTTATTTAAAAATGTGTCAATTTTTCAATTGTTATGACAATTTGGTTTACTTTGCGGTGTAGCTCTGAATAGTTTGTTCTATTTTCAAATTTGTTGGCGCAATGGATATCAAATTGTCATGACAGGTGACAAATTGACACGTTTATTAAATAGAGCCCTGGGGTATTACAACCTCTTAAAACTTGCCAGGTTTATGAATTGCTATAGTGACATTCGCCGTGTATGTGCCGGCTTAGAATAGCACTACCCCCTCTCATCCCGTGGGTGTCGTAAAAGGCGACTAAGGGAACACAGCCATCAGGAGACGGGCAGCAGCGTCTCCAAAATTCTTGGCCTACTGCGATCGCCAACCCGCCTGCCAAGCGTGGCGATTATGGCAAACCCCCTCATGAATGGACACACAAATAAATTGGCCCCCAGTCCCCGGCGGCCCCGCTATTCCTAGCTACGGTAGCGGCTATGGTAACGGCGGGGCAGGGGGTGCTAAGAATCCCCGGGTGCGGATCGGCTACCACCAATCACGAAAATTGCACCTGGCAACCTATAACACGCGCACACTGAGGACCGACACGAAGTTAATCGAGTTGGAAGAAGTTATAAGCAAGTTACGCTGGGACACCATTGGGTTATCTGAAGTCCGAAGAGAGGGAGAGGACTCGATAATCCTTAATTCCGGTAACTTGCTGTACTACCGGGAGGGCGACCAACAGTCCCAAGGTGGTGTCGGGTTCATCGTCCACAAGTCCCTTGTCAACAACGTGATTACCATCGGAAGTGTGTCGACCAGGGTGGCGTACCTTATACTCAGAATATCCAAACGGTATTCGTTGAATGTCATACAGGTTTACGCACCGACCTCGACGCACCAAGATGACGAAGTGGAGGCTATGTATGAGGAGATCTCTAAAGCCATGCATAGCTACAAAACCCACTACACCGTTGTGATGGGGGACTTCAATGCAAAGTTGGGGAAACGATGCGGTGATGAGCTGAGAGTGGGGCAATTTGGAGTTGGGCAACGGAATGACAGAGGCCAGATGCTAGCCGACTTTATGGAGAAGGAGAACCTCTTTATGATGAACTCATTCTTCAGAAAGCCGGAAAGCCGGAAGTGGACTTGGGTCAGTCCGGACGGTACAGTCAGAAATGAGATTGATTTTATCATGTCGACGAAAAAGCAAATATTCAATGATGTCACTGTGATCAACGCCGTTAAGACGGGGAGCGATCACCGATTGGTACGTGGCACATTGAATATCAACATAAAGCTGGAAAGATCTCGACTGATAAAATCAACACTCCGACCATTGCCGGCCCATATCCAAAACCCCGAGAGCTTTCAACTCGAACTCCAAAACCGTTTCGAAGCCCTTGAGAACAGCATAGATGTGGACGATCTAAACAATATGGTGGTGGATACTGTCCGTACGGTAGGGTCCAAGTTCTTCAAGACCCGCCGTCCCAAGCTAAAGAAACTCTCCGACCACACACTCCTACTCATGGATCAGAGACGTGAAATGAGGCTCCAGAGTTCAGTAGATGCTAATCGTTATCGGCAGCTTAATAGACAGATATCTAAGTCTTTGACGAGCGACCTTCGCCAATTTAATACGAATCGTATTAAAGAGGCTATCGAGCGGAACAAAGGCTCCAAAGTGTTCGCGAGAGATCTGTCTATTGGGCAAAGCCAGATGACGAAGCTGAAAACTGACGACGGACGCATCATCTCAGCGAAGCCTGAAATCCTTAGGGAGATCGAGAGTTTCTATGGGCAGTTATATTCCACGCAGACACCCGTTGAAAGCAAGGCTAAAGACCCCAGAGCCAAGCTTACCCGACACTATACCCAAGATATCCCGGACGTCAGCATGTACGAGATTAGTATGGCTCTCAAACAGCTGAAAAACAACAAGGCGGCGGGCGACGACGGAATCACTACAGAACTTCTGAGAGCGGGCGGTAAGCCGATACTTAAAGTCCTCCAGAAGCTTTTCAATTCCGTCATCGTCGAGGGCAGAACGCCGAAGACATGGAACATAAGTGAGGTGATTTTGTTCTTTAAAAAGGGTGACAAGTCCCTCTTAAAGAACTATAGACCCATCTCGCTTCTGAGTCATGTCTATAAGCTGTTTTCGAGAGTCCTTACGAACCGTCTCGCTCGCAAATTCGACGACTTCCAACCTCCCGAACAAGCCGGGTTCCGAAAAGGCTTTAGCACCATAGACCACATCCATACGCTGCGGCAGGTCATACAGAAGACCGAGGAGTATAATCTGCCACTTTGCTTGGCGTTCGTGGATTATGAGAAAGCCTTTGATTCGATTGAAACCTGGGCGGTGCTGCAGTCTCTCCAAAGGTGCCAAGTGGACTACAGGTATATCGAGGTGTTGAGGTATTTATACAAAAATGCCACCATGTCGGTCCGAGTACAGAACCAGAGAACAAATCCTATCCAACTGCAGCGAGGTGTGAGACAGGGAGATGTTATTTCTCCGAAACTGTTCACAGCTGCGTTGGAGGATATCTTTAAACTCTTAGACTGGAAAGGACTCGGCATCAACATTAATGGCCAATACCTAACACACCTTCGTTTTGCCGATGATATAGTTCTAATGGCTGAGACGTTGGAGGACCTGAACACAATGCTCGAAGATCTCCGTAGTGCTTCCCAAAGAGTGGGTCTTAAAATGAACATGGATAAGACGAAAATCATGTCGAATGCCCATGTTGTGCCCGCTCCAGTTCATGTTGGGAACACTGCACTTGAAGCTGTTGACCATTATGTATACCTAGGACAGGCAGTCCAGTTAGGTAGGTCCAACTTTGAGAAGGAGATCTCTCGTCGAATCCAACTCGGATGGGCAGCATTCGGGAAGCTCCGAAAAATCTTCGTGTCCGATTTACCTCAGTGTCTCAAGACGAAAGTCTATGACCAGTGTGTGTTGCCAGTGATGACTTACGGCAGTGAAACGTGGTCGCTAACTATGGGTCTCATAAGGAGGCTCAAGGTCACCCAGCGTGCAATGGAGAGAGCCATGCTCGGCATTTCCCTGCGTGATCGAATCAGAAATGAGGAGATCCGCAGGCGAACTAAAGTAACCGACATCGCTCGAAGGATTGCTCAGCTAAAGTGGCAGTGGGCTGGACACATAGCGAGAAGAACCGATGGCCGTTGGGGCGGAAAGGTTCTGGAATGGCGACCGCGCACCGGACGACGCTCCGTGGGTAGGCCCCCGACAAGGTGGACCGACGATCTGGTGAAGATTGCCGGAAGCCACTGGATGTGGGAAGCGCAGGACCGATCGTCGTGGAAATCCTTGGGGGAGGCCTATACCCAGCAGTGGGTGTCGTGCGGCTGATATGATGATGATGATGATGATAGTGACATCTCTTTCTCGCTGTATAACAAATAAAAGAGACGCAATGACAGCCATTCAGAAAACATGCAAGTTTTAAGAGATTGTAATGAAAACTGGCAAGTTTTAAGAGGTTGTAATAAAAACTGGCAAGTTTAAAGAGGTTGTAATGTAATACAGGGGCTTTAGCGCGTGGCCTAGCGATTGCGGAGGTTAAGCAACTTTCGCAAGGGTCGGTCATGGGATAGGTGACCAAAAATTTATTATCTCGAGCTCCTCCGTGCTTCGGAAGGCACGTTAAGCCGTTGGTCCCGGGTGAATTTGCTTTCGTTAACACCCACCAATCCGCATTGGGCGTGGTGGGTTATGGCCCATCCTCCTGATCCACCTATAAGGAAGGCCTGCGGTACGGGGGCTGGAACTGGAACTCACCTCTGATATCTCAGTGTACATAATGCCATGTTCGTCTTCATAAGTCATGTTGATGTTCGCCACAGTAAACGTATCGAACCGTTCCTCCGCAGGCCCGTATCTCACGGACTCCAGTTCACTTCCCGGCGCGTGGCATCCAACCAACGCCATCCATCCTAAAGCAGCTAAACTGCACCACAACTCTTCCGACCGCATTTTCAACACTCACAAATTAAAGTTCATAAATTCACTACACAGTGTAGCACTCGTTACACAACACTTAACAACGGTGCAAATGTTTCTAAACATTAATATCAGCTGCTGTGGCACACTCGCGAACGACGATCGCACCAAAACAGCACAACTTGTGAACTGCGCTATCGGATAACGAAAACAGACGCAATGGATTAAGTTAAAAACGCTATGTATGATAACGCTATCTTTTCACATCTATTTGCACAACACTAGAAATGGAGCTAAGTATTCTTCTAAAATTTTCGTTTGTAAGTATTCTATGCCAGTTCTTTGGAATTGTCACAGAGGGGTTTTCGTCATGAAGTCATTAACGCAGCCTCTCCAGTTTGGTTTTCTATAAAGTTTTCTTCGTAGTCCACTGCCGCCCCATACCCGTCGAGGAATCTGGCTGCAGCAGGCAACTGAAACAATGGATAGTGACGTCAGTATTGCAGTAACACGAAATAATAATTTAACAGTTAGGTCACGTATGCGTTCATGCCTTTGATAGTCGGTTCATGCGAACTTGTTTTTTTATCTGTAGTTGCAAACTACCTATTTCCACCACAAAACGGAGCATTTCCTACCAGTCGATATGTTACTGTAAAACCTCGAACTAATGTAAATCCTAAGGTTTTTCAGTAAAACCTAAGATTTACCAACTCTTAATGGTAAAAGTTCTTTTGTGTGATCATCGTTCATTTCGAACAATTACCACCATTCCACTCGGTAAATCTTAAGGCTGGTTTACATTATCTTAGTCTTTAGTAGAGTGCTTTAGGAGAGTAGAAGTTCATTACGTGGTGTGTTTGACGTTCTTTTAAAATCGACGAACATGCCAAGCAATGTATCTCTACTCGCTACTCGACTCGGTCGTCTACTTGACTTATGTAAACCAGGCCTTAAGGTTTTATTTTAGAGACGAGGTAAATGCTGAAAATAATTTATTTAGAAGAAGTTTTAAAATTATATTTTACTTATTACTAATAAATTCATCAAATCATAATAATTTAAACAAAGGATTTGACTGACGAATAATTTTGTTGTACTGTATGACTTACAATTACTCCTACAAGATAAATAAATATAATAATGTTAATGAAGAATAAATCAAAATAACAATGAAAATCATTTAAGGATTTTCCTGATAGGTAATTTGAAATAAATTACTATGTTATGATAGCTAATTTACAGTTTTATTAAAACAATCCAACATTTACCAACCGTCATTGGTAAAACCCAGCATGTGCCAAATTCTAATGGTATAAGCCCGAAAAATAGTATCCCTTTTATAAAATCCTTACATTTACCAACTCATGTTGGTAAATCTTAAGATTTTCCGAATACGTGCTTTTACAGTAACAGATATAAGAATAAAGCAAGTAGATATCTGAAATCAGCTACATGGCTACATCGAGTTTACTGACATTCCGGATTTCCCTGTTTCGTTTAACGGCCTTTGTAAAATAGGCCACTTAATTTTTTATCATTTTTTAATAGATAAAGGCACCAATTCACCATTAATAAACACCATAAAAGGTAACATTTCAAATGTCATTGACAGAATCGACCAATGACCGGAATCTTATAACCTGATTTCCAATATCCATTTAGTAATCTTTTTAGTTTCGGGTAAGAGAGTTTATAATACCTAAATTAAATATAACTACATACATACATATATGAATACGTTTTGATCACTTTTAAACACAATTCGGTTCCTTCTCAGTTTGCACAACAAAATACTTATTAGAAGAAAAAAAAACTAAATTGCACTTAAATATATGGTTTTTTTTTAAAGTTCAGGCACGTTCAGGTGGAATTATTCTGTCGTAGAAGTAATGTAATAAAGAATTACGAGTGTGTGCCTACCTATAGTGATTCAATTCATAAATTCAATGGATAGTTTGTTTACGGTATTATTAATGAAAATTTAAATAGATGTTTAAAAAATTTTACAACAAAGGAATATGGACACTGTCTAGAACACACAGTATGTGGTTGTTAGTGTATTAACACCAACAACCTCGCAGGAATAGATTACTAACATCATAAACAACAACATTTGTTCTACGACTTTTCCGAAAACAGACAAAAAAATACTAACTTTCCAATTTCCATACAAATGTCCGACTCCAAACAGCTATCAAGTTTTGTATGAAAAGTTGTTTTGGTTTATCTGTTTTCGGAAAAGTCGGAAAAGTTGTTGGTGTTTTTTCAAATAACCTGTGTGTGTCCTGTATACATATATTAGTTTTTTTCCAAAAATATAACATACTGTGCTAGAACGTAGGTAGAATGTTTTTCTACAAGTTCAGAAAATTGAGATTCAACAGTGACTGTTTGTGACAACATTTATTTGCAGCTGTGCACAGTTAATGCGTAATAGATTAACAATTTTATTATTAGTCAAAGATCACATTTGTAATATTATGTATGTTATGAGTACCTAATAGATTTTGAAGTATTTAATTAATTTCCGTACATAATGAGGGCTAATTTTTTCGACCACAGCGTTTTGTGTGCTTTTACGCAATCAATGTGCCAGTGTATTTAAAACTATGTAGTTAACCTATAATTATAATGTACTAGCGGCCGCCCGCGACTTCGTCTGCGTGGAAAGTTTTTTTGCTATCCCTCGGGAACAATACTTTTTTTCGGGATGAAAGGTACCCTATGTCCTTCTTTGTACCCCTGACAACGTGTATGCAAAATTTCATGATGATCGGTTCAGTAGTTAAGACGTGAAGACGTAACAAACAAACAAATAATAAAACAAACAAACTGACTTTCGCATTTATAATATTAGTAAGGATTCCGTGGTTAAACGTTATAACTAAAGTAACTAATATTAATCAAGTTATTATGTATTAAGTTATTTCTCATACTCACACATACAACTCATAATTAAACGCCCTGAAATGGTGTTTGGATATATAATGAAAATTATTTTACATAACAAATATGGTGATTTCGGTGCTTTAGGTACATGTTGTAGTTGTGAAGACGTCAGTTCAGTTTAATTTATTTCATTATTTTTAAGGTTTACCAGATATGACCAGCCAGGCCTCACTCACGTCACGTCCCACGCTAAGTGAGTGGTTATAGAGATAAAAAATAATTATTATTAATGTCTTTATCATGACTATTCTAGTTAACTAATCGATTTAATCGTTAACTTTTTTAAATTTTCCTTTAAGTGTCTCATACCGAAAGTGGCGCCCTCAAAAGGTTTTATTTAATAAGTTGTTAATAGTAAACATTTTTGATAAAACTTTTCGTGGAATTTTAAGACCCATGTATTTTTAAAAAGTAGATAGCATATAATGTGTCAAAAACAGCCACTTTTAGCAGTTTTGCTATCTATGTACTTACTTCTAGAAATTACTTCGGGATGTAATGATAAAAGTGTTTGATTTTGTGATTTGGTATTCTACAATCTAACTATCGATTTGTATGGCTTGTAACTACGAGGTGTATAAGTTAATAATTACAGAAAAATAAGCAGTTAATTATACCACAGAATAGGTATATAATAGTACTAGCGGCCCGCTTCGGCTTCGCACGGGTGCAATGTAGTTACTAAATGTAAAACTGTGCTAATGTGGTGTCAGTGTAAAGTTATTAGATTATACTACAGGATACATATACCTAGGAGGACGACATATACCTATACGACGTACGCAAGGGGTGTTATAATATAATTGACGTGTGTGTGTGTCTGTCTGAGGCAACCAACCTAGCTCCCAAACTTATGGATCGATTTTAATGAGGTTTTTATGCATAGTTTGAGAGAAGCGTATAGACGGCGGGAAGCGACTTTGTTTTATACTATGTATAGCTTTTGCCCGTGGCTCCGCCCGCGTGGCAGTCGGTAATCGTTGTAAGTCTTCCCTTGGAAACCAATGATCGGGATGAAAAGAAGCCTGTGTTAAGTATTCCAGACTTAATCTATATTTGTGCCAAATTTCTCCTAAATCCGTTCACCCGTTCAGACGTGATTGAGTATGATATGATTGAGTAGGTACCTAACAGAACAACATCCAAACATCAAAACTTTCACATTTATACAATTTTGTGATTATATTGGTAATAGCTGCGCCCCGCGGTTTTACCCGCGCAGTCTGTCGATTCTGTAACCAAACTCGCATCTCACTTCACTTCGCGTGAATTTGTTATTAGACATTTGTTTACTAAATGAGCTATTTTACTGATTACAAAAAATTTAGGTAGCCTGCGTAGCTATCTAAAATCTTTTGTGATAAAAAAATTTTCTTATTATTTATGATCTTATTTATGATATCTTATTTATGATTCAAAATTCCCGTGCAGTGAAGTGAGATTCGAAGTGGGGTTCGAGTTTGGTTACAGAATCGACGCCCTGTTAACGATTCTGTATTAGTTAGGTAGGTACTTAATAAAATTTATTAGCGGTAATTTAACAAAATAAGTATTATGTTACATTTAATACTTACCTTATAGTTAAAAATTCTAATATCTTTGCTTAATAGTTATCTTCTTTATAAATAAAAATCGAAGTATGTGTATTTGTTTCCTTTGCACTCCTAAACCATTCATCCACATCCGATTATGATGAAACTTTGGTGAATGTTTGGTGAATTGTTCTGCTTACTACTGAAAAGGTTTCTGGCTAAAAAAAACGTGACATTGCAAGATTTAAGCCGGGTGCAACTAATGTTGTGCATTATTATCAGGCTCTCCATCGAAACACTTCTCTAAATACCACATTCCTTGTCACGTTATCTGATATTTGCCAGATGTTGCCATTTTATTTGACTAATATTTCGTAAAGTAGTGAAAATAGGGATAAAATCTTATACAACATTATAAGAATCAAAGATTGTCTTGAAAATCGGGAAAATTAGAGATTAAACGTCAGCCCGTGCAGTGACAACTGACATTTATTTTTCTTAATCATTCAAATGCACTAAGAAGTTTTGATTCCGATATCGAAGTCAACCACCCTAAAAATAGCTTTCTACCCCTTTTCAACACTGTTAAGTGATACATTTCAAAAAAATACGAAACACGTGTTCAATTAATTTTGTAAAAGAATGTCTATGCCAAATTTCAAGTCAATCGGGCCAAGGAATCGCGTTCTCCCATACAAACTTTGCCACCCTGTTTCACCCTCTTAGGGATTGAATTTCGCAAAATCCCGTCTTAGTGAGCACCTACACCCTAAAAGGGACCTCCATGCAAAATTTGAGACTGCTTGCACTTGTAGTTTCTGAGATTTCGTGATGAGTCAGTGAGTGATTTACGCTTTTATATATATAGATAAAATACGTTGAGTGCTGAAACGAAAAAAATACGGACAGCTTTTACTTATCAACATCAAGTAAAGAGAAGGCAAAAAAAAAAGAATTTAAAGAACAAAAGCCATTGCGAATTTTAACAATAAGTAAAAAGAATATCTTCTATAAAGATACCTCTGTAACCCAGTAAAAACAAAAAACTTTGTATTACGAAAAGATGACGGAAACAAGAAGCAATAAAAAAAATACCTAAGTCGTAAACGGAACGTTTCGATTGCCTTGACTTTAATGATAATAAAAGTTGTATTTTTTGCCGTTCAAGTTTGCTATAGATTCAATTTCAAATCAACTTATCTACTTGAAAATCAGAAATACCGTTTTTCCGAAACTTATTTTCTCGACCAAAGACTTTACAGGCCTTTAAAATACCACCTTTTAGTAGCAGTTTTATTCTTTTGCCGCGTATAAATCGTTATACAAGTCAGTCTTATCCAAAACATCGACATCTGAATAAACAAGAGTCATGATAAAGCACAAAGGAAAAAAAAATTTGCTCAGTCCACATATACTATACTTACTCGTACGTAAACTACCTACTTCTTACACGATAAAAGAAAAAAAATCAGGACATGTTTTGAACCAGAATTTATTTATCTTATCAAAGTTTCAACCTTATTTTAACCGATAAACCGTCTTGCTATGATGGGTAAAACTGTTCAGTCGTTTCTTGCAAAACATGAATTAGAACTTACATAAATTGAAACGTGTTAGTGTAATGCAAATATATTACGGATTTAACGGATTTGAATACAACTTTTACTCTTCGGTTATTAATAATATTTTAGTCCTGGTAATTACATAATGTTACAGTAATTTAAACCTAAACCCTTACACTTTACAACTTTAAATGGAAAAAATACTTTTTCATTACAAAATAATACTGTACTGCAATGTCGTTCGCAGAGAAACTTCCTAAGTAGATAACTAACACGAAAATAGGTTATGTAAATTGTTATCTCAGTTCTCTTTATTTAATTAATTAAATACGGTTCTAATTAAATAATACCACATAATAACTGTTATCACTTAAAAAATATCTGAAGAGTCTTAGTATATTTTTATGACTTTGCCCCCCTTCTAAAATGTAAGCTAAAGTTTGACTTGTTTAAAACTAATGTTGTCTCTAGGCATCTCACAGTCAGTTGCAAGAACGATATTTAAAGTTAATGCTTTATTAAATGTATCGCTATCTTTTTCTTCTTTTAAAAGAAGTAAAGGATGGTGATACTTTTAATGACGCATTAACTTTAAAGATCGTTCTTGTTACTGACTGTAAGTCTTTCTTTCAACTATAATTAGCGACAGAATTCAACTATTACCACACAGGATTGCGAGATAGAAATCCCTTGTCTATATGCCATAGATGGACAAGGACCATAGATTCTATGGTGACTAGGATTGCCAGGTACGGTTGCCAACCATACTTTATAATAACGTATCCTACTTTATTTTTGGTAATTATACTTTATACTTTTACATACAAATAAAGTATACAAAAATACTTTATTTTCAACCTTTACTGTGATGCGTAAAACATACTCATCATGGGTACTTAACGATTTGTAATTGCTGAACGAAATGTTACCTATCTTTCCGATTCACGCCAACAGTGATTACGCTCGCGACCATAGGCAGCGCATCAGCGCGCTTACGGTTGATTCGGAACGGATTATTGGCGCTGACAGCGCTGTTGGCGTGAATCGGAAAGGCCTATTAAGTACAGTAGAAAATTGGCAATATGTACTTAAAAATGCATCTGATAGCTTACCAAATATAAAAAAAAATATATTTCTTACCTACTCTCCATTCCTGCCACTTCAGCTTTCACTGAAAGAGTCTTTTCTATAATGAATCTAAAGTGGCGAGAAGAGAGAAATAGAGCATCAATAAATTTAATTAAAAAAGAATTGTTTATTTATTTAAATTTAAACGTTGATTGTCGAACAAGCTTTGTAACATTTAAAGACAACAAAAAATTGTTAGCATGTGCTAAAAGCACACAAAAATACGTGTTTAAAGCAATAAAAACATAAAATTTCAAAAATACTTTATTTTTCTTCCTAATACTTTATTTTTTTCCTATCCAAACCACTTATACGTTTTTTTTGTCAAAAAAAGTTGGCAACCCTATTGCCAGGTGAGTCGCGAAAAAATACCGGACAATCCCAAACGGAGGGTAGGGGAGTGTATGCTAGGTCGCAAAAAATAAAAAAATACTATTTTTTTATACTAATATTGCAGTTATAGCAATATGCTACGCGAGCAGCGCGCGCGAGTTTTCCGTTTGAGGGATTTCATATGCCTACTTTTGTAGGCGCTTGTGACCAGGTAGTACCGACTTTCCTCAAAATACCGGACATTGTTCTGTCCGGTATGACCATTTATTTTTTACCGGACAGGCCTCGAAAATACCGGACTGTACGCTTAAATACCGGACATCTGGCATCCCTAATGGTGACGTATGAAGATCCGACGATATCAGTAATACTAACTATAGTTACGATTTTGTTTTGGTTTTGTCGTTGAAAACTAGCGTGATGGGGCTCCAGAACGCTCATCATCCTTTGACAAGAATAACACACTACATTTATTGGGTTAGGACTTGGGAGGGACCACAATACTGGTTGGCAACATCTGTTTATTCGATGTCTCGGATCTCTACAAGATAATATTTCAGAAGTCAGTCAGAATGCGGCCCGCAATTTTTGCAAACGGAACTCCACTGAAAGCCTGCTCTATTAGTAGGTTGATGATGGAAATTAAGCAAAGCTTCACAAATTAATAACCACAGAACAAAAACCTTACAGTACAGTAAGTGCAATCTGGCAAGATCTTCATTACTTATGTTTAAAAAACAAAACGTGTGCAGATTGCAATTTGCCTCCAACGCGTTCAGCATAGTAATGAATGGAGTGGCCGACGGACGTCAATGCACTGCTGAATTATTAATCGACACGTCAAAATCGAAGGACCATGCTTTGACATGCAGATAAAAGGACTTGTTTTTAGGGTTCCGTACCAAAATGGTAAAAAAGGAACCCTTATGGTGTGACTCAGTCTATCTGTCTGTCACAGCTGGATATCTCGAGAACTACTAATGAATCTACTCCTGCGAGGTTGTTGGTGTTTTACAAATAACCCTGTATATATATAATTATATACCTACTTCCCTTTTCCTAATCGAATAAAAAAGTTCTCTAATGTTCCACTTCTACTCTAACTCTGCATAAACACTAGTTTTCAGAGTTATTGGTTTGTTTAATTGACAACGTGACAATATTACTTCGAAAACTGTTTTACATAAGAATCGTTATGTAGGAAAACTGTTTTCTAAACAAAACAACTTTGTTTAGACAAAATAACTTTGACTTTTATTATTTTAAGTATATTAACTTCAAACCTTGCATAACATACACGTTGTCGCGGAAAACTATAAATTTTACAGACCGTCATGATTCAGTATTACTCGATTACTCTACTGAACATTAAAATATAACAAATATTCGTAACAAAGGTTTATTATTACAACATACAATTTCATCATCACATTTGCAGTTCCATTATGTATACAATTTATGTGCAGTTAAACATTTATTAGCCAGTGCTAATATTAGCAACAGATAATAAATGTTATTTGTTCGGTTCGGAACTGACAAAAGTGATTCATCTCTCAGAAACAATAAATCAAAATTCGTAATCCAAGCAGCCGTGACAGAACCATTTCCTTGTCGGAACAACAGTGGAAAGAGTACTATCAGAACACTTCCGAAGTACGACGAAATACGAACGAGTAATTTTGTTGAAGGGCACCGTCGAAGGGAATGCCCAGCAAGGCCGCTGAGGCCCTGACAAATGTTGTCCTTCGTTACCTTCATGACATTAGCTTTGCTTACGAAAACGTGGGAACGAAAATCGATTAAATGCTGACATAGATACTACAGGCCTTTAATCATCATAAAAAATATTTGAAGGTAATTGAGATACTTACTTAACTATATTTTTACTTATAAATAAAGTTATACCAATTAGTTATGATTATATCTTACCATTTAAGCAATCTGGTTGTAGTGGAAATTGGTACCCGATATAGGTGTAATGATTAAGATAGTGATTAGATGTAAGTACTTTCCTATGATTTTTAGAACAAAAGAAAGGAATTCCTCCTTAGGAAATAAAGGTGACTGTATTTTCTCGAACAAAACTTTAGATGAGTTCAGGCGTAATAATGGAGGAAGGATATCTGAGCGCGAGAAGTTCACCAGATGCGGAGGAATACGGGAAATGTAGAATCAATCATCGTGGAGATCCTTAGGGCAGGACGTTCGTAAGACTGATAATGGTGATGATGGAAGGAAATCCGTATTTTGAGATGACAAATTATTGTGGTTGCAAAACAAGAGGACTGTATCTGACATTAAACAATTCCTATTATAAGGGTAATTAATTAAGCAGAAGGGCATCACCGAAGGGACCAATTTGGGCCATCGCAAGGCTATGACCGTGAAGGATGGCTCGTCAGCCCTGAGGTGTAACAACGAAATTAGGGCTGCAGGAAAAAATTATCGATGTAACATTACTATTATTAAATCTTTATAAAGCATGGGAACTGAAAATATAGTGGTAGGTAATGTTTTACTTCAGACAGTTTCTGCTGCCCTTTCCGATTCTATGGTTGCATCGAATTCGTATTATTAAAGTTTATCGAACAATCACAAGACAAATATTATCGATTTATAAATCAATTAATGACGGACCCCTCCGCCAAGACAATTTTCGTGCTCTTATCTTCGCAAATATTGCGAATTGACGAACCACAGAATAAACTGATCAGAGTGACTATTTCTTCACTCTGAAATGTAAACTAAATAGCTACCTACTTATGTCTAAAAACTTTTTAACACCACAAAAGTTACTTCACATAGAGACATTCACATAAAAGGAACCAGTTCGAAAGTAGAGCTCTTTAGATACTTAATTACTTACCTACACTTTCCGAATTTTCCCAAAGCTTTCAGGCAAATATCGACAAAGGTATCGTCTCCCTAGTCGTTGGGGTATAGTAAAGTGGGGAGAGTCGCGTGACCAGCACGACCCCATTACCGAAGGTTGCCACGAACTTGGCTCCTAATGTTTGCCGTAGCATTGGCATTGGAGGCATGACGCGAGGGGGCGCGCCAATCAATTTGTTGGTAAAGACCGGTAAGTAGGGGTTTACATGAATAAATTGGAAGATCGAAATCAAACTAACAAATTATCTTCTGATTAACGCCTATTATTTATTATGTATAATGCTGGATGCGGGCAGCTGAGGAAAGATCGTCGTGGAAATCCTTTGAGAAATCTATATTCAACTGTAGACGTCTCGGTGATAATGATGATGATAAGTAATGTAACGGTTTATCAATGCAATTCCACCTTGAATTCCTGATCAATTTGGCTAACTTTTGAGCAACAATCCATGTTTTCAATCACAGAAATGTATGTCTATCTTTGAAGATTTAGAAAATCAAAGCATTCCACTTCCTTACATGCATGATGTAAAGAAAGACTTATTTAACAATGAAATACTCGTAAATTCAAAACTAACCACATAAGTTATCTTATATACTTTATGTAAAAAATAATCGACAATCCCCTATTTCGATGCTAATTAACCGGTAGATAGAAAGCTAGCGACACCCAATAGAAATAAATATCCATTGACAACAAAACCCAAGCTAAGAGGTTAAAGATGAAACACCATGATCGAGATAATTGAAAAATTCCTGTAGAAAGTTGACAAAATCAACGTCTCGTAGTCCTCTGTCTTTTCCTTCAAAAACCGATTTGAATATTTGTTTCATTAAAATTTAAAGAAAGGATTTGGCTGTGTTCCTATGTTTTCCTTTTTTTCATAAGTTATTTTATTAAAAGTGGCATTAATCTTCAAAAACCTAAAAAAATGCACTTGTTTAGACATCCAGCAATCAAATTTGACGAGATAATAATAAAAAAGCAAAGCATAAAAATAAGAAAAAGATATTTTTTATTTTTATTTAAATCGATCTAGTTTTGGAGGAGAAACAGGGGGCTACGAAACGTTGATTTTGTCAACTTTCTATAGGAATTTTTCAATTCTCTCGACCATGGTGTTTCCTCTTAATAGGCTCTGATTCTCCCATAGACACCGGTACCACTGAGTCAGAACGAGATGACTTCCTAGAGATCGTTTTTGCCGTCACCAATCAAGTTCGCAAATGGAGCGAAGCTGTTTTAATTGTTAGTATTTTTTCCAATATAGCTGCCGATGAGTTCCGTATACAAATGATTGAAGAAGCTATTCAAACTAAAATTAATATAACTTGTTGATCCGATGGTAAATATAATATTGATATTAAAGCGGCTAAATATTATTTCCAACACGACGACTGAATAAACCTGGAAATTATGTGTAGTAAAATTCGATTTCTTTCCGCCTCGTGTAAGCATCAAATTAAGTATTCATGTATGTTCTAAATCTAGAATGTGCTAAGTGAATTGTAAAAGAAGATAACGTGCGTGGGTAGTTCACAAATAGGATTATACTCGAACTCCAGACGTCATACTGCGACGAAGCAACTGACGACAAAACTCTTGAAAAAACTTGCATCATACTGAAGGAATCAGGACAAGTGCAAAGAACTAGTGGACTAGTTTCAAGGACCTACAGAACTATAATTGTTTACGAACAAAATTCTGTACTTCCATTTGAAACAACTTAAAAATTATGTGGCCACAGAATACAAAATAGTACAAGTGTATCGTGGATTTGATTCGTCACACACAGGTGGGTAGATCTTTACAACAAATTTGTTTTAGCAATCCCATATCGTTAGTTAGTATTAGCACATATTAATATCATAATAAATATTGTTATTTACTCTTAACCTTATTATCAGGCTAACCTACTATACTGGTTACATAACAGTTGTACGTATTGTACCTAATTATTTTTGCATGGATAGAAATCCTAGCACGATCATAATCATAAAGGTTGTACCGTATTGCGACCTTCGGAACTAAGGTTTGATGACTGTCGTGGTCTAAATTTGGAAATTACTTCAGGACTTAGAAATAAAAGATACTCTTGCGTTGAAAACCATTTGGCGTCTATATTATTTGAATTTGAAAAAGGTACAACGATCGAGGAGAGAGGGGTGAGGAACAATGTATTGCTACCAATGGCAGCGCCGGTTCGATTCCCACGTCATGTAGCGCGACGGTGATTGGGTGAAGACGATTTGCGTTCCGTTCTTCACTTCTAAGCCTCAACATGCCCCCGGCCTTGAAAGCAGTCGCTTTCGAAGTCTTCTAACGCGTAGGCTCCTCCTCGTGAATGAGAGGGCAGATCTTGGCGAATGCATGTCAAACATCGCATTCTTGAAACGCCTTCCTTGCCCGGGATGGTTCTGTGCACTCGCCCCAAGCTCCACTTCAGAGGTGACAGGTTGTTCTCCATCTGATGTTGTCTCAAACGATGAGCTGGAACATCGGTAAGGTCGTCGCAAGTTGGCACTGCTAGTGATTGACCAACCAGAAAGTGGAATGGAGTTAAATGAGAAAGGATTTTAGGATCTATGGATAGTGGAGACGGTCTGGAGCTTAGGACAGTTTCAATTTGTGATAACACTGTGCTAAACTCTTCAAATACAAGTTGCTCATTACCTACAACACGACACGTAGGTTGCAAGAATTTACTCCTGCCTCCCACAGACCACCAAAGTAAAGCGAATAGTATAAACGGAAAAAGTAGTATAAACGAAAATTTAATATTATTGTTAGTGGCAAATTCTTCAATGTCGTAATTACATGCGTAAATATATAAAAAACTATTCATTAACGATAGCGCTAGTAAATATGCCTCAGTAGTGAGGTCAGTGTCTAATTCTAAATAAGCCGCGCGAGTCACAAAGCACACAAACAAGCAAACGTATGCCTTTGAAGATCGAACCCCCTTACCTTTACGGTTAAGTATGAGCACTAGCCCGCACCGCAATCCACTCCGCATCGAATAAAATATGGAAAAACTAGGCGACAAGTTGCCCATCAGAGGCGTTAGTGTTTTACACGTTATAAAATTAGCAACAACCTTCCTAGCGTAGCTTCCACCACCAAGAGGCCACCGGGTTTCGCGTAAATCATATAAGGCCTGGGGTCCAACGTGGAGAAGCCGAAGGTGCCCAACGCGAAACAACAACAACAAGGAAAAGTAATGTTTACAAGATATTGAAATTGCGTGTATTTTATTATAGGAAAATTCATTTGATTTTCTACGAATGATTTTATCGGCATCGATTGAACAAATTTTATTTTTAATATGCGAACCATTGAGTAGTAGCGTATATTCGGTAGGAAAACCTTCCATCCGAGACCAACGAATTAAAGATGTTTCTAATTTATCCACACCAATAACGCCTATGCCTGTCCGCCTGCCATTTATGTTTCGTTCTTCATTTATAGTGCGTAAATAAATCGACGCGCTCTGCGATGCATCGCTCATAACATGCAGCTGAATAGACGTAGTGATAACATGGCCCGGCACACGAATCGTACCGAGGAGCGCTTGCAAAGAAACAACAAACCGGTTTCGCGTCCGCGCGACGCTCGCCGGCGGAACAACGTCGTTCCAACAGATTTTCATAAGCAATTGTTGCAGTAATACTTTAGCGTTATTTATTATAGTAGGGCTCAACAAACCACGAGGGTCAAAGATTTGCTCTAAATTAAATAGAATTGATCTCTTAGTAACTGGCGTATCGTCAGTATGGACCCGCGTTTTAAAATGAAAATTATTAAAGTTATTCCTGGAACTATGCTCACTAAGAATGCCGCCGTAATGCGTCAGGGAATGACAAGGATGGTCATAGCTAGCTATCGGACTTATGTGACTCAAACCCAGGTATTCCCGCATAAAATTCCCGTATGATAATTTATAATCATCAGGCGAGCGCTGCAACCGTTTATCTAAAGCGTAAAGTTGGCGCTCGGCTCGCGTAAGAGAAGATTCGCCTAAGAAATCAGGTGACTGTTTAAACGGAATGCGTTTAGTAAACCTTCCTTCACTATTGCGCCTTGTAGTATGAAGGAAACGTTCCTCGCATGAACGCTCTTCCTTAGTCCGCGTATCGCTGACCTTAGGGAGTTCTTCGTGCTCCCGTGCGCGTAGTCGAGGGTCTAAACAAATACTACAATTGCAATAGATTTGCTTTGTATTTCGCGTATTATTTAGAACTGGACCGGAAATGATCCACCCTAAACAAGTATTCTGTAAGTAAGGGCCGTTGGGAAGTCGCATTTTCCCTTCGCGTAACAGGTCCCAAAACTTATCAGCGCCTATTAATATGTCTATGGTTTCCGCGTCTAGAAATTGCGGATCTGCCAGCACTATGTTGTCTGGAATACAGAACTGTGCGCTTGATTGACATAAAGCAGGCAGCGTAGACGATATTTGTGACAAAACAAAACAAGAAATTCGCGTGGTGTAGGTTTTATCAACGCGCGATTTTATTTCAATGTTACATGTTTCCGAACATTGTATCACTGAATCACCTACCCCTCTAACTTCGTGAGTGGACTGTATCATTGGAATTTGTAAAAGATTGCAAAAAGATTTTGTTATGAAAGATCGCTGGCTTCCATTGTCCAGCAGTATGCGCGCCGGGTGATAAGCACCGTGGATATCGGCTACCTGTACAATAGCTGTCGACAATAGAACAGTGTGCGTGTCAGTATCTATTGATTGAGCGCATCGTAATTGCATGTGTGCATTGTTAACGTGAATTGGGAACGAGTTCGCGGCGGCCGAGGTGGAGGGGTCACCTGCCGATGGCTGTGGCGGCGCTGCGTCTGCACTCACCTCGGAGCTCCCGGGAGCGACACTTGAATGAAGTGCAACTAAACTATCCGCGTTATCATTATGGATCAATGAGTTATGTTTGCGGTTACACTTCCTACAAGGCCCAAACCTACAATCGTCTAGTGCGTGACCCGAACGTAAACAATTCTCGCATAGTTTGTGCTCGCGAATTAACTTTAATTTCGATTCCAAGTTACTATCGATAAATTTTTGGCATGAATAAAGTGGATGATTACCGTCGCATTTAACGCAAGATTTAGTGACGCGAGGTTGGCGGTCGGTTGGCATTTGTGTGGAAACATTGCAGTGGGGCGTGTAATGTGACTGTGAACTAAGTTTTTTAGTCTCAGTTTGCGGAGTGAACCCTTTATGCGACAGTTGCAATGTTTCGAGCATATCCGCCCGGTTTTTCAAGAAGCCAATCAATTCATCCACCTTAATTATGTGCTTAGAATTGTTATCGTTCGGAATCGACGTACACTTGTAGGTTTCCCATTCGCGTTCGGTCGTTTTGTCTAATTTAGACACTATAATATAATTAATTAGCGTGTCCCAAGAATCGGTGGGTTCGCCTAGCATTTTTAAAGCGCGTAAATTCTTTAAAATAGTGTCAATAAGGTTTCTAATGTGCGCGGGTGACTCTTTAGACAACGAATTAATAGTAAACAAAGCTTTAACGTGATTGTGCACTAAAAGCCTGTTGTTATTGTATCGGTTGAGCAATAATTCCCAAGCGACGTTATAATTATCGGATGAGAATTCTACCGAGTTCACTACTAGTTCCGCGTTACCTTTAAGCGAAGATTTTAAATAGTGGAACTTTTGTATGTTGCTGATTCGCTTAGAGTTGTGTACCAAAGATATAAACGTGTCTCTGAATTCAAGCCAGTGCTCATAACAACCGCCGAAGGTAGGAAGCGAAATAATGGGAAGCTTAACTGACTGTGCTTGTTCGCTACAGCAATGCTTATCACCAGAATCATCACTGACCTCGAAACTGGTCAAAATGTGCTCCGCGCGCGCTAATGTGCTATAATAGGAGTTTTCGAACGATTCTCTATTATCTAACTGCTCAGATATATCAGATTCGGAAACACATTCTTCGATTTTACTCTGTATATCGTTGAATTCGGTATATAAACTAGCGGCTCCCTTAATGCGTAATTTTAAGTCGATACGATTTCGAGATAAATTTAAGAGGGTATCGCTCTCCTCTAATGAAAGTAAATAAGATGCAAATTTAGTAAGTCTGCCTTTAATGACTCCGCGCTTTTTCACAAGGTCACGAATTAAAATACAACCTGTACTTTGATCGACAGGAGATCTATCGCGAGATTTAGAACTAGCGCTAGTGGTAGTCAGTAAGACGGGAGATTTATCGTGAGATTTAACACTTTCAGTAGTTTCTGTGGACATTTTGGTGGTCAGTGAGAACAGAAGTACTTACAATTTGGATGCTCGAACACAGGTCAGCGGTGATAGCAACGTCACAAGCTGGACAATTCGATTGCGCACTATCCAATACGCTCCTACGCGTACTTCTCACTGAAATTAGTTTAACACAAGGTATCACAAAAGAGAACTAGGGGGTGATAGGGAAAAGAAAGGATGGTTGGTCCCACCAGATGCGTATGATGATCAGCAGAATGCCACTCCAGCTTCAATTCCTTTATGCGCTTCGCCTCCCAGTAGTCCTCCAGGTCCAAAGTATACGTTTCTTCCAGGATTTTCAGTACCAGGAACCAAGACAGCGTACTCCACAGGATGCTGAATTTGATATCCGGCTCGAAGGACCACATGTACCGTATTGCGACCTTCGGAACTAAGGTTTGATGACTGTCGTGGTCTAAATTTGGAAATTACTTCAGGACTTAGAAATAAAAGATACTCTTGCGTTGAAAACCATTTGGCGTCTATATTATTTGAATTTGAAAAAGGTACAACGATCGAGGAGAGAGGGGTGAGGAACAATGTATTGCTACCAATGGCAGCGCCGGTTCGATTCCCACGTCATGTAGCGCGACGGTGATTGGGTGAAGACGATTTGCGTTCCGTTCTTCACTTCTAAGCCTCAACAAAGGTAATTACAAAGAAACTACACGTAAATAGTAGTCATAGCAATTATTTTTCGCATCACAGTTAATGCTTTAATAAAACAGAAGCATTTCCTTATCGCTCCATGTATATGTATATTATTATTGTATATTCGTAATTAAATATACCTCCTATAGTACCTACGCGTGGTATTATCATTTAGTTTTTATTATTACTTTCATGCGTGTTTCAAGATGAGCTAGCTAATTCGAATTCGAATTTATCATAATCATAACCGATAGGTTATGATTATGATAAAGGTATAATAACACCCTGATAGGTTATGAATATACACAAATAAAATTCACTTAAGTTCGCGATTGGTCAATGGCATGAGTTGCCTCCATCTAATGGTACAGTAGCCCGTAGAACATTTAAATCACCAAAAAGGTTACCGTTTGCCGTTGTGATATAGTTATTTATTACGAAATTATAGATACCTACTATAACCTAAGTTTTACAGATCGCACAACCCGCCGTAACCTATATTTGTATATCTCCAAAAAATGATATTTTTTTATTTTTCAAGGTTTACCACGTGGTTTAGCTGTTGTCGTGTTCTACAGCTCTGTTTGATTGCCACTGATAATAGTAAGACCATGGAAAGTGATCATACACAGATTTAAGACCAGATAAAGTCCAACCATTTTCATCAGGTCTTAAATCTGTGTATGGCTACTATGTTAACAGTCTACATAAAGTCACATCTACTAATTGGGTACCGGTGGTGTGTGTCATGTTTACCACCAATCATGTTTACCACACCATCACATAATTTGCTTGTTGCGGCCCGTCTAATCACATAAGTCTTTTGCCTTCGGCATCGACAAGGGGTAATAATCACCGAGGGGTAAGTATGAGGAATATCCAAACTATTTTGGAATACTCCTTACGACGGACAGCGTACTGGAAGTAAAGTATATGATTATTAGTAAACCGTTCGTAAATACAAGGTCCAATCTTAAGAAAATATTGCGGCAAATTCGAAACGTCCGTCATTTGTTACGCAAAACCAAATGCACCTTGAAGGTGAAGAGTTGTTGGGACAAACACACAGACACCCACCCACCGTGATATTATAGAATTACGTGTAAAATTGATGTATAGGGCACAATCTCACCTGTTTGTGTTGTAATCATCTTGGACAAAATGCTGAAATACAAAGTAGAGGCTAGAATTTATGATACAAACAAACCTGCGGGCTGATTATCTAATTAGAAACCACCTAGCGACCGGTCTCATTTGACAGATGCATCGGGAAACATTGCTACTTCTTTTTGGGTCGAAAAAAAACATACCAAAGAAAAGTAGCAATGTATGTCAAATGTAACCGGTCGCTAAATAGTTTCTATTTGGATAATCAGGTGCGGGTTTCTTCTGAAAAACCCGAATCAGTTGAAAAGTTTATTTCTAAAAAAAATTTTCTTGCACCCTACACAGAAAAAAATATAGAATAAACATTGTTGATTTGCCCACACCATTACTAGTTATTTAAAAAACTTAAAACACCCTTCTTTTTGCGTCAGGGTGGTCAAAAACAGAGTGATATCATCGTAAGGCAGATTACCCACATGGTATTTTCATAATATTGTATAGGTACCTATAATACAATATTATGATGTTACCAATCTACAGTCTAAATAAAATTAACAACAACGATATCTATTAACTTACCTACACAAGTCTGTTTCATTGACTTCACAACACGACTACCGATACTCCCATCGTAGTAGAATAAAGTTTTCTTATCGGATAATTGCTCCATTGTGTATGGGGTTTGCATGGCTGTTGCATCAATATAGGAAATTACGACCTCAAGGATGGCTGTTTCGTAACTTTAGTAATAGTCTAGGAAGCTGTATCACAATAGGCATGTTGACTATTTTTTTATTTTATGTTACATAAATTACCCCTAAAAAAAGAAACATTTGTATAAGAATTATTACGCTAGCATAAAAACTGCCCGAGATATCACAGTTTGAAATGCACAAAATTGGACTCACCCGAAAACGCTCCATACTAACGGCTAACAAGTTATGACGTCCTACGTTGTATGCAACGCGTAGGAAATTTGTTCGGCAGCTATATTAAATAGGTATTGTGTTTATCAAAATGGTTTCTTTGACAAATTTGCTATAAATTTTACGGACTAATTTAATGTATTATTTATTTTAACAAATTTTATACTTTTTAAATGGACTTGTCCACCCAACTTTGAAGGGTCATAAAACAAATAATACGCAATATATAAAACCAAGAAGTATACAAGCTACTCCAAAAGTTTGATATGTTTACGATTTTTATTAGTATTTCGTTATTTTATTCATAAGTCAACATCCCTATTGACTGAACGTGTCGTTTTACACGTCAGATTATTCATATACAAATTAAACTATTTGAAAGGCATCTTTGGAGTCTCTAGTGAATCTAGTGATGTGGCGATTTTAATGTAAAAACCTACATGTTTTTTTATTGTCTTTAGTATTTTCCACTAATCTTTATAGGAACAGTTGGATAAACAGATAGTATGTATGAGGTTGAAGCCAATAATGACGCATCACATTGTAGACTGTAGATAAACCAGAATTACCAGATTTTCTAATAATCAAGTTCTATCTAATGAAGTTACACGCTACAATGCAAACGGTATTGAAACCTTTCTATAGGAAAGCTACGGGAGGATTCTCTCCTTGAAATACAAAATACGTGCACGATTTGTTTGCAACTCAGAAAATTAGCGAAAGTCTTCTAATAGCGCGAATACAGAAACATCTTTGAAATTCTCACAACACTAATTGCAGAAGTCAAGGCTAGTCAATTAGGTCTCGTGTTACACTTAACTATACACTTGTATGTACAGCCTACTGTACTGACATTCAATACCTATTGTACACATCCCACAATCCATGCTTTTGTGATGACGCCCCGTGAAACCCTACACGAACCCATTTGCGCTTTCTTTGCGAAACAAAGAAATCCTATACGGGAAGATAGCTGTTGCTGCTTGCTGGCAAGGGATATGTTTAATTCTGAATAAGCTTACTTGAGATAAATCGCTAAGGTAGAAACTCTTGGGTCTTCTGTTATGAACTTTGTGGTTCTGGATATATTTATTTCAATATATGATTAAGAAAAGAAACGACATTGATGATACACATAAATCGGCACTTGAGTTTATAGCATGTTCTCTACGATTTTTAGCCCACACAAAATATAGTACAGTAGCCCGTAGAACATTTAAATCACCAAAAAGGTTACCGTTTGCCGTTGTGATATAGTTATTTATTACGAAATTATAGATACTTTAACCCAAGTTTTACAGATCGCAACCCGCCGTAACCTAAATTTGTATATCTCCAAAATTGATATTTTTTTTATTTTTCGAGGTTTACCACATAGTTTAGCTATTGTCGTGTTCTATAGCTTAATTTGATTGCCACAGATAAAAGTACGACTATAAAAAGTAGCCATACACAGATTTAAGACCTGATGAAAATGGTTGGACTTTATCTGGTCTTAAATCTGTGTATGATGATCAGCAGACTGAACTTCCAATACATTATTGTAGAATATTTCACAAAACATGGAAGAGCCAGCAGTAGCCATACATTGGCTAACAGTGGTTAACAAACTGCCAATTGTTGAACACATTGATTGGCATTTGATGAGGGTAAGCCACAGTTGTCAGAACATGCTCCAAGTTATTGTCAAGCAGTTGGGCGTGTGGTGATTATCAATATGATGCGCGTTTAAGTGGTTATGAAACTTTTTTAGATTGGGTGCCCTTTTCGGTTCGTGACCTCGTTATGGATCGAATCGAATGCTTGGCTGGCCACTTGAGCATACAAAAACTACTAAACCGATTTCAAAATTTCAAAAAATGGGGCCAACTTGGGAAGAAACCTGATGCAATAACGTTTGAATCATTTCAATCGGTTAAGCCGTCTTCGAGTGTTCATACATAAAGAAAAATATACGCGGCGAATAGATAACCTCCTCCTTTTCAAGTTTTGAAGTCGGATAAATAGGAGTAAATAACAAGTAAAGAACTCCGAGTCTCCGAGCGTAAACAAATACCTACGTAGAGTTTTATTTAACAGCATGTTGGATTTAAGTTTCTTCGTTATTCAATAACATACCTAAGTCATAGAAATCCACTTTATGACAGGACAATCAGAAACATACTTACTGTAAGTTTATAATAATTAAACTTCCAAATCATGACATAATTTAAATTCACGGCAAGTAATTAACACTGCAGAGGTGTTTTGATAAATAGATTTGTCAGTTTCCGACATAAAAGTGAGTCACGCACAATCAAACGACACTAACGTAGGCTGGAATGGAAAATGCAAACGTGTCACTACTGTCGTCAAATCATCTTATAAGGTGCCGAAAGAATTATATCAAACGATGATGCGCGGAAGTAGGTGCTAAGATAGCCAAATTGCAATACGGAAATAACTGGTTTGCATGAATAATTAATCTATCTGCTCAAATGGTTTTGGTAATTTATAGGGCTCTCTGTTTTTTCAAGGATATGTAATTGAGTAGAGCATAACTTGCTTATGCCTTAGGGCAAGTGACTGACAAATGTTCGGTATGGGTAATTTTCTGCCCGAACATGTCAACTAGTAACTAACGTAAAAAAAATAAAAAACACAATATTTTTTAAAGTATTTAAATAAGAAATAAGCTGTATGCTTAGAATAATAACACCTAGAACGATAGTTCTCTACAAAGCGCACTGTCAAAAGTGAGGCAACTAAAACAGCCAAAATGGCTCCGTTTTCAGATTGTTATTCTACATTATTCCCTAATCATACCGATTAAGTACAAAACAGTTTCAATTTTCTTACATTTATAAGACTAGTTACTATATTATTGAGTTTCAGTTACGATTAGTTAACGTATGAAGGATATAAATTTGAAAAATAAGCCATTCTGGCTTGGTATTAGTTGCCTCACTTTGCATACGAGGACACGGCTTCTAGGTGTTATTACTCTAAGGCTTTATGTACTATCAGCAAAGCTATGAGCTGAACACCTTAAGGTTCATTTCTAGATTGAGTAGTCTGTATTGTCTTGCATTTACCCAAAAGTCACAAAAGCATCTTTTGTATAAAAACAATGGAGGCAGGTAAAGACAAACTTTTAGTTCCATCCTTGCAAGCGATTTATTTTCAAACTGTTAAGGTCATAACTTTGCTGACTGTACCTAACTTATTATTTTTACTCTTCTGTTTATGCTTTATTTTACTTAGATTAAAACATTGCGTGTGGTCAAAATGAAACGGTTCTACTAAAACATTAATGATGTCATGACTCATGTGCAAAAAAACACAAAATTGTGCGTGCGACTCACGTTATTATGATTTTGTTATGACTAATAATTGGTTAACAGTTACTATGACAAAATGTTACGAGAAGTGACAAGGAGTCTTCTTAGAAATTGCACATCACTTTCCTACTTTCTATTTGTGAATAAAATAAAATGTTTCCAAAGAAACAACATCCTCTAACGGCTGATGTATGGTATGTAATGCGTCAGACAATATTATACCATATTGTAATTTCACAATGGAAATTGAAAGTTCATGTGGTTCGTCCGTCCGTACGAAGGGCGTAGTGTGAATAACAAAACAATTACTTATTCATATAAAACTAGTATAGTCTGTTTTTTTTTTTAGTAAACAGTTTTTGCAGTTGTCGTGCGTCTTTTAAACTTTAATCGTTATAAAAAATTGTCATATAAAATTAAATTGTCATTAATAATTATAAACTTCTTTCGTAATCTGTGCGTGGAAAAAAGCGTGTAGAAGTGAAAAAAAATGTTGTATTTTAAAAATGAATATTTCAATAAAGTGTTGGTTGAAGATTGTTTACCAAATAAGACAAGTAAGGATAAACAGAATATAGAATATCTGTTCAAATAGCCTTCTCAAACAAATAATGAGGTCATGTTTACAGAAGTGGAGACGTTAACCCAAAGCAATAAACGCCTTATTGGATTGGTGTGGTATCACCCATCCACCCACCTATCGCGCTAAACATTCATTGACAAAGGAATAAATTCTTATTACCTATAAATACACTATTAAAGTCCCATAATGGACATTGGGTTAGGCTTTGTCTATATCATAGATCAACGTTAATAAAATTATCTTTACGCTTATAGTTGACATTGGCATAATCTCTTACGCTATTGATGAAACATTGCTAAAGTAATAAAAATTTGCAAGCCGTCAGGAAGAGAAAAATTAATAGCACCATCAACCCCACTAGATAGTCTAGGTACCTATTAATTAGGGTGTCACAAAAAGCGCCTAATCACTTAGACGCGAAGGAAATGGTTACCTACCTAGCACCATTTACCGAAGAGAATGGTCTAACGCTACAAACTCCTGCCGCTTACTTTGTGCCGCGCCTGCTTAACGTGGAGGCTTAGATGAAATCGTGGAAGTCTATATCCTGCAATGGATTTTAATGGGCTGTTATGACGACCCTAATAATAACAGATAACTGATCAAATTATGTTTTATGTGGGTACTGAAAAGAAATTAAATTTAATGACGTCACGACACGCCATCAGAATGATCGGACGTCAGTAAACAATCGTTATTCTAATTGCAAAGAATTGCACAATTAATGACAGTATGCGATAAACATTAAACACACCTATTGCATAATCACACCTTGGACGACAGATGTGAGATGTCAGATCTTAAGTGACAAGATTAGTTAATTCATGCAAGTAACTGGGACGAAAAGTCAGCACCAACCAAACCAATATCAATAACAGAAACAAGTTAAAACCGTCTTAAATTAAGAAATGCATTTAATTTCTCACATAAATTGCATTCAAATTGATTGTTTCGGTGACGTAATATAACAACATAATATCTCGAATAATCAGTTTTATTTACGTAATCATTAATTCATGCATTAAGTAATTAATTACAAAAAGATTGATGAGATTCTAGAAATCAATTATTTTATTTAACAGCAGTTTATTACGTACAAAAGAATTGTTTAAGAACTTAGTCAAAATGAAGACCCAAAAGTGATTGTTCAAACAAAACCAATACAAAATTACATTCTTTACGTTTCGCGGAAGTCAACCGAAACGCGTAATAAATATTTTGAAACATTAGATGTATTAATTATATGATTAGATATAGGTATGTTAATATATCAACCTTATTATCATAATGCGCGAATGATAATCGATAATATCATGCAACAAACGTCTGTGTAATTTAATTGTTAGTTATGTAAGAACTTTGAAACGAACGCAAGTCTTCGTGTCAGAGGCGCGTGCGCAGGTATATACGAGTATTATATGTTGACACAATTAACATAGATCCTAATCTCGTAACGATTATTTTGTTAAAATTCTGATCACGTATACTCGAGTTTATAACTTTTTATTCACATGCGTTTTAGTTAAGTTCCTTTTTCAGGCAATGTTAACAATAAACTATAAAAATAATCTTAGTAAGCTGCAGTAATCATAAGAACAACTTAATTATTATGTTATCCTCTTATAACAGCAATAGCATACTGGTCAGAAAAAGCATTAAAATAAGTTCTTACGTCAAAGAAATAACAATTATCGTGGAATTAATATTGAGAGTCGTAGTTTTCTAACCGTCTGTTTCGCAGGTCTCAGTTAGCTTAGCACTATCTTCAGGAGTAATTGTAGATACTATTTTAATTCTAAGCTTCAGGTTTTATTTTCAGAATGGAACAGATTTTATATGAAATCATAGTAACCTAATTCCAGCATCCCGTAAAAGTAATAAACCGCAAATCTAAGATGTCCCAGTTTCATTCACCCCAACTCTTTATTAGTCCCTATTTGTTAAAAATATGTATGGAATTCATGTTGCAAAAAATATAAACAATACTTATTTGTTATACTAGAGACCATTAAAATCACGAACTAGCGAAGTAGTCTAGAAAATATTGAGATGACTATCTATAGACTCGAGAAATCCGCTCCTGAATGCCCGTCAACATGCTTAAGGTGAAGCTTAAGGACAATCTGCCGTGCATAACTATAATGCCGTTAACCGATCTGCAGCCGAATTTGACCTTTTAATACTCAAGCTTCACCTTAAGCATGTTGACAGACATTCAGGAGCAGATTTTCGAAAACTATAAATAATATCGAAAAACTTGACAAAATAAAACTTGTAGCAAATTTAATCAGCTGTTATTTTGTAACAAATCTCATGTCTCTAGAACGCATAGTTTCCGAGTTATATGTGAAAACCGAAAAATGGGACCTTCAAACCCCCCTCTCCCCCCCAGCATAGGGGCTATGGACGGGGACTTTTGATATGTTCACCTCCTAACAGGTCCAAACAAAGTTACGAAGTCAAAAATTGTGTTTCAAGCATTTCCCTCTATACCTTTTATTGAGCTTTCTTTGCCTGAACTATTATTATTTCAAAAGTTGATTAGAAATTAAAAAATCATTTTTCCTCACGCTCTTTTTATTACGCAACTTTTATGCGCCATAGGCGCTCTTTTCGTGCCGGAGAGGTGAAAACAAAATTAGTACTTATTTAAAAAGAAAACGATCGTCATTTTTAAACCAATCGTGATATCGCTCATTTAACCTTGACGGAAAGTGAGGTAAATGACAGAGAAAGTCTGTAACGGAAGTGTCAAATCACGTGAACCCGCGACCTACTTCGGAACCTTCAATTAAATCTTCATCACTGGGTTTTACCGACTTTGATAGTACAAACAAACTGTCTTTTACTTCCCGTTATTTTAACAATAGATAGAATTGGTACGAGTATTTGAAACTAATCAATCACCAATCATATAATCGATAGCCATATATTTGATAGTGCCTAAGTACTCATAAAGAATCATGGTATTAATGGAAATTGCCGCAATTAAGAGGTAGGACAGGAATTAAATACACTTATGTATACAAGCGTACAAGTAACAATGGTTCATTTCAACTTACAACCAATGTTTTTATAAACTGTCTTGAATCTTTTTATTTAAAATCAGTCAGTGAACTGACTATAGAATTGGTTAGCGTTGGTAAAGAAAAGGAATAGAAAGACCCCCATATCTCAAATGAGAACCAGATTAGATATCGAAGATAGTCTCAGTAACCTACCACCTAACACGCGAAACTAAATATACTTATACAATAAAATGTAATTATTCAATGTAACAAACAATTTCCCAAAATAGTTTCGCAAATCACGCGACGTAACAGCAATAATAATTATGGAAAAGAAACTTCCGCTCCTGATGTGTTGCAAAAATACGTCGAGTCATGACACAGCGGCCGTGACCGTGCTAATGGTCGCATCGCAGGCTAAGGCCAAAGTCAGAACATCACAAATTCTATAGCGCCTATTCACGCGTGTTGGATGGTGTCCAAACTGACAGGCAGCTTGGACACAAATTGATCGAAATGATGCTGACCATCATCAACAATACAACATAACTAGACTTTAATCACTTTAAGGCATTAAGACCTGCAGAAGTAGGCTTCTCCCACGTTTCTCTTGGGAGAAGGATGTCGCCATCTCGACTCTTGGTAGGCATAATAGGAATAAGTATTGGGAACCGCAGGGTTAGACAGTTTTTATCAGAAAACGCTGGTGACCATTAACTGATCTACGAAGTTGTTAGAAGCCCTCTTTCATTAGTCGCCTTTTGCAACACCCTAAAGGAATGTTGCTAGCCATTCTATTCTGCTGAACGCCACACGGCAGAACCAGAGGAATACAAGATTAAAAGAAGTCAACTGACGGGACTTTCAAACTACAACGCATTAAAGTTTTATAAATGTAAGACAATATACGTAGATAATATATGATGCCAAGAAACGAAGCTGAAGTTAAGACATTTGACGATCATGGCCCACACCAAGCTATACTAGACTAGACTAGGATCACAGTTTTACAGTTACACTCTGAGCCGGCTGTAAAGTTTGTCTAGTCTTCTCACAAAACAAGAATATAAAAATAATCATCACGAAAACCGGAATCTTTAAATGTCAGATGAGTCAAGAAATTCGGCAATATTCCAACTTTTCTTCTTTTAACATTAGAAACGTTAATAAGGTGAGGTAAGAAGGTAAAATGAAAGTGATATAAATTGTGTAGTTACAACACTATTTCCAGAGACAAAATCCTACCGAGTGACTGAAAATCTTATTTTAAAGTCAATGAAAACATTTCGTAGAATACTATTTTCACCAAATACCAAGTTTTATTACTTTCTCGTCCTCTTCGATATTTGTAGAAAACATGAAAAATGTTAGTAATTTAGGAAATTGTCTTCTAAGTATGTTGCAGTAAAATGTTCTTGTCATATAAACGTCTCCCTATAGTCGGTGAAAAATTATATTAAGTTATATTAGAAAAGAAAGAAAGAAAGAAAGAAAATACATTTATTGGTCTCTGCACCTTAAACTTAACAAACATCTTCTACAACTAAAACACAGAATAAATACAGATACTTATATAATAAAGAAAAATAATGTGAAGAGATAGGTGCGAGGGCCAATGGGTAGCTGCCTCAGCTGTGTTTCTGCAGCATTGCGCAGAATGCCACAGAAACGCTGATTTTCAGGCAGCTCCCTAGGTAAGGTGGTGACTTTTGCGATAATATTATAATTAGGTATGCAAATAAATATGCCATTAAATAAACAAATAAAAAACAAAAAAAGGGTGTCCGTGCTTTTTAGAAGGAGAAAAGGAAAAAGAAAAAAAAAAAAGAAAGAAAGTAAGTCTATGGTTTTAGTATATATGTTCTGTCTGTCTAGTCTGTCCTGTCAGTCATAACTCTGTCAGTGTCAATATTAGGTGCTAGGTCAATCTGCACACACTTTACACACATATTGTCATGATAGGTAAGTTACATATTCGTAATCATAAGTACGTACATGATATTCCCATTCGCAATAAAACGTAAGGAACGCATTTGCATTAAGTATGCGATAATTATCGACCCACACAAACAAATCTCATTTATGATTTCCATGATTTCCTTACGATGCTGCAATGTCATAATATTCATAATGAAGTTTGCTATAGAGTGGAATTGGATATAATAATTTCATTTTCAATTTTTTATTGTGTCTCAAGTCTCAATATTGATGTGATTGCTTTTAACAATAAATTGTTCGAAGGGCATGAAAACCCGGATATTGAAGGCAACAAATCTTATAGCTTGATCGAGGTTGCCAACCTTTTGATATTATTTATCAAAGCTCTCCAAGTTCATGCGGCAACAGAACATGCGAGGTCGCGCAGGGTCTGTATGATAAATTGTTGACATCACGTACGATCATTGTTTGTGAACCTTTCTTATTCCGACCTTTATTACTGAAGGTATAAAGGACACCCTAAGAAGTCAGGTCGTTGTAGCCGTTATTTTCTTCTTACATCACTGCTTCAGGAAGTGACGTAACCTGCGTAAATTAGGCACGTACGAAGTATTGGCGTAACCGTCAATGTTATGCACAATGTCACGATTTACGACCCCTGCATTGAATTTGAATAGGTTTCCGATAAGAAAATGGATGTCGGTCGTCTACATATTTTATTTGAGGAAAGCTATAACATCTTGAGAATTAACACAAGCTGTTTCGATATGTCTTTTAGTCCGGGTGTCAGCAAGATGATAGCTCTATTTTTTGGTACTTAACTTATTTACCTAGGTAAAATTTACCTCTTAGACATTTTATTTTATAGAGCCCTTACATTTTGGAGTTTTTGTCGTATGCAGACACTCTTATTTTATTATCATTTATTTTAATGTGTTTAGCTACAAAACTAACATCATCTAGAATAATGAATGAATAGGTATGTTGCGTGCAAAGTTTCTTATGCCTGCATCAAAGTCTATTCCAATCTTTTTTCCGATACCACGATACATCATTAGTGCTGTTAGGTGTTAATTTAATTCCAGCTTCTTAAATATTTTGTCGCACTCATTGAACACGACGTTACTTATTAAATATGGATTCTTTACATGGTATTGTGGGGCACTCATCATTCTTGCACGATCCAGAGCAGACTTTGTAACTACTTTAATTAAACATTAATTTCTCCGACTAAGGAAAAGCGTGTTGCTTTGTGAATACCTGTTTCAGTTTCTGTGACGTCGAACTGATACGATAGAATAGATAATCCAATTATTATTATTTATTCGTCAAGAAAATTACGCTTCATTAATGGCTCTGCAATTTCCAAATACCCGGCGACCGAGTACATAATTTGTCTTCTGTTCACATTTTAACAATGACCGCTGTGGGATCTAAGTGCAGTACGAAGTGTTGGGTGTTTCCTAGTATCTAGATGTCTAAATCTTATATGTTTTCCTAACAGGGTTTAAACTTTGTTTTAAATCCATAAAATAAGGGAACCAAGGGAATCAAAGTGCAATGTATGTACTAACTTCATTTTTTGAAAATGGTAAAACTATGGACCTTCGAGAAACAACAGAGGTAATTTCACTTTTTTTACAGATTCGGTCTAAAAATACAAAATCCACCACGGGTTTACCTTTGCGGCTACAAAAACATTTGATATCAGCGGAGTGCTCCCAACTAGCAAAAAGATCGTTTAAGCAATTACTCTCACGACTATGGATCGTAAAACACTCGCATGAAAGATCCTATCACTTCAAAAAGCAGCATAAAAGCAGCTTTCTAGATCTTTCAGCATTCAATGCTTTTTGGCTCTAGAAATATGTCTAGTAAAGGTGGACTCGACGAATCCATATCGCATTTACTCAACAATTGTATAAAGATATCTCTCAATCGCATTCAGACAACCTTTAGTCTTGTGACAGGTCTTTAAAAGCAACCAAATTGCTAATTTGTCGTAAAACTAGCTTTTATAGCACCGTCTTTCGTCACCTAATTTTTACAGCAATATTGTGGAGTAAAAGCTGTTCATTTAACAAAATAGCTTTTCAGTTACTATTACAGCATCTAATGTCATATCACAGCTTTTGGCAAGGCTTTAATTCGACTTTACTATTGAAGTTGAGAAAACGCTATCAAATGATCTACTACAGGTCCAAAGGTGCACAAAGATAATTTTGGAAGCCATCATGCAGCATAATAGTGGTATGAAAATTAAATAAAATCTTTTACAACAGTGTGGAAAATGGACAATAATCGGTGGAAAAAAACTTAAAAGAAGTGAGGGTTCCGACGAAAAGTTAATAAGATGTTGAAACAATGAGGCCTTTGTTTTGACAGGTCTCCAAACACAGTGGCGCTGCCCAATCGGATACTTTTGGAACTGATCAGGCCTATGTTTGACAGGTCTCCAAACACAGTAGCGCTGCCCAATCGAATACTTTTGGAACTACCAAGATTAGTCCCCATTGAAACAATCAACATCAACCAACGGATGAAGAACAAATACTGAATATTGGTGCGGATTCAGTAGGAAATATTACGCTACTACAGATTGTTTGTAAACCGTATGATAGATTGACGATTTAACATTGCGCTAAGGAACCCTAAACTAACTGCAATGGCGCTCTTAGAAGTCGTAAAATGGAAACCTCATGTCTATTTTTCGGCTAAGAGCTGAGTGAATGCTTTGTGATGATAATTGAAATGCTATTAATGGCGAATTTATTTTATCTATTATATTAATATTATTTGCGATCCATTATTTACTAGAAATCTTGTGGCCCATGAAAATATTAAATACAAATGTAAGGATTATAGACGAAAAAATTAATTCCGCTTATGAAAGTAAGACTTATGAGCTAACTTTAATAGCTTACCTTTATTGTCATTATGGCTGTAAAATCGTAAAGGTATACTTAGCATGGCCATAATATTGCAACATACATTTATTTTTATTTCCTTCGTTTACGCAAACACAACAGTGACAACACGCACTGTCTATGAGTGCTGCTTGGTTGCATTCACACGATCAAAGTGTCGAGTGATTGTAACCGCACTCCTATTATTACCACTAATAAGTCGAATGAAAGAGGTTCTACTGACTATTATAGCACCAGTAGCACTTTAGTTGCGATTACTCTACATTCTTTCAATTAAAACGCAATTCAGACGATAATCTTACGATATTTACAGCATTTAAAGCAGAGAGAAGTGCGCCCAAATCGCGTTGAGAGAACGTTCACAGATCGTTTACTCAACATTTTGTAAATCCATCTCACTACTAATAGCTGAAATAGAAACGTGCTGCTGATTTTTTTACGACATATTTTGCTAGTTGGGCTGTTTACTATTTATAACCGAGTACTAGAGATATGGACGCAATCTGTTCCAAGTGTTCCACTAATATTATTAACATGTCTAAGTACCTACGTAATGTATCGGCAGTACCTTGTTTACTGGCGTCTGCCTGCCAGATATGTTAATTTCTGGATCATTTAGAGTGAATTAATTGCGTCGCTAATGCTTTATGACATTAAGTCACAGTTAGTAAATACTTTTAAAGCAGTTGGTCACTTTTACGATATTAAAAATGCTATATTTTTAGTTTCTTATTTGCATTAGTTTGACTTTTGAGCTCTAAATTGAACTGTAAATTGTATTTTAATGCTTGTACACATTACAATAAATCCACAGAGCAGTTAAAATTGTTATTAACCGTAATGACGTTCGACAGATTTGAACAGCACCAACAAATGACAGAGCTATCATCAGAAAATCGGCAGCAGGGTTTTCTGATGAAATCGTTCCAACACTCCCATCTCCAAGCCCAACCCTGCCAAGCGAGGAAATAATGGCAATATTCTTCAACGCAGAGGCAGCCTACTTCCTGCAGTGGACTGCAGTGCAATGGCATGTTGTGGTGATGAGGATGATTACGAAAACAGAGCAATTTTAATGCTAATAAATAATCCATGAAAGAATCCTACCAGTCAATTTTAGTACAACAACTGTGTGCACTATTCGGAATCAGAAAATTTGAATGTATGTAGAACTGCAAACAAGTTGATATCACCATATTTACAAGAACTTTGATTCATACATTGTTACCAAAGAATTTAGCAAACACAAAAGATATCGTTGAAGTCCCTTCAAGAACAGTTCTGTTTATATTATTATTCATCAAAATATGCTCATTGAATCCCAAACATGAAGTTTCATTATGATCAGTCCGTGGTATGTCTTATAAGACTCATGTATAATAGTATACAAGCCATTGTTACTTTACGACCAAGGCTTTTCCTACCTCTTAATAGCTGTGAACTTAAAGTAATGATTCAATTAATATAAGTACGTATAAATCGTATGAGTACTCACAAATATATATAATTGATTTCGCTTTCTTAATTCAGCTTAACTTAAGTATAAAACATAATATTCCGAAATCAATATGCTATGAACAGGCGCGGTCCCAGGGGGGGGGTCACAGGGGACATGACCCCCCCCAAAATCGTACATGTCACATAGAAAAAGCTTCTAAAACATACAAAAAAAATGGTATTATTATTAGTGACCCCCCCCAAAATTTCGGGCTGTGACCGCGCCTGGCTATGAAAGAAATCAATATTTCTGTGACTAAACGATTGAATAGAATAATGAGAAACGTAAAAAAAAATAAACAGTATTATAATGGCAATAAAAATATTCATTCCAGAATTCCAGACTCATTAATGAAGAAGTGAAGTTTGTTGTAGGAACACTAGGAAGCAATCTTCAATGCATACATTTGATTTTAAGAATTCTTTCAACATAAGAATGCTATTTCGCTATAATTATTTTATCACAGAAATCTATCGGGATGTGGAATTACAGGCAGATAAAGTCGAATAAAACAAGACATATTCCCCCGATTCCAAAATAAATCGTCAAAATCAGAACCGATGCTGTCTTGTAAATATGATAATCTGAGCTTGTATGAAGAAACAAGACGGAATACGTAATGTGATGGGCTTCTTGAATATTAATATACTGAAGAGTCTAAAGAACTGGATCCTTATTTCATATACATTTACCTTAGTAAATTACAACGAGTATGGTGTTCATTGCGTCGCCAATTTGAAACTTGAAAATTAACTACTCACAGATACCGCAATGTAAGCTATTTACCTATACATAACTGTGGGCATAAAACAAGTTAAGGAAAGTATTTACGAAATTCTGATAAATTTTCGATAATCTATCATTGTTTCACTAACAAGTCCCCATTAATAATTAAATATGTGTACCCTGCTACTTACTAACAAAAATGGAAGAGTTTTCTGAAATAAATGTAATTTATTTTTATTATTATTATTATTATTTATTAAGGGGCCGTACAACGCTGCTGGAAGCAATTTTCATAGTAAAAAAATATCTAAATTATTGTCATTAATAACTATTTCTTATTTTGAAAAAATTTACAATCACAAAACTAGAGAGCTAGTTAAGGTTTCTTTTTATTATAGTTTCAAGATTATAGGTTTATTATTGGTTTGCACATCAGTGAAAAACTACAAAACTGGAGGTCACTTTACGATTTTTTTCCTACCGAGAAAAGTTTTAGCTATCATGTTTCTGTCAATCACAAAACTGAGTAGGTAACTACAATCTACTTTCTACATTATTTTTTTGGGACTGATAAATCAAGTAATGTTGTGTGAAATCTTTGTTCAAAAATGTGCATTTGGCGTTGTATGTACGACGGCCCCTTAAACGGGCAGTGACTACAATTAGAAATGTGTTTATTAATATCCTGGTATTTTTCTTACACTTTCAACCTTACTATCTAGCACAAATAAAACGTCACCTATCAGTAACGCTGGAAGACTAGCACTAGCACCTTCTATAAAGATAACGGGAATTAAAAAATAATGTACAGTCTACAACTTATCACAATACAAATGATACAAAATCTCATTTCATTATTAAAATATTTCCCCCTTATTTAGGTCCTCCTGGTTTAATACTGATGTTATCACTTTTATTCAAGGAAGAGAGACAGCATTAGTTTTAGACCATGTCTAATTTACACGACTGCCCAAAGCAAAAAGAGATATGTGTTCAGGGTTCATGTATGTAAGTATGTGAGTTTCTTTATTTCACCATAACTTCCAAATGGCTCAACGGATTTGGATGTATGGGGTATTGTTAGAATCCTTACATCATTCCGAGTGACACTGGCTAAATATTTTTTTTAAGTTAATATGGCGACTGTATGGCGCTATTTTCAAATGTGAAAAAAATTTTTTTTTTCTTCAATTATTACAATATGGGCATCAAATGAAAGGCCTTAATGAGCACATTTCAAAAATATATAATTTGTCACTAAAATGTGTGAAATAAAAATAAATAAATTTAAAAAAATTTAAAAACACGACAGCCCTGCTAAAAACAAACTAAAAAATTAAATAACAAGTGTCATTGCAGTCGGGGGACCTCTTCGATTAAAAAATTGTTCCACAAAACGGTCCCCCGACTGCAATGACACTTGTTATTTAACTTTTTAGTTTGTTTTTAGCAGGGCATTCGTGTTTTTAATTATTTTTATTTTTTTAGTTCACATAATAAAATGAGAGAGGTTTGTGTTTGGAGTTTCAGTAGATATTTCGTAGACATTACTTTTCATACAGTCTGATAGTATGGCAGAAACTTTAAATCCAGTACCCATCATCATTGTCTTCCTGCCCTGCCCTTATTCTAATAATCCCAAAGTTTATTTGGGGTTGGCGCAGCACGTCCTTTTTTTCTCTTTCATTATTCCCATATAATACAGGTAGGTAATAAAAAACGTATTTTCACGTTCACCTGTATACAATAAATTTCACTTTTGTTTGTTCAAATTATTAAAATAATCTCTAAGACACTTAAATATTTTGTTGATAAATATTTATCGGTTGCCAAAATGATGGACGGAAATAGAACTGATATCGTTATCAATAATAAATAAATTAGATAACGTCATTTGATGTGTGTGAGTTTTAATAACTTGAGCAGAACATTTGAACGAACTATACCTATCACCTAAGAACCCTATTAGTTATTCTGTGCCTAAGATACGAAATGTTTTCTCTCATAATCATTATAATGTAGTGTTGGTACCTACTAGTACTTACTGAAGATGTTCGTCAAAAAGCAACTCTTAACAACCTTAAAATGAACACGAAAATATATAGCGTTATTCAAACAAAAAAACCGGCCAAGTGCGAGTCGGACTCGCGCACGAAGGGTTCCGTACCAAAAAACGGCAAAAAATCACGTTTGTTGTATGGGAGCCCCCCTTAAATTTTTATTTTATTCTATTTTTAGTATTTATTGTTATAGCGGTAACAGAAATACATCATTTGTGAAAATTTCAACTGTCTACCTATTGTCGTTATTAATATTGAGCAACAAACTTCAGAAAAATCACGTTTGTTGTATGGGAGTCCCCCTTAAATATTTATTTTATTCTGTTTTTAGTATTTGTTGTTGAGAGCGGCAATAAAAATACATCTTCTGTGAAAATTTCAACTGTCTAGCTATCATGGTTCATGAGATACAGCCTGGTGACAGACAGACAGACAGACGGACAGCGGAGTCTTAGTAATAGGGTCCCGTTTTTACCCTTTGGGTACGGAACCCTAAAAAGAACATACTGTGCAACTGCACAAGGCCCGATTGTCAATATTTATTTTTAGTTAAGTTAATACGGTACTTTGGACACCCGCCACGGTCGTTGTTGTTAGACATACCCCACGCAGTGTTTGTAAGTGTGTTCTAAAATAACTGGCCGCTTTTTAAGCATCATTTTATGACATGGTTTAACTTAATAACATGTTGAATTGACACCAATATCATTAGACACGCCTTATTTCGTCATTAACATTTTTGTTACGAAATTGTTGGGCACAAAACGTGCCGAAGTTAAAACATAGTATAAAACTTTAAAAAAACGTTTGAAGATTATTACCTTATATGTGTACTTATATTTAAAGGGAATCTTTTTTGGATTTCTTCAAATTTTAAACGTGTTGATTAGATAATAATTGATTTGATTGACGAGTGAGCAAAGAATAAAGAATGAAAAACATTACATGGTATAGGTACTAGATATACAGGGTCACTGGAAATATGACGTATTCCTATTAAGGGGATGTAGATGAGGTCAAAACAAATACTTTTTGTCATATAACTTTTTCTCAAAATATTAATAGTATTTGAGTTAATTTAAATTAAGTATTTTTTTACCAAAAGTACGTTTTCAGACACAAACATTTAAAATAAAAGATAACTACTTATTCGATTCCGGATTTTTTATTATTTTGGGATAGAAAACAATCTGAGTGTTGATAATAAATAAATAAAACTTTATAAAATACAAGTGTTTATAAAAAATTCAACCCTTAAATGCATTTATTTATTTTATTTTTTCAGATTTTGTAGAAATAGCTTCAAATATCTTTAAAAAAAGCCTAGTAACTAAGCGTGCATAATATTTTAAAAACATCACCATCTATCCAGCTTTCAGTTGAGGTATAAAACTTAATAATAACTTAAATAAAAAATGAGAAATTAAGACTTAACTAAATAGCAGTCCCATTTCATGTAGCAAAAATTTCCTACTTCAAGCGCTTCGGAGGTGGCCGTATTATCCTACTTATTCCATAAATGTGAAAGTTTGCTTATTTTGATGATTGTTAATCAATCACGCAAATCGGCTGAATGGATTTGGATGAAATTTGGCACACAGATAGTTTATAAGCCGGATTAAAACATAGGAGGATACTATTATTTTGGTTAAAGGTTCCCTAGGGATTTTCTCGAATGTGAATGCGGATGAAGTCGCGGGCGGGAGCTAGTTTGCCATAAATGATCGTGCTTACTAAAAATACTTTCGTCCGAGTGAGTTTAAAACATGATTATTTTCCGCCGATGAGTCAAAATTTTATACAAACTGTATCACAAATAACCATGCATATCAGCCATTTTTAATGCCCCGCTGCTGGGGAACTGGCCTTCCTTTTGGCTTGTGGATGGATAAAGCGGACGGGCCATACCCACCACGTGGGCCCAATCTGGATTAGTCAGTGTTAACGACTGTAAAAGTAGCCAGAACCAAGGGCTCAATGTAAGGTACATTGAGTTAACACCGACCAATCCGCATTGGGCCCACGTGATGGGTTATGGCTCGTCCGCTTTATCCCAAATGGAAAGGAAGGCCTGTTCCCCAGCAGCGGGTCATTAAAAATGGCTGATATGCATGGTTATTTTTGATGCTGTCTGTATAAAATTTTGACTCATCGGCGGAAAATAATCCTGTTTCAAACTCACTCGGACGAAAGTATTTTTAGAAAGCACGATCATTTATGGCAAACTAGCTTCCGCCCGCGACTTCATCCGCATTCACATTCGAGAAAATCTCTAGGGAACCTTTAACCAAGATAATAGTATCCTCCTATGTTTTAATCCGGCTTATAAACTATCTGTGTGCCAAATTTCATCCAAATCCATTCAGCCGATTTGCGTGATTGATTAACAATCATCAAAATAAGCAAACTTTCACATTTATGGAATAAGTAGGATAATACGGCCACCTCCGAAGCGCTTGAAGTAGGAAATTTTTGCTACATGAAATGGGACTGCTATTTAGTTAAGTCTTAATTTCTCATTTTTTATTTAAGTTATTATTAAGTTTTATACCTCAACTGAAAGCTGAATAGATGGTGATGTTTTTAAAATATTATGCACGCTTAGTTACTAGGATTTTTTTAAAGATATTTGAAGCTATTTCTAAAAAATATGAAAAAATAAAAAAAATAAATGCATTTAAGGGTTGAATTTTTTATAAACACCTGTATTTTATAAAATTTTATTTATTTATTATCAACACTCAGATTGTTTTCTATCCCAAAATAATAAAAAATCCGGAATCGAATAAGTAGTTATCTTTTATTTTAAATTTTTGTGTCTGAAAACGTACTTTGGTAAAAAAATACTTAATTTCAATTAACTCAAAAACTATTATTTTTTTGAGAAAAAGTTATATGACAAAAAATATTTGTTTTGACCTCATCTATAACCCCTTAACAGGAATACGTCATATTTCCAGTGACCCTGTATATAAAATAAACATTGTTTTGATTGACCCATCCCGATTGCAGATGATATTCGTCATCAATCAAATGCATCTCAATTCATCATTCATCATTATCATCCTCAACAATTAAAATGTTGACAAAGTAATAAACCTTCAAGGTTTGATTCGACAAGTCAACTTTCCAAACAAACGCCTTCTCAAATGTAAGTTTGTCGGCGACACATAAGCAATTTGCAGTCCGTATCCTTATTGCACTTCCGTTCGAACCATGGACAACTACTTATGATTCCAACAATAGTTCCCGTGAACAAGGCCACCTCACATCCGGTCGGCCATATCTGTTTATTTATAAGCCTATCACAGGAAGTACCCAAACCAGTTTCTTAATCTTATGCCACGCGCGATTAAACGGAACCTTTCCCTATGGCAAATCTTCCTTTGTCTTTAACAGAATTTCAACTTTAATTAAAAAACTACAAGCTTTATCTTGCACATCAGGGGTGCAGTCAGACTCCTCGAATTCCCTCTTAATTAAATAATGGGCCCGTTTTTCTTTATTCAGTGAGTCAGAATAATGTTAAGGTTGGGCTGATGGCAAACAGATGTTGTTAAGGATTAAAAACGAACAGACAGATGAATATTATATACAGATAATTTCTTTGTGGCGATGTTGGTAAAGATTTGAGAAAAAGCTACTAACGGGTTACAGGTTGATTGATATTCCTTTATGATTGGACTTCAGTTTTACCTGGGCTTTGCCTTGTATGGTCTTATATACTTAAACTAATAACTGCTGATTACGACTAATGAAACAAATCAACAGCAATAAGTATCTTTGGTCATCAAACATATCGCAAACGTCCTCGAATGAACATTTTCATGATTCCAAAATTAACGGTCAGTTAGTATACAGGTCATATTTTTACATAACTGTTAATTTGTACTCGCACACCTACTTTTTAGTACAAACGTGTTATGTTACCTAACTAAAAAAGTATATAAAGATGTTTACAATAATACGACAAAGGTAATAATCACATATTACGCTAACGCCATTTTTATCAAATGTTATCGTCTCCCACGGATTTAAAAAATACTAGGTTGATATTATTTTATGATGTTTTCAACCAGTTGTTGTAAGACGTATGATAAAATATTTGTTAAAGTTTTTAGCAATGCGAAGGTGTCGCAAACAGATCTTCACGTCAGTCACTTGAGCGAGTGCCGTTACAACCTTTAGCAAGACTGCAGACACTAAGGGCCTTTTATTCTTATGCTTTTAGTTCTTTTTCTTTAATGGCTCTAAACTCAAGGGACTTCATTAGCATGTTTGCATGCATGTTTGTCTTCTAGACCATCGATATTTTTCTAACGCTCTATCTATAATATTTTATCATAAGCATCGTATATAAGGCGAATGAGGTTGCAAAATTACTGACGAGTAAACAGAACCATAAATTGATATTATCCACCAGGTTTCAGGTGGAGCATATTGCATTAAAGTACATCTTAAAAAATTTGGAGTGTCTTATTTCTGTTCAGGAAATGCAGGAGCATAAGATAAGCCCACCCATCTCGTTCGAACTGAATGATTTCAGAATTTCGGTCAAGCTAAATTTAGTTATACGATGTCGTTCAACTCGGATACAGCAATTGGCCTGTATTTGATAAAGATTCTGAGTTCGAGCGTTTTTATTGACACAACGTTGGGTACTCGATACAATATAGGAAAGAATGGTCTGGAACAATGACCGCATTGAACAGGAAGTACGCCTTCATGGTCTGAATAGCTAATACCGTTTGCGTTTAAGTCGTTGGGTACGGATTCATAATAATTGTTTGTTGACCTAAAACTAAAGGCAGAGTGATGACCGATGGCCTTTGGGTACTGCGAAAATGAGGTCGATAACCGAGCCTGTGTCCTAGCAAAGCCACTTCAGGGGATTTTGTGCCATAGTATGTGATAGAAATGAAATTACTTTATCATTTCATATACTCAGAAACGATAGCCGATATAGGTTCATTAGATAAATTGCTTCTCAATCATACTTCATCGGACAGACTCAAAAAAGTAGAGCTAAAATTGTTTACGGATTACAATGGAATTAATCTCAATCCATACTGAAAATAACACTATGATGACTCACTCATGTTAATTTCTTTTGAAAACCCAAGAATACTGTTTAGTTTTAATACATACAACCACGCCAATGGCTAGCCAATGGCATAAAGTTTTAACGTGGTTTAACCGCCTTATGACACGCAACCCTCGGCAGCCTTCAATGCCATTGCCCGCTCGTGTCGTGGTCAGGGACATCATAAAACATAAATTGGCAGCGGCTGAAGGCTGCGTTTCTTGGAAATTTATATGGCTATGAACTTTAGCAAGCACAAAAAAGTATGGCGAACAACTTCTTTTTAATAACAGCTGTAGTATTTTTCTTAGAAAAATTGATAATTAACTAAATGAATCAGACATGTTCATTGTTCAGTTACTAAAGGAGGAGAACCTCCTTTTTTTGAAGTCAGTTAAAAATGACACAAAAAAGATATTTAGTTGACTACCGCGTAACTTCATGGCCATGAAGTTCAGCATACCGGAGAAAATGCGGAGAAAAACCGGAGAACGCATCACGCTTATGGGGGTCATCTGCAGGAGGAATTCTGCAGAATAGCAGGGGCCCTACCGGCTAACTTTTCGAACTTCGGCGGGTCTGCCGAGTTTCAATTTAAAACAGATAAATCGAAGTAAGGAATTCCGTATTGTACTATTTTCCGAAGTTATTTTGAAGATATCGATGTTCGTGTGACATCATGATTTGGGGTTCGCCATTTTGTCCTGATTAGGGCTTGGTTTATCTGTTTTAATTTGAAGCCCGGCAGACTTGCCGAGGTTCGGAGCGTTAGCCGGTACGGCCCCAGGGGTTTCGTTCCTATGAACTCTTGGCAAGCCCTACCTATGTAGGGCTTGCCAAGAGGGCCCCATGCCTAGGCATGCCAGAACAAAAAAGTATGGACGGAGCGTCTTCCTTCGTCTGGTGAGCGGTCGCTATTTTAGAACCTCTGGCCCAACGCCGACCTGGGGCCCTACCAGCTAACTTTTCGAACTTCGCCGGATCTGCCGAGTTTCAACTTAAAACATTATTCGAAGTAAGGAATTTCGTGTTGTATTATTTGCCGAAGTTATTTGGAAGATATCGACTTTCGTGTGACATCAAAAACTGGGGTTCGCCATTTTGGCCTGATTGGGGCTCGATTTATCTGTTTTAATTTGAAGCCCAGCAGACTTGCCAAAGTTCGATGCGTTAGCCGGTACGGCCCCTGTTCTTTTCGCTATAATATGTCCCGCCCACTGCCGCTTCAGCTAAGCCACAGGTGAGCTAAGCAGTCGGTTAATTTAATTCTTCAACGGATCTCTTCAGTTCTGATTCGAACACGTAAGGTGGCTCTTTCAGTGCCCAGTGGGCAATAAGTGCCGATAAGCTAGCTGCATCGTCGTAACGTGCATCAAACCAGCCGGCATTAATTAAATCAAAGCATACGGAATCCCCAGTAGTGCACGCCTACATGTCACGATTCCTAAATCCTATTAGGGCAGGCTACACGCGAGTCACAAACCACAGTGATCAGTACTGAGTTAGGACCTAATAAGTAACGAACTTATAGCACTTATGAACAGATACAAAATGTATCGCTTGATTGCGCTTAACCCTAAGGATCGTAAGTGACTTATAGATGAAATTAATGCCAATTATTATTTGAATGACGGACGGATGACCAGCAAGATACAGCTGATCGTGAAAATCCTTACGGGAGGCCTGTAGCTATAACAAAAACTGCCTGATATAACCAGCAGTGAGCGACTTATCGCTGATATGATAATAATGTTTGTTTGCGTAGGTAATTTAATTTCACTACCTTTATCTTATCATCACAATATAATTTATTTGTCCCCGCCTGCCTTTGTTTGTTTGTCTGTATTTTTGCTTTACATAATTTATAAAAGGAACGCAAATTGCTCGATCGAATAAAGTCCGGTAAAAACTTCTGCCTAAAATGTAAAACATATATATTTTGTTGTCTACTTAGTGGTATTTAAAAATCAATTTATATTAAGGCATCACACCACACATACGGACAAAATCGAACTTCAAATGCTCTTGTAATGCAAAAATTAATTAAAATAATATCGATAAGACAATGACTACATTACACATCCAAAATGGGATAAACATGGCGACCTATATGGACGTTCGCAGATCAGGGCAACCTACGTGACATACTACACGCAAGCACATTAACTGCAATTTTTTTTATACTTAGTCACTCGGTGCCAGTTTACTATACAACTATAAAGATACTGTCATGAGTACCAGACAGAACGTTTTAAATTATGAATCAGCTCTCCGTATATTATGACAATGTGGTGCTGCTTTGCTGATTGATGGTTTTAAATTAGAATTACCCAAATTTCTTATGTGAATTAGCTTATCTTATAGCCTGGATAAATCTAACCATTTTTTAACCGAAATAGATGGTTAAAGCAGATGGCTAGGTAAATCGAACGAAAATAATAGCAGTCACATTACCATAAAATTTTCGAAACTCTTTTCGAGCGACGCGACGCCTCTACAAATCTCTGCTAATTTAGCACCCAACCCAACTCCAGTGAAAGAGAGATGGTTGAACCACAAAATAGTGGTTGAACGTGAAGCCAGTACCATCTTATGCCAGTAGTACGATTGAAGTTTCAACTCGAAGCCATTTGATTTTAATGAAAGAGAGAGAAACCCGGACGACAGACTGACGGTTTAGATTGGATGAGCAAGAGCATCCATGGCTTGATAGAACGACGAGTTTTTTGTTTGATACGACATCAAGGATTTGCAATTGCGAAATTTACGAATATCTCGGAAAATGGAATAGTACATCTTCAAGAAAACTTCCTTAAGTCCTACAAGATAATTTATCAACAGAGTACCTAACCTAGCAGCATTCGTATGATGCATCACATAACAAAACAACTACAATGCCAGCAGCTCGCCATGATTTTGGAGCTGCGCTGATTCCGGTTGAGATGTATGGCGAACTAAATAAAACCAAAATAATATCACCTTTATCCTCGATTTACGTAGTGATAAGTTCCTGCGGCCTGCCGATATTAAGGAATGACATTCTGTAACAAAGTAATGTAGTAACTTTGTTACAAAATGTGTTTTGCTCGTTTCATTTACTCCGCTAATGTTGGATGCATTGCAACACCAGAGCAAACTATTTAATTTATTTCCTATGTAAAGAAAAAAACGAGATGCAATCGACTGGTGATCATCAGTAATTAGAGATGGCACAATAATACGATTTAAAATAAAAAGTTAATTGAATGAAATAGCTGAATGTGAGAAAAAATAAATCAATTGTAAACAAGGAAGCGACTACCGCCTACCGGAAGAACTCATGAAGAATAGCTACTATTACGTCAGTCATCGGATGATGGATTTATATATTAATTACGTTTAATACACTACACTATTTAGCGGTCCCTCTTCAGATACACACGGAAAGGCTCACGCCGACGCGCCTACACATTCGGGATTTTTATGATGCTCTAACTAACGGAATGCCGGAAAGGTTTGGCCTTCAGACTCAGTCTAATCCTTTCTGGCTAGTCCACCATGTGTTTGTCCAGGACAAATGTGGACCTACGGATATCTTTTTATAACTGGCTTGTTTAGATGTTCTTTTTATAGGTATACTAGCGGCCGCCCGCGGTTTCACTCGCGTGGTTCCCGTTCCCGTGCGAATATCGGGATAAAAAGTATTCTATGTTTTAATCCAGGCTATCTTCTATCTGTGTGCCAAATTTCAACCAAATCCGTTGAGTAGTTTTTGCGTAATTGAGGAACAAACATCCAAACCAACAAACTTTCACATTTATAATATTAGTAGGATAGTAGGATACTGGGGGAAACATTCTAACGCATTACGCACAAGAGCTATTCGTATACAAGCAATGTGGGAGTTGGACTCATTGGAGGTTGGAGGGTCTCTTCACCTCATCATGATATCCTCCGTCCCAGGCATGATCCCATCTAGCCCCTAGTGGACTTGATGTAGAGTTACCAGATTCTATAATGAGGTCTCCTGACATTTTCCCAAACTTTCTAAAAAAAATCCTGACACTTGATTACAATTAAATGTGTTTTCATTACTTAAACTTTATTTTTGGGATTTCAACAATTTTTGACAATTACAGTTAATCTATGTTTACCTACGGATGGTTAAAATTCCTGAAGTCATGAAAATTCCTGTTGTTTGATAGATTTTAAAGATACAATAATATCAAATATTTCAAAAAAACAAGATTATTTTTACAATGTTTAACACAAGTTCTGAGAGAATTCACTGTTTTGGGGCGGGCACGCCCCAAAACAGTGAATTCTCTCAGAACTTGTGTTTTCTAGATTAATAAGATATAATAATAATAATAATAATAATATATTACATAATAGAAACTGAAGTTGTGCCCATTTAATTTAGGAATAATTAAGTGTATTTTATTATTAAGTAGATAATGGATAATGAAAGATGGAGTAAGATGGTAACCAATTGGTACCCTAGAGAGGGGAAAAAACGGAAAGGGAACTGGGGGGGCGGGGGGTCACTGAAGAGATGGAAGGATGATTTGGTACAGATGGCAGGGAGGAACTGGATTGGAACGGCTAGAGACAGAGAGAATTGAAATTTGGAGGAGGCTTTTGCCGGAGAGAGGGCACACCGAGGAGCACAATGAAAAAACTTAGATATTATATAAATTAATTACTTATAAAAAAATGTATACTCTGAATAAAGTCTATAAATAAAATAAAATTGATAATTAGGTATTACACTATTGAAAAAAAATCATCTCTTAAATAAATCTATCAATAATTGTAAATTCTGAAGTAAATTTTCAGTCAAAGACCACATATTTTACTCTAAGAATTGGATGCTTGAATTCTAAAAATCACTAAGTACGGTTTTTAAATTCATGGTATGGTATTCAAACTAGGTACTGTTATTTTTTAAAAAAGAAACTATATTTTTTTTGTATTTAATTAAAGGTATTAAAAATGATATTTTTGTTCTATCGATTGTATCAATTTGAAAAACTTTAGTGCAAAGCTACCATTTAAATAATTTTTTAAAAGCGTTTTTACGGCTTACACAAAAGTGCCAGAGTGGACTTAGTGATTTATAGAATTAAAGTGTCAAATTTTATTCAAAATTGATAACCTAATTTTTCAGGTAGGTAATTTTTTGGTATGTTATTAGTGTATCCAAGTTATTTTTAAGGTACATACAGATGCCGGCATATAAATTGGCAAGAGAAAGATGAGACAAAAGATGCGCAGTAGCCATTTAAATAAGTTATAGTATAAGTTTATGGCTACTGCGCATCTTTTGTCTCATCTTTTTCTTGTTAATATAAATGCCAGGCAGTATACCTACCTACCTAAGTAAATAAAACTAAAATAACTCAAAACATAGTAGTTACTAACAAACCGTTGAATCAAATAAGCACAGGTCTCGGTATGGATCTTGAGTGGTGACAGCGCAGAAGTCATTCTTAGGTCTCATTGGCAGGGGACATGGTGTGAAAACATGCCCAGTCCCATATAATTTCTCTCACCAATCATGATTCATACCGGGGCCTGTACATAAACCCTGATTTATAAACCATTAAATAAAAAAACATACATGTTTGACAGTCGAGGGTAGTTTATAAATACAAAATGTTGAGTCGAGTGCAATTTTTTTATCTATCTAACAGCTGAGTATGGTAAAGTTCATCAAAATAAAATTCTATGTCCAAAGAAATATCAGTAGAGTTAAACACAAGTATGATAATAAAGACAATACCTATATTATTTAAATCATGTATGCTTTAAAAGGTTGAACAAACTATACTTAGCTTGCAGACCTATATTATCATAGTTATATTTATCTATTGTACTTCAGTACAGTTGTACTTCGTCTGTAGCTTTTGCAAATGAAGGGTAATCAACAAATTATATCTAATTCCGTAAAAAGAGGATAAAAATCAACATACTTACAATATGAAGCATACTATGCCCAAGGAACTGGTAAAAACAAACACCACTATCGCAATATTTTTGCCCCAACACCAAAATTAAAACACGATGTAGGTACACTTTTGTACTAAAAAACTCCAGTCCATATCACGTAAATGTCCGTATCAGTTCATTTTTAAGGGCAATAAACGCACAATAATGAAGCAAAAACACAAAATATTGTTGGCTGCAAAATAGCGAACGCACAGTAGTCACAAAGAGCGCAACAAACGTCTCGTTCGCTGTCTGTCTCTCGCAAATCTATTCTATTTTGTTTTTTAGTTTTGTTTGTTCGTTTCGTTTCGTTCGTTGTTTCGTTCGTTTCGTTGAAAACATTGCTTGACATTGACAGTGACAGAAGGGTGACAGCACAATAAAATAAGCCCATTGACAAAAAAACCTAGACTTTCAAATAACATTTGTAAAATTCACTAATAAAAATCCTAAAAATTCTAAATTTATGTAATTAATAATTGAAAAAATTATCCAAAATAAGTAAACATATTTTTTCTTTGGTGAAATGGTGATGGTGAAATGTACAAGCAAAAAAAAAATAGTCTATGGATTTCTCTATGGTTGTCACATATTGTGTTGCAATCCCTAAAAAGTTTACCCTCAAAATGGAAATATAAAATCAACTCGTCACCACCACCAGTCTGAATACCTATCGATTATCATGACAAATCGATTCCAAACTGAGTTAGATAGATCGTTTGGCTTTTGGTTTTTATTATTATTATTTTTTAGTGCCAGAAAGTGATAAAATTATACAATAGAATAGAATATGAGAAGATTTTGGTTCTGTAGTTTTTCACATTAACTTTGATTGTATAATGAACTTCCTATTTATTTATCAATCAAATTCAATAATTCATCAATATCTAGACGTAAATGTCAAATGTTTTTTTTTGTTATTTGAATAAATTATTTTTGTTTTACATGGGATCGAATCAGTTATCAAATTGGTTTCAGTAGTATTGTTTAAAATAATTGAGAACATTACCTACTGTTTTGCGACGTTTCGTAGCATAACACACTAGGTACAACGGCGTCGGGCGCTTTCTATGAAAACACGTCAAATTCAGAGAGGCGATTATGTAAATTGGAAAGCAATCGTATTCATTTGAAAATCGATCAATCGCCATAGAGTGGAATAACTATGGAAAGTAAAATAGGTAAGTAATTTGGCATACCTACCATACCGTCGTTGGGTGGGGTGCACAGTGTAAAAGGTTGGGAGCCCCTAAAGACCACACCACCTCAGCAATAACTAGACAACACTGATTATAATATTTTGTACTGTAAAAAGTTCCGTTTTATTTAATCTCTACTCTTTCTGGCCAAGCTGTAGATATATCCTTTAATTGTATATAGAATGACATATTGAATGTAAGGCGAACCCTACACGCATGGTAAATATTGTGATCCATCATTATTTAATCAGGGGCCTATTTCATAAAATATTATTAAATAAGGCCTATTCACCATAGTTATATATATCACCATAATTCTACCCCAATATACTAAATATTGGGGTAGATTTATGTTTCATAATAAATAAAAAATACCAAATTCTACCCCAATAACAACTATCATAAATTATTATAGTAAAATATTATGAAATAGGCACTGATGGATCACAGTCACAGCATTTACCACAGGCGCGGTCGCAGCCTGGGGGGGGGGGTCACTAATAATAATATGCTATATTCAACTAGGTAGATTCAGGGGGGGGACAGTTCTCTTGTAAAATATTTAATCAGAGAAACTAACGCCATCTGTTATCTGTTGCTACTAAACTAAATTGACATTCATGAGTCATGACAGCAAACGTCAAATAGCACTTGACATCTCACAGAAAATGGTGACTGCATCTTGCGTACACGCGTGTTTGTAGTTCCTTCCATTTTTTGTAAATTACGTCGGCGATATTGCCAATATTCGCTGTTTAAGTGCGTAGAGTTGAATGTCCTACAATCTTAGCTGAGGCAACACTCGATAGATGGCGCTGTCAAACAAGTTGGCCATGATTGACGACTGCAAGAGGGCACACTTATTCTGAATATATAATTATACTCTTTGGGTAGATTTTAAAAAAATATTCCCACTAAATGTCAGATAAAAGTTCCTCGGAACACGCCAACGGACTACCAACGCACAACGCAACAAACCACATACTCAACAAACGTTTCATTCATCCTTTGCCTTTTCCTTAAAAATCTAATTAGGTACAGCTTGGCCATAAAGAGTTGAAATTAAATAAAATGGAACTAAAATTTTTCAGTACAAAATATAGTCAGTGCTGCCAAATTATTCGTGGTTTTGACGTGTTTACATACAAAGTGGCGGGCGCCCTCAATTTTTGTTAACTCTTTATGGTCAAGCTGTAGTTGTTCAACGACATCTAGGTAGTTCTTTTTATGTACAGTAAGTACATAAAAAAGAACTACCTAGATGTCGTTGAAAATCACTTATTGACAATCACTTCAATTGCACGTGTGAACAATCAATTTTCGCATCAATGAGCGTCAATTATGATAAAATTGACTCGCAAATTACCATTACTGACTAGAGTGCTTTTTAAATGTCCAGGGGCCCTATTTTGAATCGCTCGACTCCAGTCGAGCGCTCGTTTCTAGTGATTTTCGTTCGACATCTCATTATTTTGAGTCATATGTCGAACGAAAATCAGTCGAAAAGAGCGCTCGACGCCTGCCGAGCGATTCAAAAATAGGGCCCCAGGCCAATATTAAAATTTAAATACAAGTTATTTTGGTTTAAAAATTGTACATTCAGCGAAAAAATAAATACACGTGATATTTTACTATAACCCCCGCGCCGTTGTGTTGTGATATTATTTTATATTTTTTCCGAACCCATTCTGCCTTTCAAGCCACGCGTGATAAAAAAAAAATCCTTTTTATAAAAGGTGTCCTTATAGGAATTTATGAATGATATTCTGGTAACACTGGATCCGTCCATTTTCATTCAGCAAACTCAAAAAACGACGACGGAAAAGAAAAAGAAAAGAAATTGCTTTGTCGGTTAAAATATATCGTTATTTTCGCTAGATAATGTGACTTTCCTTTTTTGTTTGTGTTGATAGTGTTTAATTTCAGTGATTTTAAAGCAGAATTTTCGGAAGGGTGATTTTTTAACGGTAAGTTTGTGACATTTGATTGAATTTATTGTTTGTAAAGTGAGAAAGTGACGGTTGCTTGCTTGCTGGTTTGCACCGCTGCTGAAGCGATCTAGTTTCACATCTCACCTTTTAATGGGCACGACTATAAATGAACCGGCTCTCAATTAACTTTTGGTTCCGCAATATCTCGGGCAAGTGGCCATTTCTTGGTATGAAAGAAGCGTCGTTGAATCATTGGTTCGTATGACTTACACCTGGATTTTGGCTTTTGATTGCTTGATAGCATACGCCTACGCAGTAAAGAAAGCTTATTGTATACAAAAGCTAGCCTAGTAACCCGTGAGGCGTCAATTTACATCACATATTTATAGGTCTACCTTCATTGTTCACTAATCAATTAAAAAAATGTGTATTTCTTCTACTTAAAAGCTTTTATGCCCTCCCTAAAGTTTTTGGGACCTAAAAGAAATTTAGCTTGTGTCCTAATTAGCATTATTTTCATAAGTACCTTGACCCTGTAAAGGAATCTGATTAAGGTCAACCAACTGGTATTAAAAGTAATGAGTTTCTTATACTCAGGGCTAACAAGCATCCTTATAAAGGAAATGCTCTTTTGTGTTTTTAATCAGATAAATGTTCTGTTTAATGCAGTGTTTCCCAATTAGCAGTATGCACAACTCAAGGGGTACGCGAGTTGGGGTCCTTTCTTAGAGGGGTACGTAGAAAAAACTATTTGGGAACCACTGGTTTAATGAAATGCCATTATATACTTTTATAAAAAAGCTATTATTAGAATTTAAATAAAAATGTCAACTATCAAGTTTAGTTACGGTACGAGTCCGATCTCAGCTGCAGCAGTGCAGCCGCAGCAGTGCACTCCAAATATTGAAGTGACCGGAGAAGTGTCAGAATGTAATCTCATATAAACCTATTGAGAATGTATGGGGCCAGTAGTGCTGCGGCAACACTGCTGCTTGCTGCCGACATCGGAATCATACCTTTATGAGCAAAAAATAAGGCGGTAAATATTTTCTTCTCTTTTTAAAGATAACAAATTGAACATTATTAGACTGACTGAACTGAACATTAAAAATGGAGGATGAGAATGAATATAAGAAGTTACCTACAGAAGATAAATGTGTACACAAACTATGGAAAGCAAGAGTCGCAGGTTACGAAGAAGCTATCAAGCTTTTCAATCAGATAGATGACGAGAAGTCTCTGGAGTGGAACAAATATCTGGGATTGATTAAGAAGTTTGTCACCGACAGCAATGCTGTGGCACAGGAAAGAGGTAAGCATGTTTCTCACCTCTAGTAAACTAACATAGAAGGCCTTTTGGTGCATCTATAGCAGGAGTGCCTGTTTCTTAAGGAGATCAACCTAGTAAAAAATTTTATTTTTACTAGGCTATAGATGCACCAAAAGGCTGGCTGCATAACGCACCAAAACTTGGTCGATTTTTTAGTCATAAGACTAAGAGATTGACATTTTTACCAATTATCCCACCAAATATTATCACATTTTAGCTATCCTTGGCGATCAACCTCAAAACCTCTCGCGATTGACCGTTCGATCCCTTATGAGCACCTCTGATCTATAGTAATCCTTCCTAATGCATTAAGTCTTGAGTTCAAATCCTGGTGTGGGCATATGTCTGTGTGATGAGCAAAAGCATTTATTCCTGCATCAGAAATTTTTAACTCCTTGTTTGTAATTTAGTCACTACAGCACTAGATGTAGTTTGGGACTAAATGTAAGGATTGATCTAAGTTGTTCAGGTTTTAAAACACTTACTTTTTAGTAACTGAGTTTAGTTAGGGTTTATAAACTGAAAAAGAAGATCATTATAAATTCACAAGTTTACATAGAATTAAGTTTTATATTTCTTATAAATACCTTTTTTTTCTTAATATGGCTTAATTCAAAAAGTTACATATCTAATTGCTAGTAAGTGAATTATGTACAAGGCAATGCACTTCCTTTGCCAGACAAAGTTGAACAAGATAATACTATCCATTATTCTATTACAAGATAACCTTAAAGACTTCACTAGTCTAACTATAGTTAAGTTTAAAAGAGCTTAAATGGTTTCTTCTTCAGCTAAGTATTGGTTCATAATACTGTTGCAAATATTTTTACTGTTGTTTGTGTGAAGTATTTTTTGCCTTTTCCAACAACTCGACAACAATCTTTTTTTTTTATCACACTTGAAATGTCTCTATTAAAATGCCTTTTTAAGTCCTATTTTTTCACATGAAAGATGTGTTCAGGTGATTCCAAAGAATCTGAACTTTGTGGTATAGTTCAAACTTGCTATTAATGCACACTTAAGCACAACTTAAGTATGCAGTATCAGCTGCAATAGTATTTTTTCTTGTCATTGCAGCATGATTAGATTAATACAATATGCTGGTTAGGGAATGCAATCTCGATCTCGCGAAATCTCTGACATTTTTAAGAGATTAATCTCGGCGAAAAATCCAACGAGGTCTCGCAAGATAAACGAGATTTTACAGGAGCATAAATACATGTGTTTCTCATAGCTTCTGCGATGATTCCTTCAACATCAGATGTTACTGTCACTGATGATATTCCTCCTTCATTTTTTCCGAGAAATGAGGAAGCATTTAAATACAGAAAGAACTTAAAAGATCTTTGAGAAAAAGCAATCGCATCTGCTTTGTTGCAAGTCATTGATTAAAATATAAATTTCTTTTATTACGACGATTAATTGACGACTTTATGCTTTTTGCAAAACTATTTCCAAAATTTTGACTTAATTACTAAAAGATGATTTTTTAAATTAATGAAACTTGGTAGAAATAAATTATTTTTTAAATATAACAGCAAACTTATTATTTCCCTATTAAAAATCCCATAAAGAAAAGAAAAACAAATTCACCAATCGCCATTTACGAGATCTTGCGAGATTGATATTTCCTATCTCGCGAGATCTCGGCTTCGTCAAAATCTTGCGCGATTGCATTCCCTAATGGTGGTATTGTAAACCATAATCTCTTATACCAAGCAATTATATTGCAAAAAGTATTTATTTTGTTAAAAATAATATGTATGATAAGTTAAATATGATAAAATTGCACCAAGGAAAGTAATATGATTTGGAAGTAGAAAATTTTATCAGCTTTATCAGTAGAATAATTAATTAATGTTTTTTAATATTATTTTAACTATACTATTTAAAGATACTAGTGCTGTATATCGATACTAGTTTTCTGCCCGCAGCTTCGTCCGTGTGGACTAAAGGTTTATATTGTGCGGTAAAGTGCTATGCCCTTCCCCAATGTCCCATCTATATTCGTACCAAATTTCATCAAAATTGGTCCAGTGCTCTAGGTGTGAAAACATAACAGACGGACAAAGTTACTTTTGCATTTCTAATATTAGTATTATTATCAATAACAATTTCTGTCATTTGTCCATTGAACCGTAACAACATTTTAGTACTTATTGTAATTTATACCGGAAGAGAAACCATTAAATAATTGTCTGAGGCCATTGAAAATGATTGGTTGTATGTCTAAGTTGGGTGATTCACTTCTATGCTTCATTGAACTTATTAGGTAATTTGAAGATACAGTTCTCAGCTTTCTTTTTAGTTATAATAGAGAAATTATTTTCTTTGGTTGAATTTATTAAGTAAATAAGTTTTCTAAAATCTTATAAGGAATTTAAAAAAACCGGCCAAGTGCGTGTCGGGCCACGCGCCATAGGGTTCCGTAGTTACCTTATACCATACCATATTTAATACCACCTATAATTTTTCGTCTGTAAAAATAACTTTGTTTTTCACAGTGTTGGTATGAATGACAAAGTTATATTTGCGGTTTTGGAAAATGTGCTATATCTCAAAAACTAATTACTATATCTCGTTCAAACCAATTTTGGTTGGAAGTGTTTATTAAGATCTGCCGCATATATTTTTTTTAGATTTTTCACTTTCTTATTTCAAAAGTTAAAGGGGGGGGGACACACATTTTACCACTTTGGCGGTGAATATCTTTCAAACAGTTGACTTTGAGAAAAAGTTGTTTTAGAAACCTTAATGTCATTTTTAAAGACCTATCTATAGACACCCAACACGTGTTGGTTTGAAGAAAAAATTTTTTTTCAGTTTCAGTTCCATGTATGGGGAGCCCCCCCTCAATCTTTTATTTTTCTTATTTTTGTATTAAATTCGTTAAGCGGTTAACAGAATACATCTACCTACCAAGTTTCAACTGTGTAGTCTTAATACTTTCGGAATAAAGTGGCTGTGACATACGGACAGACAGACAGACACAGACATGACGAATCTATAAGGGTTCCGTTTTTTGCCATTTAGGCTACGGAACCCTAAAAATGCTTAATTCATCAACATCAATGCCCAAGAGGCCGGACAATAATAGAAAATCTATTATGGCTTATTTTCCAGGCCCTGATGGGTTATGTAAGTCGTTTTCTTTCGCGTTTTTCAGTTATTAATATTTATCCAGTACAGTGGGTAGGTTGAATAGTCTTTTTGATAACTTCTACATTGAGGTAATATGAACAGAATTCAGAACATTGATTTGTCTCTCTTTTCTTTATTTTGGTGCTAAGTTCGTAGATTGAGTGGAGCTTGATGGGACAGTGGCATATTAGTGCATTCGGTCTTAGATTGTCCTAGGTCAGTTATCCAGTGTCGTATCGTAGCTAGGGTCATAAGCACTCCTGGCAAGATTTGAATTTTGCGCCCAAGACTTATTTCTAGTATCATTAGCGCCCCTGGCAAGATTTGAATTTTGCGCCCAAGACTTATTTCTAGGATCATTGGCGCCCCTGGCAAGATTTGAATTTTGCGACCCAAGACTTATAGACTTTTTTCTAGATATGGTTCAGCAAAGTGCGCCCCCCTTTCCAGCCCCTAGCTATGATGCTGCTGTCATCAGATCAAACAAAAAAAATATTATTTCGGGCTTCTGTGCTTCAGAAGGCACGTTCAGCCGGTCCTTGCTTCATTTGCCACAGTTCACATCACCATTTCAAATAGGGCCTCCGAATAGGCTATGGCCTAGATCAGATGCCTGTATGACTGACGATGATGAAGCGCATAGGTATTCCTAAGTAAACAATGTTTTAATCTAAAGGGTTGCCAACTTTTTTACAAAAAATATAGTAGCTTTTGAGAAGGAAAATAAACAGTATTTTCTCCTACCAGTGATGTCGATAACAGTATTTTGTATACTTTATTTTTGTTCCATAGTAAAAAGTATAATGTAGTGAAAAACAGTATGGTACCCTAATTGCGTATATTGCGACAATTATATTAATCTGTCGCCTCATGTTCATGCGCACTTTATTTCGTCGGACGGCATCGTCACGTGCTTACGGGATTAAACTTATACACTGGTGGTGTTGGAATTGAAAACGAGTTCTGCACTAAAGATCTACTCCAACTTGTTCTTCGCGACTTCCTCTGCATGAACAAGTGAAACAGGGGACATACAAAGTTTCATTCCCTATTTCTCTCCCAATTTAAACATTCGTCACAATTTTTTTTATTTAACCATTTATTTCAGTCATCTATGGCCCATACAATAAATACCTTAAAGACTAAAAGCCGGGCCAGACTGTTGCAAACAAGCCCTCCACATCGGTCTCCACCGGCAGTTTACAACAGTTTGTTTGCAACCAAAATTAGTTTGACCTTCCACAACCTCTGTGGACGGGACGCCGTTTGTAACGACGGCGACGAGTCGACAACACACTGAGGTGGGAGCCTTGTTGTAAACAGTGTGGACGCAAACACCAACCGTGGGCTCCACAAGCCTCCCACCAAGGTCACCCCTGTGGAAAGCTTGTTTGCAACAGTCTGGCCAGGGTTTTACATACATACATAATAAAACAATCTTATATATTAAACTTTATCACCACGTATTGGCGGCGACGTGTTGCACAACGCAGTGTCCGGTAACCGGCCGCGGAATCGATCGGCCAAAAGCGTACCGATGTCTTTTGCTCATGGTACAATCTACCTCTATACTGAAATCCATTAAAATTGATTTAGCAGTTCAGGCAGGCATGAAAAGGGCAGACAGAGTTGCTTTAATATAAGTTTTTGCAGTTTCTGTGACTTTTCCAGTGTTTATTGATTCGAACTCTATTAGTCCAGTTTGTTGAACTCATGTTTGAAATAATCTAACTTTCAATTATTATAATTGTATGCAATGTGATTGCGAAGCCTTTATTGAAAGACCATTGACACCGAATGTGATGTTATAGATAAAAGCTTTTTTCTAAATTAACCCAGAAACCTAAATCAAGCTTTATTGGTACCACGCACTTTTTGTATAGATAAGTTTGTTAAAACCCGGTTTACACTGTTTTTATACTGAGGTTACTTTCTGAAAGATTTTCTTATGTAATGTAAAGATTAATTTAGATTTCTAGTATGTGTTTATCAGCTCTATTTGAATTGGATAAGATTATTATTCAAATATCATTTAAAAACTGCTCGAGCATTTAATTTAGCTGCTTTGTCTGGACTAAACTGACACTTATACAATTAAATGTTGTTATTGGGCTTCTATAAGCACTGATTTGTCGATTTACCTAATAACTGTCTAGACCTGAGTCACGTGTGTTAATCACATGACGTTAAATGCTTCTAGATTTGTTTTTTCATTCTTTTAATTCAACCCCAGCTTTTGTTTTAATTCTTACAATTTTGTTTTTTATTGATTTTTTTTTAAGAGAACGCATATCAAACATAACTATATTATCTCCTAAATTCCAAATACAGAACCTTAGAAAAGATTACAAAGAACCTTATAGAACCTAAACTATTAGAACCTTCCAAAACCTTAGAACAAATAAACGAAGAATAACCCCCAGGTCCAATAATCAATCCACAGATAGGGATACACCTTTTTTTTATATGCCGAGGAAAAACGCATTTACGCGCTTCCCCTCCCGCAGGTGAGCGAGAGGGGGGTATGTGGGACTCGCCAGGAGGGGACCGCAACTTCGGCGTTGCAGCTCCCTCCACGACTGCCTCCCGTAATTCCACCAAGTCAAAGCTCGGTGGAATCCCAGGAGGAGGGAATACCCACTAAAAACCCCGGCACCTGCCCACTCGCCGCCAAATGTCGACAGCCGTAGGGCTGTATGAGGGTCCGTGGGGACAATCTCCTCAACGAGATAGGGATACACCTAATCCAGATTAATTGCTAAGCAACTGTCGTATTTTTTTAGTAATATCAACCGTTACATAGCAACTAATCAGGATTAGGCCTACCCCTATCTGCGAATTGATTAATGGGTCTGGCCGTAAGTTTCTACTTAGAATAACCAAAACGTTTGTTTAGGAATATGACGCTTTGAGACGTCAAACGTAAGAATTAATATTGCTAAGCAATATGGTTGGTTAAACTAGGTATAAATTTATTCTTCGTTTAGATGTACGGCAGATACAGTTACAGAATTCAGAAACTAGAATTATGATATTTGATTGAATCAGGCGTCACTTGGCTGGCGGAAGTCCTAAACCATTTTGTAAAAATAGTAGATTGTACAACAAGTGCATAAAATGGGTTTTATGTACGAGTTATACACTCTTCTTTTCACTTCGATTGTGAGGAAATTAAACAACAATAATGTAAAAATCTAAAAAAAATAATTCTTAAATTTCAGTGACAAATGCTATATTTTTGGAATGTGCTCATCAAGACCTTTCATTTGATACCCATATTCAAATTGAAAAAAAAAATTTTTCTTAATTTTTTGTGACAAAATATATATTTTTGGAATGTCCTCATCAAGGCCTTTCATTTGATACCCATATTAAAAATTTAAAAAAAAAATGTTTTTCTTAATTTTTTGAGACAAAATATCTATTTTTGGAATGTGCTCATCAAGGCCTTTCATTTGATACCCATATTCAAAAATTGAAAAAAGAAATCTTTCTTTTTTATAAAAAAAATATAATTTTGGAATGTGCTCATCATGGCCTTTCATTTGATACCCATATCCATAAATTGAAAAAAAAAAAATTTTTTTTATTAAGGTCTTTCAATAAAATTGATACCCATTTTCAAAAATAAAAAAGTATTAAGTATAACACAACAAAAAATTAAGAAACAATGAAATAACAAGTTAATTTAACGAAGTTAAATTGCGTGTGTGGCTGTTTACCTGACGACCTTTGTCTTAAAGTCTGAGACTTGACGAAGATTTTACTTTATGCACTAGAGCATAAAAATTTTATGCAGCCTATACCCAACATAAAGACGAACTTTACGAGCATGAGAAGTGAAAATAAATATATGTAGCTTACTTCCGCAATCAATACATGCAAGATGCACCGCCCGCCCGCCCGCAAAAAATGCACATGCACGCCACAAAATATCAGTGCACAATATTTGCATTTAGCCAGACAGCAACACACCTTGCATCTTCACCAATTAGACTACTCTACACGTGTTTCGCCCCAACCGGCAGGCTGATTATCTAATTAAAAACCACCTAGCGACCAGTGATAATTACGAAATAGTCGCTGTCAAACTCGATTTCGTACCACCGATCGAGTTTCTAAGAGTGCTGCCTCCAACGGACAACTAAAGAACTAAAATATACGAGCACTTGCAAGGAAATGCTCCGAAATTCGTATTATCACAGATAATATAATACTACTATTATCTAACTCAGAAACCGCGACGCGACCGCGACGATTTCGCGATTTCTTCTGTCAAACAGAAACCAGACAAAACGTAATTTCTGATTAGTTTTCGACAAATTCTTAGCCTTACCTTTAACCAAAATTAAATAAAATTGCTATAATTGTAAAACAAAAGGCCTGTCCTTCAATACCTACACGGAATTTGCAATTTTGTATACGAAAAAATGTAAACAAATTTCAAAGCGAAAACAAAAAGGTTATGTTCACAGAGCACATGTGGTCAGACACATACACAGTCACAGACTACTTTCGGTAAAAAGACTTTTCAGTCGCTCCCACCGGTTACCAGTGGCGCTAGTTTCTATGGAGATTTTAACGAGCATAAACCGAGCATAAACTAGTCAGCGATCGCATACATAATACCAAACCAGTGACTCGGTCGCGCGACGATTTCGAAATAATTCAGGAATCGAGTTTGGTCGCTCATTTTAGATAATCAGCCTGCCGGAGCATCCTCAGGAGTTAGATCGTGCGTAAACCAACACTTGGTGTTGTGCATTTTTTTGCGGGCGGGCGAGCGGTGCATCTTGCATGTATTGTTTGCGGAAGTAAGCTACATATTTCAAAATAGAATTATGGTGTTTTTTCAGTTTATTATAACAGCCATAAAGTTCTTTAGTTGCTGAATATAGCACTTTTTAGTATTTTCTATTAGTAAGATGGTATTTATTGCTGATTTGTAACTTCATCATCATCATCATCATATCAGCCGCACGACACCCACTGCTGGGTATAGGCCTCCCCCAAGGATTTCCACGAAGATCGGTCCTGCGCTTCCCACATCCAGTGGCTTCCGGCAACCTTCACCAGATCGTCGGTCCACCTTGTCGGGGGCCTACCCACGGAGCGTCGTCCGGTGCGCGGTTGCCATTCAAGAACCTTTCCGCCCCAACGGCCATCGGTTCTTGTAACTTGGCTCAGTCTTATTTGATTAATTCCATTCAGGTATGGAGGCTGCGCTCGTGTTCGTTGAGAACTGCGGGCACGCGGGCAAAACCGCGGGCGAGGTCATGTCCGGCATCGTCGCCAAGTGCATAGCGGCGCCTAAAACTAAGACCAAGGACTTGGCTCTACAGGTAACTAAACAACGTATTTTTCTTGATATCCCATAACTCTAGACTTAGGACTACCTATACTAATACCCTACTAATAAACCTACTAATACCCTAGGTAGGGTATTGATGAGACCGTAAAATTGAACAACTTTACTAGGGGACCAACTCTGAACTCGCGAAAAAAAATCTGCTGTTTCATACATTTTTATATTTTCGTTATTATTTTTTGTATGAAACAGCAGTTTTTTTTTCTCGATTTCAGAGTTGGTCTCATAATAAAAGTTGTTCAGTTTCACAGTCTCATCAATACCCTGGAGTTATGGGATATAAACTTGGACGAATCAACCACTGGACGCGAAATGACAGGCATATTCGCCTTTACCCCTCTGCCACTTACTGTGACCGATAGCCTCAGTAAACGATATCGCGTTGTCAGTGTGATGCTAGAGCTCGTGGCGAAACATTGGTACAAAAATGGGCAAAATACTTCGTATTGTTCAGCAAAAAAAATAGCGGGCAATCAAGAAATGTTTCTTTTCTCGCGTAAGCACAATTTCAACCTATTATAGTAGCTGTTTTTCGCAAAATAAATAAAATTTGGTATGTAAACAAAGTAGGGTGACTTAGCCGGTTTGCCGGCCCCCTTTGGTTTTCGGCCATTACGGAAAATGTAAGAAAGTATGAATGAAATTTTTCGTGAAATTTCTTTTTCGCGGTGTTATTAAAAGTTGCCAATACACCTATTTATTACGTATACAAAATATAATTAGAACCAAATTACGAGACGTACTGCCCCCAGGAGCTGACGTTTTCGAAAAACTTCCTAAATATTAATATTTTCATAGTATAATTTTAAACAAAATATATTACATTTTCTTAAATAGTTAATATTATTAAGAAATACTTATACACAAAAGCCAATAATAATCAACAAAAAGCATCATTTTTCTTACAAAACGTTTTCAAAATCATGTTTGACTTCCGTAAATTTTCGTCTTGAAAGTCATTTCGCGCGAGGAACTGCTGTTAACACTGGTAATAGAGCCGGAATTATCGAACTACTTAAAAACAAGCTGCAACGTCCTCTTCAATGGCTAATATGTCAACTACACGCAAATGAGTGAAGTTTAAGACATCTTTTTTGAATACTTAGACGGTAGTACTACAGGGCTGAAAAGCTTTAGTGGTCCGATAGGGAAGGCACTTAATAATTTTGAATGTCTTCCAGTCAAATCATTTACTGCCGTAAGCTATTGTTTGCACAGATATAACGAAGAGCCGTGATGATTTAAGTACAGACTAACTGTATATTTTAGAAATGTGTCCAGCAGTCAGCAAGGGCGAGTGTGATGAAAGATTGGCGAAACATAAACTTGGTAAAGTATGTTATTCGAGGTGGTTTACCACGGCAAACAAAATTACCCACGACACTACCAGTAGTGCACCTTGGTAGTGTCGTTGGGGAAGAAGGGCGCAAATTGAACAGGGTAGGTGTGTCGTTAAAAGTAGCAAAAAAATTGTGCATGTGAGTTTTTTTGGAAGGTATAAGTTACAATGTTGTTTACGGTTTGATACACATAGTTTTTATTACTGAGTATGGTAAATTAGTTTTAGTACTGTTATTATGACTTAAACGCGTAAAGTATTCAGTATGATACATTTAAATTTGATGGCCTGGTAACTAAATGCGTTTATGGGAGGTCATTTGCTTTTTGGCCGCCTGGCCGAAAACTAATGTATGAGTTTCACAATCCATAATATTTGGCCGGCAATTGTGGCCGAAAACCGGCTAAATCACCCTATAACATTGACATTATTTGACAAGTGTAATCCCCCCTCACCCCGCAAAAATTGGTTGATCGTGATTTCATACATTTTTCTTACGTTACGTATCCAGTGGTTAATTCATCCAAGGATATAAAAAAACAGGTTGTATAAAATCTTACATAAAAATTATGAAAAAAACTCACTGATTATTCCAGTTGCATTCTTCTATCATTGAGTCAGCCTAAAGGCTGTTGTTGTTAAATATATTTACAACTAAGTTGAACTTAATTGTACTGATCCAATTCCTGATTCCCCCACAGATAACACTAATGTACATAGAGATAGAAAAACATGAAGTGGTGGAAGAAGAATTGCTGAAAGGCATGGAGCAAAAGAACCCTAAAGTAGTGGCTGCGTGCGTAACGGCCCTTAACACCTCGCTGAAACAGTTCGGTAACAAAGTGATTGCCATCAAACCCATGGTGAAGAAGATACCGATCCTCCTCGCTGACAGAGATAAAGGTGTCAGGGATGAGATGAAGGCTTTAGTTGTTGAAATGCACAGGTTTGTACTTTTTTATCATTTAGGTATAAAATGCACCTTCATGCAACAGCGTCGCTTAACCACCGCTAAGGTTAAAATCGCTTGCACGCCGCGCCCGCTGTCACATACGTTTAGTTCGTGCAGGGGCGATACGCGCGCACACGAATTTTGTTGCAAACTGGTTAAGCGACGCTGTTGCGCACAGTACCTCAGTTTCAAAAGGTACCTTTCCTAAAGTGTCCACTTCCCGAGTGTACCTTTTCCAAAAAGTACCTTTCCCATAATGTATCTTTCCCAAAATGTACTTCTTAGAACAGATAGAATAACTGATTGGATACATTTTGAATATGTATAAAATAAAATCAAGTTTTAGCGAGTAGGCAATTTATCATAATAACTTTTTTATGAAAATGAATATTATTATTTAAAAAAAATATATACAGTGTGTCCCAAAACTTTGCCACACGAAGGGAAAGTACCTTGAATATTGAAGATGAGAAATTTTACTGAGGGAAGACTTCATTTTGTTTTTAAAAATAATTTGAACGGCATTTAAAGGTTTTTGAAAAATCGTCTGCCTTAACCAGGAATCGAACTCACCAAAAACGTTTTTTTTACGATACTAATCGAAAGGGTTACTCATAAGGATTATTTTTCCTTGAGTAACACAGCATTTAAATAAAAGGAAGACCATGAAATTTAACATTTAAATTTTAATAATTAATTATTATGGATTGTATTTCAATTTGAATCGAATCGTATCCGAATTTTAAAATAATCTTTGAATGCAGTTACGTTTCTTTTTAAAAACAAAATGAAGTCTTCTTTCAGCAAAATTTCCTATCGTCAATATTTAAGGTACTTTATCTGTGTGGCAACGTTTTGGGACATCCTGTATATACCTAGGTACTATTAAAACTTGATTGACTACATGATTTTATTTTATACATATTTAAAATATATCCTCAGTTATTCAATCTGTTCTAAAAAGGTACATTTTGGGAAAGGTGTATTTCGAACCTGTAGGCTTTTTATTGCGCACGCACACTATTAACAGTTTCATTAGTTGGTTGCGCTTTTGGTAAAACATCAGATAATCAAATCAACCCAATGGGGAAGGCAACTGTCAAAATGGCGCTGCCTACGCTTGTTCCACGAGAGCTATGAAAACAAAGGACTTTTACTTAAATAAGTAAATAAAATTCTGTGTAATAGGCTTTAAAAATGTTGGCACTTAAAAATTTCCGAAAAATCTGGATATAGAAAAAATTTATAAATTCTGTAAGAATAAAAACGTCTTAATTTGGCTTTCAATTGTGCCGGCATTTGCATTGTAGAATAATCTTTTATATCCATTTTGTGTCAATGGGTCTATTTCGGTAAAAAAATACCACAAAATAAATACCTTTTTTTTCATAGATTTGTTCTGAACGTCTAACTGTCTTAGGAACAAACGTACGCCGCGACATCTACAATTAGCTTTGTGTTGCCAACCCCATATGGCAAATAAACTTGAAGGTGTAGTAAACAAGATGTGATTGCAAAATATATATAACTAGCTGCCGCCCGCGACTTCGTCTGCGTGGAAAGGTTTTTTTGCTATCCCTCGGGAACAATACATTTTTTCTGGATGAAAGGTACCCTATGTCCTTCTCTGTAACGCTGACAACGTGTATGCAAAATTTCATGATGATCGGTTCAGTAGTTAGGACGTGAAGGCGTAACAAACAAACAAATAAACAAACAAACGGACTTTCGCATTTATAATATTAGTAAGGATAATAATAGGTGTTGGTTTGAACCAAGTTGTTTTAGATTGTAATGTTTGGGAGAAAATTCACGTTTTAAAAAAACAAGTCTGTTTTAATTTTCACAAAATATGTCGTCACTTGCGTAAATAACACTAACGTAACACACTAAAGTAACAATAACGTAAATAACGTCTTCACCACGGATATTATACTATTGTGAACAAAATCAATGCCAGAAAAACATTAGTTCATTTACATTTAACCTAGAATCCTAGTTTTTTCAAATCCTCATTATAAAGATTTAGCATATGTAATTTATGTGATTCTCAACAACAAATGGCGTTCTGTCATGTGATGTATAGTTTGTTCAAATATGGCGTAGTACTTTCTACTTATGAATGCTATTAGAATTGTAAAATACAGATATCATCTACATTTAAACATTTTTCTGGTTATTTATCATTTTATTTTAACATAACAAGTAAGAAGGTGTATGTTACGTTATTGTATTTTCAATTTGCAAATTATTGAAACTACTGTTCTGATTATTCAATGTATTTAGATTTTTTATCCCAGCAACTTTGAATTGAGGTAGCGTTTGCCATAGTAATCGTTATCAGTCTTGATTAAATAAAATACCTAATTTAGGATCAAAAAGCCTTTCATAAAATAACGTCATTTAATAAATGTTAATAACCACAATGTTCTGGCAGCTTGTTTACAAATATCACTGTGAGTGGGCTCAAGTACAGTCACAGTTGGTCCTACTTGCTAATTTTTAAATAACTATAATCGTATTAGCAGCCTCCTTAGCATAACCACCGAAACGCGATATGACATAGCGATTTATCGCGTTTAATCCATTGTCTTTTGACAGTTGAGTCGATAAAACGCTATATCACGATATATATAGAGTTTCTGGGGGCTGCTTTCGGATTAAGGACTTCCTTTGTGCGACAGATGGATAGGACCAGCAATAGAGCCGCATATAGCACCGCTGCAGGCAGTAGTACAACAAGAACTGCGCGAGTCTTTCGGCAGCGGCGGCGGCGCGCAACCCACGCGGTACCTGCGCTCGCAGCAGCACAGAGTCAGGGATGCGCCCGCTGCTGACTCTACTGATGGTGAGTAACCACTGTATGTATGTTAAATAGCTTTAGTAAGAGTCACTGCAAGCAGTAGTACAACAAGAACTACGCGAGTCCCTCGGCAGCGGCGGCGGCGCTAATGCCACGCGGTACCTGCGCTCGCAGCAGCACAGAGTCAGGGATGCGCCCGCTGCTGACTCTACTGATGGTGAGTAACCACTGTATGTATGTTAAATAGCTTTAGTAAGAGTCACTGCAAGCAGTAGTACAACAAGAACTACGCGAGTCCCTCGGTAGCGGCGGCGGCGCTAAGCCCACGCGGTACCTGCGCTCGCAGCAGCACAGAGTCAGGGATGCGCCTGCTGCTGACTCTACTGATGGTGAGTAACCACTGTATGTATGTTAAATAGCTTTAGTAAGAGTCACTGCAATCAGTAGTACAACAAGAACTGCGCGAGTCCCTCGGCAGTGGCGGCGGCGCTAAGCCCACGCGGTACCTGCGCTCGCAGCAGCAGAGTCAGGGATGCGCCCGCTGCTGACTCTACTGATGGTGAGTAACCACTGTATGTATGTTAGATAGCTTTAGTAAGTCACTGCAAGCAGTAGTACAACAAGAACTGCGCGAGTCCCTCGGCAGCGGCGGCGGCGCTAAGCCCACGCGGTACCTGCGCTCGCAGCAGCAGAGTCAGGGATGCGCCCGCTGCTGACTCTACTGATGGTGAGTAACCACTGTATGTACGTTAGATAGCTTTAGTAAGAGTGTGCAAGCAGTAGTACTACAAGAACTGCGCGAGTCTCTCGGCAGCGGCGGCGGCGCGCTACCAACGTGGTACCTGCGCTCGTAGCAGCACAGAGTCAGGGATGCGCCCGCTGCTGACTCTACTGATGGTGAGTAACCACTGTATGTATGATAGATAGCTTTAGCAATAGTCACTGCAGGCAGTAATACAACAAGAACTGCGCGAGTCTCGGCAGCGGCGGCGACGCGCAACCCACGCGGTACCTGCGCTCGCAGCAGCACAGAGTCAGGGATACACCTGCTGCTGACTCTACTGATGGCGAGAAACGATTGTATGTATGATAGATGGATAGTTTTAGTAATAGTCACTGCAGGCAGGAGTACAACAAGTACTGCGCGAGTCTTTCGGCAGCGGCGGCGGCGCTAAGCCCACGCGGTACCTGCGCTCGCAGCAGCACAGAGTCAGGGATACACCTGCTGCTGACTCTACTGATGGCGAGTAACGATTGTATGTATGATAGATGGATAGTTTTAGTAATAGTCACTGCAGGCAGGAGTACAACAAGTACTGCGCGAGTCTTTCGGCAGCGGCGGCGGCGCTAAGCCCACGCGGTACCTGCGCTCGCAGCAGCACAGAGTCAGGGATACACCTGCTGCTGACTACTGATGGCGAGTAACGATTGTATGTATGATAGATGGATAGTTTTAGTAATAGTCACTGCAGGCAGGAGTACAACAAGTACTGCGCGAGTCTTTCGGCAGCGGCGGCGGCGCTAAGCCCACGCGGTACCTGCGCTCGCAGCAGCACAGAGTCAGGGATACACCTGCTGCTGACTCTACTGATGGCGAGTAACGATTGTATGTATGATAGATGGATAGTTTTAGTAATAGTCACTGCAGGCAGGAGTACAACAAGTACTGCGCGAGTCTTTCGGCAGCGGCGGCGGCGCGCAACCCACGCGGTACCTGCGCTCGCAGCAGCACAGAGTCAGGGATACACCTGCTGCTGACTCTACTGATGGCGAGTAACGATTGTATGTATGATAGATGGATAGTTTTAGTAATAGTCACTGCAGGCAGGAGTACAACAAGTACTGCGCGAGTCTTTCGGCAGCGGCGGCGGCGCTAAGCCCACGCGGTACCTGCGCTCGCAGCAGCACAGAGTCAGGGATACACCTGCTGCTGACTCTACTGATGGCGAGTAACGATTGTATGTATGATAGATGGATAGTTTTAGTAATAGTCACTGCAGGCAGGAGTACAACAAGTACTGCGCGAGTCTTTCGGCAGCGGCGGCGGCGCTAAGCCCACGCGGTACCTGCGCTCGCAGCAGCACAGAGTCAGGGATACACCTGCTGCTGACTCTACTGATGGCGAGTAACGATTGTATGTATGATAGATGGATAGTTTTAGTAATAGTCACTGCAGGCAGGAGTACAACAAGTACTGCGCGAGTCTTTCGGCAGCGGCGGCGGCGCTAAGCCCACGCGGTACCTGCGCTCGCAGCAGCACAGACATAGTAGAACCAAATAAGTAAGTCATCTTACTCATTATACGCACGAACGCGGTTTGTATGTGAGCGCGCCCGTACGTATGCGTCGTCGCACGCACACACTGACAAAATTTAAAGGTGATAAAGGTGCAACAGCCGTGGCTGCGCCGTACGTAATCCCGCCCGCGCTCACGCACGCTTCACGCCGCTCGTAATAATTTGAACGTTTACCTACCTACAGTACATACCATGCTTTCCAAAGATATTATTGCAAAAAAGATTTGTAAGAATGAGGATATATTTTACATTAACTTTAAATAATAAGGCATTTCGTACTTGTCGAAACAGACGATTTTTTTTATGTCAATTGTGTAATTTCGTTAAAAAATTACAAATTCCTACAGGAAAGGGTACTTTTAATGCCTATTATTTAAGGTTATGGAAAGTATTCAATTTCAGAATTTAAAGATTATTATTTTGAGAAGTGTAGGTAAATAATTGATGTTTATAATATTTTTTTTTATTTGATTAAATACATTATTTAGTAAAGCCACGTTTTAATTAATCCTATTTCGACCGAAAATTTTCAAATCACATAACATGACGTACGCAATGAAAAATTGTAGTCAATTCCTGAAAACAGTTAGGTTAATGTAAACTGTAATTTGACAGATAGATGTGATACATTGCTACTTTTCTTTAGTAAGTTTTTATTGGTGTCAAAACGAAAGTGCCAATGTATCACATACATCAGTCAAATTACAATTAATATTAACTTCATTATTTTAGTCGATAGACGCGCTGGTCTACCTACAAAAAAATATTTAAAAAAACTTTGTATTGATCCCTGATGCTAACACTACAAGGAAAAAATATTTTGTATAGAGATTGACTATGCATGTTTTGACGACCGAATAAACTAGCGATATGACAGCCCTTCGTGTTTAAGCTGTATCGCTCGCTCGAGGCTCGAGTTGGCCTACTTATTTGGTTCTACTATGGCACAGAGTCAGGGATACGCCCGTTGCTGACTCTGCTGATGGTAAGTAACCACTGTATGTATGATTGATGGATCGCTTTAGTAATAGAGTCACTGCAGGCAGGAATCAAACAAAAACTGCGAAAAGGGCACTAGTCCCGACGCACAACCTACGCGGTATCTGCGCTCGCAACAGTCGACTACTTATGGTGAGTGAAGACTAAATGATGAATAGTTTAGCAATAAAATATGGAGCTAGCCGTGTGATGGTGTATAGTATAGTAGAGTAGAATTGTTATAGCACCAACCCTTTACACTTAGGCCCGCCACATACAGACGAAATTTTGATTCGGAATTCCGAAACGGAATCATCTCGAACGCTGCTAATCCATACAAACACAACAAATAGCGTGCAGACGCACACTAAAACAATGTGAATGTGCACGCCTAACAACATTCATAGCTAAACGGTCTAAACTCTTAAGTGAGATAGAACAACTATAACACTTCTGCGGACTAGACAATGGGCAGTAACAGCAACGTTTGCCACTATTAAGTAATGTATGCTTTTCAAACAACTGACTGTAATTAGTGTACCGCTACGCTATCTGGCATTATTTTACTGAATTAAGAATTAACAATTGGTTTATATTGCATTATTCTATCCTTTTGTAGGCAATCTTTGTATTTACTATATTTTATATGTGGAAACTTGTAATTGGCTCTCAATAACTATTTAAATGACCTACTTTATTCTAACCGAGCTGTAAGTTTTCCGAAAATTTGTAAAATAAAATAAAATAAAATAGATGGCAGATAATTATATGGTGGTAAACGGTATCGTAACTCAGATATATAGGCGTTTCACTCTCGTTTTTATTGAGTGAATATTATGCCTTTACTTGATGAAACAATATGATGGTTCACTTGTTTGATTGTACTGTATAGTGATCTACCTTTCTGTAACTCTTAAAAACATTCTAGGAGCGGCCGAAGACGAGGACACAGAAGCAGGCGGCGGCGACTCGGGCGAAATAGACGCCTACGACCTCCTAGACCCAGTGGAGATCCTGTCCAAGCTGCCCAAGGACTTCTACGAGAAGCTCGAGGCCAAGAAGTGGCAGGAGCGGAAGGAGGCGCTCGACGCGCTGGACAACTTGCTGAAGACCGCGCCGAGGCTCGAGCCTGGGGACTACGCGGATTTGGTCAGGGCGCTGAAGAAGGTATTGGTTTTTAGTGTAACTTAACCTTCGTACGATCTCACAAGACAATGCAACTTATTGGCCCAATGAGGATCAACAAGGTTTTTAGTTAAATTTATAGAGTTACAGTTACATCGAAATCAATTATTTCAGTGAAAGAATTATTGAAATTGGACCAAAAATGACGAAGATAGAGCGATTTTCGTGTCGCCTTCTCAAAAACCCTCCCCAGTTACACGATTCGCTGATGACGTCATCAGCTACGTTCGCCGCCCGGCGGCGCGCCGGGTGTTTGTTCGGGCGATCGTGGCACGTGACGTCATCACATGTTCCCCAAAGGCTGGCCGTGTTTTTTAAACTCACTTTTTAAAACTTTAATAATTTTGTCATTTCTGGATTTGAGAAATTTGAACAGAGATTTACTCAGATATTAATATTGTATTTGATGTGATATACAAAATTGATATATTTAATTCTTGTCGTGTTGATCCTCATTTTAAAAGGTATGGTACAGGAATTAAACTTGTTCCAAGTATAGACTTTATCATTTGGGATCAAGGAAAAAGTTGCATTGTCTATTGATACAATTTTTAGCCGCTCTGAGCACTTAGCCGTTGTTTTTGTTCCTACGCCCAGATGTTGAATATACCTACATCGCGTTGTTGAATATACCTACATATCTTGACGTGAGTTCAATATACCTACATCAATTAAAAAATGATCTTTGGTTTATTCGTCTTAAAGCGACATTCTCTAACCATCTTGTCTGAGACAGTTTGCAATGTTTTGTATGAGTCAATTGAACTCCATTTTGAAAGGACATCAGGCAGAGTCCCATAGAAAAAAACCAAAGGATGTATAACGTTTCTGTTTTTTTTTTCAAAATGTAGGCATGTAATTAGTAAGTCATAGAAAATATTCCGATTTTTACGAAGATGTATGTTTTAAGAGTTATTAACGTTTGAAAGTTTAATTTTTTGGTAACCCCGACACTAAATAGCAACACCAGTTTCACGACAACACGTTTCGTTAGCTGCATTAGTGATACAGATTAGCACCACAATGTACGAGTTGGAACCGATCAAACGGAAAATCTGTGCATATGTCGCACGTAACAAAACGCTTTTGACAGTTGAGTTGATTGACATCCGGCAGACTTTTTTTTTAATGCGCAATCACTTGTGCCGCAGAACAAATATACTCAGGGGAGACTTGTGAAATCGCTAACAGAGATGTCCGTTTCAATGATATGGTTTTGTTTTTTTCAATAATTAATTAACGCTAAATGAAGGAGTTAAAAAATAATGTTGCTACTGTTTTATGATTCTAGTAACATAAAGTGTTTATAGATAACAGAATTATGTTTGTACACTTTTGGGTCTCATGTGCCTGATGTCCTTTAGCAACCGAAATTAATAGCTTTTCTTGGGTTGTTTTTTATTTGTATCCGTTAATCTTCATACATGTACCAAAAGGATCTTTATTTAATGCTTAAATGGAAACTTACAACCGAGTGACAGTAACTCGGCGACAGCTCGTTTCACGTGTCCGTAAATACTGCATTAACATTTGCAGCAAATTTCAACTTTATGGTCATTTTTTCCCAGGTGATATCAAAAGACGCGAACGTGATGCTAGTCGCGCTAGGCGGCCGATTACTCGGCATGGTGGCTACTGGCCTAAGGAACAAGTTCCAACCGTACGCTACAGCGTGCGTACAAGCTATACTAGAGAAGTTTAAGGAGAAGAAATCGAATGTGGTGGCTTCGCTGAGAGATGCCATTGATGCTATTTATCCTAGTGTGAGTATACACCTTATGTAGTTGTATTAAGGTTCAACTCCCAACTATATGCTACAGTGTTTACAAGCTATACTAGAGAAGTTTAAGGAGAAGAAATCGAATGTGGTGGCTGCGCTGCTCTCAGCATCTCTATGCCATTGATGCTATTTATTCTAGTGTGAGTATGAACCTTATGTAGTTGTAATAAGGATCAATTTTCAACCAAATGCTACAGTGTGTGTACAGCTATACTAGAGAAGTTTAAGGAGAAGAAATCGAACGTGGTGGCTGCGCCTTATTGATCTTTGATAAGTTTAAAGAGAAGTCGAATGTGGTGGCAAGAAGCCATTGATGCTATACTGGGTGTAACAAGACCTTCAACGAAGCCGAGGTCTACGTATTCTGCCCATCATCAGGACCATTTCTGTTCAAAATTATTGCTGGGAAACGACTTTGATTTTTGGTGTTAAAAAAGCATTGCATACTTTACCACGCAATGTAACGCGTACAACAGACTGCGCCTGCGAATGTAAGCTACACAGCTGCGTGCGGCCGAGTTGAAAGGCAGCATTTATGTGCGTGCTCATGAGATACATCGAGTGACGACGTTTTGAAGCCATTGTTTGTAACGAAATACTTAAAATTTTGATAATGTTTCATTGGACAAAAAGTAAGAAATAACGAATAAAATAAGATTTCATAAAAAATTCAAAAAAATTTTTTTACTTTGACCTTCAATAACTTCGTAACTATTGGTTTCCCAGGTATAGTTTAAAAGTCAAAAATGATCCTGATGATGGGCAGAATACGTGGACTTCGGCTTCGTTGAAGGTCTTGTTACACCCGTTATATCCTAGTGTGCGAATCTGTACTAGTTATCAAAAGTAGCAAATTCTCCAAACGAACACATTACCGACGCGATAAATTAATTAAAAAATATAGTTAAATTGGAATTTAATAACAGTTTTTGATAACCTGATGTGCAGTTGTATTCTGTGGCATTTAATGAATAAAAATAATATTTATTAACTCCACAACCTACCTTAACAAGCTCATATTTTCTGACCATTTAAAAACAACGGTATAGCCCGATTCAAACTTTATGACTTCTGTGAACATCGCGCGAGACGATGTGCAGAACACAAATTCTATGTAAGTGTGTGAGAGAGACGTGTAGTGAGAGAGTTCCGTGCATAGTGGCCAACTTCACAGCGGCCAATAAAATTGAACGTATTATACCTTACTAGCTGCCGCCCGCGACTTCGTCTGCGTGGAAAGTTTTTTGCTATCCCTCGGGAACAATACTTTTTTTCGGGATGAATGGTACCCTATGTCCTCCTCTGTACCCCTGACAACGTGTATGCAAAATTTCATTACGATCGGTTCAGTAGTTGAGACGTGAAGGCGTAACAAACAAACAAACAAACGGACTTTCGCATTTATAATATTAGTAAGGATAGTCCAAAAAAACAAGGTCTGGCATTCCGGGCTATCCACAGTCATACGTCACTATCCAGTTGCTCGACTTTATAGTAACCAGCAAAAAAGAAAGGATTTTTTTCTGTCACACTCATTACAAATATTTTATAGTGCATTTTAATTGTGTTTTGTTTCTCTAAGGCTCAGTTGCACCACCTAACTTTAACGATAACAAGCTTGTGAAACTACCGGTTAAGTATAAGTTAGCCAAAAAAAAGGTTGCCAGCCTGCATAACACTGACATGAAAAAAATTTTTTTTATTTAACTGGACTGGCTGTCTGTATGATTTGACAGCTAAGCTTTTGTGCCTATTTGAAACGCCACTAGCGTGCGTCTAAAGAACTAATTTTGACGTAAAATATGAAAATAGTTGCCGTGATGGTCTCTCCAGACTTCAAACTTTAGTACCATGTACGCACGCTATGCTCACGCTACGTCCTGCAGCGCCAACATGGCGGTAATCAAATAGGCACAAAAACAGTTTGACATAAGCCTGTCCAGTGTAAATATATGCAGGTCAGTGCTGCATAAGGTCCTTTGACAAGTTTGACAAATAGATAGGATTACCATTTGACGATAACTTTAACTTTGACAGCGTTTTGGTGCAACTCGCGCTTAACAAACGAAACAGTTCAATTAAAGTTGAATGAACGTTATTTTCTTTACCGATAGAGGAGATGACGTATGCCTGTGCAGACCCAATTGACTTTCTCTGTCTCGGAGTGCTATACCTGGCGCAGTATATTATTGTACTATAATCTACCTAATATCTTTTCAGACCAACTTAGAGGCGATAATGGAAGACATGATCGCTGCGTTCGACAATAAGAATCCTTCTATACGAGCGGAAAGCGCTTTGTTCCTCGCGCGCGCTCTCTGTCACACGCAGCCCGCTGCGTTTAACAAGAAACTCGTCAAGGCGTACGTAGCTGGGCTACTGAAACTGCTGGAGAGCGCTGGTAAGAATATTTTATTTGATAAATGTACATTAAACTCTTTAGTAACAGCGGTGTACATAAGAAATCTTCAGTAACAGCGGAGATATCCTGTTCCTCGCCCAAGCTCTCTGTCATACACAGCCCACTGCGTTTAACAAGAAACTCGTCAAGGCGTACAGTACGAGGCATATGTCTTGAAATCGGGTGGGGATTGCGCGGAACGCGTATTTTGGGCATGCGGAGCGGTGAGGGGCGCGGGCGGCGGGAGAGGGGCGCGCGCTATTGGTCGCACACAAGAGCACATGCTCGAACTTATCCCCACTCCGTCGAAAAATTTTCGAGATACATGCCTCGTACTGTACGTAGCTGGGCTACTGAAACTGTTGGAGAGTGCTGGTAAGAATATTTTACTTCATTAATGTATAAGAACTCTTCAGTAACCGCGGATATCGATTTATTTCTCGCTGAGCTCTCAGTCGTACACAGCTCGCTGCGTTTAAAAGAAACTCGTCACGACAAGCCTCGCAGCATTCTGCTGCGAGGCTTGTCGGAAGGCGGACCTGTCGAGTATCTTTCCTTGCAAGTAAAATTTGTTATTATTCTAAACTGCACTATAGCCAGGCTAGGCGCACTCCGCGCTTTAGGTACGAAGCTACAAGTAGCCGGCGGGTCCGTCCGGACGGACTAATTTCAGAGGGCCGCCGCGTGCCGGCTGGGACGCACGTTAGCAATTCGATTTCGATACTCACTCACGCACCGCATTCGCGTATTGTCGCGTCGTTCGTTCGTACATTTATGATATTTAACCCAAATGAAGGCATATTGCATCGCACTTTCGAAATAAACTTAATTATTAATGACAATTTGATTTCGTAAGAAAGCAAATTGCCTCAAATCAGTATGTATAGTGTGATGTGGCGTTGACTATATTTAAGTACACATTTTATTTCACAAACACATAACTTGTAATAAAGTATTGTAAGCTATGATTTCATTATTATTTAAAAGAAGAAACCCTAATGTCGTTAGAAGAGATAAGAGCTACGCGATAGAAAGAGAGGTAACTTGTAGGTGAATATAACTGTAGCGAAGGGAGCGGTGTGCGACCTGAATTGCACTTTATTGTGTCTAGAATAGAGTCGCTATTTATTTAAATGACTTTGAGGAGTGGATCTTCTGTACTTGTACTATTATGTATTCTGTGCTATAGCACAGTTACTACAGAGTTGATAATCACACGACTACGGAAACAACTTAGCTAGTTTTATAGTGTGTCCGCGGGCAAGTAAAACGAAGTGCGGTGTACTTGCATCACAGAATACATAATAGTACAAGTACAGAAGATCCACTCCTCAAAGTCATTTAAATAAATAGCGACTCTATTCTAGACACAATAAAGTGCAATTCAGGTCGCACACCGCTCCCTTCGCTACAGTTATATTCACCTACAAGTTACCTCTCTTTCTATCGCGTAGCTCTTATCTCTTCTAACGACATTAGGGTTTCTTCTTTTAAATAATAATGAAATAATAGCTTACAATACTTTATTACAAGTTATGTGTTTGTGAAATAAAATGTGTACTTAAATACAGTCAACGCCACATCACACTATACATACTGATTTGAGGCAATTTGCTTTCTTACGAAATCAAATTGTCATTAATAATTAAGTTTATTTCGAAAGTGCGATGCAATATGCCTTCATTTGGGTTAAATATCATAAATGTACGAACGAACGACGCGACAATACGCGAATGCGGTGCGTGAGTGAGTATCGAAATCGAATTGCTAACGTGCGTCCCAGCCGGCACGCGGCGGCCCTCTGAAATTAGTCCGTCCGGACGGACCCGCCGGCTACTTGTAGCTTCGTACCTAAAGCGCGGAGTGCGCCTAGCCTGCTTGCATCTCGTTTTCACTACAGCGAAATTCATCACCATTCTCGCAGTCGGTTGCTCTCGTATAGTGTCGGTTCGTACAAGTGCCATCTTGGATTAGATATTGTTTTGCAATAATTCGTCTGTGCATGATAACTATTTTGCGACATCGATCGGCTGAGTTGTGTTGTGCTGCCCTCGGATTACTGTGCGAAATAAAGAGAAATAAACTACCTATATTATTATACCAAAATGAGCGTCAGAAGAAGTCCTACAGGATCTCATCCAGACCTAGATAAACTACGGGATTGCGACTCCCCATTAGGGGTCACGCAAAGAAAAAGAAAGTCACCTGAAAGTGAAATATCTGATTTTCGTAATGAACTCACAGAAACACTGTCAACATATCGTCGTGATTTACTGAATTCATTATCAAAATTTCAACAAGAAATGATGACTTCGTTCAAAGAGTTGTGTGACAAACAGAACGACAACCTAACAAAATTACGCGAAGACTTCAACGGCTTTAAAAATGAATTACTGGAAGTGAAAAAAACGAACAAAAAATTAATTAAGGAGCAGTGTCAATTTAAAACGAAATTATCTAGTTTGAGTAACGAATGTGACGCGGTCAACTCAAAAGTATGTACATTGGAAAAGGACTTCGTGGTAGCCAAACAAACGATCAAGTCACTTACTGAGCAACTAAATAAGAATGAACAACAGGGGCGAATAAACAATCTGGAAATTACGGGAATCCCCTTCAAAAAAGGAGAAAATCTTTATAATATTCTTAACTTGATATCGTCAAAAGTGGCTTTCACACTATCGTCTGCCGACATAGACTACATACATCGCGTCAGGCGCTACCCTCGACGAGACAATAACAAGAACAGTGGTGATTCAAATGATCAGGTCTTGGAAATTCCGAACATTATTGTTAAGTTCACACAGCGTAAGAAGAAAAGTGACCTGCTGGCGGCCGTCCGCGCGCGCCGTGGCCTAACCACAGCCGATCTCGGGATGGACGGGCCAGCCCACCCCATTTTTGTGAATGACCACCTAGCCGCACAAAATAAAATTTTGTACAGCCAGGCTCGAAAATCAGGGAAAGAATTGGGTTACAAATATATATGGATTAATGATTGTAAAATATTTTTAAGAAGAAATGACACATCGAAAGTAATTAATATATCCAGTGATTGTGACTTGATAAAAATTAAGTGACTAATTATTTTCTATTATTTGTTTTTATAATTAAAAATAGAATGTTGTGTTACTGTAGGCTTTTTTGTTTTTTTAATTATGTGTTTAGCTTTGTAACTAGTGTAACCTTCATTAAAAATGTTGTACTTTGTGTGGTGGTAGAATTAATAAATATAATTCGAAATATAATATTTGTTTCTTTGAGGCGCTTATTCTTACACCTATTTCATGATCATGAGAATTCTAATAATATATTTTTGTTTTATACCTTTATTTTTGCATTAATTTACTCTATCGAAAAGACACCAATACGAATCCTTACTAATTATATTTTTACAATTTCAATAGTAAATGAAAGAATTATTGTCAGTGAGATACTTATAATATATACTTATAATATATAATATATACAAAAAAGAAAAAGAAAAAAAAAAAGAAATGTTGCACTAAATGTATTTACTTTGTATGTTGTTAATAAACGTTTTTTTATTCTATTATAAATGTTTTTTAGTATTTTTTTTAATGGATGTTTTTTCCTTTTGTTGTTAATTTTAGCAACTGACAACCGAGAGCTATGTTAGTATTTACATACTAGCAACCAGCTAGTATTGAGAAAAGTAATTGAAATTCAGCCAAGACAGCCGACTGAACTCTTGTTTTTATTATTTGTAGTTTACGCAGCTCATACGTATTTGTTGACACTACTTTAGTTTATTTAGTGATTCGCTTCTAATTCGTTTTTTCTACATACCACTCCAGGAAAGACCTTAAACTCGCGTACCGCCTATTGCAGGAATGATAAATAAAAAATGTTTTATATCTTAGTTAAGTTAAGAGATCTGCGCGTACTCCTGGGGCCCTACCGGCGAACTTTTCGATCATCGGCGGGTCTGCCGAGCTTTAACTTAAAACAGATACATCGCAGTACAGAATTTCGTATTGTACTATTTGTCGAAGTTATTTGGAAGATATCGATGTTCGTGTGACATCATGAATTGGGGTTCGTCATTTTTGTCGGACTGGGGCTCGATTTATCTGTTTTAATTTGAAGCCTAGCAGGATTTCTGAAACTGGATGCGTTAGCTGGTACGGCCCCTGGGGATACGCGTAACACTTATTGGGAAACACAAATTTTAATAGTTCATGTAGTTAGTATAGTATTTTCATATTGTATTATTATTAATTAGTATTTAGAAGGGAGACGCCAGCGAAGCCGGGCGGGTGATCAGTCACCTTGATTGGAACCATTTCACTCATTTCCCCAAATCCCCGGAGGGGGAGGCGGGTTATCATTTACCCCACCGGCGTCGGACCCTCGAACCTACCTGTACCACAGAATAACTAATAGTACAAGTACAGAAGCAGCATTCCGCAAAGTCATTTAAATAAATAGCGACTTTTGCTCCAACACAATAAAGTACAATTCAGGTCGCGTAGCGCTAATAATAGTTGCCTCTCTTTCTATCGCGTGCTCTTACCTTTTCTAACGACGCAACGTTAGGGTTGTCTTCCTTTAAATAAACTGTAGCATATTCATAATGTGAAAAACGACAATTGTTTATTGGTTTTTTGTATTTGACATCCGTACACGGCATAGTAATGGCGATTCGACATTGTTACTATTAAAAAGACACAATATATACTTGTGCATTAAGATGCCGCGCTTGTACACAGGCGGGCGTGTGGCGGCCCGCTGCTCACTTGTGCCTCCGTAGGCACGGCTAGCGGTAGGTGCTTATCGCGCGACCACAGAGAAAGCAATAACTACGTAAGAAGAGACGGGACTTTATAGAGCAAAAAAATCTATGAAATGTCAAATCAAACATACCTCATCGTTGCCAACCTAACGACTGTAAAACAATATTTCGCCAACCTACAGGGAAAAAAAATAGAGATGGGTGACCTAGTATTAATTTTTATCGATATCGATGTATGCACTGAACTGCGCTTACTAAAGGAATAATTTTAAAATTTCCACTAACATGGCACAATACTCCGTTTTTCAACTAGTACTGAGTCACATAAGTATGTTAGAATTAATTATGAAGCATTTAACCGTTGGGCAGTACTTTAAAAAACAGAGCATGTGTTCAGTTTAATATTTGAAATAAAGAAATTAAAAAATTAAATGTATTTATTTCTAAAAAAATCTTCATTGCACTTCTTCAATTATTTCGACGGCTGATGGTAATGACCTGAAATAAAAATTATATGAAAACATTTTCATACTTAAATGCAAAGATATAAAGGTTCAAAATGAATTTTGACAGTTTTGTATAACCTCATGTGCCTGCTGATAGTACAATGTAACGGGAAAGTTATAAAGTTGTATCTGGTACATTTTACCTACATTTCTTACATTCCAACTAAAATTAAAAACATCGATATCGATATTTATAGATGTAGGTACTCTATTTCCCATCAGATTATTTTCTGACTTAAATTATTATTTACATTCAAATACCTACCAAAAAGTTTAAACGGATGTTAAGTTGATTAATGTATTACTCACCGTCCTCACCGAAGCTCATCAAAAGGAAATTTGGCCATAAAAAACCATTTTGTGTCGTCCTTTCGCGCCGATTTCAAACCACAAATTTCACATATGCTTCATTATGATTTGATTAGGAACGCACTTAAAAATTCGCAACGACTTGACCATTAACCACTGACTTATTATATTACTAGCGTACTAATAACACAAATTGATAATTTTATTTGTTATAATTTTATTAATACTGGGAACTTCCCAAAGATCTTTATATGTACCGCCGATGATAGTTGCTCTGACTGACAAATGACGTATCATCAAAGAACGAGAAAGAATGAGGAAGAGTGCGACAAATATAGTCGCCATCAAAATTCGTGTTTGTTTCATAGAATTATTTTTTGTATGAAAGTTGCGACAGACTGCGCGCGACCTTGAGCGAGTGAAGGAGGCCTGCCTGTACGCTTTCAGTACCTGCTGAGTTGACTTATCGTTAACTGCTTTAGATCCTTTTCCTTAAGCTTGTCCGCTCCAAAGAGCTCCCAGCGCACGCAGTGATGCGTATATCGGGCATTCTGCCATGAAGTGGTAGGTTGTTTCTTCTTTTTTACACGACTGCCCAAAGCAAAAAGAGTGTATGTGTGTTCAGGATTCATGTATGTTTGTGGGTATGTGAGTTTCTTTATTCCACCATAACTTGTAAATGGCTCAACAGATTTAAATGTATAGGGTATCGTTAGAATCCTTACATCATTCCGAGTGACACTGGCTATATTTTTTTTGAAAAAAGTTAATATGGCGACTGTAGCACGTCATTTTCAAATGTGAAAATTTTTTTCTTCAATTATTACAATATGGGCATCAAATGAAAGGCCATAATGAGCACATTTCAAAACTATATAATTTGTTACTAAAATGTGTGACATAAAAATAAATTTAAAAAATATTAAAAACACGACTGCCCAGCCAAAAACGAACTAAAAAGTTAAATAACAAGTTGTCATTGCAGTCGGGGGACCTCTTTAATTGAAAATTGTTCGACAAAACGGTCCCCCGACTGCAATTACACCTTGTTATTTATCTTTTTAGTTCGTTTTTGGCTGGGCAGTCGTGTTTTTAATATTTTTTTAATTTTATTTGCATTGTGGACAGATGGGCTCCTCTGTCCGTTTGATCACTGACAGGTGTCTGTGGACAGTGTCCTGTCAGTACTCGCACAATTGACATTGTATAGTATAGTGTTGTTATTGTTTAGATCCGGCCGTGAGAGACGCGGCCGCGGAAGCACTCGGCACGGCCACCAAGCTGGTCGGCGACAAGAATATCGCGCCGCACATCGGCAAGATCGACAACCTCAAGGAGCAGAAGATCAAGGAGTTTGCTGATAAGGTACACATACAAACGGCAGATTATACAATGCGATTGAGGCGACTGTATGACCGAAAGTGGCGCCGCGATTAATTTTATTTAATATTGCAAATCTAATACACAATTTTAATTAAAATTTACGTGGAATTTTTAGGGCTCATAGTCTAGTATTACATTCCCTCGTAGTCACTGCTAGAAGTAGATAGCAAAACTGCTAAATGTGGCAGTTTTTGACACATTTGCTATCCACTTCTACGAATAACCACGAGGGAATACAGTGATACCTTCTAAAAATACTAGACTATGAGCTCTAAAAATCCACGTAGTTTTATTAAAATCATTGTCTATTTACAACTTGTTAATTAAAAAAACCTCTAATGGCGCCACTTTCAGACAACAGAAGCAGTATCTTTACTCGGTAATATCTAGTAAGAAGTAAATTTTACAAATTCAGGGGACGAAAATGGTCAGTAAAAGTCAGTTTTTTTTACTTCGGTCAGTAAAACATATTTTTTTCAAAAAAATGGTTAGTACAGTCAGACGTTTAGCTACCTAACGTTCTTTTCTTTATTCTTTTTGCCTTTTCTTTTTCTTTTTAAATGATTGTAATGACTATTTTAATAAAGAGTTGGGTAAACATAAATAAGACAAGTAGAAATAAACAGACTAGACTAGTAATTTAGAAGCAACCTGTAATGTAAATACTCGTTTAGTTTTATAACCAAAATTTCATAGCATCCACATACAAGTTTTGTCATTTCGAGCAGTATTAACGTTTTATTAGTTAATGTAGCTTTTACAAGTACTCTAGTGATATTAGTTTGTTGATTTTCACTGCATTACGTAGCTTAAAAACTTTAAGTAAATACATATAGAAATTGAATTATTAGAATAAACACACTATTAACACTTAAAAACCGAGTTCGTGTATGTAAAGTGGGGATCCCTTGTTTTCGCATAATTGGATTTTGTATTTTAGATAAAATGTTCTTTCGTGATTTTAAACGTGGTGATTTTTTTGTTTATAAAAATATGCGTAAATAACATTATGCATGTTTAAATTTATGCTAAAGAATATTATGCTTAAACATGATTATGCTTAAAGTAGTTATGCTTAATAAAATTATGCACAAGCTGTTATGACTAAATAATATTATGCGTAAACATCATTCGGCGAAATCATATTATGCTATGACATATCATGCCTTAAAATTTTATGCAAATACATAGGGAACCTGTAAAGTGAGGCAAAAATGCAGTTTTCAGATTTATATCCTTCATAGAGTGCGTTTCATCGGTTATTACCTATGGTGTTATGTTGGTACCGCAGAAATTTATTCAATTTTGAACCTTATTCCATCGCAATAATAATAAATTTCCGGGGTACCAACATAACGCCATAGGTAATAAATAACCGATGAAACGCATTCCAACTAAAATCCAGTAAAATAGTAATTAATCCCTAAAGGTAGGGAAATTGAAACTTTTTCTTTTGTATAGGTAACATTATGAAGGATGAAAATCTGAAAACAGCCCTTTTTTTGCCACTTTTGACAGTGCGCTTTGTAGGGAACTATCGTTCTAGGTTGTTATTATTCTAAGTACACCCATCAGTAATTCCTATATAGTAATGTAATGTTTAATAAATCTACTATGAAATTGGGCTCATGAAGTTATCATGCGAATTCCAGGCGGTAATCCAGGTGAAGGTGGCCGCCCCGAAGAAAGACCCCAAAGCAAAGGCCGCGCCTACTGCCAAGGGAGACTCCAAGGCTGCCGGCTCTTCGCAGCCTAAACCTGTCAAACGACCTGCTACAGGTAATTTAAGATCTTTGTTATTAAGAGGCGGTAATAGGAAAGCATGGTTTGCGCGGGCCATATCTTTATATAGGAAACGTAAACTTGTGGCCACCAAAAAATCATACGACAAGCTAAAGAGTTCACCTAGTTGCTACAAACATTAAATTGCGTATAAACCTCACAGATGATTGTAAAAAAAAATTAGAATATTATCAAAAGCGCTTGTCGCGGGCCATATTTTTGGCGTAAATAATAGCGTAAACGTATTGAATTCTACATCACTTAACGTACTGTGCAGTTGCTCCAATAACCTTTTTTCAAGAAAGATAACTGTGCTAAAGATAATGATGAAAAAACAACGAAAAACATCGAAAAAGTGCAAAAGTGAGGTTATTTTCCATACGCTACACGTAAAGAAAAAGACAGAGACAAATGATTTCGCATAACGGAGCCTTAAATTGGAATATAACGTTGTACTGTATTTATTTATTTCTAACCTATTAGATTGCTTTCTCGTTTTTCTTCATATAAGCCTATTTTATTTACGGCCTATTTTTATAACCTATCTTCAGTAATAAGGGATAGGTTTACTAAAGATTTGTTGCCTAGATATTTCTGTCAAATGACTGGAAATAAGAACAGTTGCTTAGTAACAGATCCATAGTAGGCCTATCTCTTACTGAAAAATTCATGAGGTCAAAGTGTTATGCTCTGATGAACATACTAAAAGGGATTTATCTTGTGTACATTTGTTTTGCATAAATTTGGTATAGCTATAGAATAGATTAATTATACAACGTGTTACAAAACAACCCCTTAGGCCGGGTCTCCTGCGCCGTGTTTTTGTGTTTTCAAACATCAAAACAATGTTTTCTCAACATGTTTGGGGCGTGGCCTATGAGTTTTGTTTTGCAAAAACACAAAACATGTTTGCCGAGACGAACGGAAAACATCCCCCGCTCTCGCCTGCGGGGAGGGGAAGTAACTCGTTTTGTGTTAGCGCTCACTAGATGCAGACGCCTCGCCTGCGTTCGTGTGCCATTTGTGTTTCGATGGATTTGTGTAATTGTCTTAGTGATGGAGTGGAATAAGGAGAATACTTTATTTTTAATTGAGTTACTCAGAGAAAGACCGCTACTTTGGGATGTTATGGTGATTGGGATGAGCCGTGATTGGACGCAAATTTTCTAACAAAACATGTTTTCAAAACAAAACCTAGGCGCAGCGGACGTGCGGTTATGCTAAACATGTTTTGAAAATAATGTTTTTTCAACATGTTTTGTTGAAAATTAAGCGCAGCAGACCCGACCTTATACTGAATATGGTAGGTAGAGACCATCAAACTGAACAACTTATACTATGGGACTAACTTATAATTGCGAAAAAAAAACAGCTATGTCATGTTTTGATATTTTCGTTCTTAATTTTTGTATGGAATAGCTAATTTTCACGATTTCAGAGTTTGTCCTTTAATAAAAGTTGTTCAGTTTGATGGTCCCTATCTACCATATTCAGCATTAGGGGTTTTTTTGTAACACGTTGTGTAGCGTCCCAACATCGTCTTGGATTTGCGTGGTTTGGTGTTTGATAAAATATGACCAAATATTTTGGAACCCTCGAGTTCATGTCGAGATATAAAGTCTGTCCATCTTTACTTGTCTTATTTAGTTAACAGTTTTTGACAGTTTTCATATGTCTTTTAAACTTAAATCGTTATTTAAAAATATGTTAGTAACTTTATGAAATTGTTGTTAATTTATTAACAATTTATTTCGTAATCTATGTGTGGAAAACCAGTTGTTGTATTTTATAAATGATTATTTCAATAAAGAGTTGGGTGAAGAGTGTTTTCCATATAAGACAAGTAAGGATGGACAGCCTTTACCTGTCTTTTTGGGTCGTAAAGTGAGTGACCTGTATAGCAAAAATTGAGACACTAGAAGATAAGCTTAGTACTATGGGCGCTGGAGCATCGCACAGATACAAAGACAGGTCTCACCGGTGTCGGTGAGAGGTGTCTATGTGTGTGTCGCTCGAGCGCGCGAGTGCTAAGCTTAAAATGTACTCTATATCAGAGGTGCCCAACAATCGATCGCGAGAGGTTTTAAGGTCGATCGCCTAGGAGCACAGATTTGACACTTTGCACCCAATGTAGTTTTACTTGACAATTTTTTTTCTTGATAAATATTTTGAGGGTATTACGGTCGAAATGTCGATTTCTTAGTCATCAATTTTTGCTAGGTCGATCTCCTTAAGAAAAAGTATAGGCACCCTTGCTCTATATTATGTGTATGGTTTAGCGGTTAATTGTTTAATATTTATATGTTGTGCAGCAAAGAAAGGCGTGTCCAAGAAGGCGGGCGCGGGCGCGGGCGCGGCGCGGGGCGTGGCCAGCCCGCCGCGGGAGCAGGAGTTGTCTACGGAAGAGATCGACGCTGCTGCCGCGCAGCTACTGTCCGGGGCTGTTATTACGGGTAAGTGGGTTATTCAGGAGGAGATTTAATATTGAGATTACATGTTAAACAGTAAAGGTGCTCCCTCACCGGGAGCATACACGTGTAATGTAACGTTACAGATTTGAGCATTACATCAGTGAAGGAGGAGAACCGAGCATTACAATGCGCACCTTGTAATTATACAATGTGTAATATCTTGACCGACCGCTTCGTTTGACATTATGGAATCAACTAATGCTCAAAGTTGAATCTATAATATTACATTACACGCGAATGCTCGTCAGTCAGGGAGGTATTATTGTAATGTAATACTCAAAGATGAATCTATAATGTTACAGTACACGTGAATGCTCCCGGTGAGGGAGCACCTTAAAATTAGTAGGTCTAAAAATCTGACTTTTTGTTAAGATTTTATAAGTATACCATCTAGTAACCCTCGTCTCGAAAACGGATAAATGCGCAAGACGAGAAATTTTGCAGTCATCTTTTCACGTATCGAATTCGAACCGAAACCGAGTAAGTGCGCGCGCGAACGCCCAAAGACTGAGTTTACATGATCAGTCTGGCGGCAGTTAATTCCATCAGTCAGTATTAGATAAACTGAATTTGCATCAAACAGATGGAATGGACTGATGCCAGACTGATCGTGTAATCTCTCTGTAGGTGCCAGCATTAATTGTAAGCAGTGAGAGAAATTAGAGAGGATTACTGTGCATGTTTACAGTCTCCCTGCACCACGTCCTCCGCCAATGAAATGAGACCTACAAACTACTTCTGCTCATTAAGAGGGCGCTTGTAAAAATTTTACGTGCGTTCGCTGCCCTTCGCCCGCTTATTTTACTCGCAACTGTCTCGCTCCCGCACGCTATCGCGCGGCTATCAGCGCGAGCGCTTTGTGTCCATCGTTCTGGCAGCGCCCCGGTTTCTGATTTTAACGTGCAAAAATTTTCAATCGATTTAAAAAATATATATTTTATATGATTGTTTTGTTTCTTTAAGATTTCGCCAAGCAAACAAGGCTTGATCTGTTCTAAAAACACTCATTAGAATTATAAAGCTAATAATTATAGATAAGTATTTATATTTTTGTGGTAAGCTATGTAGGTTATAAAGAAGAAAGAAAGAAATTAAAGAAAATGCTTTTTACTATTCCCCATTACGCTTACGCATACGCGTAACCCCAGCAAAATGTTGCGTCTTAGAGAAATGAGAGTATTACAGATAATAGTTCATAGTCAGATGCAATTTGTTCAAGTATAGCAAAATTTTTTCAAGTTGTATTTTCGAAGTTATTCGAGAAAAACTGATTTTGCTAAGGTACCGTTTCCCCGGCAAAATGTTTTAACATTGAAAATATATTTTTTTTGAGGCATCTGTATAGGCCCGATTTCCAGCCAAAGTGCGATATCACATCACCCTGGTGTCGTAGATATTAAAGCTAAATTTTTTCAAAAATCTCAAAATCTTTTTTTTTAAATCGCAAAAATGTGAAAAATGTGGTCGATTTTCGCCCAGTTTCGGCGAGAAAAAAATCATATCTCGTAAACAAAACGCGAAATCGGGTCGATTTAAAAACACCTCGAGTTATGACATTGGTCTACTTTAAAAAAAATATTTGAGGTAAATAACACAAAAGGATAATTCTGTAGCTTAACCTTTATGAGGTAAAGTTTGCGCGGAGCGTGTGAGTGAGCGCTGAGCGCAGTAGTGTACTAGTACGTACCAGTCGTATCAACGCTAATGGTCTGAAAGACAAATGTTTGTTTATAGTTATATTTTGAGTTGTAAATGTAATAAAATGTTATTTTCTTTTTATAAAAAAATCAGACAGGTACCTAATGAAAGTGTTTTTAAAAGCAAAACAAAAATATATTTTTTATTTATTGATACTTCTGTAAAATTCTTAAATCAAGTAAAATTAGATTAAATGAGTTTATGTTTGTATTAAGTTTTGTTAATGTAATTTTTTAATAATTATTTATTTATGACTTTTTAATGGTTAGGTGTCAAATCTAACGTAAAACAACTAAGTTAAATAAACACCATTAGTATTACCCATACGAAGAACAAGATATCATTTATTTATTAACCCTATTTTGGTTAATAACGCGTTTCTATACTTATGCAAAAGGCCGGGCTTTGCCTTGCAATTGCACGTGAGCATCGAAAAAAACTATTTCGGCGCATCTGTTTCTATTGTTTTGTCTATATTTCCTGACCATTGCCTGCACCGTGGGAGTTCATGATACACGGCACTTTTTTGTATAGGCAAACGAATAAACGAATCTTGAGCGAATGTTGAATAGAGGAGAGTTTGTAGTTTGAACCTCCATACTTAGGAGTGGATATAGAAAAGCATTTGCACTAATTGGTTAGAATTTTTAAGATAAATTACCGTATTTATAACGTGTAAAAAGGAAATAAATAGGTACCTATGTTAATGTTAAAGATGTTGCTGTATATTCGTGGGTTGCTGTTATTTCAATTTCGAGATTTAAAATTACTCGATAGCGCATGTCTCATGTTTTTCTTAGTACGCTACGATTCCAAATCAATTTTTACAACGGTCTCTAAATGAGAATGTGAAGATGATGCCTAGATAAACATTGTTATCGCACATATTATTATTCAAATGATGATGAAGTCAGCGCGAGACTGCATTTGATTTTGATTAGAATTTTTTATTAGGTACTTTTTTGTAGAAATTCTAAGATGTTTTAGTTATAGTATGTACATAGGTATATTTAATAATAATAAAAAATGTTTACGAATAAATTTTGGTTTAGGTAATTAATTAAATTCATTTTCAATGTACCAGAAGGTCGTGAAAGGCACGAGATCTGAGAATTTTTTTAAAAAAGGCGTTTAGCCTGGAACCAAGTACATAGAAAGATAGCTTTTGATGAGTTGTAAATGAATACCAATAGCAAAATTTGTTCAACTTATAGTTTTTGAGATATTCAAGATTTTGCTGGGGTAATGTTTTGGGATTTCCCATATCTCGAAAACTGTTTGTCGCAGAAGTTTGAAAAAAATACCAGTTATAGGCCTTAATTTGTTCAAATTTGTTCAAATATGAGTATTTCGATTCATCGACAAATGTCGATATAATTAATTGTTTTTATAAAACTGGAAACAAACTATTTACTCCTAAACTAGTGCATTTAAAAACAAATAAAAACAATTAAATATACTATGATATACCTTTTTAAGGTGTACAAATCTGGATTAACAAACTTTACGCGATATGAAGATATAAAGAGATTTTCATTCAAATTTCAAGCTTCTTGTCAAATTGTCCACTTTGGCGATCGAATACGCAGCTCCTTCTGAATGGAAAACAATAAACTATAGTGAACAAATTTGTTCATTTTGTTAAAAAAACGTCCCTAAAAGTTTCAGCTTTAAATCTCAGATGGATTAAAAGTATTTCAAAAGACAATAAAGTGCCAGAAACTCTCCTATAAACCGACTAAATTACGGAGGCTACGAAAAAAAAAAAAAATATATATATATATATATATATATATATATATATATAGTACAGTCAAGCATAAAAATATTAATGTAGCCAAAATCTGAAATGTTTTAAGTATAAGTTACATTATCTAGTGTGAAATTATTACTTTAGCTATTTTCGACTAAATTCGTTTTTAGCAATACCTAATTGCTACCAGATTTTTAGATCAGTACTAAAAAGAATCATGGTTCAACCTATCTAATAGTATTATGGATGAATGCGTTGAACGAGTACTTTTGTAAAATTAAGTACATTAAGTAAAATTATTAAAATAATAATAAATATTTATAATTTGAAATTTTCGCATTCTTTCGCATGTTTTGCTAATAAATATTTAAGTATCACACGTCACTTCACGGCGTCCAACATGAGATTTCCACATTTCTGTTTTCAAAGTTTGTTAATCCAAATTTGTACACCTTAAAAAGGTATATCATAGGTATATTTTTTTCATTTGTTTTCAAATGTACTGCTTTAGGTTTTTCCAGTTTTGAAAAACAATTAATTATATCAATATTTGTTGATGAATCGAAATACGTATGTTTGAACAAATTTAAACAAATTACGGCCTATAACTGGTATTTTTTTCAAACTTTTGCAACAAACCGTTTTCGAGATATGGGAAATCCCACAACGTTACACTGCAAAATCTTAAATATCTCAAAAACTATAAGTTGAACAAATTTAGCCATTGGTATATTTATATACAACTCATAAAGTGCTATGTTTTCATGAACTTGGTTCCAGGCTAAACGCCTTTTAAAAAAAAATAAAGCGTATACTGTTTGCTTATTAGCGACCATTATTTGTATACTTACAGATCTATTTTGTACATAAACGAAAAATATAATACGTTATTTCTGCATCCTTTTACTGCCTTCTTTGCATCTTTTACACCATTTGACTATAAAGGACGTCATTTCTAATAAACTCTCCCTTTCTATCTTTTCTCTACAATATAAACTGTAATTTATTGAAAAGAACACTATCGTCAGTCACCGGGTGCGTGGCTGGCCCGACTAAAGCTGAGCGGGTTGTACTTTTTCGGCCCCATCGATTTTAGTTCACTGCTATGAACTAATTATCTGTAATACTCTCATTTCTCTAAAGAGCTCATTAGATCATCCTAAATATCGAATACGATATGAAGTCGCTCCTAAATTCAGAGAAGTGTAATTGCATTCAGGAAGGTAGTGTCCGATTTTTAAGTTGGCGAAATAAAAGCCACCGTTCGTCTAGACAGCTGTTGGCGCAACGACTAAAAATGTAAGGGCTGAGATAGTGTCGGTACACCCGCAAGCACTTGTGTTCAGAGACAGGAATACCGGTAAGTTTTTGGTAACGTTATACAAATAACATACACATATGTAACAAAACTACGCCTTGGCTTTCGTTCGTCATTCGGCGTTCCATATCGAACCCTAAAAATACACATGTTTTACAAAACACCCGTATTTTTTTGTGGGTTCACTTAAAGTTTCATCTTGAGGCACTTAACTGTCCTCCCAAGGATGAAAAAATATTTTCAGTATACGTAGCAGAGTCAACAAACACAAGCTTTCACTACGGCGGCGCTTCGATGCAAACTGCCAAAATACAAATTGACTTGCGGGTGTACGCCGCACGCGGTATCCTTTGTTTATGCGGCGGCATCCTTTGACAAGAAGCGGCACGTGCAAAGGCGGCGCGATTAAAGGGCGACACTATCTAAGTGAATGCGCTTTACGATATTTGCTTTTTTGAATTTCAAAAAAATAAAGATACATAATTGGATATCTACTTGAAAATTATATTTTGATTTTGTTACCATGACAGGGGCTTAAAGTGTGCTAAGCACAATTTTGATGTTAGTTTTGGAATTCAAAATGGCGGCCGCATTTTGTATGTATTTTTTGCCAGTTGTCTAATTTAAAACGGCAATATCTCGGAAAGTACTCATCCTAAGATTGATGGTGACCTTGAAGAAATGATGGGTCTTAGTGAGATCTTCATTTTAAATGTCAAACTTAAATTTGACAGCTGTCACCTAAAATGAAGATCTCACCAAGACCCTTCATTTCTTCAAAGACACCACTAGTCTAGGATGATTACTTTTCGAGATATTGCTTTTAAGTTGGACAGTTGTCATCTGTTGGTATTTTTTTTTAAATTGATGTTAGGTATGATCTTAGATGAGTTATTCGCCAATTCACGCACTTACTAGTACCTACATCAATAAACCTAGTTCAGATTAGTGTTGAAAATGACAAGTACTTACTAGCTACTTAGCTACATATACCTCCTAAAGTCTGTCTATCCTAAGGTTGCCAACTTTTTTTGCATAGAATATAGTATTGTTAAGATTATTACTTGTAAAAATATAGTAGATGGAGAAAAAGTAAAAAAAAAATATTACGGTTGCCGTTTTATATGGAGAATATTAAAGAAGTTGCATTTTTCATACTAACATTTTCATAATTTATTTAACAACCATAAATACAAGTGTTTAAACACAAAAATTATTACGCAATTACCTACTTATGTTATGTGCATATAAGTAATACAATTTATAAAGTGTGTTCAGGTTCCAAGTATAAACATTTATGGAAAGAATCTACACGTAGGTAATTTTATAGTTACATATCATAATAACTAAACCTATTCCAATTATTCTCGAGATAACTATGGCCAAAAGATCTATTGTTTAGAATAATTAAAGATCGTTTCACATATTTTTGTTATAACCAATGAACAAATACATAAAAGCAAAAATCGGAGACCGTGGCGCTGCCAGAATGATGGACACGCGCGCTTTGCTGTTTGTTACCCATACCAAGTTTTACAATCCATACAGTTGTTAAACGCCTTTGATGACATGACGGCCGACGCCGCGGGATAAATTTGATGATTATATAATACATAATTTATTTACAAGTACCTATGTGCCTAATTACATGTACTTGTGTTGCACTGCCAGATGTTACGTGTCACTTTATTTTTGGGTTTTTTTCAGTTTTCTATCATTTTTAATTATGTAATGTATTTGCATTTGGATAAACAATCTTAATCATAAAAATTTGACCCCTACCTACCTACCCTTCGCGAGATCCCCTGCGTTGCTCTGCGCAAGTACATTCGTTTAACAACTGTATGGATTGTAAAACTGTGCCAAAATTCGATGCGCGAGCGGCACACGTCCTTCCTCGACAGCGCACTGCGCGGTACTAACGAAGGCAGCTCCCGTAGCGCGCTGGTATTATAATCTTTTTTTGGTAATAACAAAAGTAATAATTATTATATACGATTTTGGTGCCGTCAGTCACTGGAATATGTAATTTGCTAATGATTTACATTAATTTTGCTCAGAAACGATGTATAATTAAAGAGATATTTCAAAAATTCCCCTAAAAAGGACATGTTTTCAGAAAATAAAAGTATCGAGCCAAACTCAATAATTTCTGAAATCCTGCCGTCATCCACTTAATGAAGGTCCATAAAAGCATATATCTGAATTTGACATTCATTGAGATTGTAGAGACGTCACTATTTGAGTTCAAATATTGAGAAATTCTGGGAGCCCCCTCTTAAATGTCACCACTCAAAATCCGTGCCGAGGCTCGTATCTTTAACGCGTCTTGGCGCATAATGTCCTTTTCTCAAAAAGTCCTTTTCTCTAAATGTCTTTTTCTCGAAATGTCCTTTTCTCAAAATGACCTTTTAATATGCAACATTTATATACTCATGTTAATAATGATAAATAAATAATATTTTTGACTACAAATAAAGAGACTAGTTCATGATTATTATTACTTTTTTATTTCTGATTCTTTCTATCATATTTCTACAATTTTTTAACTACATTACTCATTACTTTATAACATTCTTAGACTTAATAAATATTTACATGCATTGCATGTCTGTATTTTTGATGATAATTTAGATAAGCGACAAACAAAAAAGCTTTAATATGTATTTGTTAAAAAAATTACATATTAAGAGGACATTTTGAGAAAGGACATTATGAGAAAGGACATTTCGAGAAAAGGACATTATGAGAAAGGACATTTTGAGAAAATGATATTATGCGCCAAGACGCTTTAACGGCATTATATTTGCTTAGTTTATGAGTATTTGAGGCATTAATTTGCTATTAATATTTCAGAAGAAAAACATTACCATAGTGTTGAGTCAAATCGTAAATATGCATCATAATCTGGCTTATCAAATAAATAAATTTTATACATCCTTAATCCTACTAATGTAATAAATGCGAAGAAAATAAAGCGCTCATGGCGGAATTTGACAGACTGATCATACTCGATTACGTTTGTTAAGCAACGCTCGGTCCAGTCAGGTGTTGGATGGGTGACCGTCAAAGTGGCATTACAACTGAGCGCTTCCGTGCTTCGGAGGGCACGTTAAACCGTCGGTCCCGGCTGTTGTCATCTGATAACAGTCGTTAAGCCAAGTTAGAGGCCTTTCAGGCGGCTTGATAAACTCTAACACCAGAGGTGGCCACTAATCCTCATACGATAAGAAGAAGAAGAATAATTGCGAAACGTTGTATATATGTCTGTTAATACTTCACGCCTATACGACAAATCTGATTTGGATGAAATTTGGCACACATAAGTTTATAATCTGGATTAAGACAGGGTGATAGGCGTTCAGTAATCTATTAACTGAATCTCCATTATCCTTAGGTCTTGGAGATGGCAACTGGAAGACTCGCCTGTCCTCAGTCCAGACGTTCCACACTACAGTTCAGGGTTTGACTACCGCCGACAGCTCGGCCCAGATCCTGTACCGCATTTTAAACAAGAAACCTGGCTTGAAAGACACTAATGTACAAGTCATGAAGGCGAGGCTGGAACTGTGCAAGCATATTACGGAGAACTTCCCTGTATCTACGTAAGTTGAATTATGTACAAATGTATTTGAATATACTTTATTTGGGAATTTTGGTAATGAAATATAACTTTTACTGGCAAAATAATGTTTGAAATTAGATGAGTAGTTTCAGAGAGCTAAAGCTACTAGGCTTTACCTTTTTATAATATGATATTGTAGTTGTTGTTGGTATACAACAATACACAATGTACTTGCATGAAATTAAAGATGCGCCGAATGGAGGTTTAACCGAATACGAATGTTTGGCCGAATATTCGGTCCAAAATGTACCGAACCGAATATTCGGCCGAATCATTCGGTTCAATTCTGCGCAGTAAACAGGTTTTACACGTGTCGGGCGGGCGTTTGCCACAGCACAACCCCTTCTCTAGCACGGCTCGCTCAGTCAATGTGCCGCTCTTTCGGTTACAAATAATGGCAGTTCGGAACTGCATACTTTGAAATTTATTATTACGTTGATACGTTGAAAGTCTTTGAAAATGAGGCATACATTGACATTTATTAAAAAAAAACATAATTTGATTATACATTTTAATACTTGTGTTAGTTCCTAAAGATAGCAGTTTTTATATTGTAAAAAAATAAGATATTTTTTTGAAATGCCTAAAAACTAGGGCTGTACGCTATTAATTTTTTGAATATCTATCAAAGATTTTGAAATATTTTTGCATTTTAGTGATTTGAAAATGTTGCCACTTTTTTGTTACAAACAAGTGCCAACATTTTCAAATCTATAATATTAAAAAAAATTAAAACATACAGCACTAGTTTTTAGGCATTTCAAAAACATACCGAAAATGAAATGCTGTAGGATTATTTAATCTGTGATGTAGGTTAAGGTTTAGAGAGGGTGGGAAACGTTATCGCCGTTTGTATGGAGACTGTTTGCTGAAAAATCCTCTTATTTTTTTTATTTTGTCTATAAATAATTTGTAGTATTGGTGCAATTTAAATATTCGGTAATTATTCGGCAAATCAACCGAATATTCGGCCGAATACGAACATTAAAAAATATGCCGAATTTGCCGAATACGAATATTCGGCCGAACATTCGGCGCATCTCTACATGAAATAACAATTTTTAACGGATACTAGCGCTACTAGCGATACTAGCGTTTTATTAAAAGTACTTTGGTAATTAGTTGGTATTTGGTTAGATTTTTGGTTTTCCCGACGTTTCGGCAACTTTGCAGCTGCCGTGGTCACGGGGGACTGAAGCTACCCGTGAGTCTACCCTCAAGCGAAGAATTTTTTTAGGCGTTCAGAAATAAAAATTTAACAAAATTTTTTAATTGTTTTATGTTGATTTATAATTTAATTTTATGAATTATTTAGTGCTAAAAAGAGAGAGAATCTACTGAAACTACCACCATTTCATAAAATTTGGGAGGCCCCTCCAAGAAAGAAATGGCGAAAGAAAACTTGGAGAGGAAAACCGACCTCCGTCTTTTATATTAATTTATTTATTTGCAAAAGGAACTAACCGTATCATTAGATCTTACAGTGTGTGTGATGGGCTTGAGCTTGTGAATGATGGGGTCCCAAGCTGGTGGAATTTTCCAACCATCATCTCTATTGAAATTAGGATATTTATTTATTTCGATAGCCTCGTGGAGCATTCTAGGAATAAATCTACGTTCCCTAGCTAGAATTTGGGGTTTATCAAATCTAATATAATGGTTTTAACTAATTACCAAAGTACTTTAATAAAACCGCGCTAGTATCCGTTAAAAATTGTTTTATTTCATGTCTAGTGAGCGCGTAAGCTTGAGAAGTGAACAATGTACTTGCAGTTAGAGTTGTGGGTAGGGTAAAGATATCTATTACTTCACGAATGCCCTACTTTTTGCCAAATTATCAAGGTTTCCAATTCTTCATTTACTGACGGGTTTCTCTGAAATGTTAATGTTTGGCAATAAGAACTCGAAATATTGTTTCTGACCAATGTCTTTAGAATTTTATCTTTTTATTCGAAACTTTGACTTACAGACATTTTATAGGAAGACGACGCGGGAAAAATAAGGAATGTCAGTAATTTTACATTTTATGGGCAAAATGATTACGCGGGACATTCCTTGTTATTAGCCAGTCTTTTCAAACTTAATATCTGCAAAGTAACTGACATTCCTTATTTTTCTTGCGTGTTCTTAGACTTATGGACAAAAAATCTCAATATTTTTGGCCAATATTTGACAATAGCGCTCATGGCGGAACTTGACAGACTGATCACAGTGACAGTGACAGGCTGACACGTTTGTTAAGCAACGGTGACCGTTAAAGTGGCATTACAACAGCGCTTCCGTGCTTCGGAGGGCACTTTAAAACGTCGGTCATCTGTTACAGCCGTTAAGCCAAGTTAGAGGCCTTACAGGCGGCTCCATGAACTCTAACACCAGAGGTGGCCACTAATCCTCATTCGATAAGAAGAAGAAGAAGACAATATTTGTGGCCGTACGATGCAATATGTGTGTACGCACACCGGTTTTCAAGGTGTCGCCATCTCAGGTCCCGGGTTCGATCCCGGACGGGCCAATTTAAAAAAATGAACTTTTCTATATTAGCTAAGGTCTGTCGGTTTGTAGTGCCATTATTGTCTCAGATTTCCATAATACATTTTTTTCCTTGTAGTACTGCAGCTGACTTCATTCTACAAGACGTAGTGTGCAAACTTGGCGAAGCTGCGTGCGCGGCGGCCGCGGCCGAGTGCCTCACGAGTTTAGCCGACGCCTGCGGGCTCGAGCATGTCCTCAATGAAGGACTCACTTACGCCATGGACTCGCAGAAGAACCCTAAAGTGCAGTCAGAGATGTTCAACTGGATGGCCAATGCGGTCAAGGAGTTTGGATTCAAGTGAGTGTAAACTATGATTATTTCTAATGCTGCACGAATTAAGCCGACATGAAAGGTTAACCTATACTATGCTATGAACACGCAAAGGATATAGAAGGCAGCAAAATACTGTCCTAGATATTAACACAACACTCACGAGGAAAAAAATATATTTTCATACAAACGAGGTAACTTTGCCTTAGTTCTCCGCCAGGGGTTGACCAAGCTCTGATCTGATGATGCCCATCCAGGGAGTGAATGGAGGAGATCCAGATCACTATACACACCCAACTCATCTGATCAGCATTCTAAGAGCTATTTGTCTTTGTCTTGGTCAGTGACGGAAAATTCCGTCTTAGGTGTGCTTGATAACCACCAAATCTTTATAAATATAAAATAGCTGAAGATATAAAAACCTGCTATGACAGATACTTTTTTTTAAATAAATATGTGTTAGATTATAATAACGGGTGTAACAAGACGCTCAACGAAGCCGAAGTCCACGCTTGTTTATCAAAACTTGTTTTATTCGCTATTTCCTAATTTTTGTCTATAGAAACATTATCAAAATTTTATGTATTTCGTAACAAACAATGGCTTCAAAACGTCATCACTCAATGTATTTCATGAGCACTCACATAAATGTTGCCTTTCAACTCGGCCGCATGCAGCTGTGTAGCATTCACTCGCAGGCGCGGTCTTTTGTACATATTACATGGAGTGGTAATGTATGCAATGCTTTTTTAACACCAAAAATTAAAATCGTTTCCCAGCAATAATTTTGAACAGAAATGGTCCTGATGATGGGCAGAATATGTAGACTTTGGCTTCGTTGAATGTCTTGTTACACTCGGTATAATAAATATTTATTTTCCAAGAAAAAAGTATGTCTCAAAATCACCATCTTGGACAGACTATAATCATTAAAATTCATTACCTATAGTTTGATTTTCAGAAAGACTCTAAAAGTGTAGTAAGTAAATAAGAGAAGTAGTGCTTACAAAAATGCACAAAATCTGTCGGATCTATAAAGAAAACCAATTTGATTTAATTTAAAACTTTTGAGTAATTTTACTGCCGACCTTACCTGAAATTGTCAGCGTTAATTGAGTTTAAACTTTATAGCATGAACATTCGCTCCATAATCGCCCACGCCAAGAAGGCTCTATCCGCAACCAACCCCACCGTGCGGACTTCAACGGTGAACTTCCTCGGTATCCTGTCGTTATACGTAGGCCCTTCACTCATCAGCCACTTCGATACTGAGAAACCGGCCACTAAACAGCTGATTAGCTTGGAACTGGACAAGTACGCAAATAGTACGCCGCCGACGCCTACTAGACAGCCGGGAACTGTTAGCAAGGTAAGATATTTATTGTTTATTTACTTCTTCACTCATCAGCCACTTCGATACTGAGAAACCGGCCACTGAACAGCTGATCAGCTTAGAGCTTGACAAGTACGCGAATAGTACGCCGCCGACGCCTACTAGACAGCCGGGAACTGTAAGTAAGGTAAGGTATTTATTGTTTATTTACTTCTTCACTCATCAGCCACTTCGATACTGAGAAACCGGCCACTAAACAGCTGATTAGCTTGGAACTGGACAAGTACGCGAATAGTACGCCGCCGACGCCTACTAGACAGCCGGGAACTGTTAGTAAGGTAAGATATTTATTGTTTATTTACTTCTTCACTCATCAGCCTCTTCGATACAGAGAAACCAGCTACTAAACAGCTGATTAGCTTGGCGGGACAAATACGCGAATACGCCGCCGACGCCTACTAGACAGCCGGGAATTGTTAGTAAGATAAGATATTTATTGTTTATTTACTTCTTCACTCATCAGCCACTTCGATACTGAGAAACCGGCCACTAAACAGCTGATTTTGGAACTGGACAAGTACGCGAATAGTACACCGCCGACGCCTACTAGACAGCCGGGAACTGTTAGTAAGGTAAGATCTTTATTGTTTATTTACTTCTTCACTCATCAGCCACTTCAATACTGAGAAACCAGCTACTAAACAGCTGATTAGCTTGGCGGGACAAATACGCGAATACGCCGCCGACGCCTACTAGACAGCCGGGAACTGTTTAGTAATGTAAGGAATACTTAAGTGACATGGGATAGTAGTTGGCATCCACCTCACCTGGGGCCCTACCATGAGTTGATGCAAACTGTTTACGTTACAGAAAACTATCGTTTTGTCTTTTTCACTTGCATTGACTTGAGCAGTATATCCGATAGTTTACGGTAACGTAAATAGTTTGCATCAACTCATGGTAGGGCCATTGATGTTAAGTGATGATAAGGTGGAAGTGTACTACACCCGGAATCCTCACCACTAAGAAACTGGCTATCTTACCTAAAATTGCCGGATCACAACAATTTTTAAATTGTTGTTATGGTGTCAGACCTAGGAAAGATGGTGGTAGCTAGGCAGGTGGATTTGAAATAAGCCCTACCACCAACCAAAAAGAGTACAAATGTACCCCCGTTCCTGGGAATTGAACCCGGGACCCCCGCGTCTTATACAGGTAGGCGAACCACTAAACCACAGAAGTGAACTTGAAGTAAACTTATATGTGGGCCCCTAACTCATCAGCCACTTTGATACTGACAAACCGGCCATTAAGGCTTGGAAATAAGGTTCCATACAAAAGCGCAATACCAACTTGACCTTATTGTATGGAACAGTTGATTTTTCTCGCGATATCCCATAGTAATTTCCCATAATAGACCCATAGTAAAAGTTGCTTGTTATCATGAGTGGAACCACCCCACTGCTAGAACCAAATGATTCAAATTTCACGATGTATATTATCATATGGCTATATTTTATTTACGCTTGTAGCACACCTCCACTGCGAACGCCGCAGTAAGTTCCGCCATGAGTTCGACACCCGAAACAAATGCGAACAGTCTGTTCTAATGCATAGATTTTTCACGCGCGATTCCGCCCGATCGGCTCCGACCGTTGGCACACGCGAAAGTAATGACGCCAACCCGCTATGTAGATATATGATCCTCATATCGTCGTCGATAGAAGACAACTCATAGCAGAACTATGGCCAGGGGCCGTACCGGCTAACGAATCGATTATCGAAAAGTCTGTCGGGTTTCAAATTAAAACGGATAAATCGAGCCCCAATTGGGCCAAAATGACGAACCCCAATTCATGATGTCACACGAACATCGATATCTTCCAAATTACGTCAGCAGAAAGTACAAGACGAAATTCCTTACTTTGATTTTTCTGTTTTAAGTTGAAACTCGGCAGACTTTTCGATAATCGATTCGTTAGCCGGTACGGCCCCAGGCCTCCTTCACTCGCTCGTCGGTCGCGCGATAAGCACCTACCGCTAGCCGCGCCTTCGAAGGCACAAGTGAGCAGCGGGCCGCCACACGCACGCCTGTGTAGTCGCGCGGCATCTTACTGCCTGCGTAGGTATAGTCTCTTTATAATAGTAACAATGTCGAATCGACATTACTGGGCCGTGTACGGATGTCAAAATCAAAAAACCAATAAATAATTGTCGTTCACATTATGATATATGCTACGCAGTTCATTTAAAACAAGTCAACCCTAATGTTGCGTCGTCAGAAAAGGTAAGAGCACGCGATAGAAAGAGAGGCAACTACTAGGTGAACTGCGCGACCTGTATTGCACTTTCTTGTGTCGGAGCAAAAGTCGCTATTAATTTTAATGACTTTACCGAGTGCTGCTTCTGTACTTGTGACTTTGCCGAGTGCTGCTTCTATACTTGTTCAGTCACGAGCAATAAGATGTACACACCGTAGAACTTTGTTACATTAAGTTTTGAATAACCTAGGTATAACATAATCACACTGAGATATATTGTTTGAATGTGACATAGTTCTAAAGTGTGTACATTCTGTGTACTAAGTATCGGGAATTTGTCAATAAAACAAAAATACAAATTATTCATCTAAATTTATTTTATCGCCTCCAAAGTAGGCCCCATCGCTTGCAATACAACATCTCCACCGCTTCACCCAGTCTTCCAAATATTTTTCATAGGCTATTTGCGGTATGGCCTTTAGCTCATTCAGCGAATTTTCTTTTATGGCTTCTATCGACTCAAAACGTTTTCCTCGAAGTGGTAATTTTAACTTGGGAAATAAAAAAAAGTCAGACGGAGCCATATCAGGTGAATATGGTGCTTGGTCGAGAACTTTTGTTGAATTTTTCGCTAAAAACTCTTTCACTATAATGGCTGTGTGTGATGGTGCATTATCATTTTCCATTGTAAAAATCGCCGAGGACTCAAAACTATCACCAACAAAAAGTGTAGTTTAAAACAAATTAAATGACAGATCCCGCTCAAATTTTGCGCGCTTAATCAGTACAGTGCTACCAACAAGTAGTAAAAAAATTAGAACGACCTCTTTTACGCGGGTCTTTTTATTGACATATTCCCGATACTTTTTACACAGAGTAGTATATATTATTGCTCGTGACTGTACATTAGTTATTCTGTGCTATGGCGGACCTACCGCGGTGCCGCTAGTACGGTTTCGCGGAGGAGGTGTGTTACAGGCGTTAACATTATTGTTTTCTCTCCAGTCCGCAAGTAAAGGCTCCATGGGCGACGAGATAGAAGAAACGTACGAAGACGCCATAGAAGAGGATCCACCAGTAGTAGTGGACGACAACCGGCCGCGGACGGATCTCGCGCCGCTCGTCACCGAGGCACTCGTCGCCGAGATCAACGACAAGAACTGGAAGGTGAGCATCAGCATCATTACAATGCATCATCATTATAACAGTGGAAGAACCATCAGTTAGAGCGCCTTCATGTTTAGACGTTTTAGTCGCGGCGTAAGTCGTGCGTCTATTCTAACGATACACGCTTCGAAAGGGAAGCGAAAATGAAGAATTGCAAATATTATTTTGGCTAGTTTGGGAGCTGGCGTTGGCGGACGACGAAGACTTAGGCCGTGAGCACTTTGGACACGTTTTCGTACGAATTTTACTCGTGCGAATACGTACGTACACGCACGAAAGATCCCGACCTTTGAATTACTATGGGAGTGCGTACACTGGGTGTGACTTTGTCGTATGTATACGTACGTATACTTCCGACATCCGAATACAATCCGAACATGTTGGGATTTTAAAAAACGTTAAGTTCGTGCGTTAAAAAGGTAAATATAGATGTATTTATTTATTTTATTTTTTATTTTTATTTATTCGGAATAACAGACAGCCTTATTAACTACTTAAATTGTAACATAACATTATTTCCTTAATTACTTCGGCCAAAAGAGTTATTCACAGATTAAGCCAAATTTGATAACACCAAAATTTAACAATACAATGTACCTAATTTTATAGTTGAAAAAAAAACCGATAAACCTAAAAACTCAATACATTTGAACAAAATATTTACTATTAACAAAATCAAAACTAATTTTTTAACCTATATTTTTTGTTTTATATCTAAATTTAATTTCAATATATTTAATACTTTTAATACTTCAATTCAACCCACTTCTGAATTAAATTAGTGCAACATGACAGTTGATGCAATATAAATACCTATTTAGATCTAAATTCATCTACCTATATAATATCCCAGTACAATATTACAGTACAAATTGATACTACGCACCCATCAACAACTCCTTGATTTTATCCAGGAATTTGCTTTTACTATTATTATTAAATGGGTCTACTTCCGCAAAGGTTGAATTATAAGTTTTGACTAACCGAGTCAACACCTCGTTTTTTCCATAATTAGTACTATGACTCGGTACAGCAAATAATTGCGTGTGCCGATGTAGAAAAGTTTATTAACTTAGTTTACGAACATAAATGTTTGTGAGATCAGATTGATTCAAGCTACCATTATTTTTCTTCCATAAAATGATGGAATTCACCGAAATCAAGTCTTTTAAAATATTGTATTTCACGCATCCATTTGGTTCTACGACAACGACGACGCCGCCATGTCTTCGAGTAATAACAGTATTATCTTGAAGATACAGATTTAGATTTTTCATCGCGCTCCAACCAAAGATGACTTCGTGAATCTGTACCTATTTGACGTTTTTACTCGTGCTGCACATAATACTCGTTGGGTAGATCTAACAAGCTGTAGACAGTCCAAGTTGGCGATGACCGCAGTCTCGCCACGGTTGACCTGTAGACTGCTCAGCCTTAATCGTCCAGACCTCCGAATAGTTGTAGGTATACTTACAGGTCACCTAGCTTTAAACCGACAACTATTCATCATGAATGCGACAGACAGTCCCCTATGTAGAGGATGCCTGGACGCAGAGGAAACAGCCGCCCACGTGATCCTGGAGTGCGTGGGTTTGGCCACACACCGGGCAGAAATCCTCAAAGACGTGAGGTCGCTCCTAGAAGCCTGTGAACGCCCCAGGAGGCTTCTGCGCTTCTGGAAGGAGCTGGGATGGCTTGACTAGCCACACCATGCTGTGTTCACGCATAACGGACCAAATGGGAGTCTAAATGCGGAGAAAAGAGCCCATCACCAATACCAATACCTATTTGACGGAAAAAAACGTATTCAGTGTGCGCACTCAATTCGTACGACCACTATCATACGTTTACGTACGATGCAAATTCGTATTCAAAGTGCTCACGGCCTTACTATTTTCTCAACGCTAAAGACCTATTCTACTTATAGGCCGTGCGCATTTTGGAAGCGTTTTCGTACGAATTTTATTCGTACGACTGTTTTTACTATGGGAGCGCGCTCGCACCCAGTGTGCGCATTCCCATATTATTGGGATGTTCGTACGAGTCAACTTCTTACGAAAATGCATCCAAAGTGAGCACGGCCTTAAGCTACGTTTGTTTTAGGTACGGAACGAAGCGCTGGACAAGCTCAAAGCGCTGATCACTAGCTCCGCCCCCATCAAGCCTTCCTTGGGCGAGCTCCCCGCAGCTCTGGTAGCTCGACTACTCGACTCCAACTCGAAGTTGGCTCAAAGCGCTCTGCACATTTGCGAGACTTTGGCCACTGCTATGGGCTCGCGTTCTAAAACGCATTCTAGGACGTTCTTCCCGGCGTTCTTTCAAGGTATATTCTCGTCACCAGTCTAGTCATCATAAATATGCAACACTCGTAACTAAGGACCAAATAATTAGATGCATATTTACTTAAAGTTAATTTATCGCTGCCAACATATTGTGGAAGCGGCTTCTTAAAATATTTAAAATTGAGTGCTCTTCAAAGTTGAGTTGCGTTTGAGTATTCATCAATGAACTCTTATCATTTTCAGTAAGTATTTACTAGTGTTAATAAAATGAGAGTAGTTATAAAAGTTGTCTTTTAGTTTAACTTCTTCGTGTGATGATTTAATTAATGGGTTAATTGACAGCTTTCGGCGACAGCAAGCAATGGATTCGCACAGCGGCTGTATCCTGCGTAGAGACTTGGTGCCGGGAAGCTGGCCCATCGGCGCCATTGGAAGGGGAGATGATATACGACGCATTGAAGGCGGGATCGCCTGTACTACGGGCCTCGTTGTTACAGTGGCTGTGTGACCACTTGCCTCAAGGTTAGTGTATTACAAATCAATATCATATTAGTTGCCTTTTGACTTGAAGCTGGCCCCTCAGCGCCTTTAGAAGGGGAGATGATATACGACGCGCTGAAGGCGGGATCGCCAGTACTGCGGGCCTCGTTGTTGTAGTGACTGTGTGATCACCTGCCTCAAGGTGAGTGTATTACAAATATCATATATTAGTTGCCTTTTGACTTGGTGCCGGGAAGCCGGCCCCTCAGCGCCTTTAGAAGGGGAGATGATATACAGTACGAGGCAAATATCTTGAAATCGGGTGGGGATTGCGCGGAACGCGTATTTTGGGCATGCGGAGCGGTGAGGGGCGCGGGCGGCGGGAGAGGGGCGCGCGCTATTGGTCGCTAACAAGGGCACATACGCGAACTTATCCCAACTATGTCGGAATTTTTTCAAGATACATGCCTGGTACTGTAGGACGCGTTGAAGGCGGGATCGCCAGTACTGCGGGCCTCGTTGGTGCAATGGCTGTGTGACCACTTGCCTCTAGGTCATTGTGTTATAAATCTTATCAATCTATACATATAAAGCTCTAAATTGATTGATTGGGTGTTGCGATACGCGTAAAGCCCTAACGGCTGAAAGTGGAAACACCATTTTTGGAGGGTAGATACCTTTAATTGTGTAGGTGAGCACTAAGAAAGAATTTTGGAATTTTCACGCCCTAAGGGGATGAAAGTTTGTATGGAAGTCCCTCAGTTTCAAGGCTAGGATGCTCTGTATTTAAGCTGATGATTAAAAATTATATCGGGACTGGGACTGGAAGTAGAACGGGAACGGGATACTAATATATCTGGACCTAATTCTTAATGGGGACGGGGACAGGAACGCCTAAGAATCCAAAGATTTTCTAAAAAGTCCACGCGAACGAAGTCGCGGGTTAGTATTATATATCAGCGGCATGATACCTCCTGCTGGATATGAGATTTCCCCAAGTATTTCCACAACGATCGGTTCTGCGCTGCCCGCATTCAGCGGCTTTCCGCGATCTTCACTAGATTGCCGTTCCATCTTGTCGAGGCCTACAAACAGAGCATCGTCCGTGGTTATAAATCTATATAACCATCCATAAACAGTATCGATGACTCGCACTAATAATTTAGTCTCAAACTAAACAAAACTTATATTAACAACACAAAAAATCAAGAATATAAATATCTTTATCTATTCTCATATCGTAAAATTCAAATTATGAATTTCAAAACGAATTTATATTGACATACTTTATACACAATGCCGTAATAGTACATTATGATACAAGTTAGCTTAGGTTGCTTATTGCACACAAGGCTGTGGGTTGCAGCCCGAGCCGCAGGCGAGGGCGTAACTCAGCCGAGTGTGCAATAAGTAAGAGCTCACGAGTTTCATACGACGTTTTTCAACACATTTGCGAGGAAAAAACAAAGTAATTTACCACACAGCAACAAATACGACAAAAACAAAATGATAATCATGATGAGAAAAGGCGCGCAGGTTTTTTTTTTGTTTTTTTCATACGCCCAATGCAAGAATATTTTGCGAACAAAGGGGTTAGTGAGCATACAGCCTACTTCAAAATTATAAATTTAGGTGATAAAATGCTTATATTTTAATATTTTTTAACAAAATATTGTAAATTAGGAATAATTTGATAATAATAAATATTTGTTTGACTTAATTAAGGACCTACACATTTATTTATTCCAAAAATGCAAATGAATTTTCAGCGGCATAAAACCTCTTTGTTGTTACTAAAAAAATAACTGTATTACCCGGTTAAATTGAAAATGCTCTGTTTACTCGCATAGAACTTGCAGTAAGGTACCTATTTAACTTTGTAGGGATAATTCTATAACCAACTAGTGTTTTATATATTATTGCACGCGTTTGTTATAGTTCGGTTTATGGCCCTAAAAGCGATGTATTAGGGCTCACTTTGCGAGCGTGTTGAAAAAAAATTAAAAAGTTATTTTATAACATACCTTCGCTATACTAAACAATGTTATAAAATAACTTTTTTTTCTCATTACGATACAGGGCAAATCCAAGAAGAAGGCAGTGCCGCGATATTAAAAAAAAAACAAATGATATTCCCATATACTTTCCACGATTAAAACGTACTCTATGGTGATCGATGACGTAGCGTAAAATTAGTCTGCTGGAATGCACTTATTTCATTATTTTTTCTACGCGCTTCTTTCTTACGCGCCATTTATAATTTTTTTTTTTAGATTTTAATCATAGGAGTGTAGTGTGTGAAAATTTGACTCCACCCAATATTTTAGATGCGGCGACGGAAAAACGTCTTACTTAACGCAGGTAAGTACTGCCGACCTACCGAGAAACTAGTTACTCTTTTTATCATTGATGTTTTATTTTTTAGGTTCAATCGGTTCAATCACATAATTGTATGAGAGTAGATAAAGTAGTGTATGAAACTGTACATAACTAGGTATTAAAACACTCGTGTGATACTATTAAAAATCTCGCCTACGGCTCGGTTTTTAAACACACTAAAGTTTTAATACCCCTCATTATGCATCAGTTTCATAAACTACTAATATGAATCGGACGTACCTGTCTCCTTAGAATGACTGTCGATTAAAGTTGTTTATTGACAATCGACTGCGAAAAGCATGCTAGGGGGGGCTGATACCGTGAATCCGGTGCATCAACTTCAATATAAAAGAAGCTATATACTACGTCAAGTTGAAAGTACAGGCTTTTAGGAATCAATAAGCAAACATTTCTTAACAATAACAACATATTGTATTTTACGTTCAACAGTGCCTCCAAAGTCGTTCCCGCGCGAAGAGCTATCCGTATGCGTGCCGCTACTATACGCGTGCATAGAAGATCGCGCGGCAGAAGTTCGTAAAGCTGCCTCCGACTGCGTGTACCCGTTCATGCTGCACCTCGGGTACGAGCCTATGCACAAGCAGCTGGATAAACTGAAGGTTAGTGTATTAGTATTAGTTTAATATAGATACTATACTAATTGTGCATAGAAGATCGCGCGGCGGACGTTCGTAAAGCTGCCTCTGATTGCGTGTACCCGTTCATGCTGCACCTCGGGTACGAGCCTATGCACAAGCAGCTGGATAAACTGAAGGTTAGTGTTATGTTAGTATATACACTCGCGAGCAAAAATATGGAATTACAGGCCTATTTTCATTCAAACAGGGTAACTTTGAAGCCTTGGTTCTCCACCAGGGATTGACCTAGCTGTGATCTGATGATGGCCATCCAGGGAATGAATGGAGGAGATCCAGATTACTATACACACCCAACTGATCTTATCAGCATTCTAAGAGCTATTTGGGTATTTTAAAAAAACATGAAATTTGCATCAAAATGTATGGAAATCCTGAAACTGAGAACTCTGACCCTTGCAACTCTTAGAATGCTGATCAGATCAGTTGGGTGTTTATAGTGATATGGATCTTCTCCATTTACCCCCTGGATGGCCGTCATTAGATCAGAGCTAGATCAATCCCTGGCGGAGAACCAAGGCTTCAAAGTTACCTCTTTTGTATGAAAATAGGTCTGTGATTCTATATAATTATATATAGTTAATAAGAAGTAAAACATCAAGAGTTTCAAAGCTCATTAAAAGTTAAGGCCCGCAAATTATTATCCTACAACACGCTAGTGGCCCGGGCTTCGCGGCCCTGCGCTCAAGCGCAACAAACCTAAAAAAACCCTGTTGTCAACAACAACTAAAAAAAAATTATGCCATTAAATAAATACACGTTTTGATTTATCTTTCACTAACGGCCGCCTGCGACTATTTTTGCTATCTCTCGGGAACTATGTTTTTTCTGGGTGAAAGGTACACTGTGTCCTTTTCTGTACCCCTGACAACGTGTATGTAAAATTTCATGATGATCGGTTCAGTAGTTAAGATGTGAAGGCGTAACAAACAAACATACTCAAGTCAGTTTGTTTTGTCAACGAATGTTCAATGAAAGGAAGTAAGGACAAGGATCGAAATCGGAACATACCTTTGCTCTACTTCTAACGTCCAATTGCAATAATCAATCTTCGGACAAAGATAAGCCTGATCCAAATTAATTGCTAGGCAACTAAATAACTAAGCTATAAATCAGTCCTTTCCCTATTTGTGGTTTGTCTATTGAAACAGCTGTCTTACAACAACTTTTCATTGCACACTTGAGGCTAACTTTTGATAATATTTCCACAGCCCGGTTCCAAAACCGTTGTATTGGCAGCTTTGGACAAGGCGCGCCCTCTATTGCCAGTACAGCCGCTGCCTACAAAGGCCAAGAAAGAAGAACCTCGTGGCGTGAAGACAGCTGGTGCGCAGAAGAAGGAGGCAGATAAGAAAGTCGTTCCGGCCAAAAAGGTAGGATATTCAGAAGAAAATTACTTTTATGTCGGCTTCACACGTTGTTCCGAACCTCGGCAAATTCATCGTACAGTCAGAAACGAAATCGCTTCACACTGTACTTTGTCATAGCAACTTTATTGACCCACAGTTTGAAATATTATTCAAAAATGTTGCTTTGACAAAGTGATAGTGTTAGGCAACTTTCGTTGCTAAACGTACATTGCCAGTTTTATAACAAATTTGTCTGTCCTCGACTCCTCGGCAACAGTTCTTCAAAAACACCAATGAACACTGTATTTGCCGAGGTTTGGGTCAATGTGTGGAACCGATGATATTAGAACAGTCTTCTCGAACGTCCAAATGCGAAATCGTAGAGTTGCCAACAATTATCGTAGATTCGTACCCAAAATCTGTATATTGTGAAAAAAAAACATTATACCTGCTACTCAAAAAAATAAGGGCTACAATATGGTTTTCCATACAAACGAGCTAAGTTCTGAATTGGGAAATGATAAATTTCACGTGTTTTTGTATGAAAATCCAATTTCTATTTATTCCAACTGACATACGAAGGATAGGAGAAATTATACTGTAAATTCTACAGTTAAGTCCGCAAGTTGACTATTACAGTTTTCGAACAATATCAAATTAAAGTAAGCACTTTAATGTTTATAAATAAAGAAAAGTGTATCTTCTACTTAAGTCGAAAAAAACGAAAAAATAAAGTCCGAATTATCGCTTTTATACGTAGACAAGCGAATTGTAGAGTCATAGGGGATTCCCCTGTAAACAAACTAAACTAAAAGGGTTGTTAGTTCGATTCAGTAAAACAATCAGGAGAATTTCCTTATATTCTCAGATCTTCTCAGAAATCGTGAAAAAATCTTTACATATCGGTAGAAATACCGAAAAATCGGTAGGTTCGAGACCACTGCATTAGAATGACGACCTCCTTATACCATCTATGTTCGTCAACGAAGAGCTGCTCGGAACAAATCCCGTTTTCCTATGCACACACACTTAGAGCGAGAGCTAGGCCCCATTAGTGCGTTGCGCTGCGTTGCGTCGTCGCTGCGTCGTTTTCCATATATTTTTTATGACATGCCCCATTAGACCGTTGCGACCATAGACATAGAAAAATTTTCGCTGCGCTCAAGAAGACCAACAAAGCGTGAAAAAGAGAAGTTAATATCATACGGACATGGTCTATGTAAAAAAGAGACAAAGGATCAAGTGACATGTGCCAATATTTTTTACAGTAAGAGCCCCTAGCGTCCCGCTTAGCAAATGAGTAATCACAGTTTGTTTAAAATATTTTTTAATCTTAATTAGAATTTAAAATAAAGGTATCATGGAGCTATGGTGTCTTGTACTCTAAGTAATTGTGATGTAACAAAAAGAAACAATCCAAGTAATCACACTTTTCACAGGTGAATAAGATATTGCCACACATTTCTCTAAAACCAAATTTCGCTTCATTTATTCGTTTATCGACAAAGAAAACAGTATGGAACATAGGTTATTAATTTCCTTTGCCATAATATAGTCATATTTTATGAATCTAAGTCATATTTTACGTATCTCATATAAAATGTATGGATTCGTTTTCGGATCACCTGTTTATTGACTTTGTTGTTCTTTGACATTCTATTTCTATGGTTGCGACGTTTCGACGGACAAGAGATGAAGCGGGAGGGAGCGTGATGCGTTGCGTCGTCGCCGCTCAGCTGCGACGACGGACGGCCAGTGATCCACTGCTACAAAGGAAGCTAGACGAGCGTACCCTCTTGCGTTGCGTTGTCGCAGCGTCAACGCAACGCAGGTGTGGCATACAATGCGTTGTTCCGTTGCGACGACGCGACGCAACGCACTAATGGGGCCTCGCCCTTATTGTCATAAAAAATACATGGAAAACGACGCAGCGACGACGCAACGCAGCGCAACGCACTAATGGGGCCTCGCTCTTATGAGACATGTTATAAAAAAAAAATGGAAAACGACGCAGCGACGGCGCTGCAAAGACGCAGCGTTGCGCTGCGTTGCGTCTTTGCAGCGCCGTCGCTGCGCGCACTAATGAGGCTTCGCTCTAATGGGGCCTCGCCCTTTAGACAGTTCGCACAGATAATCTCAGTCCATATCGGACAATTTCAGTACTGCTCTTACAACATGGAGTTCTAGCGCAACTTAACAAAAGACGGTCGGTTTTTGGACGGAGTGGCGCTTTTGTCTAAATCACTCAGACTATCTAATTTAAACATTTTATTTAGTGTTATTGCTTTTCTTAACTGAATCGATTGTTTTGCCGACATGGCAGTATATCCAATAGCATTCTATATCGCCGACGGCTTAGAAGAAAAGATTTTAAAAATGTATGAGGTGTTATTTATTTATTATTATGTATGGATAAATTGATAATGTGATGTTAGGGCATCGTGAAGCCTTCGTCAGCGTCGAGTCGCGGCAAGAAGGACGACGAGGACTGCGCGCCGCTGCTGCCCAACAACAACGCCAAGAACCAACGCATTATCGACGACCAGAAACTTAAAGGTATGTCATTCATTCGTTCACTAGCGACCGGCTGCGACTTCGTCCGCATGGATAGTGTTTTATATATCCCTCGGAAATAGCTCCTTTTTCCGGGATGAAAGGAGAACTATCTGCTGAAAGGGTTTTCTGCACCCCTGACAACGTGTTTGCAAAATTTCATAATGATCTGTTCAGTAGTTAAGGCGTAACAAACAAACAAACATACAACGGATATTTCAGGTTTCATTTCGCGGTTTTTTAAAGATATCCTTATATCTCTTAGAATGCTGATCAGATCATTTGAGTATTTTTTAGGTATAGCGATCTGAATCTCCTCCATCACTCCCGGGATAGCCAAAATCAGATCACAGCTAGGTCATCCCTGACGGAGAACCAAGGCTTCAAAGTTTTAAAAGGCTTCAAAATCGACTGGTGTCTTTAATGTGGTTGGCAACGCAAAGCTAATTGTAGATGTCGCTGCGTACGCTTGTTCCTAAGACAGTAGACGTTCAGAACAAAATTTATGGGAAAATAGGTATTTATTTAGTGGTATTTTTTTACCGAAAAAGACCCACTGACCCAAAATGGATATAAAAGACTATTCTACAGTGCAAATTCCGGAATTAAAAGCCGAATTAAGACGTTTATATTCTTACAGAATTTATCTATTTTTTCTATATCCAGATTTTTCGGGAATTTGTAAGTACCAAAATTTTTAAAGCCTATCACACAGAATTTAATCATTTTAAAGCAAAAAAACGATTTGTTGAATTAAAAGTCCTTTGTTTTCATAGCTCTCGTGGAACAAGCGTACGCAGCGCCATTTTGACAGTTGCCTTCTCCATTATGTGTGTATTGTTGCCAAAAACCTCCCATAGAACGTATACAGTTATCGAGTGATTAAGCTTCGGGTTTATTTCAGTATTGAAATGGAACTTCACGACACCGCGCGAAGAGTTCTTCGAACTGCTAAAGGAGCAGATGGGTACAGCGGGGCTGAATAAGCAACTTATATCCAACATGTTCCATAGCGACTTCAGGTTAGCTTTTCTTTTTTAACTATATAGGTACAATTTTCAGTTGCATAACTATATCACTATGCTTAATTAAGAAAAATAGTTTTGTAGAGAAAAAAATCTAAATGTTTTCAACAAGTCATGTGTCTATGATTAGAATAAAGAGTATTTCAACAACTGATTTCTGAATCTAGAATAGCACACCATTATTTTTATACCTATCTATTAGTCTGTGTATTACAAACGTAACGTCTGTTCTGACAGTCTGTTTATCCTTGCCCTATGCGGTAAACAATCTTTATCTAATTCTTTATTCAAATAATTACTTTTGTAAAATACAACAAATGGTTTTTCACCCATAGCTTACGAAATTGTTAATTTAATTTATTAATGTCAATTTAATATAATAAAAGACTTATTTTTAAATAACGATCAAAGTTTAAAAGATTTACGACAACTGCTAACAGGTCAGGTAAGGATAAACAAATCATAGATAAAGACATTTAAACTTTCTTTAAAATTTGTGCTACACTGATTATATAAAACTGACCATATTTTTCTACATCACCCAACAGATACCACTTAAAAGCCATAGAGGCTTTATCTGATGACCTTCAAGAGAACGGCTCTGCTCTAATGGCTAACCTAGACTTGGTGCTGAAATGGCTGACCCTCCGATTCTTCGACACCAACCCGTCAGTCATTTTAAAAGGACTGGAGTACTTGTCTGTAGTATTCCAGTACTTGATGGACAGTGACTACACCATGGCGGAGTATGAGGCTAACTGCTTCATACCATATCTCGTACTCAAGGCAAGTTCATAACTTGGCACTATTTCAATATTAAATGTAATGTTAGCACTGACGCTCCTGATTTTTCGACACCAACCCGTCAGTCATTTTGAAAGGACTGGAGTACTTGTCTGTAGTATTCCAGTAACTAATGGACAGTGACTACACCATGGCGGAGTATGAGGCTAACTGCTTCATACCATATCTCGTACTTAAGGTAAGTGGGCTTTTAGTTCTGGGCCCTATTTAATAACGTGTCAATTTTTAGTTTACATTGTAGTGTAGCTATGAGTAGTTTATTCTATTTTCAAATTGGTTGATGCAATGGACATGAAATTGTCATGGCAAGTGAGAAATTGTCACGATTATTAAATAGGGCCCTGGGGCCCTATTTTTGAATCGCTCGGCAGGCGTCGAGCGCTCTTTTCGACTGATTTTCGTTCGACACATGACTCAAAACAATGAGATGTCGAACGAAAATCAGTAGAAACGAGCGCTCGACTGGTGACGAGCGATTCAAAAATAGGGCCCCTGGCCCTCATACAAATATTCGTATGAGGTCTCACAGTGCCCGCGGATGTATAGCGTCCCACGAACCAATCACAGTGTATATTTCAACGTAGTGCGTTCGCGTAGTGAAGGGACACAAACGACTTCTGTTGTTTGTGAATACGGGTGTAAGATATTTTGTGAGAAATCGAGCGCGAGCGAAAGCTTTGTTCATACAATAAATGCTAAAGTAATACTGTTGGTATAATACGTTTTTATGCCTGTCGTTGAACCACTTTGATGATTTTAGTACAGACATCGGAGTTTTATTAGAAACGAAAATCTATATAAAATAGTGTGAATTTGAAGAATTTTGTACTTCAAACTTTTTTTATATTCTTATGTCTTTTATTTCGTTCTTAGGTTGGAGATCCGAAAGACACAGTCCGCAACGGAGTGAAGGCGCTGTTCAGACAGATTTGCGTCGTGTACTCTGTCACTAAACTGTTTGGGTATCTGATGGAGGGGCTCAAATCTAAGAATGCCAGGCAGAGAGCTGGTGAGTTCAATTCCTTATTTCATTCTTCTTTTTGTTTTAATGTTGTTCGTGCACAGTACAGCAAAAATGGTTTATTGAGTCACTTATAATTAGTTTAGTTATATGATGCATAGTGACGATTGTGTAATATAAATATGTATTTGATTTATTTTTGAGTCCAACGCGATAACATTATGACGTGTTAATCTTCAAAGTTATTAAATCTAATACGGTTAGATGTGTTACGAACAAGTAAGGCATTTTTTAATGCTTTGTTTAAAAATTACCGCAATTTTATTCACAAATCGTTGATCGTGATACACATTGATGTGCTCGGAATTTCAATCAATTGTGATGATCGGCGATCCAGTCTCGTCAACTCACTTGCGGTGATTCACCAGCGAATCTTACAGACAAGCCAACTTAACCGCGATAGACAGAGAAAAGTTCTAGTTATCATGTTTTATTCGATCGCATAACTCTACTTTCTACATATTTTTTTTTTGGGACTGTTAAATCAAGTAATATTGTGTGAAATTGTTGATCAAAAATGACATATTTGACGATGTACGGCTTCGATCAAGAATACCCTAGATGTCCGATCAGGCTCAAAAATATCACCTCAAATAGCGTCCCACTTAAAAACTGGGCGCTTATTTTGCACGAAGTATGTGATAAAAGATGTGTTTTTGTACAAAATAGGAGCGTTTTACCTACCATTAAAACGCATATTGTGTCTGAAGCCTTATTCGAAGCCTTGGTAAACAGATTTGAGAATAGCGGAGCCTTTTCGTTTCCCGTTCAGCATCATTATTATAGGTCTATCTTACCAAATTACGTCACATCCGCATCCGTATGACGTCATACCTCACCCCACCATGTTCACCAGGCCGCCATTGCGGTTTCCCGCGCTCATTGCAGTCTCAAAATCTGAAAAATACTTTACAACTATTGAGCATTAAATGCATACCAGGCAGCCCTTGAAGGTAGGCTTCGAATAAGGCTTCAGACACAATATGCGTTTTAATGGTAGGTAAAACGCTCCTATTGTGTCCTATTCGCCGTTATTCGAAGCCTTGGTAAACAGATTTGAGACATTGTTTGTTATCGCCTGGTGAACAGGGACAGGACGCCAATGTGACACTCTAATAATCATAAATAGTTTATTTCTCTTAAAATTTATTTTAATTTAGATCAAAAGAAAGCTTTCTTTAAATTAGTAAAGGGGGAAGAAAATAATGATTATAATAATACAAAAAAAAAACAATTAAAACTGAAATAAAGTCCATTGACAAATCAGATCAGCTTTAAATAAATTCACATTAATTTTTTACTTAGGTAATTATTTAACATAAATTATCTAATAATATTTTAGTCGTGTTATCGTTTGATATGACTGCTGGTTGGCAGTGTATCTCAGCTTAAATCGCGTCGATCGCCTACTTCAAAATAACCTTGGACAAAACAACGTTTTCTTCGCAGATTCTTTTATTACAAATGTGATGTCAATTGCTGCACAATTAATTCACTTCAAGATACAAACCTTACTAAATCTTTGAAAAAAAAAAAAAACTTTATAAAATCCCTAACTGGATTTGGATAATCATAATTAAATAAATCTTTGTCAACGCGGTCACAAAGTTATTACTTTTATGCGAACTGAACTCAACTAATACCTACCCAAAAATAAACGTTATACGACGTATTCAAGCCAAAGGTAGGCTTACCTTTGGTGTTACACACTTAGGCCGACTAGCTAGCTAGAGTGTTTGTCTGCATCTAACATAAACTTCGGAACAAGCACTAATGTCAGATGTTAGTGTTACATAAATTGCTATCTAATGTCAGATGTTAGTGTTATATAAATTGCTATCGAATGTTAATTAACATTTATAAGGTAATTTGAATTTTTACACTTAATAAAACATTTAGTATTCGATTGGTCAGCACACAGCAGCTGTGTTAGCCCAAAACAAAAACAAAAAAAAAAAAAATTGGTAAGCATGTAGATACTTATTTAGGTAAGTAAGTACCCACTACACTTAACTGTAACATTTTTGATTCTCATCGCAAAATTAAATAACATCTTAACATTGGGAATCAAAATACTAGGTAAAGACTAAAATATATAAAATTAAAAGACGTATTAAAAGAACAAATATGACAGTACTGCATAAAGAAAGAAATAATTATTTAGTAAAGAAATATGACTTTAATTATTTCAACATGTCTTTACTTTCTGTTGACAAAGTTTCGTTTTTTATAGGTAAAGGTAAGTAAATAAAATAATTTCTTTTTATCAATCTATAAAATAAATATTTAAAGAAAATTTAAAACAATCAAGTTTCTAAATGTCATGGTTTCAAATGGCCCTTGGAAAAGCTGCACGCAGCATCAACTTTATATTCGTTTTAAACTTGAATTTCTAACAATATAGCAAAAATGTTGCATATCAACAATAATAGTAATAATAACTAATTACAATTAATATACTTGCTTTTAATTATTCCATTAAAATTACATAAATACTTTGGAATCATCCACCAAGAAAATTACCTCTGTTATCTAACAAATCAAGTATCATCACCCGTATAAATTAACAAGAGCAGGTTGCCAGTGCTTCCCCATGATTAGGAAAGTATATTCGCAGACACCAACCAATATAACATCAGAGCGGCAGTGTTTACAACAACTGACTAATGTCAAAGTGCTTAAAAGTTATTTCCAGAATATGGTTCATGTTATGGTAGCTAAATAGAAGTGTTTTCATATTCTACTGAAATATTCAACAAGTACTTAAGTAGGTGTATAACAAAACGTTAACTTGTTATCTACACCTATGATTATAATCAAAATATAGAATGATTCAATCGAGGTCTGAATAAAATCGAGATTCCCCCACGAATTTAATAGGGTTTACAACACAAAAAATAAACATGTGAAAGTGATTTTTAAATTCATATCTATTATAATAACTACTTGGTCAAAGTACAATAAAAACTAGCACTTATGTATTTATGTACACACACATTACACGCCCCCGTCAAATCGGCTATCAATACACTTTGTAATAAAGCCAACATCATCAGACTTAAATTTTCATAAAATTTAAAATGTAAAACAGGCACAACCATTGCAGTGACCACTTAACTAAAACTAGCTAGGACCTGTCGTCGGACTCATGAGACAATACCAGTCTTCGAAGAATACAAATGAATATAAAGTTTTCAAACAAAACATAATATCTGCTACAGTTATTTTGATTACAGTGTAGCCAAAAGGGATACAATAAATAAATTAGATTAAAACTGTGACCTTTTGATCACAAAACGGCAAAATAAAGTGTGTGCCACGGCAGCGGCCAGTGAAGCACCAGAACGCAACTGTTGGTGAACCTCCTTTGCGACACCCGGACTTTGCAGCCGTTTCGATATTTTTAATAAAGAAACATTTTAAATAACAGGAAAATATATTGATTGAAATATTTCAATCAAAATAACTTATTGCCACAGGCCCACGGTTATAAAAATTAATATTAATAACTTACTCCCCAAAGAAACTTTCAAAATACTTCTGGTTGTTCTGTAAGCAGCAACTAGTGGTTGTTAAAAACATGGAGCTTATGTAAATAAAGATTTATTTCATTCATTCATTCATTCATGGTGCCCACTAGAAGTACGGGAATATCTTGGATGATCCTCTTTAAGTCACTCTCTCTCTTAACTTAACTTTAAGGTAAGTGTTTACACATAATAATTAACTAAAATAATAAGATAAAAGGAGTTGTGCCTGGACGGTGCTCATCAAAAACAACCGAAATAATTTGTCAAAACATCAACCGACGGTGCTCCGGAGCGACCGGCCGAATTTATGTTAGAACCATAATAAATGTTTATCGAATGTAAATATATTTATTGACATTACATACCTATAATGACGGTGCCCATCAGAGGGCGACCGAATTAATGTTAAATGGTAAGATACTTAATCAACGGTATCTATCAGGAGTGACCGCCAGAGTTCATATCAAAGTATCAATCAACGGTGCTCAGAAGCAACCGGATGAATCCATATTAAAAATATTGTTACAACTCACACAGCTCTCAACATGTGGAGCTTACTACCATAGAGGAAGTAGACAGCATGTTTTAATTTACGTAGATACAACTTTTCATAAACTTGTGTCAACGGTGCCAGGAGCAGCCGATAAGACCTTCCTCAGTCCAGTTGCGGAACAAGCTGGAACCGAGGGGTATAATAATAAAAGAAAATATCTTATTACTATGATAAACTTTTGAATTGTCAACAATTAAACATATATTTCAAGTTATTTAAAACAGTTACTACAATTTATTTTATTAATAACTAGCTGTACCCGACAAGTTTAATATACCACACATTTATTTAATCAAAGGAAAACACAAAACACGAACATTTTGGGCCAGGACAGTCGGTCCTTCAAGTTTCATCACAATCAAATGAATGGTTTTGGAAAGCATAGAAAGCAAATATAAAGCATTCATTTTTATTTATAAACAAGAAAAGTACCTACGATCATCTTACTGGGAATTGAACCCGAGTCATTTTGCGCACTGATATCGTTTACTGTCGCTGCATCAAATACGCCATCAATTGTTGTAATATTCCGCAATCAAGCCAATATCCGACTGTATAAATATTTTTATTAAACACCAGTATAAAGGCAACATTCTTTTGCAAAACCACTGAATTTCTTATTCTTGTTCAAAGCGCCTCGTTACGTATCACTATTCAGATTCACAAAGCAGTAGCATTTCTCAAAAAAAAAAAAAAAAAATTTGAACGCTCGTTCAAACGACTACGGCTAAACAACATCTCTAAATAAAATAGGGCGCAATGGTTAATCTCATCACTGGTCAAGTAAAATTATGAGTCAAACGAAATGTCGGATAGCGCCAGGATCCAAGCAGCATACACTTTCTCATATTTTGAGGAACACAAGGATTTGTGTGCTCAGCTCACATTTAACACAATATAGCTTTACCAACAATGAATAGGAATCTTACGAAACATGTTTTCCGTAACGTAAAAATTTTCATAAGCATTAAATTTGTCAAAATTATAACCTTTTTAGCAGATCATAGGCCAAAAGCGAATAAAAATCATGAACGGCAGTTTAACGAATGTAAGAATTAACAGAAAATATTTTTCAACATATCGTGGGTAGAATCATACCATTATAAAATATGGAAAAATTTCACTGACCTTATGGCGACTCGTTACCTCAATTCAATTCAAATCCTGCGTCGTACTCGTATTTGCTGTAGATCCATGCTCTCACCCTCGTTCTCTGCTACTCCGCGAATATGACGACGAAAACGGAGAGGACACAAGAGTCGGACCCAACTAACACTGATTTTACGTATGGTTTTAAAATTTCTACGCACACGCATTTTCAATAACCGAAAATAAAAAATATGCCACATAAAATCTTAATTTGAATTAAGAATTTCACGAACGCTAACAGCGTTTGATCTACTTTAGAAAACTTTAAAATTCGAACGCTAACAGCGTTTGACCTATTTAGGAAAATTTTTAAATTTCGAACGCTAACAGCGTTTGACTAGATGTGAACGGTTGCGAAAAAAGGACGCCAATGAGCGCGGGAAACCGCAATGGCGGCCTGGTGAACATGGTGGGGTGAGGTATGACGTCATACGGATGCGGATGTGACGTAATTTGGTAAGATAGACCTATAATAATGATGCTGAACGGGAAACGGAAAGGCTCCGCTATTCTCAAATCTGTTTACCAAGGCTTCGAATAACGGCGAATAGGACACAATAAGCTTATTTTGTACAAAATAAGTGATATAAAATGTGAGTTTGTACAAAATAAGAGGTGTTAATGTACAAAATAAGCGCCAAGTTTGTAAGTGGGTTGCCATTTAAGGTGCCATTTTTGCGTACTGTTTTAGTTCGTGAAGCGTTATCTAGGACAGGAGTTTCCAAACTACGGCCCGCGGGCCAGCTCCGGCACGCGAGCACTAACAATCCGGCCCGCGAAAGCGGCTGGGTCGAACCGACATACTGTTATTTACAGTATGTTGGTACGATGAGCATCGCTAAGCTAGGTCCTGGCCCTTGAGACTTCGTGGAGGAGTTAGTCTGGCTCTTAAGCCAAAAAGTTTGGCAACCCATGATCAAGGACAGTGGTTCCTAACCTTTTCAATATTGTTACCCATATCACCTAGTAGGGAAGCAGACTTTACCCCCAGCGTGGGCTTGGGGGGAGGGGGGTTGCCGCCGTTTCACATTCACAGTGCATAGCAAATAGTGTCATTGAAGATTGAAGAAATGTTATTTGAAATGAATTATAGTGCCATATCTCTATTCTATTCATTCTTACTGGTACCACCTCTGTTACCCCCATAGAATAGCTGTTTTACCCCTGCGGGGGTAATTACCCCCAGGTTAGAAACCAATGATCTAGGATATTCTTGATCGAAGTTGTACGGCCCCTTAGCATAAGTTCTTTGTCGTGCAGAGTGCTTAGAGTGCATCGGGCACCTGCTAGAGACATACGGTTCGACGGTGATGTCGCCGGGCGGCGCCGCGGCGCTCAAGGAGCTCGCGCGGCACATCGGCGACCGCGACAACGCGGTGCGCTCCGCCGCGCTCAACTGTATTACTAGCGCCTACTTCCTGGAGGGCGAGAAGGTGTACAAGATGATAGGACAGGTCAGTACGTCATCGTCAGCATCATAACAACCCTGATAGAGGAATTTTTAAATTTAAGATTTTTGCATACACAATGCTATTTTTATATAATTCGGTTCGATTCCCGTCCGAGAATTGATCTGGTCCGAGTCATATTTCTTCTAGTATATTATTTCAATCAATCAATATATTTATTTGCAAAAATATGGTTACATTAGTTGTTACATACAAATCACCAGCATATTTTGTTGTTATTGTCAACGTGCAAAAGTTTACAAAATAAATGATTATTAATAATTGTCAAAACTGCAAATTAAATTTGTTGAATAATTATTACTTATTTCAAATGGACATATTTAATAGAGATTAGGTACATTATTATAAATTATTCAATCATTTATCATTACCAAAAAAAAATGTCAATTACAAATTACAATCATTACTTATACTTATTATCAAAATGTCAGTCTTTTTTTTTACATTAAATGGGCTTACTCTTGGCCACATTCGAGAACCATAAGGCTAAGAAGAGGCCGAAGATGAAGCGAGCTTGCCCAGAAGAAGCCTATTCACTCGTGCCTTAAATATCGCTGGGTTATATTCTTTCGGGAATACAGACGCAGGCAGGGAATTCCACTCCTTGGCTGTGCGCATTAAGAAGGAAGATGAAAAACGCTTCGTGCGCATGCATGGAATGTCAACCAAATAGGGGTGAAACCCCGCCGTGCGTCTGGATGTCCGATGGTAGAACGGGGATGGCGGAATGAGCTCATGCAGCTCAAAAGCACACTCTCCGAAATATAGTCTGTAGAACACCGCCAAACAAGCTACTTCACGGCGGCGGTGGGAAAGACTGTGAAGCTTGGTTTTTAATAGCGCACTATCCCCTATGAGTTTTCTGGCTCTGCGTTCAACCGAGTCGAGTGCGGATAGCTGGTACTTTGCGGACCCATCCCACAGGTGGCAGCAATATTCCATGCACGACCGGACTTGCGCTTTGTAAAGAGTTAGAAGCTGTCCCGGCGTGAAATATCGCTGAACCTTGTTCAAGATGCCTAGTTTTTTGGCCGCAGTTTGAGCCTTCGACTCGATTGTGTCACCAAAGTTGAGATCGGAAGTAAACTTTATGCCAAGGAGATCGAGATTGTCGATTATTTAACACTATTTTATCATTTAGGAAGTCATTGACGGACTAATACAGGGTTATTTGTAAAACACCAACAACCTCGCAGGAGTGGATTACTAACACCATATACAACAACATTTGTTCTACGACTTTCCCGAAAACAGACAAAAAAATATCGACTTTTCATACAAAACTCGATCAGCTGTTTGGGACATTTGTATGGAGAGTCGATTTTCTTTTGTCGGTTTTCAGAAAAGTCGTAGAACAAATGTTGTTGTTTATGATGTTAGTAATCTACTCCTGCGAGGTTGTTGGTGTTTTACAAATAACCCTGTATAATTTATTAATTAAAAATTTTAAAAACTGTGTCCTGAATTTAGTTAAGGTCAGTCAGTCTTTTGATTTCATTGGGTATTTTATTGTATAACCGAATGGCCATACTTTGAAAACAGTCTAAGCCTTTGTTGTGGAGTACATACATTCTCACCATTTCTACCTCTATATGCATCATTCTCCTTGTTTTGTTTGAATAAATCGAAATGCTTTTTAACAAACATTCCCATTTAGTACTGATAGATGTGTGTTTGAATCACTACACAAAGTCACTTCCCACTGTCTGTCCCTATGTATGCTTAGATCTTTAAAACTACGTAACGGTAAGCGAAGCGAGGACGGGTCGCTAGTTTATGCATATAGTAAAACTAAATTCTAAATGTTTAAGCGCGGATCACGCAAAAACCACTGAAAGGATTTTGATAGGCTTTTCACAATTTGTTAGTTTGGTGTCCAACTTGAAATCTAGCCATATTTCATCTAATTCGGATGGGTAGAGTCATTCTACCACCAAACAACTTGATCTCTTCGCAGTATAGTGCAGTATTTAGTGGCATCAACCTTGCAGATCGTCAACAAAGGAAGCCGCTTGGCACAGGCGTTCTTTGTGGTCATTTGAGCTGATTTAGCCCTGTACCCACGTGGTACCATCCTGGTGGTAGCCAGGGGTGGGGGGGAGAGGTGCCTTCTACCACGCTGCACTTTTACATCCATACCTCCATAGGTTTAGCAAATAGGTCGTGTTTGGTATCATTTTCATATAATTCAAGGACGAGGAATTCATTTCTGGAACAATTTTAACACTCGTTCATATAAAAAAATAAAAGTTCTGCGCAAAAACAGAAAAGTAAAAAAACCAAAAATCTTACAAAATCTATGCCTACAAATAAACCACGAGATTGTGCTTTATAAAAAAAATATGATTAAACAGCCCTGTTTATATAAAATATATAAACATCAGCTTTCCCATACAAATTATATTTATAAATGTGTCAAAAAAAACATTTGCGACGCGCAACGGTATTTTGGCGCAGTATATTTGGATAGGATTTATCACTTATTGTTTAATAATTATACAAATTGGTCGTGTTTGGTATCGTTTTCATATAATTCAAGGACGGGAAATTCATTTCTACGACAATATTTTTACTCGTTCATAGAAAAAAAAATAAGTTCAGTGCAAAACAAGAAAAATAAGAAAATAAACTTACAAAATCTATGACCACAATTAAACCACGAGATTATGCTTTATAAAAAAATATGTTTAAGCAGCCTTATTTATCTTAAATATATACACATAAACTTTTCTATAGAAATTATATTTATAAATGTGTCAAAAAAATCAGTTGCGCCGCGCTGCGGTATTTTGGTGCAGTAGCTTTTGATTTGGACTTATCACTTATTGTTTAATAATAACACGGATTAGTATCGGTAGTCCCATAGTTTTACTTAAAAAGAGAGTTGTAGTAATATTTAAGAAAACATTTTTTTTACCTAGTTATAACGAATTTTATTGGCAGTTTCCGCTGCATCCACATATTTCGGTGCACTTTATTTATCTTTTTAAACAATTGCACCTTCCTGCGTATTTTTGCTTACACTTACACCGTATTATTTACTCCATGCAAGCTGTGGCTGCTGGCGACAGGGCGGTCCACATAGGCTCCCACAAGCCATTATTTTTAGCCCAACCCCAGTCTGTAGAACATGGCAGGTTTTGGATTGGTTTTAAAAGTTGAACCCATACATTCCTCCCTGATAAATCGCTCGCAAAATTTGGTTGCACAGGGCGACTCTGGTTGGTGGAGATTCTCCAGCTGCTTGTCCTTTTTCGTGAATAGCACTTTTCTGCATTGATTAATATCAAGGAGATGCATTCCGACATTTCCAACAATAACTTAAATCACAAAAGTCAATCACCAGTAACTTACTTGTCATACAAAGCAATGACAATTGTTTCTAATACTTATTGGCAAAGCCTGCTCCACATTTCCTTCCTTAGGGTATTTAAATTATTCCGTTGCAATTGGATAAGCGCCCCAAGCTTCGAAAGCGCTTTTTCCCTTTACCAGCAAAAGACGATACGGTATCACACCCGGAAAAGGCGTGGAACAGAGTGGCAATACTTCTGTTTTTTCCGGTCCTAAAAGATATTTAAAGCTGAATTATTTTTGGATTTTAAAGTGTGAAAATACTATACTTATTTGGGTTACTTAATGAAGCTGCAATCGCATGGCAAGGCAGGACTGACGATTTTTACCCGTGCCAATATGAGAACCCACAATTCCTCAAGCAATTAATACAGTTTATCTTCTTTTAGGACCGGAAAAGTAGAAGTATTGCCACTGTTCCACTCCTTTTCCGGGTGTGGATGGATATCGTATCGACTTTTGCTGGTAAAGGGAAAAAAGCGCTTTTAAAGCTTCGGGTGCTTATCCAATTGCAACGGAAGTATTTAATACGCTAAAAAAGGAAATGTGGAGCAGGCTTTGCCAATAAGGCTTCTGTGATTTAAGTTATTGCTGGAAATGTTGTAACGAATCTCCTTGATATTAATCAATGCAGAAAAGTGCTATTAACAGCTGGAGAATCTCCGCCAACAGAGACGCCCTGTGCAACCAAATTTTGCGAGCGATTTATCAGGGAGGAATGTATGGGATCAACTTTTAAAACCAATCCAAAACCTGCCATGGCCTGCAGATTAGGGTCGCGCCAAAAATAATGGCTTGTGGGAGCCTATGTGGACCACCCTTCTGCCAGCAGCCACAGCTTGCATGGAGGAAATAAGATGTAAGTGTAAGCAACAATGCGCAGGAAGGTGCAATTGTTTAAAAAGATAAATAAAGTGGATGCAACGGAAACTGCCAATAAAATTTGTTATAACGAGGTAAATAAAATAATTATAACTTTAACTCTCTTTTAAAGTAAAATTATGGGACTACCAATACATCCGTGTCATTATTAAACAATAATAGTAGGTATGAACCTCTATACAAAAAAAAGTTGGGAGTTACAAGTCGTGATAAAGTTTGGCCACATGATAGAAACTGATCTGTAGGCTGTTTCTAACTAATATTGAGCTGGGCCAACCTATCCTTACATACAGTTCCATACGGCGGCGGGTTGAATAGCGCACTTTTCCCGGCTCCATTCTAAAAACTATAACAATTCAGGTTTAACTAATAGGTCAAATGTGGTATCATTTTCGGATAAATCAATAACGTAGAATTTATTTCTGGTATAAAAAAATGCAATTTATTACGCAGTTTCTGAAAAAATACTCAATAACCAACATTTTTAAACTTACTTGTTTCAGTATTTTCAAAAAAACTACTTTAAAGAAGCGTTTTTCAGGTTAATTTGTTATATGCTTTTGTTATATTAACTATATTTTATACAATTTGCGCCTAGCCCAAGTAGTTGAGGTCCATTGTTTGCGGAGACATAGCTAGACAAAAATATGCATTTTTTCACGAAATAAAAGGGGTTTCCGTTTCCTTCGGAAGCATTTCTCAGTTTTTTTGTTTATATTTCTGTAAAGTTAATTACATTGTCTACAATTTGAGCCTGATTTGAGTAGTCTAGGTTTACTAGTTGCAAAGACACAGCTAGTCAAAGATAAGATTTTTTCAATTAATTTCAATAAAAAGCCCATTTTTAACCAGCTATGTCTCTGCAACCAATAGACCTAGACTACTCAAATTAACTTCAAATTGTAGAAAATTTAATTAACTTTACAGAAATATAAACAAGAAACCTGAAAAATGTTTCTGAACGAAACGGAAACCTTTTTTATTTCGTGAAAAAATGCAAATTTTTGACTAGCTGTATGTCCGCAAACAATGGACTTAAACTACTTGGGTTAAGCTCAAATTGTATAAAATATAGTTAACATAACAAAAGCATATAACAAATTAACATGAAAAACGCTTCTTTTAAGTAGTTTTTTTGAAAATACTGAAACAAGTGCCAATACCTAAACTAAAAAAATGAAGTTTAAAAATGTTGGTTATTGTGTAATTTTTCAGAAACTGCTTAATAAATTGATTTTTTTTATATCAGAAATAAGTTCTACGTTATTGATTTATCCGAAAATGTTACCACATTTGACCTATTAGCTAAACCTGAATTGTTATAGTTTTTAGAATGAAGCCGGGAAAAGTGCGCTATTCAACCCGCCGCCGTATGGAACTGTATGTAAGGATAGTTTGGCCCAGCTCAATATTAGTTAGAAACAGCCTACAGATCAGTTTCTATCATGTGGCCAAACTTTATCACGACTTGTAACTCCCAACTTTTTTTAGTATAGAGGTTCATACCTACTATAAGTGATAAGTCCAAATCAAAAAATACTGCACCAAAATACCGCCGCGCGTCGCAACTGATTTTTTTTACACATTTATAAATATAATTTCTATAGAAAAGTTTATTTTTATATTAGGGCTGTTTAAACATATTTTTTTTATAAAGCATAATCTCGTGGTTTAATTGTAGGCATAGAGTTTGTAAGTTTTTTTTATTTTTCTTTTTTTGCACTGAACTTATTTTTTTTCTATGAACGAGAAAATGTTGTTGCAGAAATGAATTCCCCCTCCTTAAATTACATGAAAACGATACCAAACCTATTCATTATTAAACAATAAGTGATAAATCCTATCCAAATATACTGCACCAAAATACCGCCGCGCGGCGCAAATGTTTTTTTTTGACACATTTATAAATAAAACTTGCATGGGAAAGTTGATGTTTATATATTTTATATAAACAGGGCTGTTTAATCATATTTTTTTTATAAAGTACAATCTCGGGCATAGATTTTGTAAGATTTTTGTTTTCTTACTTTTCTGTTTTTGCGCAGAACTTTTATTTTTTATATGAACGAGTGAAAAAATTGTTCCAGAAATGAATTCCTTGGCCTTGAATTATATGAAAACGATACCAAACACGACCTATTTGCTAAACTTATGGAGATATGGATGTAAAAGTGTAGCGTGGTATAGAAGGCACCTCTCCCCCCCACCCCTGGCTACCACCAGGGTGGTACCACGTGGGTACAGGGCTAAATCAGCTCAAATGACCACAAAGTACGCCTGTGCCAAGCGGCTTCCTTTGTTGACGATTTGCAAGGTCCCCATACAAATGATGCCACTAAATACTGCACTAGTACTAGTTCTCATACATTAAGGAGGTCATTTAAACTGGGTACTTATTTTCTAATTTCAAAATCTATCGCAATCGCTTTCATTTTGACAGATGAATTTGACACATTGCTACATTTCTATGGTCAGTTTTTACTTGTTCCAACAAGAAGTATCAATGTGTCACATCACTACAGAATAGATATAAGTACTACCGTACAGAAAGGAAACTCCACCCCGCCCCGCAATCAATTACCTCACCGCGCCCCACGAGTTCGTAGGCCAGTTCGTATGCTCATTCAATAGCCCTAGACTCCACGCACACAGTTGCGCGTGTGCAAAAACGTCACTGTGTAGCGTCTGTGTAATAGGTAGTTGAAACGCGGTGTTTGTATGGAGTGCCCGGGGTGTGTGATATCACCCATCTGTCAAATAAAAGTGATTACGATAGATTTTAAAAATTAGACAATAAATACCCTTAAGTGTCTGTCCAATCTAATGAACTTACCAGAAACCCGTTATACTGACCCCAATATTTGTTATATTTGTTGCAGATATCGGACAAAGACTTGTCCCTACTAGAGGAGCGCATCAAACGCGCCGGTAAAAACCGAAGTGCTGAAGCTCGCCGCTCTGTGGTGCCGCTGTCTGCCACCGGCAAGCCCATCATACAGCAGGTTGAGGTACGTAACCACAGAATTATATTCTATGGTAGATAGGGACTATCAAGCTGAACAACTTTTACTATGGGCACAGAATAACTAATAGTACAAGTACAGAAGCAGCATTCCGCAAAGTCATTTAAATAAATAGCGACTTTTGCTCCAACACAATGAAGTGCAATTCAGGTCGCGCAGCGCTAATAGTAGTTGCCTCTCTTTCTATCGCGTGCTCTTACCTTTTCTGACGACGCAACGTTAGGGTCGTCTTCCTTTAAATGAACTGTGTAGCATATATCATAATTCACTTCTCAAGCTTACGCGCTCACTAGACATGAAATAAAACAATTTTTAACGGATACTAGCGCGGTTTTATTAAAAGTACTTTGGTAATTAGTTGGTATTTGGTTTGATTTTTGGTTTTCCCGACGTTTCGGCAACTTTGCAGCTGCCGTGGTCACGGGGGACTGAAGCTGCCCGTGAGTCTACCCTCAAGCGAAGAATTTTTTTTAGACGTTCAGAAATTAAAATTTAACAAAAATTTTTAATAGTTTTATGTTGATTTATAATTTAATTTTATAAATTATTTAGTGCTAAAAAGAGAGAGAATCTACTGAAACTCGTAGATTCTCTGAACCGCGCTAGTATCCGTTAAAAATTGTTTTATTCCATATATCATAATGTGAAAATCAACAATTGTTTATTGGTTTTTTGATTTTGACATCCGTACACGGCATAGTAATGGCGATTGGACATTGTTACTATTATAAAGAGACAATACCTACTTGTGCATTAAGTTGCCGCGCTTGTACGGCGGCGGGCGTGTGGCGGCCCGCTGCTCACTTGTGCCGCCGGCGGCACGGCTAGCGGTAGGTGCTTATCGCGCGACCTTGAGCGAGTGAAGGAGGCCTGCTATGGGACCCACTCTGAAATCGCAAAAAAAAACAGCTGTTTCATACATTTTGATATTTTCGTTATTAATTTTTTTATGAAACAGCTGTTTTTTTGTGATTTCAGAGTTGGTCCCATAGGAAAAGTTGTTCAGTTTGATGATCCCATATTTACCATATTCGGCTTTATAAGGCTGTTACCAAACACCCTGTGTAATAGTATTAAACGTACAGAAGTTCATCCGCGTGAGGACAATGATAAGCTGCTCTGTCTCCACGGCAGTAAAGTACAATTTCAAATTGCACAGCTCTACGTGCCTAATATTATAAGCACCTACGAATAGCGTTGAAAATAACATGTAAAATACAGCGAACTAAAATCTATGGAAGTGTAATTGCAAACAAATATTGCTTAAAAAATGGCACCACGGGGCCGAAAAAGTACAACCCGCTCAGCTTTAGTCGGCCCAGCCACGCACCCGGTGACTGACGTTAGTGTTCTTTTCAATAAATTGCAGTTTGTATTGTGGAGAAAAGATGAAAGAAAGAGTTTATTAGAAATGACTTCCTTTATAGTCAAATGGTGTAAAAGATGCGAAGAAGGCAATAAAAAGATGCCGAAAAAAGTATCTTATTTTTTCGTTTAAGTGTAGAAAATATCTATGAGTATACAAGTAATAATGGTCGCTAATAAGCAACGTGTTCAGACGCTTTGTGCTGCATAGTTAAATGCCAGCATTTTTAGCTCTATCCACTTAGTTTTACTTTTCGTGTGGTGCCATTTTTTGAGCAGAATGCTTATTCCATAGATTTTAGTTCGCTGGTAAAATACATGTATTTTTCAAAGGACCTCTGTATTTTGCAATAAAATACAGAAAGTTTCATAGAGCTCTTCGAATGTATCTTTCGCAAGTAAACGTTTTTTACACTTATTTTTCGATGTATTTTTCGCATTTTTCATTTTAACACGTTTTTATTATATTGCTTTCTAGTTTATTTATTTCTTTACTAGTGACGCGCTTCGCCCTCGCTCTGCTTCGGTTTTCCAACAACACCCAAAAAGAATAGTACTTTTCTCAAACAATGCGCGAAAATTAAAAATTATCGTAGATGATTTTTATAATGGTAGAAACAAAACTACCTACCATTGTAAAAAATAATGAAAAGTAAAAAATACCATGTTAAAAATCCTTCTATCAAAAAACTACCATTAGCAGAAATGATACTACTAGTAGGAATGAACGTCTATACAAAAAAAATTTGGGAGTTACAAGGCGTGAAAGTTTGGCCGCATGTTGGAAACTGATCTGTAGGCTGTTTTTAACTAATATTGAGCTGGGCCAAACTATCCTTACATATGAATCCAAACGGCGGCGGGTTGAAGTAGCGTTCCACCCGGCTTTATTCTAAAAATTATAACCGTCCCGGTTTAGCTAACAGGTCAAGTGTGGTGTCAATCCTTACTAATATTATAAATGCGAAAGTCCGTTTGTTTGTTTATTTGTTTGTTTGTTTGTTACGCCTTCACGTCTTAACTACTGAACTGATCATAATGAAATTTTGCATACACATTGTCAGGGGTACAGAGAAGGACATAGGGTACCTTTCATCCCGAAAAAACGTACTGTTCCCGAGGGATAGCAAAAATACTTTACACGCAGACGAAGTCGCGGGCGGCCGCTAGTTTCAGATAAATCAATAACGTAGAATTCATTTCTAGTATAAAAAAATGCAATTTATGTAGTAGTTTCTGAAAAATTGCTCAATAACCAAAATAGTCAACTACATATTTTTACTTTTAATCACTGTAAACATTAAACTGGTGCATTTATTTCCAAACAAAAAATATGTTATCAAAGCCTATCTATTGCAGATTTGAAATAATATAACTTTTAAGTACCTTTACACACAGTAAATAGAGGAAAAAAAAATTAACGTCGCGCGACAAGAGCCTAGAGTTCACTTTCGAAATAAATTACCAACTTTGACTAGCTATGTCTCTGCAATCAATGGACATTGACTACTCGAGTTAGGCTCAAATTGTAGCAAATGCTGTTAGCTTTACTAATATGGCGTTTCTTTTTGAAACGATAAAAAAGAAACGCCATACTGTAAATCATTTTATCTCATGATTTTCCAAAATTTTATGAGAAGCAAAGTAATAGATAAATTTATTTGTAACATAATTGCCATATAAAGTTTTTGTGGAGCATTTATTATTTTTGAGTTATCTTAAAAATAATAATTTCTCCGACAAAAAAAAATCATAAGTAGCCGCCATTTGGATTCTTTTGTAAGGACAGTTTGGCCCTGCTCAACACTAGTTATGAATAGTCTACAGAACTGTTTTCATCATGTGGACAAATTTTATCAGGACTTGTAACACCCATGATTATATGGAGATTCATAACTTTTCGGGTTATTTTGTTCTATACTTCTGTAAAGCTAACAGCATTTGCTACAATTTGAGCCTAACCCGAGTAGTCTAGGTCTATTGATTGCAGAGACATAGCTAGTCAAAGATGGTAATTTATTTCGAAAGTGAACTCTAGGCTCTCGGCGCGTGACGTTTAAACATTTTTTCCGCTATTTATGGTTTGTAAAGGTACTTCAAAGTTGTATTATTTCAAATCTGCATTAAATAGGCATTAATAAAGTATTTTTTGTTTGGAAATAAATGCACCAGTTTAATGTTTACGGTGACTAAAAGTAAAAATATGTAGTTGAATATTTTGGTTATTGAGCAATTTTTCAGAAACTGCTACAAAAATTGCATTTTTTTATACTATAAATGAATTCTACGTTATTGATTTATCCGAAATCGATACCACAATTGACCTATAAGCTAAACCGAGACAGTTATAATTTTTAGAATAAAGCCGGGCGGAACGCTACTTCAACCCGCCGCCGTTTGGATTCATATGTAAGGATAGTTTGGCCCAGCTCAATATTAGTTAAGAACAGCCTACAGATCAGTTTCCAACATGCGGCCAAACTTTATCACGCCTTGTAACTTCCAAATTTTTTTTGTATAGACGTTCATACCTACTATACACCAAAACTACCTACTTACTAGAAAATTTTCGACCAAAAAGATAGGAATTTTTCAAAATGGTAGTTTTTGTATAAGCATATTAGAAATTAATTTTATTTAAATCTACCATCCTCCAATCAGAGTTCCCATGACCGAATGAACGTCTTTGATTGTTAATTACATGAAAAATACTTTGTTTAAAACAAGTATTATACCTAATTTGTTTTTTTCGAAAGTTTCACGTATTTTACACGAAAGATTCAAAGTCGCGAAAAAAACCAAATGTGTATCTTTCGCCATTTTCAACGCTACCTACGAAGCGCTTCTCTTTCTGTCGCGTAGCTTTGTCTCAACCGTCACAACTCGTGAATCGTTAAGGTTGTTACTCGTTACTTACAAATATCATAGATAGATGAGAGTAGCTTATTATTTGTTTGTCCTCACGCGGATGAGCTTCTGTATGTTACTGCTATTATAGATATATTCTGTGGTATGGGAGGACCAATATATTTTTTTACTGAAGAGGCCCTCTTACTGAAAGGAGCGCCAAAACGTGGCGTTTTGCCGCTCCTTTCATGTTTTCTCGATATTTCTTAAATCTGAGTGTGAAATGTGTTCTGCCTTTTTTCGCAATATAAGATTACGAACATTTTAACAATATTTCAGTTTCGTGTTGCTAAACCGAATCGGGTGGAGTTGTTAGAATAAAAAAAAGTTGTCCTCCAGCCCCACCCGACTTCAATAGGCGTGTTTTATTACAATGGTAATGCGTATCTAGTGATTTCAATATTATTTATTGCTTTTTAGAGGTAGAGTAGGGTTTTGAAGTCGGTTTTTTGTTTTTTTAAACAATTTTTTTTTTCGACATAATGAAGCTTTAAATTTAATTGGCAGTTGGGCTATTTCACGTATGAAATAGTATTGTTCGCAGGAGGAGCCGCCACGGCGCGTGATATCGGTGGACACGGCACCCACCGACTATCCGGAGGAAGAGGAAGAGGAGGAGGAACCTCCACCGCCTGTGCATCCGTGAGTACCTATTTCATAACACGTCACGATATAATGTGTGAAACTACAGTGGCGCGGGGCGGGCAGCGGGAGTCTGCAGCGGGAAAACGCACATTTCCATGAATGAATACAATAGCAACGGGATGATTGAGCGGTCCGGACGAACCTACCTCGTGCAATATTTTATTTTAAGTCGGGAGCAGCGTGTCTGAACAAATAGAGCGAATTTTTTTTTTTTTTTATACACAACGGGATAGTGCTTGGCCTTCATCTCACCTGATGTTAAATGACGATAAGGCCGAAGGTGGAAGCGCACTACACCCGGAATACTGGCTATCTTACCTCTAACTGCCGGAACACAACAATTTTTAAATTGTTGTTATGGCGTCAGACTTAGGTAAGATGGTGGTAGCTAGCCAGGCGGACTTGAAATAAGCCCTACCACCAACCAAACCGAGTACAAATTGTACCCCCCTCGGAATCGAACCCGGGACCTCTGCGTCTTACACGGGTGGGCGAACGACTAGACCACAGAGGCGGTTAAAAGAATCGCAAACTGACTTGCGTCCACCCGCCCCGCTCGCGACGGCCGCTTGCCCCACGGCGATTCCGCCCGCACTTGGTGCACCTTAGTCAAAAACTATGTGTTTGCGTTACTCGTCAGCGGATTACGCTGCCCCTGTAATTTTACTGTCAGGGATTCCCAAAGTGGTCGATATCCCTTACCCCTTGCGGTCGAAATCGGTTTCCCAGGTGTCGACATAAACGAATAAAATTATAATAATTTATTCTTAACTAGCGGCCGCCCGCGGTTTCACCCGCGTGGTTCCCGTTCCCGTGGGAATGTCGGAATAAAAAGTATTGATGTTTTTATCTAGGCTATCTACTATCTGTGTGCCAAATTTCAACTAAATCCGTTGAGTAGTTTTTGCGTGATTAAGGAACAAACATCCAAACCCACAAACTTTCACATTTATAATATTAGTAGGATTACACTACATATTTGATAGGAAACTTAGTCTAGGTGATCTGGAGCTGAAAGGAGCTACATGATATTTACAGCATTCGTTTATCGCGTACTCATACAGAATGTGGGGTGAAGGAAAACTTTAATGTTTTAGCTCTAATCCGATCCGCCCTAATTGGGAAAGACTTTCTAAAAACTACATTATCAATAGCATGACCTTTCAATAATATAGGTGCCGGTGCTTATTAAGGGCATAAAGAGTTGGTCAACTCGCGAGTTATATCTAAGCCGGTACCCCGGTATCATAAGTGCCTATGATTTATTTTAACCCCTAGCCATCTTGGCGGCAAGATGATGCTTTGTCACCCTTGTTGAATGAAAAGTATAGGAGCGAAAAGCGGTAGTTCGTTTGTGTTTCTAACCTAAATCTCAGCCAACGTATATTATTCAAAATCAAAATATCTTTATTCAAATACAAACTTAAAAATTAAGCGCTTTTGAATCGTCTATTTTTTTCTACCTATATTGCCTTACCACAATATGGTACACTTCAACATGTGTAAGTTACTTAACTTACTGTTTAAGTGTAATGCTATCGCTTTTTTGACAATATTAATTGAAAGAGACAGCATTACATTTAAATAATGTCTAAATTAAGTGTTTTAAAATATTTTGTGGTTAGGCTGTTTATTTTTGTAAATAGTTGCCTAAATAATGAAAGTATTATTTGAGGATCCGTGGTGCAGTTATTCTTTTTCACGAATACCGTTTTGCTGTGAATGTGGTTAGGCGCGTACGTCTGCACTTTCTCGTATTACGCACACTAAAATAATAAGGTATTTGACAACATTGAAAATATACTACAAATTGTGGTCATCCTAACAGATATTGGTGTAAAAAACCATATTTAACTATTATATAGACTAAATTAAGTCTATTAATTGATAAATTTCACCTAGAAAAATGCAATAATTTTTGAATTTTTTTCTGTGGCGAAAACGCTCTAAGATTACTGATGAAGTCACTTGCCTGTAAATAAATAAGGCTTCAGGCGTTTGACACGACCATAGACTAAGGATCCGCGATTGATGGCTGTCAAATGGCTAAGGATATTACAATGTTTACAGACTTGTGACGTCAACAAGTCACGTGTCCAGCGCCATAGCGTTTTTGGCGCGGTTTTAAAATTTTTAACTTAACACTGTTTTTTTAATGAAATACATTGATTTTTCCTGAAATATCAATGTGGTGCGCTTATAACGTAATAAGGAATAATTTAAAATGGTTTTCTAAAATTAGTCAAATAGCCTATTGCAAGTGCACGTCTAACAACACTTACCAAACCGGACGTCGTGATATAGAAGAACTATATTAAAGTTTTAATAGTGATCCGGGTCCTAAAGAGAGCATAAACGTTGTACACAGGCCTATGCCGGAGCCGCGCGTAGTGACCGGCCCGTTTGGCCTTGATCCGATACTGATCGCCCAGCTGGACGCGTCCGTGCCCGTGTTCCGGCGGCCGGAATTGCCGGAACTGGACATCAAGTTCCTCGACGACCCGATTCCCGCCAGCGCTACCGGAGTTAGGCCGCCACCGACTACTCTGCAGACTAATATACGCGCCAGGTATTTAACACACCGTCAACTTGGGTGATTAGCAACTTGCGTGGTGAATAACAACAGCGACATTTTCGATAGAAAAAAAAAAAAAAATGAACTGCTTGGGTCTGTTAAATGATATTTTTTCTACAAAACTATTAAGGTAATTATGATTTTTTTAAATCTAAAATGTCGCTGTTGTTATTCACCACGCAAGTTGCTAATCACCTGTAGTGTCGTCTCTTTTCAACCACATAATGGTTTGAAAGGGACAACACTAACAGTATTGCTACTTTTTAAGGCCAGTATATTCCAAAAACTCTGTCTTTGTCTTTTTCTTTACGTGTGAAGAATAGTAATGAAAATAACCTCACTTTTTCATTTTTTCAATGTTTTTATAGATATTTTGAGCATAAAGTCACTTTTTGAAAAAGTAACCATTGAATATTCTTCTATATGTCATTACCTATTTTTCTATATATTTTTCGAGAATAAAGGATCAATAGACTTTAAGTAATAGCCAAAAAATATGAAGTTAATTAAAATATCTTAGTCTTCGCATATTTTTTTAGTGGAGTGAAGAAACGAATATCGTATTTTTAACCGTAAATTAATCAAGATCGTTTATGAAACTTCAACATATATTTTTATCTGCTTAAAATAAAGAATATTTGATTGTTTATTGTTGAATCAAAAATAGGTCAAATTCGATAATTTCGAATATACTGGCCTTAATATCATGACTTTATAGAAAGAATGTAAGTGTAAATGATGGATTATGATGATCGCCCGTTTCCGTTAGCATGGTGGCGATGTCCCCGCCGCGGCACATGTCGCCGCAGTCGCTGGTCGCGCAACAGAACGCGCAATCCGCCGTCGACGACTCGCAACTCGCCGACACCATACACTCTATAGCCAGCCCGGATCTCAACGTAAGTCATATTTACTGTTGATAAGCACATACATTTGAAATGGTAGGTGAAAGGACATGTCCCATCGCGCCTATGTCATTTGCCTCACCATTCTCAAAAAATGAAAGTCTATCGCGTCTTAATCAAAGTAGTATGTCAGAGTAGGTATTTTACACTAGAATCAGATTAATAATTATTTTCTGCATTAAAAAGTGGGATTTTTAAGTTAAAACGCTTTTAAATCTCAATTTTTTATCATGATAGTACTATTTACTTACATTTTTTTCACAAAATACTTCAGAAAACAACTTAATGTTTTTGTAATTGTTTTTCTAAATAAAACAATTCTTGACTGATACTATACCTAAATAAAATGTAATTAGCATTTTTTAATTATGAAAGTAATTAAATAAAAAGAAACTGGGGCAACGCTGGGACATCTACTTCTCTTAGAAAGCCGGCGAACAGTGAATTTACCGAACCGGCACCTATACAAACGTACACACGTACACGTTACGTTACAATACCAAAATGATTTGCAATTTGAGCATTGTAGTAGGTATGAACCTCTATACTAAAAAAAGTTGGGAGTTACAAGTCGTGATAAAGTTTGGCCACATGATAGAAACTGATCTGTAGGCTGTTTCTAACTAATATTGAGCTGGGCCAAGCTATCCTTACATACAGTTCCATACGGCGGCGGGTTGAATAGCGCACTTTTCCCGGCTTCATTCTAAAAACTATAACAATTCAGGTTTAGCTAATAGGTCAAATGTGGTATCATTTTCGGATAAATCAATAACGAAGAACTTATTTCTGATATAAAAAAAATCTATTTATTAAGCAGTTTCTGAAAAATTACACAATAGCCAACATTTTTAAACTTCATTTTTTTAAGTTTAGGTATTGGGACTTGTTTCAGTATTTTCAAAAAAACTACTTTATAGAAGCGTTTTTCAGGTTAATTTGTAATATGCTTTTGTTATGTTAACTATATTTTATACAATTTGCGCCTAACCCAAGTAGTTGAGGTTCATTGTTTGCGGAGACACAGCTAGTCAAAAATATGCATTTTTTCACGAAATAAAAGGGGTTTCCGTTTCGTTCGGAAGCATTTCTCAGTTTTTTTATTTATATTTCTGTAAAGTTAATTAAATTTTCTACAATTTGAGCCTAACTTGAGTAGTCTAGGTTTACTAGTTGCAAAGACACAGCTAGTCAAAGATAAGATTTTTTCAATTAATTTCAATAAAAAGCCCATTTTTAACCAGCTATGTCTCTGCAACCAATAGACCTAGACTACTCAAATTAAGCTCAAATTGTAGAAAATGTAATTAACTTTACAGATATATAAACAAAAAACCTGAAAAATGTTTCTGAACGAAACGGAAACCTTTTATATTTCGTGAAAAAATGCATATTTTTGACTAGCTGTATGTCCGCAAACAATGGACTTAAACTACTTGGGTTAGGCTCAAATTGTATAAAATATAGTTAACATAACAAAAGCATATTACAAATTAACCTGAAAAACGCTTCTTTAAAGTAGTTTTTTTGAAAATACTGAAACAAGTGCCAATACCTAAACTAAAAAAATGAAGTTTAAAAATGTTGGTTATTGTGTAATTTTTCATAAACTGCTTAGTAAATTGTTTTTTTTTTATATCAGAAATAAATTCTACGTTATTGATTTATCCGAAAATGATACCATATTTGACCTATTAGCTAAACCTGAATTGTTATAGTTTTTAGAATGGAGCCGGGAAAAGTGCGCTATTCAACCCGCCGCCGTATGGAACTGTATGTAAGGATAGTTTGGCCCAGCTCAATATTAGTTAGAAACAGCCTACAGATCAGTTTCTATCATGTGGCCAAACTTTATCACGACTTGTAACTCCCAACTTTTTTTTGTATAGAGGTTCATACCTACTATTGCTCTTCTAAACTCTTCGTGTGATGTTATTCGTATTAAGACAGCGTTTGTCTAGGGTTTGTATGAAAGAAATGTTGACATTTGTGTAGGAAGTTCACTGTTTGCCCGGCATCTTGATTTACAGACTGGTATTTCGCAACATGTGACATTTTGTGTTTTCTAAACATCCCCTTTTATCACGATTTTTTTATTCTATTTACAATATCCATGCGTAATACACAGTACGAGGCAAACATCTTGAAATCGGGTAGAGATCGTGTTATCTCAAAACCGCGGCAAATTTGAAAATTTTGAAGCTGTATACATTAAAGTTTGATACTTTTATTATATTTTTTAGCTTGGACTTTTTTTTGATGTCAAGATGTAGATAGCTGAAAACTAGAGAGACAGTACTAATGAAGCTTAAAGGAAATTTAAATAAAACTATGTTTAATGTGATCATAATATATTTATTCAGTTTTTATCATATATTTTCCAAGTTCATTATTATCATTCCAGTGGTCTAGAAACAAATAAGAAAAGGAACGTATAAAAACTACTTAATATTACGAAAATTTTGAAAAAATAATGCAAAGTCGGGTGCAATGCAAATTATCAATGTTTTCAATCGCGTAATTGCTATTGAAACGATTTCATCAAAAATCCGTTATTTTTTCTTTAGTATTTGGTCTGAATCACATTTTATCCAATCACGATTATTAAGCATGATAAAAACATACTTCGAACACTGCTTTTAATAGGTTTTGCTATTATAGATTCAAAATTACAATAAAATAATACGCTGCGAGATTGTATGTAAACAGAAACTGTGACGAGCTTCTTGACAGATTAAATAATGTTGCCATCCCAAAGTTTCAAAAAATATCCAATGACATCCTCGCTGGCCAGACTCTATTTTGGATATGCGTAGCGGCGGGAGAAGGGCGCGCGCTGTTAGTCGCTCGCAATTGCACATGCGCGAAGTTATCCCCACTCCTGTCGAAAAAGTATCAAGATGTTTGACTCGTACTGTACACTAACATAATTAAATGAGCAACGCATTTTAATTTACCACCGTATGTTTCTGCATTCTCTTGTTTTCAATTTTTTTTATGAACATGACAGTAAAAAACATGAATATAACTCGAATACGAGTGAGTGCACAAACGCCTTAATTTCGCCTTTTCGCCATTTAATAACGCCTTTCAATAATTCAATTCAAATCAAATCAAATTAATTCATTCTAATATTTATTACTGTAAATTACTAACATAGTTTTAAGGTAAATATTTGTAACTAACACTATGGACATTGTTTCTGAAATAAATTATTATTATTATTATTATTATTATTTACGTATTGTATACTTTTTCATTGTGAATTTTGTCTTGCTCCATGATCGAGAGGAACTCTTATTTAGCCAAGTTTTTAACAGTTTCTTCTTTATCCTAGGCGGCAATCCGAGCTCTGTCACTAATATCAGGCGCGCTAGCATCCGGCCGTGGGGCAGCTCTGGCAGCGCACGAGCAGCGCTTAGTGAGCGCTGTAGCAGCGCAAGTAAGGCGGCTGAGGACCGGCGCTTGTAATATTCCGCCGCATGAGGCGCTGCCCGCATACAAGTACTTAGCCGGCGCGCTCACCACGGTAAGCGATATAATATAGCAGGAGCGTGCATTGATTTTCCAGCTAGGTAAGCAGTCAGACACTATAGACTTTTTTATAGCGAGAATTGTTTTTCTAACAAGTCGCATTTACGACCTGTAATAAGTAGTAAGTTAGTGATGCTGTTATCTGTGCACTGTTTTTATTTTATCTACAAATAAACTGCGGGAAAGGATAAGTAGGTAGTTAAGTACGTAATTTCTCTAAACAAACAGAAATATCAACAAAATTGGCCCACTCTTTCTAAAATTAAATTTAAAATAAATCATTCAAATTCCTTTCTCCATTATTTAATAAGATAATTAGGTAATTAGTAAATGTAATTGCGAAAGTGAATTGAGTGATGTTTACATACATACATATACTCACGCCTGTTTCCCAAGGGGGTAGGCAGAGACTATGGATCGCCAACTGTTACGATCCTTGCACACTTCTTTCGCTTCATTCACATCCATCAATCTTTTCACACGTGCAAAAACCGCAGTTTTTTTCACTGTGTACACTAGCCTTTTTTTTAAGCCGTTTAAGGATAAAAACAAAAAAAATAGGGTTGCACTCCGGGAGTGCCGGCAAAAGTGAAAACTTAAATATTAACCTTGTGCATTTTTGATATTTTGGAATGGTTAGGGAATAATTTTGCACGAATTTACTCTGCATTTGAATTTACGAATATAGAACAGTATTGTACGAAAGTCTTATCCATAGCTTGACAGAAAATCTAGTTTTGACATTGAATTAAAAAATTAGCGCGTTGCTATGGTGACACAAGTGTTTACGTCTTGAAATGACGCGCCGCCATTTTCACCGCGCCCCGTAGAAAGAGAGGGGGATACTTCCATCGCCGGCTGTCTACTCTCCATCCGTCACATCCGTCTTACGAATTTTCGTTCAGGGGCACGTGATTCTTACTGACGCGAGTTTAGCATGCGTACGTAAAAATGCGTACAACGCCGCTAAAGAACTTTTCACTTCAAAAAAACATGGCCAGCCAGCACTTGCGTCCTTGCATTATTTTTATTTCCGCAAGCGATCGAAGCAGACCTTATTCTATTGTGGCATGGGACCATATGAGACCGAGAGTTATGCTGTCGGCCTGTCGGCTGGTCGGCTATTCTCGGCAAAAACGTGCACGTCCCTGTAATATAGTACTAAGGCTTAGCACGCACTGCAATTAAACGCAAGCGGTTTAGGAATAGCTGAAAACGCAAAATCGCATGTTAACACGCACTGCGGTTGGCGTTTTGCTTAATTTTATATCAGTACTATCATGAATTTCTGGCGGATAGCATGTGTTGTGGCTTGTGTCGCCCAGTCGAGGCTGAATAAAAACCGAATGTGGTTAAACGCTGTGCGTGCGCCACCATACACACAACCTAGCAAGTTACATTTTTTAAATCAGTCACTGAAAAAGTTAGAAATAAGTGCGCTTGTATAGTAAACGTATACTGCTATATTTTTTGGCGGTTTCAGACTTGCGATTAAACGTATGCGTTTAATCGCAGTGCGTGCTAAGCCTAATAGGGTAAAAAAAACCTGTCATCTGATTGTCCGTCACATTCACGCTATTCGACAAAAATATCTAGACAACAACAGGCTTTCTTACTGCATATAGTTATTTTTTTATTTTTTCAAATTTTAACGGTTTTAAATCTTGCCACTCGTACGCGACTCGTGACGGCCAATGCGAGTGTGGGCATCTGCGGCGGACCTTACAAACGTATGAAACAGCGCACTCAGCTAGACGCGAGTTGGTACACTTCGCTATGCTAAAGTCGCATTACTAATTTCCTAGCAAAAATGTAAACAAAGATGTTGCCAGAATAAAACAACACAAAAAGAAATAGTATATTGCTAATTCAAGAAATAAACACACTTACATGTTTATTCATCACAAACCTAATAAAACTAGATAAGATTAATATTCTGAATCATGAGTTTTGCGGCAAAAACAGTCATATAATTTAATATTTCATAATAACAGTTTTATAGTAGAAAACATTTTTATGATGCTTTGCACACATCAACTGCAAACCGTACACATCAACCTTTGGTCATTTTATAATATTTCATAAAAATTAGTATTACGAGTAGTAGCTGTAGTAGTAACATTTGTCTTTTGGTATTGGGGGGAACAGGCGAAGATGCTACGTATTTTTGATAGTTTACATACAGTCAATATCTAAGTAAAGTTTTCTTATCAGTTCGTTTCGAGAACTTTTAACATCAAAAATAGGTTATAAATAATAAATTTCTAATTACCATCCTACTTGGACTTACTAAAATTATTCTGGATCACACTATATTTATTATGACTCAAAATATAATAAACAAGTTAATTGTCATAAAAGTGACCAAAGGTTTTCAATATCTGAAAATGTCACTATCAGAGTCAGTTTGTCAATTTGACAGTGACGTTTCTTTGTTTACATTTTTGCTGGGAAATTAGTAATGCGACTTTATGCTATTATTTAGTTTGCGCCGCAGAGATGTCTACAAAGTGGTTTAGGCACGTGACACCTTTGGTCATTTTATAATATTTCATAAAAATTAGTATTACGAGTAGTAGCTGTAGTAGTAACATTTGTCTTTTGGTATTGGGGGGAACAGGCGAAGATGCTACGTATTTTTGATAGTTTACATACAGTCAATATCTAAGTAAAGTTTTCTTATCAGTTCGTTTCGAGAACTTTTAACATCAAAAATAGGTTATAAATAAAAAATTTCTAATTACCATCCTACTTTAAAATTATCCTGGATCACATTATATTTATTATGACTCAAAATATAATAAACAAATTAAATTGTCATAAAAGTGACCAAAGGTTTTCAATATCTGAAAATGTCACTATCAGAGTCAGTTTGTCAATTTGACAGTGACGTTTCTTTGTTTACATTTTTGCTGGGAAATTAGTAATGCGACTTTATGCTCTTACTAGCTTTCGCCCGCGACTTCGTCCGCGTGGACGTGGAAAATGGTTCCATATAGTTTGATGGTCCCTCATATTCGTAAGGCCTTTGTAAGGCTATACCAACCAGTTTGTATTTGGCTATTACCAAACAATACTAAATAATATACTAGAAAAAATACGACTCGCACCAGATCAATACTCAGACGGGAATCGAACCCGCGACCTTTGGATATCCGGTCCAATGCTCTGACCGCTGAGCTACCGAGCCACTAGTGACATCGTCGAATTTTTCCTAGTATATCCTAAACTCTTACGCTGTAAGCCAGCGTTATTTCACCAATGTGAGGAATTACCTCGACATTCAATTGAAATATCTTTCCAGATATTTTAACAATTGATTAAGATGAAATAGCTATATAATTTTTAAATTTGAGATTTTTGCATTTACAATGCTATTTTTAAACAATACTAAATAATATACTAGAAAAAATACGACTCGCACCAGATCAATACTCAGACGGGAATCGAACCCGCGACCTTTGGATATCCGGTCCAATGCTCTGACCGCTGAGCTACCGAGCCACTAGTGACATCGTCGAATTTTTCCTAGTATATCCTAAACTCTTACGCTGTAAGCCAGCGTTATTTCACCAATGTGAGGAATTACCTCGACATTCAATTGAAATATCTTTCCAGATATTTTAACAATTGATTAAGATGAAATAGCTATATAATTTTTAAATTTGAGATTTTTGCATTTACAATGCTATTTTTAAACAATACTAAATAATATACTAGAAAAAATACGACTCGCACCAGATCAATACTCAGACGGGAATCGAACCCGCGACCTTTGGATATCCGGTCCAATGCTCTGACCGCTGAGCTACCGAGCCACTAGTGACATCGTCGAATTTTTCCTAGTATATCCTAAACTTTTCTAGTATATTATTTAGTATTGTTTAAAAATAGCATTGTAAATGCAAAAATCTCAAATTTAAAAATATTACCAAACAGTTTGTATTTATTGATGTCATATTATTAGTCGTCAACTTGGCTATCTATTATTGGTATATTGGTATATGCACGTCCTACAACACAATTCAGCGCTACAGACTAGACTACAGAGCGACGTTAGGATTATTTAGTTTGCGACGCAGAGATGTCTAGAAAGTGGTTTAGGCACGTGACAGTATCCATCGCCAGTTTGTAACAGAAACCTTTCCGTCCAGTTCTACGAGACAGCCGGGTGCGGGTCGCAGGTGGGCGAGTCGTCGCTGCGCATGTTGCTGGGCGAGCTGCTGCGCGTGCTGGGGGCCGGGCCCGGCGCGGGCACCGGCAGCGGGCCCGACGCGGAGCGCCTCGTGCGCGTACTCAACAACGTGTGCGTGCGGGTGTTGGAGCACTCGCCCAGGACTGCGCTACTGTGGTGAGTTAGCAGTTATTCACTCGAGATAACAAATGTTATTGACACTACATTTTTATAGTTTTATTCGAACTGACAATCTGTAAAAGTTAAAAGAGTGCAAATAAATCAAACTAATTTAGGATCCTTTTTAGGGTTCCGTAGCCTAAATGGCAAAAAACGAAACCCTTATAGATTCGTCATGTCTGTCTGTCTGTCTGTTTGTCTGTCTGTCTGTCTGTCTGTCTGTCTGTCTGTCCGTATGTCACAGCCACTTTATTCCGAAAGTATTAAGATTACACAGTTGAAACTTGGTAGGTTGATGTATTCTGTTAACCGCTTAACGAATTTAATACAAAAATAAGAAAAATAAAAGATTAAGGGGGGCTCCCCATACATGGAACTGAAACTGAAAATTTTTTTTTTCTTCAAACCAACACGTGTTGGGTGTCTATAGATAGGTCTTTAAAAATGACATTGAGGTACCTAAGACAACTTTTTCTCAAAGTCAACCGTTTGAAAGATATTCACCGCCAAAGTGGTAAAATGTGTGTCCCCCCCCTTTAACTTTTGAAATAAGAGAGTGAAAAATCTAAAAAAAATATATACTGTAGATCTTAATAAACACTTTCAACCAAAATTGTTTTGAACGAGATATAGTAATTAGTTTTCGAGATATAGCACATTTTCCAAAACTGCAAATATAACTTTGTCATTCATACCAACACTGTGAAAAACAAAGTTATTTTTGCAGACGAAAAATGCTAGGTGGTATTAAATATGGTATGGTATAAGGTAACTACGGAACCCTATGGCGCGTGGCCCGACACGCACTTGGCCGGTTTTTTCGCATAATATTACATTCGCAAAATATTATACTTTGTACAATCACAGTCAAAGTAGTTTCTGCTTCTGCAAATGCCAGATTTTAGTAGATATGGAGAAATATTATTTTCAATCACTTTTTGTTTTTTTTATATATGTTTTTCTTTTCTTCGTGGTACGAGTACGTCACCAAAGTACTAGGATTACATAAATATGAAGAAGGTTTACTTCTACAACCTTCAATCACTTACCTGCATAAGAAAAAGAATTTTTCAGGTCAATGGTAAAACGTCACGTAAGTACCGAGACCCACTGACGTCCAATATACATACAATATAGTGGACGTCAGTGACGAGACCACATAAATATAGAAAAGGTTAAATTCCGTATTTTCTTTTATTTTAACAAAAAAAATATCAAAATGTTATTTATAAAAGTTAACCCATGCCATATTTATGTGATTCTAGTACTTTGGAGACGTATTATGAAGAAAAATTAAACAAAAATACTTAATAGGTATATTTTGTTTGATTGTATTTATAATATTTTGAAAATATAATTTTTTGCGAATGTTATCGTCGTTGCGACTTTAAAACTTCCTATGTGTCACTTTTGTCGAAATCACTTTTAGGTACTGGTTTATTTAAAAATTTGGCGCTCCGTCGAAAGCAAAGACTCTCACGTGAATATGTCTTTTCATTTGCTATTTATTTACCTTACTCAATATCTCTTAAGTGCTCGCTCATTCAAAGTTGGCATTTAAAATATCATATGTGCTAAATCGAAGTAGTAACCAATGAAATGGCTTTGTGTGACCAAACCGATTATACAAATCACTAAAAGCAAGTTTAAACATTTGCAGGAACTGAAAATTGTTATCGATCAGGATTAGGAACCATGCTTTTTAGGATTCCGTACCCGAAGGGTAAAAACGGAACCCTATTACTAAGACTCCGCTGTCCGTCTGTCTGTCTGTCACCAGGCTGTAACTCATGAACCATGATAGCTAGAAAGTTGAAATGTTCACAGATAATGTATTTCTGTTGCCGCTATAACGACAAATACTAAAAACAGAATAAAATTAATATTGAATGGGGGCTCCCATACAACAAATAGGAGCGTTTTACCTACCATTAAAACGCATATTGTGTCTGAAGCCTTATTCGAAGCCTTGATAAACAGATTGAGAATAGCGAAGCCTTTCCGTTTCCCGTTCAGCATCATTATTATAGGTCTATCTTACCGAATTACGTCACATCCGCATCCGTGCGACGTCATACCTCACCCCACTTTGTTCACCAGGCGGCCATGCTAGTTTCAGCGCTCATTGCAGTCTCAAAATCTGAAAAATACTTCACAACTAATTAGCATTAAATGCATACCAGGCAGCCCTTGAAGGTAGGCTTCGAATAAGGCTTCAGACACAATATGCGTTTTAATGGTAGGTAAAACGCTCCTATTGTGTCCTATTCGCCGTTATTCGAAGCCTTGATAAACAGATTGAGACATTGTTTGTTATCGCCTGGTGAACAGGGACAGGACGCCAATGTGACACTTTAAATCATAAATAGTTTATTTCTCTTAAAATTTATTTTAATTTAGATCAAAAGAAATCTTTCTTTAAATTAGTAAAGGGAAGAAAAAAAAATACAAAAACATAACAATTAAAACTAAAATAAAGACAATTGACAAATCAGATCAGCTTTAAATAAATTCTCATAAATTTTTACTTGCGTAATTATTTAACATAAATTATTTACCTCATAATATTTTAGTCGTGTTATCGTTCAATATGACTGCTGGCTGACAGTGCATCTCTGCTTAAGTCGCGTCGATCGCCTACTTCAAAATTATCTGGGACAAGACAACGTTTTCTTCGCAGATTCTTTTATTACAAATGTGGTGTCGGTTGCTGCACAATTAACTCACTTAAAATACAAACCTTACGAAATCCTTGAGCTTTTGCTCTGCAAAAAAAACAATCTTTATAAAATCCCTAACTGGATTTGGATATCATAATAAAATAAATCTTTGTGAACGCGTTCACAAAGTTATTACTTTTATATCAAATACTTGATTAAATTAATTTAATCGTAAACTGCGAACTGAACTCAATAAATACCTACCCAAAAATAAACGTTATACGACTGACTTAAGCCAAAGGCAGGCTAACCACCTTCGGTGTTACCCACTTAGGCCGACTAGCTAGCTAGAGTGTCTGTGTGCGCCACTGTCTGCGACACCTTGTTGTGTCGCGTCCGACATAAACTTTAATAGTGGGCGGAACAAGCACTAATGTCAGAAGTTAGTGTTATATAAATTGCTATAGAATGTTAATTAACATTGACAAGTCCATTTGAATTTTTACAGTTAATAAAACATTTAATATTCGATTGGTCAGCACACAGCAGCTGTGTTAGCCCAAAACAAACACAAAAAAAAAGGTAAGTATGTAGATACTCATTTAGGTAAGTACTACCACTAAATTTAACTGTAACATTTTTAATTATCATCGCAAAATTAAATGACATCTTAACATTGGGAATTAAAATACAAGGTATAGACTAACTATTATAGTATAATAGATAAAATCAAAAGATGTATTAAAAGAATAAAACATATGACAGTACAGCATACCAAATAAAGAAACATGACTTTAATTATTCCAACATGTATTTACTTTCTATAGACAAAGTTTCGTCTTTTATAGATAAAGGTAAGTACATAAAATATTTTCTTTTTATCAATCTATAAAATAAATATAAAAAAAAACAATCAAGATTCTACATGCCATGGTTTCTATGGCCATCGGAAAAGCTGCACGCAGCATAAACTTGATACTTATATAACATTTGTTTTGAACTTGAATTCCTAACAATATAGCAAAAATGTTGCATATCAACAATAATAGTAATAATAATAACAATGAATATACTTGCATTTCATTATTCAAATAAAATCACATAAATACTTTGGAATCATCCACCGAGAAGATTATCTCAGTTATCTATAAATCAAGTATCATCACCCGGATAAATAAACAAGAACCGGGTGCCAGTGCTTCCCCATGGTAGGTAAGCTTTGATTAGGAAAGTATATTTAAGTAACTTATTCGCAGACACCAACCAATACAAAATCAGAGCGACAGTGTTTACAACAACTGACTAATGTCAGAGTGCTTAGGTATATTATTTTAAAGTTAATTCCAGAATATGGTACATGTTATGGTAGCTAATTAGAAGTATTTTCATATTCTACTGAAATATTCAACAAGTACTTAAGTAAGTATATAACAAAATGTGAACTTGTTATCTACAACGTGCTAAGATTATAATCGAAATATAGAATGATTCAATCGAGGTCTGAGTAAAATCGAGATTCCCCACAAATTTAATAAGCTTTACATCACACCAAAAAGTGATTATTTAAATTCATATCTATTAATGTACACAACGACGTGGTCGAAGTACAATAAAAACTAGCACTTATGTATTTATTTATGTACGTACATACACATTACACGCCCCCGGCACTTTGTAATAAAGCCAACATCATCAGACTTAAATCTTTATAAAATTTTAAAATGTAAAACAGGCACAACCCTTGCATTGCAGTGACCACTTAACTAAAACTATCTAGGATATCTGATCTGTCATCGGACTCTTGAGACAATATCAGTCTTCAAAGCGTACAAATTAATATAAAATTTTCAAACAAAACATAAATCTGCGACAGTTATTTTGGCTACAGTGTAGCCAAAAGGGACATCATCAGTTAGGTTAGATTAAAACTGACCTTTTTGGTCACAAAACGGCACAATGAAGCGCGAGCTGAGCGAGCGCATCGAGTGTGCCACGGCAGCGGCCAGTGAAGCACCAGAACGCAACTGTTGGTGAACCTCCTTTGCGACACCCGGACTTTGCACCCGGTTCTATATTTTTAATAAAGAAACATTTTAAATAACAGGAAAATATATTGATTGAAATATTTTAATCGAAATAACTTGTTTTGACAGGCCCACGGTTTAAAAAAAAAATACTATTAATAAATAACTCTCCAAAGAAAAATTTCAAAATCCTTCTGGTTGTTCTGTAAGCAGCAACTAATGGTTGTTAGAAACATGTTGCCCACCAGAAGTACGGGAATATTTTGGATGATCCCCTTTTTAAGTTCCTCTCCCTCAGGGATTAAGGACAGTGTTTACACCGAATAATAAAATAAAATAATAAGATAAAATGAGTAAAAATATGTACATATCGACGGTGCCTGGATGGTGCTCATCAAAAGCAACCGAAATAATTTATGTTAAAACATCAATCGACGGTGCTCTGTAGCGACCGGCCGAATTTATGTTAATTATGTTAAAACCATAATAAATGTTTATTGAATGTTAATCTATTTATTCACCTTACATAACTATAGTGACGGTGCCCATCAGAGGGCGACCGAATTAAGTTAAATAGTAAGATACTTAATCAACGGTAACCATTAGGAGTGACCGCCAGAGTTCATATCAAATTATCAATCAACGATGCTTCGAAGCGACCGGATGAATCCTTATCAAAATATTGTTACAAATCACACAACTCTCAACATGTGGGGCTTACTACCATAGATGAAGAAAACAGCATGTTTTAATTACTTATACAAAATTATTTAGATAAAACTTTTCATAAACTTGTGTCAACGGTGCCAGGAGCAGCCGATAGACTTTCCCCGGTCCAGTTGCGGAACAAGCTGGAACCGAGGGGTATAATAATAATAGAAAATATCTAATTACTATGATAAACTTTTGAATTGCCTGCAATTAAAAATAGATTTCAAATTATCTAAAACAATTACCACAATTAATTTTATTATTATCTAGCTGTACCCGACAAGCGTAATATACCACACATTTATTCAATCAAAGGTTAAAACAATCAAATTAATGGTTTGGAAAGCATAGAAAGCAAATATAAAGCAATCATTTTTATTTGTACACAAGACAAGATTAGTACGCTCATTTTACTGGGAACTGAACCCGGGTCATTTTGCGCATTGATAGCGTTTACTGTCGCTGCATCAAATACGCTACGCCATCGATTGTTGTAATATTCCGCAATCAAGCCAATATCTGACTGTATAAATGTTTTAATTGAACACCAATATAATTCTTGTTAAAAGTGCCTCGTTACGTATCTATTCAAATTTACAAAGCAGCGGCTTTTCTCAAAAAAAAAAAAAAAAATTTTTTTTTTTTGGATACTCGTTCAAACGTCTACGGCTAAACAACATCTCTAAATAAAATAGGGCGCAATGGTTAATCTCAACACTGGTCAAGTTGAACGAATTATGAGTTGAACGAAATGCCACGGAAATAAATGGCCGGACAGCGCCAGGACACAGAATAAACTCAAGCTGTATACACTTTCTCATTTTTGAAGAACACAAGGCTCAGCTCACATTCAACGCAATATAGCTTTACCAACAATGAATAGGAATCGTACGAAACATGTTTTCCGTAACGTAAAAATTTTCATAAGCATTAAATTTGTCAAAATTATAACCTTTTCAGCAGATCGCTTAGGCCAAAAGCGAATAACACTCATGAACGGCAATTTTACGAATGTTAGAATTAACAGAAAATATTTTTCAACATATCGTGGGTAGAATCATATCATTATAAAATATGGAAAAATTTCACTGACCTTAGGGCGAGGCGTTAGATTACCTCAATTCAATTCAAATCCTGCGTCGTATTTACTGTAGATCCATGTCCTCACCCTCGTTCTCTGCTACTCCACGAACATGACGACGAAAACGGAGACGACACAGAGTCGGACCCAACTAACACTGATTTTACGTATGGTTTTCAAACTACGCACACTCATTTTATATAGCCGAAAATAAATCGTAAGTATCATCTTACGACAAACTTTTCAACAAAAATATGTAATATAAAATCTAAATTTGAATTAAGAATTTCGCGAACGCTAACAGCGTTTGACCTACTTTAGAAAACTTTAAAATTCGAACGCTAACAGCGTTTGACCTACTTAGGAAAATTTTTAAATTTCGAACGCTAACAGCGTTTGACTAGATGTGAACGGTTGCGAAAAAAGGACGCCAATGAGCGCTGAAACTAGCATGGCCGCCTGGTGAACAAAGTGGGGTGAGGTATGACGTCGCACGGATGCGGATGTGACGTAATTCGGTAAGATAGACCTATAATAATGATGCTGAACGGGAAACGGAAAGGCTTCGCTATTCTCAATCTGTTTATCAAGGCTTCGAATAACGGCGAATAGGACACAATGTGATTTTTTTGCCGTTTTTTGCTCGATATTAATAACGACAACAGCTAGACAGTTGAAATTTTCACAGATGTTGTATTTTTGTTGCTGCTATAACAACAAATAATAAAAACAGAATAAAATTAATATTTAAGGGGGGGCTCCCATACAACAAACGTAATTTTTTTGGTACGGAACCCTTCGTGCGCGAGTCCGACTCGTACTTGGCCGGTTTTTATAATACTCTGCAATTTAAACCGGGTATTAAAAATTAGTAATCTAAAGGCACTGGGTCCCTCAGGAAATAATGTGTTCCATATATTATTTTGTTTTTTTATGTATTTCTATTATAAACTCATTGCAATGATAAATATTAAAAAATAAATAACTTTTTTTATTGAAAATTATGTGCTTTTAGTCCACTGACCTACATATATTTACACTGGACAGGCTTATGTCAAACTGTTTTTGTGCCTATTTGATTTCCGCCATTTTGGCGCTGTAGGACGTAGCGTGAGCATAGCGTGCGGGACATGGTACTAAAGTTTGAAGTCTGGAGAGACCATCACGGCAACTATTTTCATATTGTACCTCAAAATTAGTTCTTTAGACGCACGCTAGTGGCGTTTCAAATAGACACAAAAACTTAGCTGTCAAATCATACAGACAGCCAGTCCAGTTAAATAAAAAAAAAATTTCATGTCAGTGTTTTAGTCTCAATTCCTTTTACATACATTTTACATCAAAACCTCTGATGTGATACAAAACGCGCAACCAAAACCTCTTATTTGTCACGTTGAATTGTTCTTAATTTTTTTCTACTACAATGGGGAACGTCCGAAAAAAAATCAAATTAGCTGAATATTTTTCTATAGGTAGGAATAAGCTCCCTTAGTAGTAGAAAAAAGTTTATGAATTTTCGGCTGCGTGAAAAATTTAAAAAAATTAAAGTCTCTTCGACTTCACAAATTTAAGAAAGTAACAGCAGAATGGAAATTATACCTTTGCCACCACCTGCCACAACCACAACAAGTATTTAAAAAAAAAGTTAGATAATTACCCCGCAGATCCAAATAGGCATCTATCCATATTCAATTTAGTTTCAAAAGTTTGAATCTTTCATATTTTTTTTTTTAAATTCGTGTATGTTTTCGAGTTGTGTTGTCTCAGTAATTTTGCAACAAACCCTCCTTTATTACAGCGCCATAGTGTCCCTACTTCACGAGTCCATAGGCGTATCAGAGCCCATGTACCCTCGCTACCAAGACTTGCTTCTCAAGTGCTTCTGGAAGACGCTCAAGATGATATCAGGATGGGACGCCAACTCCATAGACTACGACGCGGTGCTCTATAAGATACACCTGTTTTACAAAGCCTACCCGAATAGTTACTGGAAGAAGAATCCGGATATTAGCGATACACCGTACAGGTAAGGGTATAAAGTTACAAAAATCATACAAATTCGTTTTAAAATGATCACACAATCTCGACTATTTACAATTAAAACAAATGACATGACGATTCGATGTAAAGTTTTCATTGAAAACCTTTCCTGATCATTGACAATTTTATGAATTATTAATTCGACTAAAACGTCAAAAAAACGATATAACTGTATTACAATGTTATGTATGTTATTTCGTTTTATGTTACAGAACAGTGAAAACCCTGGTGCACACTCTAGTCAAAATGAAAGGTGCTTCCATCACGAACCACCTCACGCAAATACCAGACGTCAACGAATCCGATCTCTATCCGTACTTGCTTAAAGTATTGAAGGTACCTATGATAAGCGTTTAATTTAAAAAAAACTATTGTCTCAGTTTCTATTCGCAATACAAAAAAATGTCTTTATTTATTGAAGAACATGAAATAAAAAATGTATTAATGATTCATCATTAAAATCTATTGAAGTTTACATGCTCGATTTTCGTCTTTTTGAAACTAACTACATTTTATTTCCACAGCAACTAAAACTCGACGAAAAGAAAGAAAACACATCGGACGCGATAAACGGCAGCTCCGTATTAACCGGCGTAAGCAATAACGCAGCGTTGGGCAGCGGGCGACTGCCGCGCGGAGTGCACGAGGAACTCGCGCTCATACTCAAGCGGATAGGCAGCAAGGAACATAACAAGGACGCGCTCGCGCAGCTGTATGAGCTCAGGGTGAGATATACAACTAAATCGATAACGAATAGGATTAAAATTAACTTCAATATTCCATCACGAACATTAAGACATTTCACTCCGATACACATAACCTTTTGTTTCAACAAATTATCGTAGAAATGCCTTTCTGTGGCGAGCAAGTAGAAGTCTAAATAAGTTTTGAAATCAAATAAATGACTTTGACATATTTTGTTCTAATACAGCAACGGCAAGACGGTTATTAAATCAGAATTTCTTTTCAAATACTTAGAAATTATTATATCACAAAGTTTATTCATTTACTATTCTACGCTCAATATTGATTTCTTATATGTTATTCTAAATGTTTACATTATAAGTACCAAGTGCATTGTGTCCACATGTAGGAACTAATTTATTTGATTTCTAAACGTGAAGACCTATAATTGGCAATCCACTACTTATTGTTAACATTAATAATGTCGCATGTGCTGTTGATTTTCCTTAAAAAAAAACAAAGACGCACTATTTGGAAAGTTATCCTTTGTTAATAAAATTGTTCTTATTTTACTGCATACTCAATATTTATGTTTTGGTTTTGACGCAGATCGTCACTTTCGCAAATGGTCATCGCGAAAAATTTGGTCACTTTCGCAAATGGTCACTTTCGCAAATCGTCAGTTTCGCAAATGGTCACTTTCGCAGAATGTCATTCACAATTTTTCCTTTTTCTCCTATATGTGAAAATTGTGAATGACATTCTGCGAAAGTGATCATTTGCGAAAGTGACGATTTGCGAAAGTGACCATTTGCGAAAGTGACCAAATTTTTCGCGATGACCATTTGCGAAAGTTACGATCTGCGTCAAACCTATGTTTTGTCTTGAGAAGAGCTAATCAACGCCAACACGCGTATTATATTACTCTCTGGGGTGTCTAAATACTATATTATATTGAGTAGTAAAGTTATTTTCACTTCTCATGCTCGTAAAGTTCGTCTTTGTGTTGGGTATAGGCTGCATAAAATCGCTTTTTATGCTCTAGTGCATAAAGTAAAATCTTCGTCTAAGTCTCAGACTTTAAGACAAAGGTCGTCAGGTAAACAGCCACACACGCAATTTAACTTCGTTGAATTAACTTGTTATTTCATTCTGTTTCTTCATTTTTTTTGTTGTGTTGTAATACTTTTTTTATTTTTGAAAATGGGTATCAATTTTATTGAAAGGCCTTGATATTTTTTTTTTAATTTTTGAGTATCAAATGAAAGGCCTTGATGAGCACATTCTAAAATTAAATTTTTTTTATAAAAGAAATGAGTTTTTTTTTTTTCAATTTTTGAATATGGGTATCAAATGAAAGGCCTTGATGAGCACATTCCAAAATTATATTTTTTTATAATTTTTTTTTTCAATTTTTGAATATGGGTATCAAATGAAAGGCCTTGATGAGCACATTCCAAAATTATATTTTTTTTTATAAAAAAATGAGTTTTTTTTTCAATTTTTGAATATGGGTATCAAATGAAAGGTCTTGATGAGCACATTGAGCACATTCCAAAAATATATAATTTGTCACTAAAATTCAAGTTTTTTTTATTTTATTTTTTTACATTATTGTTATTTACTTTCCTCACAATCGAAGTGAAAAGCAGAGTGTATAACTCGTACATAAAACCCATTTTACCCTCGACTTGACTATCCACCCTCGCCTGCGGCTCGGGTGGATATAAACGTCTCGGGTAAAATGATGCGTTTTATGCACTTGTTGTACAATCTACTATTTTATTTATTTAATTGTATAATAAACAGGAGCGCCATCCAGAAGTGGACATCTGGACGTTCATGCAGGGCTCCTCGTTCTACTTCCGCAACTACGTGGAGCGCGGCCTGCGCGAGGTGGCCGACCAGAGGAAACTCGCCTCCATGCCCTACAAGCACGACTACAAGGCGGACAATATAGGTACGTACTTAACACTGATTGATTTTATTGTTTTAAGGCGCACGGTGGTCAATTATCAGATTTTAGAATGCAAAAAGTTTTCTTAATTCAAAGTATAGCTTTACCGTCTTAAGATCGTAACTTACGTGCATAATAAGCTTATTTAACAGCTAAGCTGTGCCAAAAACTTACTTAGAGTAATTTCAAGAAAAATGATATGTTATAAATTGAAATCAATTTATATTATAATTTAAAATAAATTTAATAACGAATAAAATTGTATAATTAATTTTATTCATATTCTCTTCATCTCCTCCATGTTGTAATAAATCTTCGGAACGTAACAAATTAAATATTTCTAATAGCGTCGGAAACGCGGGTACATCTGTAAAAAAAAATTATGTTAAGTAAGCAGTCGTAGGAGGCGATAATATTGATATAAATTGTTAGTTAACGTATTATACTTTTGCCCTAAACAAGAAATCTCGTGATACAATTTGAAACTTTTTTCTTTTGCCATAGAAAGTCAAATTTATAGAAATAAATATAAATATGAAAAAAACTAGATGAATAAATCAGATACTTACTGCTTTTTTCTGTGATATTCATAGCTTATAAGCAGTAGTTTATGTTCCACTAAAGATATCTGTACAAAACAGAAAACAAACATGATTCCGTAACAATTTACAAACATGCAAAAAACGTTCAAAACGATGTTTTGCAATTTCAAACGACAGGCTGCTTCAACTGCTATACTAAAAAATTTAAAACTATTCCAGATAATAGATTAACTAATAGTAATTACAAAAAATATAATTAGATTCCGCTATCTGATAACTGATTTTTTATACTTTTTGCGTTCTAAGATCTGATAATTGACCACCGTGAGGCGTCTGGCCACTACACCGTATCATACCATGGCCGTGCTTGGAATGTGTCAGGCAAAAAAATATTATTTGTATTGCAAAGAAAGAGACTGTTCCCACTAGACCAGTCAGTCACTGTCATTGGCCATGCACGAACTGATACAGTGTCAAATTACGATTTCAATTCTCTGTTAGCAACTGAATCTGTCAAATCATACATCCATAATCGCAAAAGTTACTTGAAAGTAACAATTTCATTAATTTCAAAAGAGAATTTTTAGCAAGAGAAGAGATAATAGAGAATTAATAGCTTAACGTTCCGATTCCAAACCGCAACGCGCAGGCTGAAAATTGTGAAGATACGGGTTGAATATTGTTCTATCTTACGCCATCCGTTCGGCTATGAATGTTGTTAAACGTGCACATGTGTCTGCACGCTCTTGTATTACGCACACTAAAATAATGTGCATGTGCACGCCTAACAACATTCATAGCCGAACGGACTTCGTTAGATAGAACGACTATCGCGTGTAATGGTCGTTTTAGTGCCGTCGTTGCACGTATTCCTATCGGTTCTGGTGAATGTTGCATACGGGTACAGAACGCTGTTAATCCGTTTCAGTGAACATAATAGACCGTCGTTTTGCACCGTGCCTGATACGTTCCTAGCACGGTCATGGTATGATATGATACGGCAGTGATTCTTAACCTCGGGTCGCGAGAGGTATTGGGTTGGGTCGCGGGCCCCCAAACGACTTTAAATTGTGATAAAATTTTACGTTTTTAATTGCGATTATTTTTATTTTTTATTGATAGGTCGATCGATGTCATAACACAAAGTATACTAGTCCTACTTACTATCGTAAATTCCCTTTTAGCGACAAAATCGTTACGGTGGCAATACATAATCACAACAACTTGGCAATATCTCGGCGAAATTTCATCGCTCGCTAACATGCGCCGTTTAAGATTTGGCCATTGTAAAATCCAGGGGCGGCCCTAGAACGGTGCAAGCGGTGCGACTGCACTGGGCGCCCTCGTGTGTGCGCCGAAAACGTCCGACTACCGGTCGACTATCAATCGTATTGTTCCTGGTAACGAGTGACGACGCGACGAATAAAACTGACTAAAAATCGCACTGCGCGGCCATTTTTTAGTATAAGTAAGCAAGATATGTGGATGAAACTGACTAGAAATCGCGCTGCGCGGCTATTTTTTTACTATAGACAAGCAAGATTAGTAGATGAAACTGACTAAAAATCGCGCTGCTCGGCCATTTTTTTTCTATAAACAAGCGAGATTACAAAATTAGTAGATGTAAATGACTAAAAATCGCGCTGCGCGGCCATTTTTTTTCTATAAACAAGCGAGATTACAAGATTAGTAGATGAAACTGACTAAAAATCGCGCTGCGCGGCCGTTTTTTACTATTAACAAGAATGGTTACAAGATTAGTAGATGAAACTGACTAAAAATAGCGCTGCGCGGCCATTTATTAAACAACAGGTAAAATTGAAAATCTTGGAATCGCAGATAGGGGGCACCCGTAGAAATGTCGCCCAGGGCGCTGGTAGTGTTAAAACCGGCAATGCTTTCACGTTTTAACTACCGAACCGATCATGAAATTTTGCATTCATGTTGTCAGGGGTACAGAAATGGACATCCAGTTCCCGAGGGATAGCAAAAAATCTGTCCACGCAGACAAGTCGCGGGTACTTGTCACTGGAAAATAAAAAAAAAGTGGATTAGGGTCGCGGACTTCAAATATATTTCTAATTTGGGTCGCCAGCCAAAAAGGTTAAGAACCACTGTGATACGGTGTAGTGGACAGACGCCTTTAAAAGGTTCATTCTTCTGATATCGTGTGGCGATGGTCACTTTACAGGGCCGCAAGTTAAAGCTAAACGTAGATTGTGAAATAGACTCTATTGACGTTTTATTTGACACATCTTTGTTTTTGTATGTTGGGATTTACTTATTGCATTAAAATTGTTTGCTAATTTTAGGATTTTCATTGTTTTTTGCTTATGATTACGTTTTTATTAGAATTTATTTCTTTCATTTCAGATATCAGTAACGAAAATGAGGAGAAATCACATGTTATATTTTTGGAAAGATTGCGGGCTCTACAAGTAAGTTGATATAACTTTTATGACATTTCATTATTTTCGTGATATTAACTATATCAGGCGTACCGGCTAACTTACATGGCTATCGTAATCGCTTTCATTTGACAGATGGATGTGAGACATTGCTACTTCTATTTGGCATAAATAAAACTTACCAAAGAAAAGTAGCAATGTATCACATCCATCTGTCAAATGAAAGCGATTACGATAGCCATGTAAGTTAGCCGGTACGGCCCCAGGTCATTATTTAAATCGACGACTCAACGAAATAAGACATAAGATAAAAACAGCCCTCGAAGAGCTTGTCGGTTCTTCTCAGTTCCTGATTATATAGTCTCCGGCTTAGGGCTTCGAAAGTGAAGGCATACTTTTTTTAGGGTTCCGTACCCAAAGGGTAAAACGGGATCCTATTACTAAGACTTCGCTGTCCGTCTGTCTGTCTGTCTGTCACCAGGCTGTATCTCATGAACCGTTATAGCTAGAAAGTTGAAATTTTCACAGATGATGTATTTTTGTTGCCGCTATAACAACAAATACTAAAAACAATAAAATTATTATTTAAGGGGGGCTCCCATACAACAAACGTAATTTTTTTGCCGTTTTTTGGTACGGAACCCTTCGTGCGCGAGTCCGACTCGCACTTGGCCGGTTTTGACATTCATATCTGCTTGTAACCAACGAACTAAAATCTATGGAACAAGCATTCCGCTTGTTCAATACATTTTAGTGCTGGTCAGCACCAGCCAGTCCTTGCATCCTCTAAAAACCTTTTTTTTTTCTATTTTTAACCAAGGCGAAAGCTGGTTTGAACACTGAATCGACTCCATCGTCCCAACCGCGAACACCGATGAGCGATAATAGGAGCCTCGCGGACTCCATCAACGAGAACACTCTGCCGCGGGCGCACAGCATCGACCCACAGCTGGAGGTAGGTTGCTCACACAGTTTTAAAATTTAGTCCAATAAAACTAGCTTTATCTGGCCATAATTAATAAACTCGTTAATTTTATTAGTTTGTCGGATATTGATATTAAGTGTCAAATATTAATTAGATATGTGATGTAAGAAATCCGGGGTGGTAACCGTTTCATATAAAAATCATGAGATTACCTAGCTTTTTCCTAAAAGCAAAATAGTTAACCAAATACCTTGTTAGTATAATTTTATGGTGCATTAAAATGCTATCACCTAATAGCAAAATTAAACTGAATCCAAATTCGCATGTTCGTTTTTTTCACTGTATTCATCTGATCTTAATATCTAGATAAGCCAAAATGGTAACTATGATGCTTGTATCTTATTAAGCTACGATGCGTCTTTTTAGACATTTTAGACAAAAATTAAACATTTATTTTTTACGTTTTAATAATAATGTATTTCTCAGTAGTTATTTTTTTTTTAGTTTTATGCAAAGTTTCTAAATGTTTAATTCCTTTTATTTTAACTATAACTAACACTAATTTATGACATAGAAAAAGAAAATTTCAGTTATCTTATATGTCCCGATAAAGCTAGTTTTATTGGACTAATTAGGAATGTATAGAGATTTGATTAAATAATTTATTTGACTGTTGGTGCAAAAAGTAATACCTATCTATTCTGTGTTATTTGTTTATGATAAACATACCATTTGAGCTACTTTTTAACGCTAGGTCTATAGGCCACTAGTTAAAAGGGTTTAAACCTCTTAGTATGAGAGGCTGGCATAGTGATAACCACATTTTATTTTTTATTTTTGACAAGGATTATGTAAATATAGCGGCGCACGATGAAACCTGTGTATAATAGGGGATTTATAGACGAACAAAAACTGTCTTATGATATAAACACCTAAAGCGCAACGCTTTCGATATAATCCGGGGAATAGATTTAGATTTTTATCTTTACAGGATCTTTAACATGGATTATCTTGGAAACGTTGCTTTTGAGGACTTTATATCACATGCCATTTTTTGTTTATCTACAGATTCTACAGATCCTCTATCCCAGCCATCGGGCCGCATGCGACCCGCCGGGCCTTTGTGATTGGCCCACTTGGAATTTTAAAACTTTGACTAAGTTTTAAAAGTCATTGTTAATTCTTTTAAAGTTAGCTCTTTCAAAATTTGGTCTACATTGCATGACGCTTCATCATAACTAATATTATAAAGGTTACAAAATCATGTATTGTATAGTTGGCTTTATTGTAACCACCTTTTCTTTTTTCAATTTTTTTTAACACCTAAATATTTTTGCGGCCCGCGCTTCAAGATCGAAACGTGTTTGTGGCCCCATAAAAAAAGGTTGAGTACGGCTGCTCGATATACACAGATTTCCTCCCCTGAACTCCCTTTCGAAAATCAAATATTTTGGTTACTACTATGCCAAAATGTTCAAAGCCCTTTCAATAAAATTTTATTATTTGTAACGACGATTGGTAATCGCATGTTAATTTTGGTTTATTTCTAATTTACAATTTCGTGACATGCGATCTGAACGGTCAACGAAATGTAACAAAGTACTAAATAATATATCGTGTTTCAGTTACACACGACGCAGTCTGTATCTCATAGGAATGAGGCAGCCGAAGTAGACGCGCTCCGACTCAAGCTACAACAGATCAAGAGCTCCTCTAAGAGATAAGGTCGTCCCTCTCACACTTCACCCGGTTTTGTAGCTCTCTCACTCACGTTTTGGTCACATCACGTTCAAGCGACTTTACACTCTATAAGTATTGGAACAAGGATGAAATCGCACTGATTATGAGTGAACGCTTACTTTGAAGCTCAACTTTCAATGAGGCGATAGAAATATTATAAGAGGAGGTTGAACAGTTATAATGACTGAAAACGTGATCACTTCCATTTCCCATTAAATCTCATTCCTAAGTTCCTCGAGCCTTTAGAATTTAATGTTTTGATAATATTTACTTTGATGGCCTATGTGTGTGTCTTATCAATCGTCCAAGAGTCTTACTGAATCGCTTGAAACATGACAATATGGCATTCAATATCGCCAGAGACAGGGTAAAACGCTTAAAAAACTTTCAAAGCGATCGGTAAGTGGAAATGTAAATGTTTTATTAATTGGTGGATGGATGTCAATATAATAATTAGTCCGTTTGCGAGTAATTTTAATCATCACATTATTGAAGTGGTTGCTTGCTTATTGACTCGTGGGGAACTCCATCCAGCAGCATTGCTTTTTTCAAATATTGTTATATTTTGCAAAGTGAAGCATACAGAATCATAATAGGTTATAATAATGTTATGCAAATTGCACAAGGCAGTGTGTAATAAACTTTTTGCGTTTTTAAATTTTTGCTTCTATTCTACATGCAATAAAGTAAAAAATCCTTTAAGACATTATGTAATCTTGTAATGTACGACCAACCGGCACCTTTTACTTCTGCCAGAGGAAAATAAAGCGTCTATACAGGTAGCTAACTCCATAATTCCATGAAAATTGACATGCCGCGGCAGCCGGCCGGGGCGCCCCGCCCGTTATATGAAATTGAACTACTGAAGTCGCTTTAATTTCGTTTGGCAGAGGTAAAATGCGCTCCCACGCGAGCCGTTTGATGTGAACATAGTTTGATTTTATAATAAAATTGTTATATCGTCATCAGGTATCAGTATTGTTATTTTTACATGCTACATATTGGTAAGAAGCGAAATTTTGACAGAATAATGATAACATAGAATCTCCTAGAATATTTCCAGACATCATACATTACTAGACTTATTAAATTGAATTTGATATGCAATGCATACGATTGTATGTAAATAATCAATATTAAGGTGTTTTGAACTATAATGATTATGAGTGTAAAACAATTGATACTGTATAGAAAATGCACTTGAATATTTTATTTTAGAAGCATATCTTGCCCCATCCATTAGATAATTAGAAGATACATACGGAAAAGGCTAAGGAAAAAAAATCTTGTTGTGAATGAATGTGAAGAGGAATTAAAAGTCAGTATACCGCCCGGCACGTAACTTGGCAAGATAAAAAAAGACAAAAGATGCGCAGTAGCTATAAACACTAAACTCGGCGCATGTTTTGTCTCATCTTTGTCTTCCGAAATTATATGCCGGCACTTATAACAGCTTATAAAAATACATTCTCTTAAACATCTTTTGTAAATTATAATCGCTGCATTAAAGATTGAGCCATAATATCTTTTGATATCTCCAATGTTGATAATAAAATTATATATTTCTGTATGAATATAGATGTAGACTTTTATTTGGGGTTATCATTATATTATAGCTATAACTGCCTGCCTATCATGATCGATTTATATCGCGTGATATAGCATTTTATCGACACTCAACTGTCAAATTCCTTTGTCTTTTTGACAGTTAAACGTGATGAAACGCTATATCACGCGATATAAATCGGTCATGCTAGGCAGGCTGGCCCTGTTGTCACATTTGCAATTCTTTGCTATCGCTAATATTGCTTCGCTATCGAGAGATGTAGGCATCGGATTCACTGTTTTCGCTAAACATCGATTTTTAAGACTTCAAATCGTCTTTCGGAAGCGAAGCGATAACAAATATTTGTAAATGTGACTTGGTTTGGGGGCTGATCATAGGCATCGCAGAGCTGTTAGTAAATTTAGTAGATACTTTTCATTCAGTGATAATAATGCCATGTATACCGAAACGTCGTGTAATCAGATAAATCTTCTAGCCAATTTAAACAATAATGAGGTTATGAAATTTTAATGAATTAGTGAATATACGAGTTTTGCGATAGCGTAATTTCAATTATTTTCACACGGGTTTGGTGATTGAGAATTTATGAGTCGGCCTGACCTAATTACCATTGCTTACTATCGTATAGTTTGAGTTGAATGATTATATCAATGTAGTTTTCATTATGTTTGAAGACTATTATTGATTGTAATACGTTATGTTTGTTTTGTCTCCTGTGTGATTTTATATTTGGATTTGTTTGAGTACTGTTTCAAGGTCATGTGAAAGCAATATTTATTACGTATGATGTAAATTGTTTGGAATTGTAAAACTCAATTTGAATGTTCTGAGTATTTGATTTATTGTAATCTATGTTATATTTAAAAGTAAATATAGTCAATGATTTTGTTTGTTAAAAATAATCACATTAACGGATGAAAAATGTGTATGTGCTATTAATATGTTATAATATTGGTTTGTATTTGTGTTTGAATAGACGTCATCCAGTAGGTTTTTTAGAAATCTCATAAGCTGAGATGAGTCGTTGTATGTTTTAAAGATTCCATTTCGATTACATTTGCTGAAATTATTACATTCCTAACAGTATTGGTTTATCTATGTACAAATTGTTACATGTATCATTGCTTCATATTCATCAATTATCACACACATTGTTCATTGAAATTAAAAATTCCATCATAATTTCCATACTAGCGACTAAACAATTAGTTTATTATGTTTTGACTGTAACTGAAAATGTATATTTTGCCCAAGAATCTAGCAGTGAACGGGTTGGTTTAATATTTCTTCCGTAGTCTGATTGAATCATCGCATAGAAAATTGTGCTTATTCTAAACATATTACGCTGTAGCAACCAGTTTTTATTGTCGAGTAATTACGTTAAATCTGGATAAATAATTACATTTTTATGAGCTTGAAATTCAAATGTTACGAATATTAAGACCAGTTTACATTATTCTAGTTGTTAAGTCTAGTGAAATAAAGACACAATTTATTATGCCTCATTTAGATTATCGGCGAATATACTCGCCGAGTAATTTGGGCACGAATACAGACCCGTTTATATATTCGTCTATTATATTCAATTCAGTGAACATAGAACTTTCAGAAATGGATGCAGTGCGACTTGCTGCTTCGGCATCACGCATATTAAATGTATATCGACTTATAAAAGTAAAACTTTAACAAAACCATTAGCGAATCTCTTCTTTATTAAATTCTGCAATGGATACCTTCATTAAACGGACCCAAGCATCATTAATGGATTTTTAATCTTTATGCAACCGATGTTTATGGTGACAATGTTCGTGAACAATGACGATTATGTAAACACCGCCGCGAATACGTACGAATAATCCTTTGATCCGCGTCAAAAAACCGACACCGCACGGAGAACAGACGAATATTCGCGGCGAGTACCGAATATTCCCTAATATGGTGTTTACATACTCGTCTTCGTGCCTATTCGTCTGTACTCGGCGAGTATCTAAACTAGGCATTAGAATTTATTTTCACAAGTAAATGTGGTAGGTACTCCATGATTACAGTGCTGGAAAATCTCAATTGGAATAATGTAACTGGATGTATTGGTGCCAGACTAGACTTGTTAATGTTTCCTTTATCCAATTGATAATTCTTTAATAATGTTAGTTTATTGATTATACTCTCTAGTTCATATTTTTGCTTTTACTGAAAGTTTGACGTCATTAATTATTGTGAGCATTTATTTATTGTATTGTATGTAAATTAATATTGTAAAATCATAATGTAATAATGATAAATAAAGTTCATACGACACTGTATATAAAGATTTTTTTGTTGATTTGGCAAACAACAACATTTCGTATGGGAATTAATTAATTGGGTGTCTGGAAATAATTAAAGGCGACTGTTAATGGAATACTGAACCCCTAAACCTGGCAACGGTTTATTTTTTGGGACTAAACGGGCGACAAACTGGATTACAAAATATAAGTAAAACGGGCGACTACATATGGGAGATAAATAATTTAAGTGACAAAAATACTGAGTGGGCAACTATTATTATACCAAGTATGTAACTATATAACTGATTTAAGTAGCCCAACATGGTATTTTTGTCATCTCGATTCAAGGAGGTTTATATAGGGAGTGAGTACTATGCAAAAATTCTCACTATTCGTTTAAAAGAAATTCAACTTTATTGCGTTTGTTATAGAGTTGAATTCTATCGATGACATTGACTGAAGACTCTACTGTGTGAATGAAACTTCACTAGGTGGAGGTCGGTGTCTCGTTCGCACAATTGCCATTACTAAACAATAATACCACGATAGTAGGAAAAAAAATGTACGTTACCAATCACGTAGTGTATCAAAGTTAAGGATTCGGAGTGGAATATTGAAAATATACTACCTACTTAAATATTCATTTAGAATAACACATGTCCATCAGCCATTTTAATGTCCCCACTGCTGGGGCACAGGCCTTCCTTATGGGTGGATAAGGAGGACGGGCCATAACCCACCACGCGGGCCCAATGCGGATTGGTGGGTGTTAACGACTGCAAATGCAGCCGGGACCAACGGCTTAACGTGCCTTCCGAAGCACGGAGGAGCTCGAGATTATAAATTTTTGGTCACCCATCCCATGACCGACCCTTGCGAACGTTGCTTAACCTCCGCAATCGCTGGGCCAGGCGCTATACCACTGCGCCACCGAGCTCCTCGGAATAACACATAGTACTTGTAAAATAAAACTGAACTTACTCTTTTGATTTAATTAGATTTTGTATAAATTCAAGTGTCAATCCTGGCAACTCTGATCCGATTTTGACTGGCGCCGAATTTCAATTTTAGAATTTCAATATTCAGGAAATATTTCTTTATAAAACTAGGGTGACCATAAATACAACACCAAATCAGATTTCCCAAAACCGAAATTGTTCTATCAATTGAAATAACTGGAAGTCGCAGGCGAGGGGTAAAGTTAATATTAATAAACGTGCCGGACTACAGCTGCGCCACAAAAAAAAATTGGAAATCTGACTTTTTGACTATGCCATGATGAAGACGATAGTTTGTCGGAATTTGTCGCACAAAAACCAGAATTTGTCGGGCTTGCGTTTAGGAGATACGTGTGGCGCAGCTGTAGAGACGTCTCTACAGCTGAGCCACACAGATCTCGAAAACGGAAGGTCGTAGCGAAAATCTGATTACTTGTGTGTGCAGCCGTTTATTTGTCGGAATTTGTCGCACAAAAACCAGAGTTTGTCGGTCTTGCGTTTAGGAGATCTGTGTGGCGCAGCTGTAGAGACGTCTCTACAGCTGAGCCACACAGATCTCGAAAACGGAAGGTCGTAACGAAAATCTGATTACTCGTGTGCACACACGAGTAATCAGATTTTCGGTCTTGCGTTTAGGAGATATGTGAAGATACGCTGTGGAGACTTTTCTACCTGGATCTTGAGAAAGGAAGGTCGTGGCGAAAATCTGATAACTCGAGTGTGTAGCCGTTAGTTTGTTGGAATTTGTCACCAAAAATCAGAGTTTGTCGATCTTGCGTTTAGGAGATATGTGAGGATACGCTGTGGAGACCTTTTTACCTGGATCTCGAGAACGAAAGGTCGTAAGCGAATTTTCACATATCTCCTAAACGCAAGATCGACAAACTCTGATTCTTGTTGACAAATTCCGACAAACTAACGGCTACACACTCGAGTTATCAGATTTTTGCTACGACCTTCCTTTCTCAAGATCCAGGTAGAAAAGTCTCCACAGCGCATCTTCACATATCTCCTAAACGCAAGACCGACAAAATCTGGTTTTTGTGCGACAAATTTCGACAAATTAACGGCTGCACACACGAGTAATCAGATTTTCGTTACGACCTTCCGTTTTCGAGATCTGTGTGGCTCAGCTGTAGAGACGTCTCTACAGCTGCGCCACACAGATCTCCTAAACGCAAGACCGACAAACTCTGGTTTTTGTGCGACTAATTCCGACAAATTAACGGCTGCACACACGAGTAATCAGATTTTCGCTACGACCTTCCGTTTTCGAGATCTGTGTGGCTCAGCTGTAGAGACGTCTCTACAGCTGCGCCACAAGTATCTCCTAAACGCAAGCCCGACAAATTCTGGTTTTTGTGCGACAAATTCCGACAAACTATCGTCTTCATCATGGCATAGTCAAAAAGTCAGATTACCAACTTTTTTTTTGTGGCGCAGCTGTAGTCCGGCACGTCGAGATCTGTGTGGCTCAGCTGTAGAGACGTCTCTACTGCTGCGCTACACAGATCTCCTAAACGCAAGACCGACAAACTCTGGTTTTTGGCGACAAACTCCGACAAACTATAGACTTCATCATGGAATAGTCAAAAAGTCAGATTTCCAACATTTTTTTGTGGCCCAGCTGTAGTCCGGCACGTACAAATTCCGACAAATTAACGGCTGCACACACGAGTAATCAGATTTTCGCTACGACCTTCCGTTTTCGAGATCTGTGTGGCTCAGCTGTAGAGACGTCTCTACAGCTGCGCCACACGTATCTCCTAAATGCAAGCCCGACAAATTTTGTTTTTTGTGCGACAAATACCGACAAACTATCGTCTTCATCATGGCATAGTCAAAAAGTCAGATTTCCAACTTTTTTTTTGTGGCCCAGCTGAAGTCCGGCACGTCAGATCTCAAAAACGGAAGGTCGTAGCGAAAATCTGATTACTTGTGTGTGTAGCCGGTAGTTTGTCGGAGTTTGTCACCAAGAACCACAGTTTTTCGGTCTTGCGTTTAGAAGATATGTGATGATACGCTGTGGAGACCTTTCTACCTGGATCTTGAGAACGGAAGGTCGTAGCGATAATCTGATTAGTCATATGTATAGTCGGTAGTTCGAACGAGTTTGTCGCCAAATACCAGAGTTTGTCGGTGTTGCGTTTAGGAGATATGTGAGATTTTCGCTACAACCTTTCGTTCTCGAGATCCAGGTAGAAATGTCTTTACAGCATATCCCCACAAATCTTCTAAACGCAAGATTGACAAACTCTGATTTTTGGTGACAAACTCCGACAAACTAATGGCTACACACTCGAGTTATCAGATTATCGCTACGACCTTCCGTTCTCAAGATCCAGATAGAAATGTCTCCACAGCGTATCCTCGCATATCTCTTAAACGCAAGACCGACAAACTCTGAGTCTTGGTGACAAACTCCGACAAACTACCGGCTACACACACAAGAAATCAGATTTTCGCTACGACCTTCCGTTTTCGAGATCTGTGTGGCGCAGCTATAGAGACGTCTCTACAGCTGCGTCACACAGATCTCCTAAACGCAAGACCGACAAACTCTGGTTTTTGTGCGACAAACTCCGACAAACTATAGACTTCATCATGGACTTCATAATGGCATAGTCAAAAAGTCAGATTTTCAACTTTTTTTTTGTGGTGCAGCTGTAGTCCGGCACGTGGAATTTGTCGCACAAAAACCAGAATTTGTCGGGCTTGCGTTTAGGAGATACTTGTGGCGCAGCTGTAGAGACGTCTCTACAGCTGAGCCACACAGATCTCGAAAACGGAAGGTCGCAGCGAAAATCTGATTACTCGTGTGTGCAGCCGTTAATTTGTCGGATTTTGTCACCAAGAACCAGATTTTGTCGGGCTTGCGTTTAGGAGATACGTGTGGCGCAGCTGTAGAGACGTCTCTACAGCTGAGCCACACAGATCTCGAAAACGGAAGGTCGCAGCGAAAATCTGATTACTCGTGTGTGCAGCCGTTAATTTGTCGGATTTTGTCACCAAGAACCAGATTTTGTCGGTCTTGCGTTTAGGAGATATGTGAGGATACGCTGTGGAGACTTTTTTACCTGGATCTTGAGAAAGGAAGGTCGTAGCGAAAATCTGATTACTTGTATGTGTAGCCGGTAGTTTGTCGGATTTTGTCACCAAGAAACAGATTTTGTCGATCTTACGTTTAGGAGATATCGATATGTGAGGATACGCTAACGACCTTTCGTTCTCGAGATCCAGGTAAAAAGGTCTCCACAGCGCATCCTCAGATATCTCCTAAACGCAAGATCGACAAACTCTGATTCTTGGTGACAAATTCCGACAAACTAACGGCTACACACTCGAGTTACCAGATTTTCGCTACGACCTTCCTTTCTCAAGATCCAGCACGCGTAGCATGAGCAAACGGGACTCTTGTCTACGAAGACTTGTCGTCTCGACCTTCTCGATTGCTGAGCACAGTTTGACAGACAGGTGGGACTCGTTCTCAGAATTTCGAAACCTTTTAATGTCTTTAAAAAAAAAAGTGAATTTTAAAGGTAATCTTTTTATTTCAACACCAATAAACGTCAAAATTATCTAAAATGATCCGAAATAATTTAGTTTAAACATGATTCTTATTTTTTTAATAAGTTCTAAGATAAAGAGGCACTGAAGAAAGCGTTCTCTTCCGTAGACAAGCTCTCTCGAGCTCGAGAAGAATAATATTGCCAATAGAAAATAATTACTTTATTTCTCATAAAGCACCGTTCCTTTCTATAGATTTCACAACGCTAAACTCTTAAAACTAATTAATTATAGCTGTATGGATATAAATTCGTTTGCCTTTCTTTTATTGAGAGTATTTTGAAAAGATAACACAGACTACTAACGAAATTGTTAATTTAGTAGTCTGTGTAAAATGACGAGAAAATTACGAAATATTGAATTCAACGTATGAAAATAATTTTAATTTTAAGTTTTTAAGGAATAAAATATAAGCACGGACAATTTAGATTTATTTTTATTGCGAAATTTAGATTCATATAAAATAAAATACGTAGAAAACTATTTCGAATCTTCTTATTAGTCTGTGAACTCTCTCTCGACCTTCTCGACTACTCAAAGGGTGGTAGACAAGTTTCTCTGATTCAACTGTCAAATTAATGTCGTGTTGTTGAAGAGAAAAGCTCGTGTTTGTCGACTTTTGACATTAGGCCACGACAAAGAACAATACGAGTCTACTAGTTGTAAATGCGAGCATGAGTATCTCGATCTCAACCCGACAAAAGTGACATTTCGGTGTAGACAAGCCATTGTTCTGTGAGTCGAATCTTATCTCGATGTTGGTCATGCTACGCGTGCTGGTAGAAAAGTCTCCATAGCGTATCCTCACATATATCCTAAACGCAAGACCGACAAAATCTGGTTCTTGGTGACAAAATCCGACAAACTACAGTCTACACATACGAGTAATCAGATTTTCGCTACGACCTTCCGTTTGCGAGATCTGTGTGGCTCAGCTGTAGAGACGTCTCTACAGCTGCGCCACACGTATCTCCTAAACGCAAGCCCGAAAAATTCTGGTTTTTGGCGACAAATTCCGACAAATTATCGTCTTCATCATGGCATAGTCAAAAAGTCAGATTTCTAACTTTTTTTTTTGTGGCCCAGCTGTAGTCCGGCACGTTTATTTTTTGGGACTAAACGGGCGACAAACTGGATTACAAAATATCTAAGCAAAATATAAGTAAAACGGGCGACTACATATGGGAGATAAATAATTTAAGTGACAAAAATACTGAGTGGGCAACTATTCTTATACCAAGTAGGTAACTATAAAACTGATTTAAGTAGCCCAACATGGTATTTTTGTAATCTCGATTAGGATAAAAGTAGCCTTTTTTAAAATATATGCCAAATTTTAAATGTTTTGTGTGCCCCCCTAAGGCCCCGTCCTAATTGGCATCAGTAGTGCGATCATGCGTTGCGATTTCATCGTGCGATGAAACAAAACAATAGACGCATTAGTTAGATATCACTAGGTTAGGATCGCACGGTCGCACGACCAGTAGGGCCGTACCGGCTAACGCATCGATTATCGAAAAGTTTGCAGAGTTTCAACTTAAAACAGAAAAACCAAAGTAAGTGTAATTTCGTTTTGTACTTTCTGTTGACGTAATTTGGATAATATCGATGTTCGTGTGACATCATGAATTGGGGTTCGCCATTTTGGCCCAATTGGGGCTCGATTTATCTGTTTTAATTTGAAACCCGGCAGACATTTCGAAAATCGATGCGTTAGCCGGTACAGCCCCAGTAGGCTGATTGACTAACTTTGTTGCAATCAACTTTGACAGAAATCGCAGTGACATTGCTGCTTTAGTAAGAACCAATGTGACAACTATCTTACTTAAAGCAGCAATGCAACTGCGATTTCAATCGAAAATTGTTAGCAACAGTTTTACGTAATAGCCCACAGGGGCCCTATTTTTGAATCGCTCGGCTGGCGTCGAGCGCTCTTTTCGACTGATTTTCGTTCGACATCTCGTTGTTTTGAGTCATATGTCGAACGAAAATCAGTCGAAAAGAGCGCTCGACGCCTGCCGAGCGATTCAAAAATAGGGCACCTGGGGGCTACTTGTCTAATTTTAAAAATCTATCGCAATCGCTTTCGTTTGACAGATGGATCATGGATGTGACACATTGGTGCATTTCTTTGGTAAGTTTTTATTTGTGCCAAAAAGAAACTTCAATGGATTACATCCTGAAAGCGATTGCGATAGATTTTAAAGTTACACAATAGAAGGGCAGTTTCATCGGACGGACGCACCATCGCACGACCGATGGCCAATTAGGACAGGGCCTATGGCAAATAGTAATTTGGTCGCCCGTTCTAAATAACTAGTTTAGTATTTGATGCCGGCATTACATATTCGCCGAGCATCGGCACAATTCATCGTACGTTGCCGGTTTTGAAAGAACCTCTTTGAAGCATTTGTTACAAAACCGGCAACGTACGATGAATTGTGCCGATGCTCGGCGAATATGTAAGGGTGGGTACTCACTTAGGTTCGCGAACCTCCGCGCTCCGCGAACATGCACCGAAAAAATCGTTTATCCTCTGCTGGAACAGGGCGCCCAGGTGTGTACGTGAGCGAACACGTATGCGAACTTGGTTCGCACAGGTACACACTGTAGCCAAAGTAAAAATATTTGTTTTTGCTATGGATCACTGTTCGAGGTTCGCGGAGCGCGGAGGTTCGCGAACCTAAGTGGGTACCCACCCTAATGCCGGCATTAAAGTCGCCCATTTTCAACATTTGTAGTCGCCCTCAGTCCGTCGGCCACTTAGTATTTCAGTACCTATGCTATATTCAGTATTTTTGATACCCAAAATGGGAATTTATTGACGCGATTAAATACACCTGTTTCGTATTTCGTCGCCACTGTTGGGTATTTCTTTCTTCTTCTTGTTCTTCTTATATTTGTTTTGGCAATCTTCTTTCCTCTTGGAAGTAATTTTTGCCAGTGTCAAGTGTTGAATAGTTCAGTGGTAGATTGTTTCAGTTTACATTAGAATGTGGGTGCATCGCATTCCAATGCTGCTTGGAGCATTTGGCACCAAGTATATCAAGACAGTTTACTCGGTAAGTTCTGCCGAGGTAGCCACCACTACACTAAAAGTCTTGGCTTCACACAACCAAGTCCGCGCCCATTTTAATTATCCCACATATTGTTCAGTTGCGTAGACACTTGTACCACAAAACTGCACCAATTTTAAGACACAATATCCACTATGAATCGATTAGCGAATAATTAAAATAGTCACCAAACCAAACCCGACAAAATGGCGCCAAAAACTCCCACAGTATTTCATCATCGATCGATGTTTAAGCTGTTAGTCTACTGGAATGGAATGCACCGTTTGGCTCATTGGCTCCAGAGAGATGGAGAACGGTAATTGGTTAAAACGCTGTCATTATGTCCTTGTCTTTGAAAAAATTCGTAGTCTATGGTCAAAAAGAGAATACGTGCTGCCAGATGATTGTATTTATCCACATTTTCATCTTATTTTGTAAAGAACCTCTGCTCTCATATGAATGTTATATTTATTTCTAACTAGATGACCCGCCAGACGTAGTCCTGTTAAACCGTATACATAAAACAATAGTTTGGATTGTAAGCTATAGTTGGAGTTCATATAGAGTCTGGTCAACGAAAGATGCGATTGAAAACGCGGCGCCACTTTCCCTATTAAATTAACGATTTAACGGGTTGGCTTTAGAAATGCGTCGGTTGATTTTGGAATTGAAATATATTGCATTTTGTAGAGTTTTGAAAGGCCTTTCATTTTTATTCTTCCCTTTCTATATTCTTCCCTTTTTATCAAATCAAATTAAAATTTACATCATCTACAAACAGGTATATTATTCTACTCTTGTTTAAAACAATATACAACCCATACACATTTATTCGTCGTGCCAACCGTCGGCTTTTTCGCCAACACAAAAGGCGATGATCGACTGTATGAACTAAATACTCTGTAGGCTGGTTTTTAGGGTTCCGTACCCAAACGGTAAAAACGGGACCCTATTACTAAGACTCCACTGTCCGTCTGTCTGTCACCAGGCTGTATCTCATGAACCGTGATAGCTAGAAAGTTGAAATTTTCACAGATGATGTATTCCTGTTGCCGCTACAACAACAAATACTAAAAATAGAATAAAATAATATTTAAGGGGGCTCCCATACAACAAACGTGTTTTTTTTTGCCGTTTTTTGCTTGAAATTAATAACGACAACAGGTAGACAAATGAAATTTTCACAGATGATGTATCCCTGTTGCTGCTACAACAACAAATACTAAAAATAGAATAAAATAATATTTAAGGGGAGCTCCCATACAACAAACGTATTTTTTTTCCGTTTTTTGGTACGGAACCCTTCGTCCGCGAGTCCATCTCGCACTTGGCCAGTTTTTTATATTTTTAACATTGCGTTGCTGTTTTCTTGCCAAAATACTACCAAAAACCAAGTTTCATCGAAATCGGCCCGCAAACAAAAAAGTTGGCCGCCATCTTGAATTTTTTACATTTTTAACATTGTGTTGCTATTTTCTTGCCAAAATACTACCAAAAACCGAGTTTCATCGAAATCGGTCCGCAAACAAAAAAGTTGGCCGCCATCTTAAATTTTTTACATTTTTAACATTGCGTTGCTCTTTTCTTGTCAAAATACTATCAAAACCCGAGTTTCATCGAAATCAGCACACAAACAAAAAAGTTGGCCGCCATCTCTAGTTTTTTACATTTTTAATATTGCGTTGCTGTTTTCTTGCCAAAATACTACAAAAACCGAGTTTCATCGAAATCGGCCCGCAAACAAAAAAGTTGGCCGCCATCTTGAGTTTTTTTACATTTTTAACATTTCGTTGCTGTTTTCTTGCCAAAATACTACCAAAAACCGAGTTTCATCGAAATCGGCCCGCAAACAAAAAAGTTAGCCGCCATCTTGATTTTTTTACTTTTTTAACATTGCATTGCTGTTATCTTGCCAAAATACTACCAAAACAGAGTTTCATCGAAATCGGCCCGCAAACAAAAAAGTTGGCCGCCATCTTTAATTTTTTACATTTTTAACATTGCATTGCTGTTTTCTTGTCAAAACACTACCAAAAACCGAGTTTTATCGAAATCGGCCTGCAAACAAAAAAGTTGGCCGCCATCTTGAATTTTTTACCTTTTTAAAATTGCGCTGCTGTTTTCTTGCCAAATACTACCAAAACCGAGTTTCATTGAAATCGGCCCGCAAACAAAAAAGTTGGCCGCCATCTTGAGTTTTTTACATTTTTAACATTGCGTTGCTGTTTTCTTGTCAAAATACTACCAAAACCTGAGTTTCATCGAAATCGGCCCGCAAACGAAAAAGTTGGCCGCCATCTTGAGTTTTTTTACATTTTTAACATTGCGTTGCTGTTTTCTTGCCAAAATACTACCAAAAACCGAGTTTCATCGAAATCGGCCCGCAAACAAAAAAGTTGGCCGCCATCTTGAATTTTTTACTTTTTTAACATTGCGTTGCTGTTGTCTTGCCAAAATACTACCAACACCGAGTTTCATTGAAATCGGCCCGCAAACAAAAAGTTGGCCGCCATCTTGAATATTTTACCTTTTTAACATTGCGCTGCTGTTTTCTTGCCATAATACTACCAAAAATCGAGTTTCATCGAAATCGGCCCGCAAACGAAAAAATTGGCCGCTATCTTGAATTTTTTAATATTTTCAACATTGCGTTGTTATTTTCGTGTCAAAATGGTACCAAAAACCGAGTTTCATGATGTATCCCTGTTGCTGCTACAACAACAAATACTAAAAATAGAATAAAATAATATTTAAGGGGAGCTCCCATACAACAAACGTATTTTTTTTCCGTTTTTTGGTACGGAACCCTTCGTCCGCGAGTCCATCTCGCACTTGGCCAGTTTTTTATATTTTTAACATTGCGTTGCTGTTTTCTTGCCAAAATACTACCAAAAACCAAGTTTCATCGAAATCGGCCCGCAAACAAAAAAGTTGGCAGCCGCCATCTTGGAACTTATTTTTTCATTATTATTTCCTAATTGAGTACTTTATTTAAGATTTATTTTATTCCACAGACCATACAACAAGTACTTACGTTATTTAGCCCTAAATTAGTAATGATTTACAATTAAAATTATGATCATCATCATTATACATATCAATTCCTATAATTCCTCGCACTTATGATGAAAGAAGAAGAAAAAAAAGAGAAATACTTTTTCTTTTCCTTATTTTAAGAGCATAAAAAGAAGGAAATGAGACAAATTTGAAAAAATCTTACCTTCTAGAAAAAAGGCAATAAATAATTCAAAGAATAAAACAAGAATTTTGGAATGTCTATCTTGTTTTTTTCCTATATATTTTTGAAATTCGAAAAGGCAAATCACAGCGTGCCAACCCTTACACTTTTGGTTGTTGCGTCAAGTGGCTAGGCGAACGGCGGCTTTTGCGCCAACACAAAGGGCGATGTCCGACTGTAAGAAGAATACTCTCTCGGCTGTGGTAATATTATAATCTTGATTATAGCCAATAAGATATTGGTTCGGTGAGACCTATACGCTGCAAAAGCTACACAATAGGTTTATCTACGTCGGGATATTACATCCATTTTTTTTATTACTTACCTAGACCCGTATTCATTAACATTACTATGAGGTCTTATCTCACAGTGCCCAGCCTGCGGACGCACAGCATCCCACGAACCAATAATTTTTGGCATCCATATTTGTGTACTTACGAGCGACTAGCACTCGCACCTCTCCCGCCACGTATCCCACCGCTACGCATACCCACTATTGTACGCGTTTTGCGCAAGCAATCCCTACCCGCAGGCTGATTATCTGATTAAAAACCACCTAGCGACTGGTTGCAGTTCATAGATGATAGTGATCCATTGCTACTTCTTTTTGGATTAAAAAAAACATACCAAAGAAAAGTAGCAATGTATGTGGAATGAAACCGGTCGCTAAATAGTTTCTTTTTAGATAATCAAGGGGCCGATTTCAAAATGTTTGCCGGCTCCGGTTACAACAAACAAAGAGTTTTACACCCGATTGCACTAAACTTAAGGATCGTGTTGTAAGGGATACTCTGTGGTATAGGTAGTCTGGGAGAGTTTCCGGCGATCTGTCATTGAAGACTGGTTTTTGGGTTGATCTATCTATTATCTTTGTAACATGTAATACTGGAAGAAAATAAATGTGAATCAATTATCAAATGAGTAGCGGTGGTTTAATTTACAGATATACAATTGTATTAGGGAGCCTTACAAGATGGTGTCAGAAGTGCCTAAAGTGCAAAATATAAGGGCTCCGGAAGAGTTTAGTTTTCAGCCTGCCGATTGGGAAAAATGGCGGAATAGATTTTCAAGATATTTACAAATTACAGGCTACGACAAGAATGTTGAAAAAGAAAAAGTGGATTTACTTGTATATCTGTTAGGTGACAAAGCCGAGCAATTGGTAAAACAATTGAAAATAGATGGAAATAGCAGCTTAGTGCAGGTTATAAAAAAATTGGACGAGTACTTTTTACCTCAAAAAAATGTTATTTTTGAAAGGTATAAATTTAATATTAGAAGCCAAAAAGAAGGTGAAAGGATGGCTGATTTTGTGAAAGAGTTGCATAAGCTGGCGGAAAATTGTGATTATGGTACACTGAAAGAAGAATTGATTCGGGATAGATTAATTGTGGGTATGGAGGATCGGAGAACAAGCGAGAGATTGCAATTAATGCCATCACTATCGTTGGAAGACGCGTATCGGCTGGCCTGCCAAGCGGAAGAACAGAAAAATGAGGCAAAAGTCATATGGAACAAAGAGGAAAATAGTTGGAAGGTGAACAAAATAGATAAAGAAGAGATTAGAGGAAAGAAGTGTTGGTGGTGTGGCAGAGACGAGATCCATGGGAAGCAACGGTGTCCGGCAGCTAAAGAGACCTGTCGCAAATGTAAGAGGCGGGGACATTTTGCAAGGTGTTGTAGAGACAAGAGAATCAACCATATGGAGGGAGAAAATGAAGAATTTTTATTAGATGTTGAGGTAGTTGCTGAAAATTATAATTCTAAGTTAAAGTTTCTTATTGATACTGGTGCTGATATTGTCGCTATACCACATAAGTTAGTAGGAAAAAATTGTAAAGTACTTCCATGCTCAGAAGTTATTAGGGGTCCAGACGGTATACCTTTGGACATATTAGGATCTATGTGGGTTCAGTTATTATATAATAATAAAAGTTATCAAGGGAAAGCCTTTGTAATAAAGAATTTACATGTGCCAATTCTGGGTAAACCAGCTATTCTCAAAATGAATATTTTGAAGTTATGCAATTTAAATCATAGTAATAATAATGGCAATTTAAGTGAAACAATAAATGTAGAGAAAGAGTTTCCAAATATATTTAACAGCTTGGGAGTTTTTAAAGATACTTACAGTATAAAATTAATTTCAAATCCTACACCGTATGTTCAATATACACCAAGGGTGGTTCCTTTGCCTCTTTTAGACAAAGTTAAAGAAGAATTGAACAGATTAGTTGAACTTGATGTTATTGTCCCCGTAGAAGAGCCAACAATGTTTGTGTCACCAATTGTAGTTGTTCCTAAAGGTCAGGATGGTGTAAGAATATGCGGTGACTATACACAGTTAAATAAAAATATTGTACGTCCGGTTTTTCCAATTCATAAGGTAGAAAACACCTTAGGCAGACTTAAGGGAGCAAAAATTTTTTCTAAAATTGACGCTACTTCAGGTTTTTATCAAATAAAGTTATGTGAAGAGTCCCGTAAACTTACAACCATACTTACTCCATTTGGCAGATATATGTATAAAAGATTACCTATGGGATTAAATTGTTCTCCTGAATATTTTTCAATGAAATTCTCTAATCTGTTCAGTGATTTAGAAGGTGTCGTAATACATGTTGACGATTTGCTTTTATATAGTGAGGATGAAAAAAGTCATATAAAGTTATTAAGAGAGGTTTTAAGTAGATTGAGTAAAGAGGGTTTAACAATAAATAGAGAAAAGTGTGTGTTCATGGCTCAAGAGGTAACATATTTAGGTCATGTCATAAATAGTAAAGGTATTTCGTTAGATCCTACAAGAACTGAAAGCATAATTAAATTTAAAGTGCCAAATAATAAAAAAGAATTGATGCAATTTTTAGGATTGGTAACTTATGTAGGGCGGTTTATTCCAGAAAAATCTAATGTTTTAGAGCCTTTGTATGCATTATTGAAACAAGGAGTGTCATTTGTATGGGACAACAGTCAACAAAAAGCATTTGATGAGATTAAAAAATTGATATCTAAGGCCCCTACATTATGTCATTATGATCCAAAAAAGAAAATAATTGTTTCGGCAGATAGTAGTTCATATGGGTTAGGTGCAGTACTTTTTCAAGAGGATGAGGTAGGAAATAGAGAGGTTGTTTCATATGCTAGCAGAACATTAAACAATAGTGAGAAAAATTATGCACAGATAGAAAAAGAGGGATTAGCGTTGGCTTGGGCCGTCAGAAGATTTAGAGATTTTGTAGTAGGGATTAAAATTACATTAGAAACTGATCATAAGCCTCTTTTGCAAATTTTACAATCTAAACCCGTGGATGACTTAACTCCCAGATTGTTACGATTTAGATTGCAATTAATGAGTTACAATTATACAGTTGTATATGTTCCAGGAAAGAAATTAGTGGTAGCGGATGCACTGTCAAGGGCTCCACTGGGTAACACAGAATTGGAAGATAAATACAGTATTAATGCTATTTCAAGTATCCATGTGGGCGATTATAAATTGGCAACAATTAAAGAAGAACAGGGTAAATGTAAAGTGTGCAACTTGTTAAAGGAGTTTACAGTATCTGGATGGCCAGGTAAAAATAAGATACCAGTAGAGGTGAAAGAATATTATGCTTTTAGGTATAATTTTTCAATACAAGAGGACTTTTTACTGTTTAATAGTAGATTAGTAATACCTACTTCATTGCAAAAGTTCATTTTAGAGGACATTCATGCTGGTCATTTGGGGATTACTAAATGTAGGGAAAGAGCTAAACAATCAGTATGGTGGCTAGGATTATCTTCACAGATTAAAGTAATTATTGAGAATTGTCCACAATGTATACAAGAAAAAACTAATCATAAAGAACCATTAGTTTTAGAGGACTTGCCAAATAGAGCATGGCAAAAGGTAGGAATAGATTTGTTTAAATGGAATAATAGGTGGTATATGGTGATTATTGATTATTTTTCAAGGTATATAGAAGTATTTGAATTAAAAGATCTCACAGAAACAACAATTGTAAAACATTGCAAAGAAACATTTGCTCGATTTGGAATTCCTGAAATAGTTAGAACTGATAATGGGACACAATTTAAGGGGAAATTTAAAGAGTTTGCTAGGGTTTACAATTTTGTTCACATTACTAGTAGTCCATATTATCCTCAAAGCAATGGCTGTGCAGAAGCAGGGGTAAAGATAGCAAAAAATCTGTTAAAAAAGAATGATGATATTAATTTGGCTTTATTAATATATAGAAATACACCAGGAGAAACGGGGTACAGCCCTAGTGAATTATTGTTTAATAGGAAATTAAGGGAAATATTGCCCATACATCCCAGAAAATTAGCGAATAAAGTATTAGTGGATAAAGAAGCATTTTTAGGTACAAGAAATAAGCTTAGAGAAAGAATGGCACAAAATTATAATAGGAAACACAAAGTAGTTGAGTTAAGTGATTTAAATGTGGGGGATCATGTATGGGTGATTGATTTAAGAAAATATGGGGTGATTGTAAGAAAGGCGAAGGAGCCAAGATCATATTATGTGTCCGTGGATGGAACAGATTTTAGAAGAAACAGATGGCACTTGGCGCCAGCGCCTTTTAGAAATAAGGCGGTGGATAACAGAATAAGAAGTAATTGTGATCAATTTAGAGAAAGTATTACCGAGGGTGAGTCAGGGCAGTCTGAGGGGGTAAATTCAACTAGTGAAGAGAATACGGAAGTAAATATAGAAAGTGATCAGTTAAATAGTAATAATCAAATAGATATAGATGAGTCAGTCGAGACCCCTGAGTCACCTATGGAAAGAAGAGATTATAAGTTGCCAGTTAGAAATAGAAAAAAGCCAACATGGTTATCTGATTATGTTTGTGATTGATTTAAGTATAAGAAAGTGTTTAATAATTAGAAGCTTAATAGGGGGGATGTTGTAAGGGATACTCTGTGGTATAGGTAGTCTGGGAGAGTTTCCGGCGATCTGTCATTGAAGACTGGTTTTTGGGTTGATCTATCTATTATCTTTGTAACATGTAATACTGGAAGAAAATAAATGTGAATCAATTATCAAATGAGTAGCGGTGGTTTAATTTACAGATATACAATTGTATTAGGGAGCCTTACAAGAGATCGCCTAAGTCTGTTCCTAACTACAACACGACCAAATTAAAACGGTGTCAAACTTAGCGGTCATGTAGCTGTCATTCGCCTACTTAACTTGGTCGAGTTGTAGTTAAGAAAAGACTTAGGCGATTCTTAAGTTTAGTGCAATTGGGTGCTGATTTTACTATATCAACTTTCCTAAATTAAATTACAAAATTACTCTTGATTTCAACGCAGTGCTTTCGCGTAGTCAAGGGTCGTTTGAGTGTCGTTTTTGATTAATTCTATTTGATTGTGACTATGTTGCATAGTAAAAGACAAACCAATTATATATTTGGTTTTAATTAACTTGAAACCGACATACGATTAAAATAGATACATGTCACAGGTGTCACAACTTGACAATGCTTGACAATACACTAAATAAAGTATTAATAGACAATAATAAAATCCAGCACTAGTAAGGAGGTTTATATGTCATTCTCCCCGTCTATGTCTTCTTCTCCTACCACAAAGTCATGTAGGCGAGAAGGTAGCCGGCGATTCCTCCTGGGTCTTCCGAGGGCAGATGTTTCATCCCTTATTCCATCTCCATGTGTGTCGGTCGGAAGATTTATCCGTTGAGGACGATCTGAAATAGGGCCATCCGGATCCACCAAAGAGTCGGAAGCATCTTCAAATGATTCTTCGTGGATATCAATCGAAGAATGAGAATCACTCGGAAGTGGAGCTAATTGTCTATTGGACACTGTACTCTCCGTACCATTTGACTTTCGAATTATCGAATAGTAAGGGTTGTAGTCCAAGAGTTCAGCTTCCTCCACTAAGGGGTCGTTTTTCGAGCGAACGTTATTTTTAACGAGCACTGGTCCTGGCGCTAGCCATGTAGGCATCGATTCACCATTAGGCGATCTTCGTGGGTAATTAAATAATCTCTCATGTGGAGTCGCATTTATAGACGTGCAAAGGAGCGAACGAATAGAGTGAAGAGCGTTCTTCAAGACTCGCTCCCAGTATTCTACCGCCATGTTGTTGGAACGCAAGCTGAGTTGTACCGCACGCCACAATGTTCCATTTAGACGCTCCACTTGGCCATTACCCCGTGGATTGTACGGAGTAGTTCGGGAAGAAGCAATTCCGTTAGCTCTCAAGAAACTTTTTAGTTCTTCGGACATAAAAGAGCTCCCTCTGTCGCTATGGATGTACAGCGGTTGACCAAACGTACTAAAAATGTCTCGTAAGCATTTGATGATCGTTGCAGATGACATGTCTTTACAAGGGTAAGCCCATGGAAATCGGCTGTACTCGTCAATTACGGTGAGTAGATACTTATTCTCTGTGTTTGAAGGAAGAGGTCCTTTAAAATCCAAATTCAGTCTCTCAAAGGGGGCCAGTGCTTTTATTAGCTGTCCTTTTGTCGTCATGAAGCGAGGTTTTAGTTCAGCACATACTCTACAAGCAGTCGTCATAGTCTTTATGTCGTTGATCGAGTACGGTAGGTTCTTAGAGCGCACCCAATGATACATTCTCGTTATACCAGGGTGACATAGTAGAGCATGTAACTCATACAATTTATTAGCATTCATGAGTGCGCAGACTCTAGATAGCGCATCTGCAGCAGTATTTTGGGTGCCGGGTCGATATATGATATCATATTTATAACAGGAGAGCTCTAGGCGCCAGCGTTGTATCTTTTCGTTCTTTATTTTACTTGAGTGGTTTTGGTTGAACATGTAACACACAGATTGTTGGTCAGTTATCAACAAGAAGTGTTTCCCCATTAGGAAATGTCGCCATTTTCTTAGACTTTCCACAATGGCGTAAGCCTCTTTCTCGACCGATGGGTGTTTACGCTCAGCATTCGATAGTGTCCTGGAGAAAAACGCCACAGGTCGACCCTTTTGAGAAAGCGTAGCAGCTATCGCGTACTCTAAGGCGTCCGTTTCTACAGTTAGTATTTCATCTCCATCAATCGCTACCAATGAAGCTTTACTTATGTCTGATTTTAGTTGCTCAAACTGGCTAATAGCACTGTTCGTTAAAGGAAATCTGCTTACGTTCGTTAAAGGCTGTAGTTTACTTGAAAAGTCCTTCACCCATTTCGCATAATGGGCAAACAGCCCTAGAGCCCGCTTCAGTTCAGCAGTGTTCGTGGGGACTGGTAGCTGTAGCAGTGGTTGGAGTCGTTCTTTGTCTGGCTCGATGGTATTATTCTTAATAGTATAACCAAGCAAACTTATAGTCTCCTGAGAAAATTTACATTTTTGATCATTTAATGTCAGATTATACTTTTTGCAGCAGCTTGAAAATTAAGAAGGTTCTGATCGTGATCGTTTTTATCTTTTCCGCAAACAGTGACATCGTCAAGGTAAGTAAATGTCCCTTTTAACTTTTCTTTTTCTATTATAAATTCGAGCGTACGTTGGAATGCTGCAACACCATTGGTGACTCCAAAGGGAATTCTCGTGAATTGATAGAGTTTTCCCGCAGCTTCAAATGCCGTATACGGTTTCTCGCTTTCTTTAATTGGCACTTGATGGTACGCGCTCTTTAAGTCTATCTGACTGAAAACATTATATTTGGCAACCTTAGATACAATGGTTTCTATATGAGGTAAGGGGTATGCGTCTAATTCTGTGAACTTGTTTATGGTCAAGGAGTAATCGATTACGAGCCTTTTCCGATGTGCTCCTCCTCCAGCTACTAGAACCTGTGCACGCCAGGGAGAGACGCTTGGTTCTATCACACCATCTTCTTTCAACTTTAAGATTTCTTCTGCGATGAATTTTTCGTCTTGCTCGCTATAATGTCTGGACTTCACGGCAATTGGTTTAATGTTCGGAGACAGGTTAGCAAATATGGAGGCAGGAGGCACTGAAGCTTGCATTACATTGCAGACTAGGGGTTCTTTAGATCCCCCCAGGTTGAATTGGAGACTAGAGTATTCTTTAAGTATATCATGGCCTATGATAACGTCAGCACAAAGATTGTTGATGACAAGAAATGGTCGGTGTTTGTGCGAGTATTCGTTCATAGTAACAGTTGCAAAACAAACACTTTTCACGAAAGATACGTTATTTTGAGAGGCTAACGTGATAGTCTGATTGTGAGGCTTCTGTTTCAGCTGCATTATTCGCGCTATGTTCTCATCTATAAAGCTCACTGAACTTCCCGTGTCGATTAGAGCGTCGGCCTGATAGTTATTAAGGGTTACGGGGATAGTGGCTTTTGAAAGACTTGATGGAGAGGCAGCCGAAACAGCATTAGCAGCTGCTTCAGAATCATCAGAGTCCACGGCAGATTCATCAGCGGTAACGGCGTTATTGGTAGGATTTGTAGATCTGCATACATTAGCAAAATGTCCTTTTCTGGAGCAAAGCTGGCACTGGGCGTTGAAAGCCGGACATTTAGGCCTTCGGTGTGAGATATTTCCCCCGCAATAGAAACAGCGCCATTTAGTTGACACTTCCGATGTTGCTCGGGGAGTTAGCGGGTTTTTAGATCCACGTCTTGACAATAATGCTACTGGTAAAGCGTTCAAGTTTATTTCGTTTACCCCGCTCGTCATTGCCCGGGAGTCCCTTTCTGCAGTCTCTAAGGAGATAGCTTGATCAAGAGCTTTATCTATGGTGAGGGATCGTTCTTGAAGCAATCTTTCCCGGATTTTCAGCGACAGTATTCCCGAAATAAAAGCACTTCTTATAGCTTCGTCTTCATGCGTTGTAGCAGTGACAGCTTCAAAGTTACAATCACGGGCCAGAAGTCTGAGTGACCGCCCGTAATCGGATATAGATTCGTCAGGCTTCTGCTTTCGCATAGCTAGCAAGTGGCGGGCCAGTATTATGTTCTTTGGCTTAAGATACATTTTATCAAGTACTTCCACTGCATCATCATAAGTGGAAGAATCACGAACGTGTGGAAAAATATGTGCTGACGAATGATTCATCAAAAGTTTAAGCTTTAAAGTATCGGTACCGTTAGGAATCTCCTCGAGTATGAAATTGTTAAAAGTATGTTTCCAATGGGTCCACTTTAGGTCCGCTTCTGTTGCGGTGGGCTCCACGTCAAACTTCTCGGGGCGGAGGTACCTTGCCACATTAGGCACAAGTTTCGTTTCCGTGTCGGGCATAATAACTTTTGTTTTCGTATCGGACATAACACAAGTTAATTAAATTGTTGCATAGTAAAAGACAAACCAATTATATATTTGGTTTTAATTAACTTGAAACCGACATACGATTAAAATAGATACATGTCACAGGTGTCACAACTTGACAATGCTTGACAATACACTAAATAAAGTATTAATAGACAATAATAAAATCCAGCACTAGTAAGGAGGTTTATATATCAGACTATTATTACAAAATCAATTTTAGACTGTTTTGTACGAAAACTACATTAATTTGCATTTATAGAAACTTTGTCCTGGCAACAATTTCCAAGGGCGGATTGCGGAATTTGCGGATGGATGGACGACACGAACGAAAGTCCGCCGCCACATGTCCGCCATATCTACTTCATCTTCTTTTTAGTGACGTTCATATTATTTTGAGTGTGATAGCATCGCGTTGTAGAGCGTTTGTTGTTCAATTAGTTTATTTTTAAGTTTATTCAAAGAACGGTGAGTAAAAATGTATGCGCAGTTTGACGTAACTATAGTTTTTTATTTGGAACTCATTTCGCCGCGACATGCTTTACGTTTGTCAAAATGGAAAAAAACACAGTTTTGTATCCCTATTGAATGCTGCACGAGATATTAATTGTCCCACGAGTCCATTTAATATAGTGAACAGTTTTTTCAGCAATCCTAAAGTGGATATTTGCCATAGTGTGTGAAACCGTGTCGGTGTTTAGTTGCTAAACAACAGCATAAATTGTATTTCGCAGGCCCTGGACGGCATAAAACACCATGGAGTCCCCAAGAAAATTTAATGATTGCTATTTTTATTACTATTCCACTTGCACCAAGGTAAGACAAATCGAATTATTTCACTTTCCCTTCAGATACTTTTACGTTATGTAGTCTTGCAGAACGATTGTTTTATTTACTACCTTCATCCATAATCTTTTTCGTTAATTCGTGCTCTCTAATAAAAATGGTAATATTTCTTCTAATAAGTGTGTGACTGATAGATGGTAGTTCAAAAATAGCAAATAAGTAAAAGGATAACACCAAATAGGTATTTCATAAACTTTGTTTATGTTCATAATTTGACATTTTATAAGAGACAGCACCTGTAAGATACAATAAGATTTCCATACAAATAATATGGGTTTTGTGACATATTTGTGTTGTTTCCAGGGAGACAATTGTGTTTTTCGTCATGAGCCATCTGCCTTAGGATGTGAGACAATGTGCTCAGCTTGGCAACAGGGCAAATGCTTAGACAAACGCTGTAAACTACGTCACATGGAACTTAGGGTGGGTATACATTAATTTTATTGCTCCACTCGCACTGAGACTGCCATTGGCTATATAATACTTCACTTCTTAAATGGTTAAAACTTCAACATAAAACTAAATCGCAATATTTTGAGTTGGTTAATTAAAAAAGCATATTTTAGGGGCTTTTCTCCTGAAGTATGTTGTTCAAACTGGAGTATAGCATAATGCACAGTGCTAGATTTTGTACTTCTGTTTTTTAGCAATTAGGTTTTATGTGTGCAATTTATGAGTAAAACAAGTTAGGTTAGTGGTAATTGATACTGCAATTATATAAATTCAATATTTAATTATTTTTTATGCAATAAGAGAAATTTACCAGTAGGTTATTTTTCTTCACTAAAAATATTGGTAAAGATTATAATTTTTAAATGCTTTATTCCAATGATCAATCCTCAGTAAGTGATAGGACTCATAGAACATTTTTTATTAGTAACTGGGCAGGCATTTGACCACCATCTTGCTTCACAAACAGGATGTGGTCTAAGATGTAGCATGCTTGCCCAGAAAATGCCTATTCACTCTTGTCTTGAAGAGACCAAGGTTGTAACTACCAGGGAACATATAAACGAGCAGCGCATTCCATTCTTTAGCAGTTCACGTAACAAATTTATTGGCACAGCGTCTGGTACCTACCTACTAAAGATTTGTAGCCAGAATTGTGTAGTGAAGAAGTCACCTAACCGGTCCTTAGTAGACCTAAACCCTTACTGAGGTGAAGATATGTTATTGGAATCTTTAGTATGAACATGTATTATTAATTTAGCCAAAGTTATATATATTTATTGTTAGCTTTATCATGTTGTTTTACAGAAAAACCGAAAGCAGATTCCATGCTACTGGGAGAACCAGCCGGGTGGCTGCCGCAAGAAGCACTGCCCGTTCATGCACAAGAATCCTGATGCGCGCACTGATGGCATCGCTCCTAGCCAGCCTGCTCCTCCTACACCCGTGAGTAATGCTGGATAGTTTCTTAATAAGATTCTTTTTGTCATTCTATGATGCCTTTATTAGCTTTTATCCAGCCCCCCTAGCATGGCCACCAAAATATGATATAGCGATTTATCACATTTAACTGTCAAAAGACCAAAGATTTTAACAGTTGAAAGTCGATAAAACGCGCTATATCATGCGATATACAACGTGTTACTAAGATACCCTTAATGCCGAATATGGTAGATAGGGACCATCAGACTGAACAACTTTTACTATGGGACCAACTCTTACAATACTTAATAACAAAAATATCAAAATGTATGAAACCGCACGTTTTTTTTCGCTATGTCAGAGTTGGTCCCATAGTAAAATTTGTTCAGTTTGATGGTCCCTATCTACCATATTCAGCATTAGGGGTATTGTAACACGTATATCGTGTATCGTCGATCATGTTAGAGGAGGCTGGGGTTTTCAAAGTGGGGGCGCGCGCTCCCAGTGGGGGGAGGGCCAAGAAGACTTTCCAAGGGGGCGCAAATCACCTGTGTAAAAGGACCTTATTTAGAGTGGACCAAGAAACAACGTCTGTAGGCAGATATGGTGTTTGTACACCTGTTGAAAGCGGCTATACAATGCACACAGACCATACAACAAGTACTTACAGCGAGCAGTTAGTTCGGCGTCTCGCTCGTGCATGCATCCCTCCCTCGCGCTGCGTAAAAATAATATTAACCTAAAATTTAAGCAACCCTTGATCAGTGGGCTGATTTTGTAATTTTGTTGCAATCAACTCTGACAGAAATCGAAGTTACATTGCTGCTTTAGTTATAACCAATGTGACAACTATCTTACATAAAGCAATGCAACTGCGATTTCAATCGAGAATTGTTAGCAACCAAAACAAAGTTACGTAATTCGGGGTCTGGTTATGGACTCTATTAAAAAAGACTGTATATTGGGACCATGTTCCATTTTTAAATTTTCAATACAAACGATCAAACAACTCTGCACAATGCCGTAATGAGGGCGAACTTTGAAAATTCCTATTAAATTATTAAATAGATATACAAAACACACAATACATTAGACAAATACCTCATTGTTTCTAAAAAAAATAAAAAACCACTTTAGAATCTTTCAATACCAGTAAAAAAATGTCAGTGTACCAATTTGAGAATTTTTTAATAATTTGTTTTATCTGTGAATAAATATATTTTTTTATTTTCTCTCTATAGTGCTTTCTTTGACAATACAAACAATGAGTGAAAAAATAAATATGAGTCATATTCTTGACTATGACATAGCTTAAACTTTTGTGAAAAGTTGAGATTGTCTTCGTTTTAAAATACCTGACACTGTATTTTATGTTTTTATCTGTATACGGCACTAATTTAAGAATTTTGTTTCCTAAAACTAAAGTTTACATCAATAGCTTTCATTCTTTAGATCAGGGGTGTCAAACTCATTTAAGTTAAGAGTGTGTCAGCGGGCCAAACTGAAAATTAAAAACTCAAATGCATACTAAATTAAAGACTTTATTTTCATACAAAGGTAATAAAAAGGAGTTATCTTGAGCTTGAGGATCCAGATACCTGAGGTCTCTTAAATTATTATGTTACAATACGTAGTGCCATCGAATGACGTCTAATATCCCCACTGGATAGATTCCGGTCGCGGGCTGTATTGAGATGGCTTGCGGGCCGAATGCGGCCCGCTGGCCGCATCTTTGACACCCCTGCTTTAGATAACTCTTTTTTCGCAAAAACGCTAATTTCTTTCATATGCGGATATACAGCCTTAATTTTAAACCATTCGTGGTAATATTGTTTGTTTGTTCAGGTGTCTGCCACCGGAGGCGTGGGCGTGGCGGGCGTGGAGGGCGTGGCGGAGGGCGTGGCCATGGGCGTGCCGCCGCCGCCCGCGCCCGCGCCCGCGCCCGCTCCCGTGCCGCTGCTGTGGCAGCAGCAGAGACAAGGTAAAGGCAGCAAAGAAACTCGCTTAACATTTTAGTACAGTATAGTTGTTGCAATGGGGAAGGCAACTGTCAAAATGGCGCTGCGTACGCTTGTTCCACGAGAACTGTGAAAACCAAGGACTTTTACTTAAAAAATCGTTTTCTTAAGCTTTAAAATGATTAAATTCTGTGTAATAAGCTTTTAAAATGTTGGCACAAATTTACGAAAAATCTAGATTTAGAAAAAATTGATAAATTCTGTAAGATTAAAAATGTTGCCTTTAAATTCCAGCATTTGCGTTGTAGAATAGTGTTTTATATCCATTTTGGGCCAATGGGTCTTTTTAGGTAAAAAAAAAACACAAAATAAATACCTATTTTCCCATACATTTTGTTCTGAACGTCTACTGTCTTAGGAACAAGCGTACGCAGCGACATCTACAATTAGCTTTACGTTGCCAACCCCATTCACGAATGCGCGTTGGCTATGAATGTTGTTAGGCGTGCACGTGCACATTGTTTTAGTGTGCGTAATACGAAAGCGTGCAAACGCACACTAAAACAATGTACACGTGCACGCCTAACAACATTCATAGCCGACGCGCATTCGTGAATTGCATCAACTATACGAGGCAAACGCCTTGACCACAGAATAACTAATAGCACACCCCGGGCACTCCATACAAACGCCGCGTTTCAACTGCCTATTACACAGACGCTACACAGTGACGTTTTTGAACACGCGCGACTGTGTGCGTGAAGTCTAGGGCTATTGAATGAGCATACGAACTGGCCTACAAACTCGCGGGGCGCGGTGAGGTAATTGATTGCGGGGCGGGGCGCAGTGTTTCTTAGACAAAATTCTCCGGGGGAGCAATTAAGAGGTTCGGGGGAGCTCGTCCGTCGATCACTACACTAGTGTGACACTAGTTAGCCCGTCTACCTACACACAACACATTTTTCTCCGGGAGGGGTGGGGGGGGGGGTGGGGGGGTGGGGGGGGGGGTCACCGCCCCCTCGGGATTAGTACCTGAAAGAACACTGGCGGGGCGGAGTTTCACTTCTGTACGGTAGTACTTATATCTATTCTGTACTAATAGTACAAGACGTACAGAAGCAGCACGCCGTATAGTACTTTAAATAAATAGCGACTTTTACTCCGACACATTAAAGTGCAATCCAGATCGTAGTATTCACCTAGTAGTTACCTCTCTTTCTATCGCGTGCTCTTACCTTTTCTGACGACGCAACGTCAGAGGGTTGTCTTATAAATGAACTTTGTAGCATATATCATAATGTGAAAAACGACAATTGTTTATTGGTTTTTTGATTTTGACATCCATACACAGCACAGTAATGTCGATTCAACATTGTTACTATTATTGGTTCCGTGCACGCTTTTAGCGCCACCTAGCGTATTGCAACTTTGTTGGCTCTGACCTGACCGTTTTGACGTTTTGATATGTAATGGCGGCATTGTGACAAAATATTAAAAAATACTATACGTATTATGTTATTAATGTAAATTTCAAAATTACTGTGATTTGGGTGGACAAAGTGTTGTGAAATCATTTTTGGTCATTTAAATTAAATATGGCAAGTAAGATCTATTCAAAAAGAGTGTTTTATTTTGGTTATATTAGGGTTTGTTTACTTCTTTTTTAGTTGTAGATTTTGTAAAACAAAAGGATAAAGCTACTTTAATAATTTTATTAAGTGATAATAAACATATATAATTGTTCCTGTATCGCTAGTAGATATGAGCGCCGCGCCGGCGCGCCGCCGCCGCCGCCAATTTTTCCGCGCCGCCGCCGCCGCTAAAATGCAACGGCGCGCCGAGCAAGAGGAAAGATTTCATGAATTTGTGTGTGAACGAGCTCGATGTTATGGAAGGACGCCTGCGTCAACTTGCGTCGTCGTCGTCAATAGAAGAAGTAAATGTAGACGTTTTTAAAACGAAACTGATAAAATTACCGTGTCTTCGCTTTCCTAAAACGGGCTCCTATTTCGCGCCGTGAACACCCGTGAAAGCCGTGAACACCCGTGAAAGCCGTGAACCGCGAGTGTGGATGGATTTCGCGCCCGTTCACGGGCTTTGCGCCCGTTCACGCCTTGTTCCCCGTTCAGTGTCGGTATTTGCGCCCGCGTCAAAGGGTTCGCGGTGCGCGAACCTCCCGTAAATGCGAACGCATCCACACACGCGCGTGAAAACAATGCCGTGCTGTGAGGTTGTTTATTTATTTGCGGAGTACGGTGCATCAAAATGAGCGTCACTTGGACGAACGAGCAGGAACTTGTGTTGATTGAGTGTTATCATGCCGAACCCATTTTATGGGATGCTAAACAAAGATCTTATTCGTCTTCTTCTTCAGCTTTAAGTCACCCACTGCTGAGTGTAGGCCTCCTCGAATGCACGCCATCCCGTTCGGTCTTGTCTTTTTCTCATCCAGTTTTTCCCCGCTAACTTGGTGAAGTCGTCTGACCATCTAGATTTCTGGCGGCCAACGCTTCTGATACCGGTTCTTGGTCTCCGCTCCAGCACCTTTCTGCTCCACCGGTCATCGGTTCTGCGACTTCTGTGACCAGCCTATCGTCACTTCCTTTGTGCAATGATGCGCCCCACGTCAGTTAGTTTAGTGCGACTCCGCATTACCGTGTTTCTAACTTTGTCGCGTAGAGTGATACCCAACATGGCGCGCTCCATCTTCCTTTGGGCTACCTGCAGCTTGTGGATATGTTGTTGTGTAAGGGTCCAAGTTTCTGCCCCGTAGACCATGACCGGCTGAACGCATTGCTCGTATGCCCTTCGTTTCAGAGAAAGGGGGACTTCCTTACACTTGAAAATTTTAGGTAGCTTACCAAACGCGCCCCAACTGAGTCCGATACGGCGTTGTACTTCTTTAATTAAATTAAATTAATTAAAATTGTTTATTTCAAGCAAATAAGCCCATATTACAAACAAAACAAAAATAATCATAAAACACAACAAAAGATTCGTCACTTTAATATTTGCTGTTAGGCAACACATACACCATACAGCAATGACGCATGTACTGGCAGTCAAATCTGCTCGCGAACACGCTCAAGATGCTGTTATGGTGTGTCCCCACTTAGGTTCGCGAACCTCCGCGCTCCGCGAACCTAGAACAGTGATCCATAGCAAAAACAAATATTTTTACTTTGGCTACAGTGTGTGCCTGTGCGAACCAGCTTCGCATACGAGTTCCCTCACGTACACACCTCGGCGCCCTGTTTCAGCAGAGGATAAACGATATTTTTGGTGCAGGTTCGCGGAGCGCGGAGGTTCGCGAACCTAAGTGGGTACCCACCCTTAGAGCTGGCCCGAGTCCTGCGCACCAGGGATGTACACCGTTTCCGCATAATGGTGTAGAAACAGTCGACCTGTGCATCGGTGAACATCCCTGACGCGCTGCAGAATCGGGGCAGCCCCATCAGCACCCTGAACGCGTTGTTATACTGAACACGTAGGGCGCTGTACTGTTTTTGCGTATGATTTACCCAAAGGCTGCTCGTGTAGAAATTGGTACAGTATGCCCGAAAAAGGGTTCGTTTAACTTCTGCTGAGCTACGAGCAAACCTTCGGGCTACCATGTTCGCTCTTACAGACAGCGCCCTACGCGCTCTTTCTATGTCAACATCATCGTTCAAGTCGGAGGTAATGATATGACCCAGGTATTTAAACTGGTCCACCCATCGGAGCGGCCCGTCATTCCCAAGCGTTACCAGTTACCCCAAGTAGACGTATTCGTCAACCCGCTCTATCTTTTCGTCGTTGCGTCTATTCTCGAGGCTTATCAGCTTACTCCAAAAAAGATTATCATTGCTGATGAGCTTCCTGGCCCTCCGTTCAATGGATTCAAGGAGCTGGTAGCTCTGGAGCTGGTATTTGGTGCAGCCAACCCAAAGTTGTTGACCATTACGTATACCTAGGACAGACAGTCCAGTTAGGTAAATCAACTTCAAGAAAGAGCTCTCTTGTCGAATCCAACTCGGGTGGGCAGCATTCGGGAAGCTTCGAAAAATCTTTATGTCCAATTTACCTCAGCGTCTCAAGACGAAAGTCTATGACCAGTGTGTGTTGCCTTAAGGCAGTAAAAAGTGTGTGGTCTGGTCTCATAAGAAGGCTCAAGATCAACCAGCGTGCAATAGAAGGAGCAATGCTCAGCGTTTCCCTACGGGATCGAATCAGAAATGACGAGATCCGTAAGAGAATTAAAGTAACCGACATCGCTCGAAGAATTGCTTAGCTGAAGTGAAGTTGCAGTGGGCGGGACACATAGTGAGAAGAACCGATGGCCGTTGGGGTGAAAAGGTTCTTGAATGGCGACCGCGCACCGAACGGCGCTTTGTGGGTAGGCCCCCCACAAGGTGGACCGACGATCTGGTGAAGGTTGCGGGAACTCGCTTGATGCGGGCAGCGCAAGATCAATCGTTGTGGGAATCTTGGGAGAGGCTTATACCCAGCAGTGGGTGTCGTGCAGCTGATAAATATGATGTGCGTTTTTAAAATTTTAATAAAAACAAGTATTTATGATCAATAAACTGTCTTTTTATTACTTCCTGTCAATAAATAAAAAAAAACTATTTAGAAGTCACGCCGCCGACGGCGCCGCCGCCGCCGGCCCAAAAAAGTCGGCGCGCCGCCGCCGACCTTTAACCCATCGGCGCTCATATCTAATCGCTAGTAATCAATTAAATATCGTTTTCAAACAGATTACAGAGTCTTCATTATTTCTACTTTTTGCCACCATGAGCGCTGCGATCGATTATTTTACCTTCGCACCCAGCGAATAAAGAGACAATACCTACGCAGGCAGTAAGGTGCCGCGCTTGTACACAGGCGTGCGTGTGGCGGCCCTCTGCTCACTTGTGCCTTCGAAGGCGCGGCTAGCGGTAGGTGCTTATCGCACGACCGACGAGCGAGTGAAGGAGGCCTGCCTTGACTCTTTTTCAACGGAGTAGGGACAAATTGGCTTCGCGCATGTGCACTTCGAGCGACCAATAGCGCGCGCCCCTCTTCCGCCGCCCGCGCCCCTCACCGCTACGCATGGCCAAAATACGCGTTCTGCGCAATCCCCACCCGATTACAAGATGTTTGCTTCGTACTGTACTGTCATAGCATAGCAGCTTTTTTGACAAAAGTCTCACATTTTGAAGCATTAATCAAAAAATTTGTTATGATAAAGTACTAAAGTGTTAAGTAACTTTGGTTGTTTCGTACGTGCTTACAATTGGATATTTGACGTCATTTCAAAACGCAACTTCTCTAAAACGAACTTTAGGCATAAGAATAAATAAAACTGACTAGAACGGACACTCCCGCTCCGAACGGGCTCAAAGTCACGATATTACACAGACAGACAGACAGACGGATAGCGGAGTTTTAGTAATAGGGTCCCGTTTTTACCCTTTGGGTACAGAGCCCTAAAAAGTACAGCAGATTATGAATCACAGTTTAAAAAAAAATGAAAAGTATCTTCAGCATAAAAGGCCGGGTCTCCTTTATTTTTATTTGCTTGCTTTGCCACTCGTCTCATTGTTCGTGCGTGCGTCGCTCGCTAAGTTTTGTCATATCAAGTGGCAGCCCCGTGTTTTCGCTGCTAAGTAGGTCACGGCACAAGATAGTGGTACCTACCTAATCGAATATGAACTCTTGTCCCGCAAGATAAGTTTCAATTTCGTGTGCAAGTCGAAGGAAAGGCTGTTATAATGGTTGAACTACAGAGTGAATCATAGTTAAAGAAAAGATTTTCCTCTAACAGTGGTAGGCGTCGACTCTGCAATCCTCGGAGTGTTGCCAGCGGGCGCGGGCGAGCTACTGGGCGCGCGCCGCGTGGTGGCGCATGCGCACGCGCACGCGCACGCCCACGCGCACCCGCACGCGCACGATGCGCCCAACCCCTACGCGCCCATGCCCGTCGACCCGCTCGTCGTCAACTTCGAGGAAGGTATGCGCCTCTACTGAAACTATATGTACTAAGCTGTTGACAGACGATTTGGGAACGCTCACTGTTGTCGTTTGCTGTTGTTGACGGATTGATTAATTGATTGGGGTATCAAGAAATGTGGGAAAAGTATTACAATCCATACAGTACTTTAACGCAAATGTATTTACGTATAGTTATGGTACATGTGAATGCACCATGTTATTTTTTGGAGCGATATGTTGCAACACGGTAATGACGTCTTGTAACTTTTGTGGAGACATGGCAATAATTACTTTATGTTTCCCATTGTTTTCGCTAAGAATAATAAATGTTGCGCCACAAAATGCAACTTCGGTCAATGCACCATAAGGATTTGGTTCTCGAAAGGCTCTCGCTTCGATTCCATTCATCCTTTGACCACAAACTTGTGACATGTGTGTTTCCCCAGCGTTGCTGAAGCAAGTACAAATTTTTCGTTGCGCTATTGTATGGATTTTAATACTGTGGTATCAGTGAATATGTGTATGATGCCTTTTTAAAATTCATAAGGATTGTTTTAATTTTTACACTTGTTATAGTTTGCTGTTATTGACGTCTTTGTTAAATGGTAAATAAAGAAATGTTGCCTGTCTAAATTAACACGAATCTGTGTACAGTTAGCTTCAAAAACTTGCGTTCGTATGAATCGCCAACATTAGAAAGGAACGTGGCGTTTGATTTTGTCAAAATGCGAACATAAAGCTGACTTTAAAGTGTGGTTCACTAGTGCTCATATATTTATGAATGCTCATACGTTTATGAATATTACGATTGCGAATATTTTAAAGCAATTATCGCGATCTCTAGTGATTTACGATTTTAAATGATTATGATTTAAGAAGTTTTGCTAAGATTTGAATGTATTGTTTTGAGTTAACAAGGGCACATTCCTAGTTTCTGTAATTTCTCGAGAATTAGGCAACTGACGCAATAAAAAAATATTTAAAGCGAAATGTATTTATTTTAATGTTTTAAATGGTTGTAGATACCTTAAGTTATGTCATTAATGACGAGAATATAGTTTTAAGTTGATGACAGCAAAGTCTTAGATTAGTCGATGACCAAAGTGTTTTTATATGTTCCACACACTTTAATGTGGTCATCGCGACAACGTACGGCAGTGCGCGTCCAAACTTCCCGAATTGAATGTTAAGGGCTTAAGGCTACTCTCACGACCACTTTAAAAACCAACGAAAACGGTCTGGTTGGAGTTGGATAATATGGTGCGAGTGTTTTTTACGTTGGAATTGTGGCCTCGAAGATTTTTAAGTGGTTGGTGAACAACAGTATGCCTACAGAAATATGTAACATTGTATGAATGTGACTAGAGTTTTCAATACCTATGCTCTATGCTACGAGCGAGCTCTATAACATTATAAGATTTAATGTTTCGAAGAGCCAAAAATGAAGTTACTTAAATAAAATATGGTGTTTAAATGAAGTTTATTTATTGAAAACTCTGCATTCTCTATGAATTGAATAGTGTTAAGAATTAACGATGTTTAGAAACGTTTCGAACGCTCACTTTAATTTACTCTTTTGTGAGATAATACTAAGCTTGTAGAAGGATGTATTATTTTACACTACGAAGTTATAATGTTTTATTTGAAAATTTTACGTAGAAATTGTGTTATTTTTGGCATTGTTTAAAGATGGAAACTTATTTGCATCATGTGCCAATATGAACTGCATTATTATAATAACACTTGTCTATACAGGGTGTAAAATAAGAGCCAGCTATATTTTAGGGGGTTATTCAGAAACTAGTCTAGAATTAAGAAAAAGACGTTTAAGTACGAAGAGAAATTTGGACTCGTTTTCACTTGCGAACGAAAGCGAGATTTACTGAGAACAGGAAGTACGATTGCGTAAAGTCACTAACGTTGAAGTAATGGATTTAATGATTTTGGGAAGATATCTTTTGGTTAATTATTTTAGAACGATACTTTTTTCATCATCATCATTTTTTATTGTTATTGTGTACCTTGTGTACTATTTATATATTCTGAATGACTCCGTAAAACATGTCAAGTACCTTTTTTACACTCTGTATGTGTTAGATGGTTAGCATAAACATATTTATTTTACAACATGTTATAAGTTATTTAGTATGTTTTACTTCGCAGTGCGCCATCTGATCAGGGAACGCGTAACTTAAACCAGACAATATTTCCAGCATTTAAATGCTGTTGTATTATTTCTTTGATTTATTTTGTAGAAAAAAATAATTTTATTTAGTTGCCTGGTTAGCGGTGCGTCGCTGTTTGTTTTATATTGACTTTAAAAGTGAAAATTGTTTTCTTTTATGTCAGTAGTCAATTAAAGTAATTATTATTATATAGTATTTATTGCATAGTCTTAGTTGGATTCAGTTTGAAGCATTTTTTAACAGAGCTATTGAATAAATTTGTAGAACTGAATTCAAGTTATATCCACGGCAGGTGGAATGAATTGTTTTTTTTTTTTAATTTAGGATGCATTTTTGTTGCCAGAAGAGGCGGAACTTTGGTTGATTCTAAATAATGCATAGACAAACTTTAGCTGCGTTTTCATTATGCCATAGACAATGATTAATTCAATAAACCTCCGGTTGTACTAAGATTATCGTGCTCTCTCTATCCGACTGATACAAAGGATATGAATGATATTTAGTCGGTATTTTTATATGTGCAATAAATTAGAGAATATTATAATAACCTTTCATATCTTAGCTAATTAGATACATAAAGATCTTTTGCTTTGTCATTTATTTTATGATATAATTTATTTATATCGCGTATTATAATAAATTACAGTTGCATTTTAAATGCATGTTGACTGAATAGAGTGATTGTCAACGTTTATTTGAAATATTACTGTAATATTTTTTAAATAGATGTTGATATAATCTTTGTCTATGATAGAAAAGTACATAATAAATAGGTTAAACAACATATTAAATACAAATAAAAATATATATACACGAATATTGTAACTCATTAATATAGTTGAAAAAAAAAGAAAAAAAAAGAAGCTTTATGCCTTTAAATTGTTTGTATGTTAGTATGTAGGATGTTTTAAGGGCCTCGGCGGTATTATAACGGTACTCACTGCTCTTTGGTCCCATGTACTTTATATTCGCACCATGAAGTTAGATAGAGCTAATAAAATTAAAAAAAAGTATATGTGAGTATGATTGTAAAAAATACAATTGTATGAGATTCAACTGATGAGTATGTTATATAATTGTATTATTTGCGATATAAAAAAAAATGTCGTGCTTAAGTAAGATTGTATTACCATTTTTAGGTGAATAAAAAGTTAAGCTGATAAAATATATAAAAAAAAGTAATTGCTTAGCGGTTTTTGATAATATATATTTGAATGCTTCCGTTTTACCATATAGTACTATGATAGCACTGCAGTGAATATAATGGAAATATTAGATAAACAAATTGATTTTTCTCTCAACGTTTGGTGACAAAAATGTCGTTTTTTATATATTTTTGCACTGAAGTAAAGTTCCTATATTTATTACGACAATCATCAAAACACGTAGTACATTGGTAAAGGAAGCCGTATTAAGTAATTTTGTGTGAAACATGGTCCATGTTACACCTAGTCATTATTTGTGAATAAAATAATTAACAATATTAAAAAAAAAATATACATCTACCGATGTGTTGACGGGTGGGGATAGCGGTAAGGTATTGGGAAAATTTCTTGTAACAAGTTCCAAATTTTACTGATTAAAAAAAAAGTCAGTGATACATACTAGTAAAATTGATTTTGTAATAAAATTCTAGAATGATTAACTGAAGTTACATGTTTGTATGTTGGTAATGGAATTATGAATTAGTACAAAAAGTGGTTGTTTTTTTCGGGGCAGCTCAATAAGCAACTTTAATTCATAATATTGGTTTCACTCATAACTCTAGCAATACTTTTATATGTATTTAGTATAACGCTGTAGTCTTGTGTTTTATTAGAAACTATTTATTAATGATTAGACTAATTGTTGGAATGTTGAAGTTTTCTGTTAACCTCACAAATGGCTGGGCTGTACTCAAATCGAAAATGGCTGCATTGGTTACGCCCCACTACAAGTCTTTATGAAAGCGAATGATAACACGGTTCGAGGGAATAATGTTGATTGAAAATCAATTTTAGGACTTAGTGCCCAAGAAAAAAAAAAAAGAATGCATTTTATCGAAAGTTTGAGATAATTTCATTGTTATACAGAAAAAATATTAAATCGAATTGAGAACCCCCTCCTTTTCAATTTCTGAAGTCGGTTAAAAACAGGGTAAAAATTAATATTAAGTGTGTAAAGGAACAAGCATATTTAGAATTTGCCGTGGTGGTTGGTGATAAAGAAATGGGTAGTAAAATAACCAACAAATTGAATGTGACATTCAGTTTTCATTAAGATTCAGACTTCTTATGATGGCGTTGTTTCATCAAAAGCAATCGTTGAACGGAGTAAAGAATTAAGTCTTCTAGAATGTCAGTTTATTCTGGGACTTGTAGTGAGACGTCCGATTTGAGATATTGTACAGTACATAATGAGGATTTATTCAGAACTGCATTTCGGTACTACGTGTACATGTTTAGAAAAGGTTGCAATGAAAAGCGTACTTGATTGTCGCATTCGTCGCTCAATAGAATCGACATTGTATGTATAAACGGCGGAATCGACTTGCGATTTCGATACGGGAAATAAATAAAACCTTACCACCAATATCTTAGTATTAGTATTATTTTTTGGTTTAATTGGGACAGTTAAGTGTTACGTGTTTATTGTGTATTTAAACAAGAAATATAGTGGTACATCGAAATCGCACGCCGAATCTAATGTTTAAATATCTGACCTGTTAGTGAATGCAAAATTGTTTAGTAAATGCAGACTGATTTTTTCGATGTTGTGGAGAAGATGGAGTAGATAAAACCAGGTCGCCGCACTTTTAGTAGGGCTTGCCTCTAGTAGCTGAATAATGAAATACCTTGTCATATTAACTATTGCGAGTTTTCAGTAAGTTACAACCCTATTAATTAATGGTGTGTCACAGTACTATAAGTGTTCAGATACTTATGAGGCACGGGTGCGGCGGCCGGTTGGTCAGGTGTGCCGTAACATAGATGTAATTTGACATAGATATACTCCAGCGGAACTAGCACGCTTGACGCATGTTTATTTTTGGTTTCAAGACTAACATCACTCAGAGATGTGACTGCATATCGTGCTAGGGCTATCAGTTTATTGTTTCAGTTTAAACGGGGTTGTTGTTATGTTAAACTTAGTCTTATGTTGTATAAGAATTTCAAATATTTTAATATAGTATTGCGTGTGTTATTAAGACCTTTTGTAAGCTAATTAACTTCAAACCGATATAGGAACTCTTGTTGGAACAGGTACTTTGGCATCGTTTAATCAAATTGTGTTTAATATACCAACGAGTAAATAAAATGTTCCATAATATGATTTTTGTAATTATTTTTGACCGCCCACCCCGTTTCAGGTCGACTAGGCGAGAACACACGCAAGTACCGGACGGGTCGTTTCAAAATTAATTACGAAAATCATGAGATTTCTATCAGTCCGATCCACTAAGCGGTTACTCGGTGTGTTCTTGCAGAGTCGGACAGTGAAAGCGGTCCTTCGTCGACGCCGACCAAGGGTTCTTCGGAGGAGGCGCAGCGCATCGCGCGCTCTAAGTCGCAGGAGCTGCTGCTTCTAGAGAAGATCCAGGCCGAGGCCGCCGCCTTCTACAGCTACGACGCGCTGCCGCCGATCGACGCGCACGCGCACGCGCACAAGGACCGCAAGATCGTGCGCACCAACCTCTCCACCAAGTACGACAGGCTATCCCTCGACGAGATCGCAGGTAAAAACCAACCGCCCCCGCCCGCGGAAAGACGGAACTCGCTAGACTTCAAAATACTCTCCCTAGATGAGATAAGGGCCAGAAAGAAAACCGAAGCGATCGTACACACCACACCGATCACGCTCAATTTACGGAAAAGAAAACTGTCTACGCAAGAGACAATCACCACATCGGGAAATAAAATAATCAAAGTAGTCAGGAGTAATTCCATAGTTTATAAGAAGTTGGACCAAAATACACCAGCGGCCGCGAGCCAAGCCAAAGTTGATCTAAAACCGACTGAAGTTGACGCTAGTAGAAAACGAACTTTATCTGAACTAAGTGATTTGTATAATATACACGATGATGAACTGGTTGATGATTGCTTCGAATTCAAAAGAATTAAAATTGTGGAACAAATATCTAAACCTAAGCTAATAAGGAATACTAGTTTAAATTCTAATAAAGATAACACAGAATCGAAAGAAGTGAGCAGTAGTAACAAAGCGGACAATGATTCTGACTCGGAAGTACAAATAGTGAATGTAGGGCTCAGTGACAAAAACTTAGATGTAAGCACGATATCGGATACTGAAATAATAGATGTGGACTCTACAAACATGGGTGAGCCGGTGGCTATCGTGGATCTAAGTGACGATATGGACGATTGCGACGTTATTATATCAGACTTGGATTTAGGCTTAGTCAAAAATGTGCCGGACGTTGTGGCCAGCTGTCGAAACAGTTCTAATAAAATCGACAGTACTGATAAAGATTTGCTTAGTAATATTGACGCCCTTTTAGATTCCGATGATGATTTATGAATTATGATGTAGTTGTTGTGAAACGAACAGTACAGGTTGTCTTTTAAGATACGAAATTAGTTTTGAGAAGTCTAAACAAGATCGTTCTCGTCGATTGCTATCTTTGTTTTCCTTCATAATATAAATACCGTATTATGGAAAATGTCGACTGAATTTGAAGTAGGTATACTTTTGGTACATTTGAAGTATACTTTTAGTACATTTGAAGTATACTTTTAGTACATTCTCTGAGACTAATATATGATGTTAGAAGGTTTACGTTTAATTAGTTAACCGGAAAATGAGACAATAGATTTTCTATTGTTATCCAGACGCCGGAGGCCGCGCGGGCATTGATGAAAATTGATTAAATTTAAGTTTTTCAAAATTGACTACTTTGAAGTAGGTTTTTTTTATTTAATAAGTCTTATATGGCTTTATGATTTCTTGCTATTTTCGTTTTCCATGTTATGTTAAAAAAGCTAATTGTAAACCCACATGACAGTGGTGATCTTAGATTCATAATAATGATCTCAGATCTTAAAGCTCATAATCAACATCACCTTGGCTAATGAGTGCAATATTTTGTAAGAGAATTGAGTTTTGAATGTTCATTCTGCAAGTACAAATATCGTAAAAACAAATCTTTTGAATTGATAAAGAGTTTTGGTATAAGTGATTTATCATTGTTTTTTATCTTTCAAACTTGTAACCCAAAAAATATATAGTGTTAATGGTAAAAGCTTTAACTGAACTCAATAACATTTATATTTGACAAGAATTTTCACTGTTTTATTATGCATATCCAAATGTGTAGTCAAATTAAAAAACCCGAATAATTTGATCCAAAATTTATTTAAATAATGTTGATATTAAAACCTTTGATCGACACAATTATTCACAATTTCATGTATACCTGTACTATACAATTAAAATCTAACAATGATAAGTAAGCATAATAAATTCGAAAGTAATAGTACCATAACTGATTTGAGATTTTTAATAGTAGGATTGGACTACATACGCAAGGCAACGAATAGTGAACTTCCTATACAAGTTTAATACCAAAATGATTAGCAATTTGAGCATAATTAACCCTTCTTGTGATGTTATTTGGATTTAGACAGTATTTGTCTAGCTAGGGTTCTATTTAATAAAAAATCCAAAATACTAACCTAATTTAAAATTAATGCCATTTACTGTTTTTTCATACAAAACGGTAAATCGCATTCATTTTTTTTTGGTTTAGATTTTAGATTTCTTATTAACCCTAGACAAATACTGTCTTAATCCGAATAACATCACAAGAAGAATTAATTATGCTCAAATTTCAAATCATTTTGGTATCGCGTTTGTATAGGAAGTTCACTATTCTCCAAGTGTGGTGTAAAAGTAATTGAAATGTCTAATAAACACCAGCTCACTTTGTTTGCTGCTTAAGCTACTAAGTAACGAGCCCTCAGGGTGCATTCACACGACGGACCAGGGGCCCTACCGCCTAACTCAAAGCGATAGCAATGAAATGCCCGTCCTTGTCATATCATAATGACAAGAACGGAGAGTACACTGACTATTTGAAAGCAATTTGAGAGGGGCTAGGCCTGCGGGCCAGACCAGACATGACCAAAGGTAGAACTATTCCATCACCCTTAGTTTCGCTACGCGTTCACACAATAGACAAAATGTCTGATGGACAAAGGATTTACAACTTAAAATTTAGTGCGTAAAGATCAAGTTTTGTCATATCTTGTCTGGTCCGGCCCGTGAAATTAAAGCCATGGGTCTTACTTAAAAACGGTGACACTTATTTAAAAGCCAATGTAATGTAATTTGGTTATAGATTCATTATAAGTATCGTATGCGATAAGGTCGAAAATAGGATGTTTTCTTTTATCCACTTTGTATCTGTCCTTTTATAATTTATCTGTTTTAAAAAATAAGTATGCATGCTACAGAAAGATCCTAGTTATTAACTAAATATTTAGTTCCTGTTTATAAGTAAGGCCCTAAGTTTCTCTACAGTTTCAAGTGAGTAAAGCTTTTGTTACAAAATGAATACACATTTAAAGAATATCCACTTCACAATGAAAGTTACATCAAATTAATGAATTATTTACAATTTTACTTAGAAATAGAAGCCCTGTTGCATGATAATCCTAATTTGATCGCTTCTTTTGAACAAAAATTAATACCGAACAGTTTTGAAGGTCACATATCGAATGATACCAAGTTTAATAGCGATTTCAGATTTTTGGATTTCCCCTTAAAAATTACAAAACATTTACAATACAACAAATATACAGAGCCAGTCATTTACATCAAACTTATCCACTAATTAGTTCCTACTTGTTAGCCATTAATAAAATAAAATTGATACTTACATTAAATTAAGTATTTCATTCAAACATCTAAAATATTTGAAAGCACATTATATGTGCTTAGTTTGGTGACACCAATTACATATTTTTGAATGAAATAATCTAATTTATAGATACAATTTGAGCCTATATTTTGTGCTCGAATTCCTGTTTTGTGGCTACTAACAGATATGTTGATTCTTTATACTATGTCGTGTGCACATTACATTTACTAATAAATATAATTTCAAGGCAGACCGATTCAAAATTGAAAGAAATCTTGAAAACATTGTGAGATTTTAAGTATACTTTGGTGATGTTGTGTCATGTTCATAACTGATTCTTTTAGCTCTTTTTCTATATGAATAGAAAAGAGTTGTGAAGAGACAACCAAAACAAGCAGACATAGGAATCACCACCTTAATACACCCGCGTTTAGATCTAAACTAAAAGTTAGAAAAAAAATATTGAAACTTAGTAAAGAGCTTCTCCTTTTTCTATAACAGATTTTGAACCGTAAAATGTTAAGTTTTAAAGACTGGTCGTTGTAGCCCGTGGTATATGCTGCTGACTGTACTTTGGTTGTCATAATAGGGAACATGCATAAGTCACCGATTTTGATAAATTTGAGCTTGGTCGCTGCGGACACGTATAAAAACATGATGGAACAGAAAAATAAATAAAAAAAATAATTATTTTAGTTTTATCACTCAGAGGAAAATAACGATTTTTCTTTTTCATTTTCGGATATAATGCACTTAACAGTCGGATAGAATATCGAATAAGAAATTATATTTTGTATGACACATATGTACTTAAACGCAATATTTAGGGAGATATTTGAAAATTCTTGGCTAACTCCATATAATGCGCCTGAAACGTGACATGAGTGACGTCACAAATGTTAACCTATTTGTATAGAGCGTTTTCGGCGGGAGCTGATGCGTGCTAACTTCAAGTGTCTATATCACGAGAAAAAAAAACGCATGAGAAAAGTTTTAATATTACAGTTGATTTTCTCACGCTTTATACTTGTGATTTTGATACAAAAAAAATTATGCATGTTCCCTATTGGTGTTTTTACTGTGGTAACAGAATAACAATAGTAGAGTCTGGCCAGCGAGACGAGTCATTTCAACCCCGCGCCAAATTTTGAAACTTTGTACACGCAAAATACTGCGAAATATCAATTTTACACTTTCACTATATATTTTTAGCTTGGACTTTTGACAAGGTTTTGTACTTATGATACAGAATAGGACTTACTAAATTGATCATTCGCAGTTTTTTGGGTGAATAAAATTTCAAAATTTAAAATTGCCGCGTGTTTGAGATGACACGACTCGCTGGCCAGACTATACCGGGTGTATAGTACTAGGCATTTTTTTTGAAATTTTTTCGACGGAGTGGGGATAAGTTCGCGCATGTGCTCTTGTGAGCGACCAATAGCGCGCGCCCCTCTTCCGCCGCCCGCGCCCCTCACCGCTACGCATACCCAAAATACGCGTTTCGCGCAATCCCCACCCGATTTCAAGTTATATGCCTCGTACTGTAACAGGACCCTCAACGAAGCCGAGGTCTACGTATTCTGCCCATCATCAGGACCATTTCTGTTCAAAATTATTGCTGGGAAACTATTTTAATTTTTGGTGTTAAAAAAGCATTGCATCACAGCTGCGTGCGGCCGAATTGAAAGGCAGCGTTTATGTGCATGCTCATGAGATACATTGAGTGATTACGTTTTGAAGCCATTGTTTGTTACCAAATACTTAAAATTTTGATAATCTTTGTTAGGACAAAAATTAGGAAATAACGAATATAATAAGATTTCATAAAAAATTGTTATTTTTACTTTGACCTTCAATAACTTCGTAGCTATTGGTTTCCCAGGTATAGTCTAAAACACAAAAATGATCTTGATGATGGGCGGAATGCGTGGACTTCGGCTTCGTTGAGGTCTTGTTACACCCGTTATAGTTGTTTTCAGTGTGGTCACTTTTACTGAGGACAGAAGTGGTGCAGAGATTATGAATGTAACCAAACTAGTTCCACCAGGGTCACTGCAGGCGCGACCAGTACTGCTGCGAGTCCTGCCCCGGCACCGCCAGCGGGACCGACACGCCCGCGCCCAGCAGCCCGCCTAGTTCTGGACATAAACAAACAGACATAATGCACATGAGGATTTCTTGCTGCTGGGTACAGAACGGAGTAACTTACGCCTGTCGCACACCTCCGCTCCGCCGCGAAACGATACCAGCGGAACCACATTAGGTTTCGCCATTAATTGTCAGTTGTACGACGTGCAGGGACCGGAAAACCCCTTTTTTGGTTAACCCTATTGATAGGGAAACCCTATTAAAAAGCTTACCAAATGATAGGGTTTCCCATTCGTTAAGGTTAGTCGACGTCATGCTTACCGTATTGATAGGGTTTTTAAAAATAAGTATGAAATACCCAATCAAATACCCTTTTAGCGGTTAGCGGTTCATGAAATACCCAATGAAAACCCCTTTAACGGTAAGCGGTTCCGGTCTTTCGGCCCAGGTGAAACTAGGTATAAATTGCTTGAACACGTTTTAAAACCCTTTCATAAAGCCTTCATAGGGTTTCCCCGATAGGGTTTTCGTATTCGGTAAGTCCTTACTTGGGTTAGGTACCCTTTCGATAGGGTTACCGTATTGATAGGGTTTTTGAAAACAAGTCTATGAAATACCCAATCAAAAACCCCTTTAACGGTAAGCGGTTCCGGTCCTTGACGACATGTGCAACAGATGTGCCTGTGCTTTAATCTCCTCTAAATTTATATTACCCTGGTACTTTGGCATCGTAGTTCAAAGAAGACAAGTAAGGATTTAAAAAAATGTAGTAGAACCACGGGTAAAAAAATATTTCCCGTGGTACTACTGGATCGATTGATATTACGACGGGTTTTTTTTTTATTATCTACTTTATTATCTACTTTATTATCTTTTTTTTATTATCTAGTTGGTACTACTGGCAGTATTACTACCAGTAGTACCAACTACTGGCAGTAATACTGCTAGTACCACGGGCAACAAAGGGCTAAATGATACTGTCTTTCACGCGCGATTCCGCTCGATCGGCTCAGACCGTAGGAACTCCTCCGCCACGAATACCTGTATAATGAAGCTAAATCGCTCCGTAGATGTGATCGTCAGATGTCGTCGTTAGAAGATAAGTCATGGCGGAACTGCTGCGGTTGCGCTGATATTGTTTCGGGACGGGTTGCTACAGGTACAGGCGTTAAAACATAAAGTTGAGGAGCGTGCTAAGTCGTATTGGGAGCACGATTAAAAAGTTTTCTTAAGCACAAGCAATGCTTCATGTACCGCGTCACGCTACAATGTGACGCCAATGAGTCTTGGCTGGCAGAGTTGACAGCCTAGAAGCGCTCATTACGTCTATGATTCCAACCCTCTGGCCACGAGTTTGTCGGTCTTGCATTTAGGAGATACGTGTGGCGCAGCTGTAGAGACGTCTCTACAGCTGAGCCACACAGATCTCGAAAACGGAAGGTCGTAGCGAAAATCTGAGTACTCGTGTGTGTAGCCGGTAGTTTGTCGGAGTTTGTCACCAAGAACCAGAGTTTGTCAATCTTGCGTTTAGAAGATATGTGGGGATAGGCTGTAGAGACCTTTCTACCTGGATCTTGAGAACGGAAGGTCGTAGCGAAAATCTGATAACTCGAGCATGTAGCCATTAGTTTGTCGGAGTTTGTCATCAAAAATCAGAGTTTGTCAATCTTGCGTTTAGAAGATATGTGGGGATAGGCTGTAGAGACCTTTCTACCTGGATCTTGAGAACGGAAGGTCGTAGCGATAATCTGATTAGTCATATGTATAGTCGGTAGTTCGACCGAGTTTGTCGCCAAATACCAGAGTTTGTCGGTGTTGCATTTAGTAGATATGTGAGATTTTCGCTACGACCTTCCGTTCTCGAAATCCAGGTAGAAATGTCTCTACAGCCTATCCCCACATATCTTCTAAACGCAAGATTGACAAACTCTGATTTTTGGTGACAAACTCCGACAAACTAATGGCTACATGCTCGAGTTATCAGATTTTCGCTACGACCTTCCGTTTTCGAGATCTGTGTGGCTCATCTGTAGAGACGTCTCTACAGCTGCGCCACACGTATCTCCTAAACGCAAGACCGACAAACTCTGGTTTTTGGCGACAAACTCCGACAAACTATCGACTTCATCATGGAATATTAAAAAAGTCAGATTTCCAAGTTTTTTTTTGTGGCCCAGCTGTAGTCCGGCACGTGTTGGGACCCTTATTAATTTTGAGTGGTGAAATTTTATTAAAGTTTTAATTTGTTATACCTGCTTGTACTACTCTTTTTCTTAGTACAAACGAGAAGTTCATGTCCGAGTCCGATCAGTCGTACTAAGCGAAATTACAATTCCTTCTAGTCCAATTAATCGAACCAATAGGAAAAAAAAGTTCATGTCGTCCGATCGGTAGGACTAATCAAAATTACAATTCCTTGTAGTCCGATTAAACGAACCAACAGGAAAAAAAAGTTCAAGTGGTCCGATTGGTAGGACAAAGGCAGTAGGACCACGTGGCCAGAGGATTCTAAAACGACTAATTAAGGCCGCATGCACACCGACAGGTGGCTTGCTTAGCGCCTAGCACCTAGATATGTATTTAGTAGGCGACTAGTCTAGCGAGGGATTTAATAGCGGGGTGCCTACTATCGCACTTAGCCGAATAGCGCGCAATGCAGCCGGTGCCGAACATTCGTGAAAGTTCCTTTTACTTTTATCTAGGCGCTAGGAGTTCAGTAGGCCACTTGTCGGTGCGTATGCAGCCTAAGGTATACTCGGATTATTCACAGGGTACAGATGTACACATACTTCGTGGATTTATGAATTGAGCGACCATTGACTAAAAGTGGCCAGTTTAGTGTTGTTGGTCGTGGCCTGCAATTGCAAGTGGCCAGTAGTCTATTTCTCGTGGAAGGTAAGTTTGCCAGGATGGTGCCAGTCGTCATTGGTCTGTTATTGGTAGTCTTGGAACATACTTACTCTATTGCTGGTAGTCAAAGGATATACCAGGAGCTTTCCAGTTAGTCTATGCCGCGGCCAGACTATTGCGTTGTCGCGAAGCTTTTCGCTGTCGTGTTGTATAATTAGAAACTATGAGTCAAATAGCGAACTAAAATCTATGGAAGTGTAATTGCAAACAAATATTGCTTAAAAAATGGCACCACGGGGCCGAAAAAGTACAACCCGCTCAGCTTTAGTCGGGCCAGCCAGGCAGCCGGTGACTGACGTTAGTGTTCTTTTCAATAAATTGCAGTTTATATTGTAGATAAAAGATAAAAAGGGAGAATTTATTAGAAATGACGTCCTTTATAGTCAAATGGTGTAAAAGATGCAAAGGAGGCAGTAAAAAAATGCAGAAATAACGTATTTTATTTTTTCGTTTAAGTACAGAAAAGATCTATAAGTATACAAATTATGGTCGCCAATAAGCAACCAGTGTTCAGACGCTTTGTGCTGCATAATTAAATGCCAGCATTTTTAGCTCTATCCACTTAGTTGTACTTTTCGTGTGGTGCCATTTTTTGAGCGGAATGCTTATTCCATAGCTTTAGTTCGCTGGAGTCAAATGATTAAAGATTATTTTCATAAAATCCCTTTATTTCTTATAAGTGATATTAAACTATAATTCCTTGATTCAAAGTTTCTAATTGCTGTAGCCGTGGTACATACCTGGTGGCGGGGAGTTGTGGTCGTGCTGGTAGGGGTGCTGGTAGTGGTGCGGCTGCCGGTAGCCCAGCTCGTAGCGCGGGTAGCCCAGGAAGCCGCCCTTGCACAGCTCTGAATCCGCGGGCTCGCACGCGCCCGCCGCCTCCGACACCATGCCGCCGCCGTACCCCATGGGAGTTAGAGGACTGAAAGTTAAACATTATGTTTAGAAACTTTTTTCCTCTTATACGGTAGTACTTATAGCTCTCGCAGACTAACGCCCGATTGCACTAAACTTAAGGATCGCCTAAGTCTTTTCCTAACTACAACACGACCAAATTAAAACGGTGTCATAAACTTAGCCTTCATGTAGCTGTCATTCGCCTAGTTAACTTGGTCGAGTTATAGATAAGAAAAGACTTAGGCGATTCTTAAGTTTAGTGCAAATGAGTGGTAGACTTTCTATCGGCCGATGCCCCCCCTAGAGGTTAAAAATGTAGCCAACTGCAAATAACTAAAGTCCTAGGGCCGTGCAATTGACTTGCTTTTCTGTTAAATCCTGCCACATCTCAAAACTTGAATAAATTCACTAGGTGCTCTTGACTGTACCTACAATATTTTTCTCATACTCTTTAATATTAACTTGCCCCCCCCTGGGCCATGGGCTGGCGACGCCCTTGGTTGTAATGTGCGCACTTGCATACTTCTTCATACTGATTAAAGGCCCGACACAACTATCGGCCGATAGTTTGGTCTGTAGTTTGCGGGGACTCTAAATGTAAAAGTTCAAAAATTTATTAACGCTGTAGCACACGAAAAAATAAATGAAATGCGAGCATCTTTGAGGTCTCGATAAAACTCGCGTTTGTTTCTCTTTATTCTTTTGTTTAGTGCTTTGTACGTGAAGTTTTGTGTCTGACTCACTGACCTGCATATATTTACACTGGACAGGCTTATGTCAAACTGTTTTTGTGCCTATTTGATTTCCGCCATTTTGGCGCTGTAGGACGTAGCGTGAGCATAGCGTGCGGGACATGGTACTAAAGTTTGAAGTCTGGAGAGACCATCGCGGCAACTATTTTCATATTGTACGTCAAAATTAGTTCTTTAGACGCACGCTGGTGGCGTTTCAAATAGGCACAAAAACTTAGCTGTCAAATCATACAGACAGCCAGTCCAGTTAAATAAAAAAAAAATATGTTCATGTCAGTGGTCTGACTAGCCTCATAACTAGGCATCTGGTTCAAAGAGTATCCATACTGTTTAAAATCATTCTTAACTATGTTTCATCTCCAGATGAAGCTGGTTAAGAGTGGTTGCAAATATTATAGAACAGTTGTATCAAATTATTAAAAAACCGGCCAAGTGCGTGTCGGGCCACGCGCAGTAGGGTTCCGTAGGTACATTATACCATACCAAATTTTAATACCGCTATCATTTTTCGTCTGAAAAAATAACTTTGTTTTTCACAGTGTTTGTATGAATGACAAAGTTATATTTGCAGTTTTGGAAAAAGTACTATATCTTGAAAACTAATTACTTTATCTCGTTCAAACCAATTTTAGTTGACAGTGTTTATTAAGGTCTATAGCTTATATTTTTTTTAGATTTTTCACCCTCTTACTTTAAAAGTTAAAGGGGGGGGGACACACATTTTACCACTTTGGCGGCATATATCTTTCAAACGGTTGACTTTGAAAAAAAAATAGTCTTAAGAATTTTTAAATTTGAGATTTTTGCATTTACAATGCTATTTTTAAACAATACTAAATAATATACTAGAAAAAATACGACTCGCACCAGATCAATACTCAGACGGGAATCGAACCCGCGACCTTTGGATATCCGGTCCAATGCTCTGACCGCTGAGCTACCGAGTCACTAGTGACATCGTCGAATTTTTCCTAGTATATCTTAAACTCTTACGCTGTAAGCCAGCGTTATTTCACCAATGTGAGGAATTACCTCGACATTCAATTGAAATATCTTTCCAGATATTTAAACAATTGATTAAGATGAAATAGCTATATAATTTTTAAATTTGAGATTTTTGCATTTACAATGCTATTTTTAAACAATACTAAATAATATACTAGAAAAAATACGACTCGCACCAGATCAATACTCAGACGGGAATCGAACCCGCGACCTTTGGATATCCGGTTTATTTAGTAATTTATTTAGTATTGTTTAAAAATAGCATTGTAAATGCAAAAATCTCAAATTTAAAAATTATATAGCTATTTCATCTTAATCAATTGTTTAAATATCTGGAAAGATATTTCAATTGAATGTCGAGGTAATTCCTCACATTGGTGAAATAACGCTGGCTTACAGCGTAAGAGTTTAAGATATACTAGGAAAAATTCGACGATGTCACTAGTGACTCGGTAGCTCAGCGGTCAGAGCATTGGACCGGATATCCAAAGGTCGCGGGTTCGATTCCCGTCTGAGTATTGATCTGGTGCGAGTCGTATTTTTTCTAGTATATTATTTAGTATTGTTTAAAAATAGCATTGTAAATGCAAAAATCTCAAATTTAAAAATTATATAGCTATTTCATCTTAATCAATTGTTTAAATATCTGGAAAGATATTTCAATTGAATGTCGAGGTAATTCCTCACATTGGTGAAATAACGCTGGCTTACAGCGTAAGAGTTTAAGATATACTAGGAAAAATTCGACGATGTCACTAGTGACTCGGTAGCTCAGCGGTCAGAGCATTGGACCGGATATCCAAAGGTCGCGGGTTCGATTCCCGTCTGAGTATTGATCTGGTGCGAGTCGTATTTTTTCTAGTATATTATTTAGTATTTAGTATAGTCTTAAGAACCTCAATGTCATTTTTAAAGACCTATCTATAGACACCCCACAAGTATTGGTTTGATGAAGAAAAAAATTTCAGTTTCAGTTCCATTGTGGGGAGCCCCCCCTTAATCTTTTATTTTTTTTATTTTTGTGTAAAAATCGTAAAGCGGTTCACAGAATACACCTACCTACCAAGTTTCAACTATGTAGTCCTAATGCTTTTGGAATAAAGTGGCTGTGACATACGGACGGACAGACAGACAGACAGACAGACATGACGAATCTATAAGGGTTCCGTTTTTTGCCATTTTGGCTACGGAACCCTAAAAAGGCGGAAAGGTACCTGTATGCGTCCACATTGAGCGGCGGTTGGTAGGGCGGGTGCGTGGGCGCGGGCGCGGGCTGCGGCGCGTGCGCGGGCGCGTGCTGCGGCGCGTGCAGCGCGGCCGGCGCGTACGCGCACTCGGGGCTGCGCCGCTGCGACCGGATCTTCTCCTCGCGCCGCCACTTCGCGCGCCGATTCGAGAACCACACCTTAACGTCGGGTTAGGTTAACACGGAGGGGTGCCTAGCGCTTACTCTAGTACTTAATCAAGCAACTATCGTAAAAGCTTAGCGAAATTTGCAAAGGTATTCAACGAGTATGAATAAAATAACGACAGTCTTCAGTGTCTTTTGAAACACGTTCAATCAATGCAAGAAAGATTTCACTACATGTAAAGTAAACTACCAACACGTTAGTACTAGGCCTAATAACTAATAAGATACATAGATATACAGGGTGTTTGGTAATAGCGTTATAAAGCCGAATATGGTGGATAGGGACCATCAAACTGAACAACTTTTACTATGGGACCAACTCTGAAATCGCTAAAAAAAAACCGGCCAAGTGCGTGTCGGGCCACGCGCAGTAGGGTTCCGTAGGTACATTATACCATACCATATTTTAATACCGCTATCATTTTTCGTCTGAAAAAATAACTTTGTTTTTCACCGTGTTTGTATGAATGACAAAGTTATATTTGCGGTTTTGGAAAATGTACTATATCTTGAAAACTAATTACTATATCTCGTTCAAACCAATTTTCGTTGAAAGTGTTTATTAAGATCTATAGCTCATATTTTTTTTAGATTTTTCACCCTCTTACTTTAAAAGTTAAAGGGGGGGGGACACACATTTTACCACTTTGGCGGCATATATCTTTCAAACGGTTGACTTTGAAAAAAAATAGTCTTTGAAACCTCAATGTCATTTTTAAAGACCTATCTATAGACACCCCACAAGTATTGGTTTGATGAAAAAAAATATTTTCAGTTTCAGTTCCATGTATGGGGAGCCCCCCTTAATCTTTTATTTTTTTTAATTTTGTGTAAAAATCGTAAAGCGGTTCACAGAATACACCTACCTACTAAGTTTCAACTATGTAGTCTCAATACTTTTTGAATAAAGTGGCTGTGACATACGGACGGACAGACAGACAGACAGACAGACATGACGAATCTATAAGGGTTCCGTTTTTTGCCATTTTGGCTACGGAACCCTAAAAATCAGCTGTTTCATACAAAAATTAATAACGATAATATCAAAATGTATGAAACAGCTGATTTTTTTTTCGCGATTTCAGAGTTGGTCCCATAGTAAAAGTTGTTCAGTTTGATGGTCCCTATCCACCATATTCGGCTTTATAAGGCTTTTACCAAACACCCTGTATAGGTAACTTTTGACTTCATGGAATACACGTTAAATGAGAAGTTAGTGACTGAAATAACCACAGAAAAATAAGACAGAAGAAATGAAATTTCATCGTTTATGAAGCTACGATTGGAGATCCTCACCTGTATCCTGGCTTCGGGGAGTCCTATTTTGGCGGCGAGTCGCTCCCGGGCGAACACGTCCGGATAATGCGTTCTTTCAAATTCTGGAATAAGAAATACACATTAAAGTTATGAATTACTACTTACAATTACTTATTTATTGATATTGAACAAATTGAATTTGCAGTTAAAAGAGAATTATTGGCGTTGCGTTAGTGAAGGTGGTGGTGTTCCTCCGAACTTTTCACATTTAAGGATGTCGTAAGACGACTGATCACTTCGAGGTTAAGACATAAGAATATCTTATGGTTAAGAAGCACCTACTTGACTACTCCGGCCTGGAAATAGGCAGCAGCGTTTTCAACTCGCTTGCCTGGTTAGGGTTGCCAGGTCGTCTATTCTAATAGCCGGACAGACCAGCTAGTTTGGCCGGACATTTGGGTAAAAGAGCCGGCCACCCTAACAAAATATTAAGGATTTTGTGTCTTATAGTAATAGGTAAATACGACATTTTTTTACGTAGAACTATGCTTTTTTATGCTCGGTGCTCGATGTCTCGTTCTCACGCATGCATGTGTCGCGTCACGCTACCGAGGTGCGAGGTGAAGTGCGGTGTGTGGAGCTGAAACGACTATCGACGCGCCGCTCGCTCGAACGACCATGTGCGTGCGTGAGTGAGTGTAAAAAGCCTAACAAAAGCCGGACAGGCCGAACACCGTTTAATTTGGCCGGACACTGAATCAAAAAGCCTACTTTTGTCTGGCTTTAGCCGGACGCCTGGCAACCCTATGCTTGGTTATCATGTCCGGTGGGAGTAGGAGAGTGGTACTAATACTCGTAGACTAATATCTAATAATGTGACGTTGACGGTCGCAGTCGATCTGGGGCCCTACCGCCTAACTCAAAGCTTTAACCAGAGCGATAGCTAGACTATATCCATCCTTGTCATATCATAACACGATGACAAGGACGGACAGTGCACTGACGTCATAAACTAAAGCCAGAGTCAAAGCGAGAGAGTTAGGCGGTCCGGGGGCTGGTCGTTAGTGAAGCTGGTGCGGTTCTGGTGCAGCTTGCGCCCCGCAGCCCGCAGCCCGCGTCAGCGGCATCGCCAAGGGCGGGCAGGGGGGGGGGAAGCTGCCCCCCTCCTAGAACTTGCCCCCCCTGGGGCCCCTGGGCCATGGGCTGACGACGATGCCCTTGGCCCGCGTATGACGCTTTTAACTGTGCATTACAACTGCTTTCATCGCGTGACACGTCTCCCGTCCACTGTCTGATCACATTTAGTAGCGGGAACATTAGTTGTTTGGTGGTACAGACCTCGGTCATCCGCGTGTACTGTACTGGGTAACATACTAGTAGTGGCGTGGTGGAAAGGAGGGCATTTTCCTATGATCTCAATCTAAAATGGCGGCTTCAAACCCGCCCGCTAAGCGTGGACATTATGTCGAAGGGAGAGGCCTGTTATGATAATGATGATAGTGATACGGACCTCTCACGAGGTTGTCGATCTCGTCGCTGGTGAAGCTGGTGCGGTTCCGCTGCAGCTTCGCAGCCGCGCCTCGTCGTCGTCGCTCAATCGAGTGTGACGCTTCTATCTGTGCATTAAAACTGCTTACATCGCGTGCCACGTCCCCCGTCTACTGTCTGATCACATTTAGCATTGGGGACATTACTTGTTCGGTGATACCGTCCTCGGTCATCCGTGTGGTGTCCAGCAGAGTAGAATAGCATTGGGCAACATACCACCTAATGGGTAGCAGCATGCCGTGGAAAAGGAGGGTTTTCCACACTACCAGTAGTGCGGCTTAAGCTAGGATTTCCCAGGATGACGGTGCCGTCATATTACAGCCGTAATTTAGCGGCGTAGAACGTTGTCTATGTAAACAATACGGCGCGGTTTCCTAGATAGCGGTGCTGGACACCATAAAGTCAAATAGGCTTTTTACGTCCGTAATTACGGTCGCTATATGATGACACGGCACCGCTTTCTTAGGAAACCCTAGTTTTAGTAGTGCCGTGGAGAAGGAGGGCATTTTCCGATGATCTCAATCCAAAATGGCGGTCTCAAACCCGCTCGCTAAGCGTGGAGATTATGTCGATTATGTTGTAGATTATGTTGAAGGGTGAGACCTGTTATGATATGATGATAGAGGCCTGTTATGATAATGATAGTAGAGGCCTGTTATGATAATGATGATAGAGGCCTGTTATGATAATGATACTGACCTCTCTCGAGGCTGTCGATCTGGTCGTTGGTGAAGCTGGTCCGGTTCCGTTGTAGCTTGCGCTTGAGTCGCAGCCGCGCCGCATCGTCGTCGGCGCCGCTCGAGCCCGCGTTAGAGTTGTCTCCGGAGCCTGTCTCGTCTGAGTGCAGCCCTTCTAGACCTTCCAACTGTTCGTCTCCTGCAACAAATTATTTAATATTAAATAGGTACTTTACCTAACCTTAATTCCCAATGGGTCACATCACATTATGATACTTATAAGGATGGGAGTAAGTGAAAAGGCATCATGTGAACGAATCGTAAGGATTTTTTGGTTGGTGGAGAGAGTCAGTTCCCTTCCTCCCTCTTGGTCAAACTTAATAGATAGGTTCTTAATCAAACTGAATTGACCACGAGGAATGTTAACATTTCACATGCATGACGAGTGAACAATGAATTTACGAATCACGATATCGCAACAAGTACAATCTATTTATACCATAGAAATAGAATGTCAAAGAACAACAAAGTTAATAAACAGGTGATCCGAAAACGAATCAATACATTTTATATGAGATACGTAAAATATGACTTAGATTCATAAAATATGACTATATTTCATGGAAAATTAATAAACTATGTTCCATACTGTTTTCTTTGTCGATAAACGAATAAATGTAGCGAAATTTGGTTTTAGAGAAATGTGTGGCAATATCTTATTTACCTTTGAAAAGTGTGATTACGTTTCTCTTTTCCACGCTTTGTTGGTCTTCTTGAGCGCAGCGAAAATTTTTCTATGTCTATGATTCATACAGTAATCTAACTAAACCACAAATCGTCAAAGTACTTTACTACGTTTGGTCCAATAACATTCTTACAACTATTATATGCTATAACTATGGAAATTTAAAACAATATATTCTTACAACTAAAAAGCTAAACTAAAGCCAGGTAAAATGTTCCCCTTTGCTTCACAGGCTATATGGTTTATTATGTATCAGTTTTGTACAAAAGTTACAACAACGCATTTCCTAATACATGCCACCGTTATTACCAAACTTTCGGATTTATTGGTACAGTAAAGTTATCAAAATTGAAACTCCGATGTAAACCCCCGAAATTAAACGCTACGAAAACGTTATGAATCACGGCGGGCGGAACAAAACGCCACCGACGCACTTTCGATTTCCACCGGCGTCGTTATCTTTCCACTCTGCTTGTCTGACATTACTTCAGTGTTGGAGAGTTTACTTCAGTGTTTCACGATCTATCACTATTCGCATATAATATCTTATGATGTATTTTTTAAAACAAATGACAGACAGTAAAAGTAATATTAATTAAGCGGCCGCCCGCGACTTCGTCTGCGTGGAAAGTTTTTTTGCTATCCCTCGGGAACAATCCTTTTTTTCGGGATGAAAGGTACCCTATGTCCTTCTCTGTACCCCTAGCAACGTGTATGTAAAATTTCATGATGATCGGTTCAATAGTTAAGATGTGAAGGCGTAACAAACAAACAAATAAACAAACAAACGGACTTTCGCATTTATAATATTAGTAAGGATGTGTAGGTACCTACTAAGCTATTGTTTTATGTTTAGAACAGCACTTTCTTTAGTAGGTATCAAAAATGCGTCCCTACGAGATTTCTACGAAATTATCTATCAATTTAACCGGAACCTGTGAAATAGCTTCCATTATTATTATTATAAAATGCAATGGTAGGTACGAGTATTTTCCTCAGACAAAGTTGCATAATCTGAGTAGAGTTGAGTTATAGTGAGTAACATCAAAATGTAGTTTTTTTATTACGTTACTTAAAAACATTGACATTAAGAACTCTTTGTGAAAATACTGAACAATTCTGAAAGAAGTTTTGATATTTTCATTGATCCTAAATACGTTTGAAAAATTGGTAGAGTAGGAGACTTTGTTAAATTATTCATATCTAAGTACTACTTACCTACTCATCTTATAGGTGTAGTAAATATGATCTCACTGTAATAACTTACTTAAACAGATACTTACTTGGTTTCTAACTTCGCAAAAGTGGGCGACTGGCAAGTGCTCAGTGTTGTAATTAATTCTGAAATAACTCCGTTACTCGGGATTTATTTCGGCTGCGATTATAATCTGTGCGGTGGGGAAATTTATTACACCGCTTAGGTGGGTAAACCTAAAATTATTTTAAGCTAAGTTATAGATTTATGCATAGAATTTACATAAAAAGACCTTTAGTTATCTGTCATTTCAGGACAGGTAATGCGATATACTACCTATTTCAAAGATTATCGAGATAGTTATTAGTTTGCTTATCTTCAATTTGGTAATAATTGATTCGGCAGTCATCAAATTAAATACTAAGAGATTTCTTCCTTTTAGAAATTGAATTTAACCTAGCAAAAATTTATGACTAGAGATCGACATTTTGACCGTTTTACTCACCAAATATTTAACAAGAAAAAAATACATAAGTAAAATTACATTGGGTGCAAAATGTCAATCTGTTAATCCTTGGCGATCGACCTTTAAATCTTTCGTGATCGACCGGTCGATCACCTCTGATATAAATGGTCTGTTTTTTATTTACTTAATCTTAGAATAAAATTGATTTATTTACTCCTAACCCAAAATCGTCAAAATAAGTTGCTAAAACAACATTACTAGTGTCATGCAATAAAATACAGGTAGCTTTTCAAAGCGATTTGAATAGTATTACCATAAATGCATATTATAAAATCAAAATCAATATAATTCATTAAAACAATTCCATTAAAAGTTACCTACACATGTTTCTGTTTCCACTCAATTTTATGTCCGCTCGGCTCGTTGGAACCGAACGCGGATAACTGAAGGAAGCGGGAGGATAAAATAATTATAATCCAGTTGTGGTTTGTTGTATTTATCCGCTGCCCGTGCGGCGGGCGGGCGCGCCGCCCTATCCGCCGCTGGGCGGTGCACTACGCCCGACTAACGTTGATAGTTTAATTTAAGTTTATTGGTTATGTCCTTACAGTGTTCATGTGTATTGTAGCAAAATATTTTTTCATTTCTCATATTCGGAAAGTGATGTATATTTAAATTGAGCAGCGGGTCCAAAACTCTTCGTTCCACCCTAGGTAAAATTTAAAAATAGAACTGAATTTGGTTACATAGTCAACCATAGAGTTACCTCATTGGTAATGGTTTAAAAAAAATAGTTAAGGCGCATTCACGAACAAAAATGAAACATGGTATAACCAGCAAGTTCAAAATATTGGGCGGAGCGGCCGGCGACGCGGCGTGTTCCAAATTCAAAATAAGAAAAACTATAAAATATTGGCGGGATACCTTACTATGTGACTTTGAGCTGTGTGTGTTGAGTTGATTTTATATTTACTAAAAATTAGTTCATCAAGCGATTTTGAAATATTGACCCCGGATTCAGTAACAAACGAGGCAAACAAAATAATATAAAATCTTTTGCCAGAAGTTTCGAAGGAAAAATACTTAAATGCGTACAATGATTTTATGAAGTGACGAGCAAACAACAAAATAAAATCATTTTCAAAAAAAGTATTTCTCACGTATTTCAGTGGATTATCAAAGAAAATACTGCCTTCCACTCTATGGAGCAAGTACTCTATGCTCAAGAGCACATTAAGTGCTAAACACAATGTAAACACTATATAATTGTTCTAATTTTTCGATTAATTTTAAATAGGTATAATAAGTATAAGGTACCAGCTACATGTTATTATTAATAAACATTTTGGAAAAAACTACGATTTTTTTTACTTTCCTTATATTCGAAATGAAAAGTAGAGTGTTAAACACGGGTAAAAGTCATCAATTCCATCCTCGAACTATAGCCGCCCTCGCTATGCTCGGGCGTCTAAATATCTCGTATGGGTATTGCTTGCTTTTGACCCTTATATAACAATCTACTATTAAGATTCTTACACTACATGAATGTAAATGTATTCCAATCCAGTTGATTTTTGAAGTAAAAACTTCTTTAGCGGCGTTGTACGCTTTTTTGTAATGGGGAAAAAATACTAAACTCGCGTCAGTAAGAATCACGTGACCCTGATCGTAAATTCGTAAGATAGATGTGACGGATGGAGAGTAGACAGCCGGCGGCGGAAGTATCCCCCTCTCTTTCTGGCGGCGCATCATTTCAAGACGTAAACACTTGTGTCACCATAGCAACGCGCAACGACCAACATTAAAATCGCGAAAAAAAATCAGCTGTTCCATACATTTCGATCTATTCGATTTAAAACTTTCTATGGAACAGCTGATTTTTTTTTCGTGATTTCAATGTTGGTCCCATAGTAAAAGTTGTTTGTATGCATGAGTACATTGACCCCTTAAAATTATGTGCACTATTTAAGAAGGACCTTATATAACATGATATAAAAATATTGCAATCAATTCTATTACTAATTCTGTACAAAAAGTTTTCAGGTTTCGTATTTACTAAAAATAACCTTGTACTTATAGGTATTAGAAAAAATACTAAAAAAAATCGACTCACCCGTAGCACCTCAGACGGGATAGTCTGGTAGGGCTTATTGGGGCTCGTGCCCAATATGATTGTTAAATGTAGGATGTAGGGATTTGTATGTTTCCCGGAATGCAATACTCAGGGTGAGGTAGGTCAATGTAAAAGATGTAGTACCGTTCGCTCTGAATGTGTTTATTGCACTAAAATATATAATGTAAAATCGTAACGTTACCGCGCGACAATGACCGCGTGGTCAGCAACTTATTTAGGTTAGTAAGTAAAGTACCTAATGTACTGCTCGTACAGGGCTACTACGAGTGAGTCGATTTTTTCTAGTATTTTCTAATATATAAATGATCTTAATATAAAAACAGCATCGTGAGTGCCTAAAAAATAAAAATTCAATTATTCAAGTATTGTATTACATACAAAATGTACCTACTATTTAATCATAAGTTTAAGTCCTACTTGTGGAAAATCGCAAATAAATGATTTTTATTTTTATTATTTTTTTATAATAACTACTAAACTATTCCTTATTTTGGAAAACTGTCAATCACAAAACTAGAAAGCTATTTAAGGTTTCATCATTACTAATATTATAAAGTCCGTTTGTTTGTTTGTTTATTTGTTTGTCTGTTTGTTACGCCTTCACGTCTTAACTACTCAACCGATCATCATGAAATTTTGCATACACGTTGTCAAGGGTATAGGGAAGGACATAGGGTACCTTTCATCCAGAAAAAACGAACAGTTCCCGAGGGATAGCAAAAAAATTGTCCACGCAGACGAAGTCGCGGGCGGCCGCTAGTTTTATTATAGTTTCAAAATTATAGGTTAATTTATTGGTTGGCACATCAGTGAAAATTTCTACCGAGAAAAGTTTTAGCTATCATGTTTCTGTCAATCACAAAACTGACTACTATAGGTATAATCTACTTTCTACATAATTTTTCCGGACCGATACATCAAATAATACTGTGTGAAATCTTTGTTAGAAAATGTGTATTTGGCGGTATACGGCCTTTTAAGCGGGGTCCTAGTCATCCTTATCCTTACTAATATTATAAATGCGAAAGTCCGTTTGTTTGTTTGTTTGTTTATTTGTTTGTTTGTTTGTTACCCCTTCACGTCTTATCTACTCAACCGATCGTCATGAAATTTTGCATACACGTTGTCAGGGGTACAGAGAAGGACATAGAGTAACTTTCATCCCGAAAAAAAGCACTGTTCCCGAGGGATAGCAAAAAAACTTTCCACGCAGACGAAGTCGCGGGCGGCCGCTAGTCTACCAATAAATCACATTGCTCGAATACAAAAGATGAATAATAATTTGTGTCCAACAAACTTCTATCAACTTTTAGAGCGAAACGATGGCTGGTTCATGCGTCATGCTCGTGAACGGGTGCTGCTAGTGGGAATGGGTCTGCTTCTGTCTGCTTGTACTAAGTGCGTCGCATATTTTTTTTTCCTGTTTAATATTATTAATCTGTATGGCACTTCTTACTCAAAATATAGAATTAATAACTAATCCTTGTTTTGATTTCTCACTTTTTTACATGACTGCCCAAAAAGGAGTGTTTATGTGTTCAGGATTCATGTATGTTTGTGGGTAAGTGAGTTTCTTTATTCCACCATAACTTCCAAATGGCTTAACAGATTTAGATGTCTGGGGTATCGTTAGAATCCTTACATCATTCCAAGTGACACTGGCTATATTTTTTTTTGAGAAAAGTCAATTAGGCGACTGTACGACGCCACTTTCAAATGTAAAAGAATTTTTTTTCTTCAATTATTACAATATGGGCATCAAATGAAAGGCCTTAATGAGCACATTCCAAAACTATATACTTGGTCACTAAAATGTCTAAAATAAAAATAAATTTAAAAAAAATTAAAAACACGACTGCCCTGCCAAAAACGAACTAAAAAGTTAAATAACAAGTGTCATTGCAGTCGGGGGACCTCTTTGATCAAAAATTGTTCCACAAAACTGTCCCACGACTGCAATGACACTTGTTATTTAACTTTTTAGTTCGTTTTTGGCAGGGCAGTCGTGTTTTTAATTTTTTTTATTGCTAATGACCAAAATGATTATTTGGCTTTCGTAATAATTTTTCGTATTTTTTCTTTTATAGTTTTGTAAGTAAAGGCCTATGAAAAGCTTTTGCACATTAGTTTTCAATTCAGTGCCTTAGGATGGGTAGCCTAAGTATGTCATGCTCTGTTTAATCATTTCTGCGGTGGTGTCCTGTGGGGCGGGTCGTTACGTTCCCTCAAATATGGTTGAGCAAAGCGATGGCTGGTCCATGCGTCATGCTCGTGAACGGGTGCTGCCAGTGGGAATGGGTCTGCTTCTGAGTACCTATCTTAACGCATATTGAATTGTAAGAATTGCGTTTTTATTTTTTATGTCTTGTATCAAGTGTTTTTTGGTTCGAGTAGCAGACAGAGTGATTTCTCAACTAATCGAAAGTTATTTACTCTCACAATTACCTATCTGAATATAGTAGATACTTAATTTTAACCTACCTACCCATTGTGTGTAAACTTTTGTTAATTATTGTGATGGAAAATGACCTCACTTTAAATGTGGAGGTCATTTTTCAATGTTGACGACTCTGTATGAAATATACAGGGAGAAAAAAGCAGCCCTTGACGAGTTTCTTGCCGGTTCTTCTCGTTACAAGGTCTCCCGCTTAGGGTTTGCGAACCGATAGCGTAGCTTTTATGACATTCACAGGTGCTTGTAACAGCCTAGACTGAATGAATTATTTTTGAATTATGAATTTTAAAAAACTCTCGAGGCTCAAGAGCAAGGTTCAATGTTTTGCTGATGGAAATACTACAACATGTTTCTATGGTCTGTCTTCACCGAGTCGCTTCAAATTGCGTCAAACACATGCAATATTGCATGCTCTGAGGCATTCCTGAGGAATGGAAAAGCGACTGTGCCAAGATACACCATTAATTTAATAAATACCTCAAGTATACAATGTTTTAAGAAAATACCTAAAGCCGAAAATGGTAGATAGGGTAGGGTACCATGTATACAACCCTGGAAATTATTATAAACCCTGAAAACTGACACATTTTTGAAATAATATTTTTCCTTTTCATGACCCTAAACTTAAATTGTGTTTTGCTTTTGTTTATTAATGGGATTGATTTATCGAAAGCAATAGTCTATTTGCGTCTAGAGTTGTCACTTTCCATAATTTTGATTTATCGAAAGCAATAGCCTCTTTGCATCTAGAGTTGTCACTTTTCATAATTTGATTTATCGAAAGCAATAGCCTCTTTGCGTCTAGAGTTGTCACTTTCCATAATTTGATTTATCGAAAGCAATAGTCTATTTGCGTCTAGAGTTGTCACTTTCCATAATTTGATTTATCGAAAGCAATAGTCTATTTACGTCTAGGGTTGTCAGTTTGCAGTTTTTCATACAAATTATTATGAAACAACCTCTATTTTGCGTCACGTAAAAAGACTATGAGCTATGAGCGTCAGCAGTTTTTTTACGTGACACGAACTCTACCTACTAACAAAAGCACTGTTTAAACAGTAACAAAATTTCTCTACTGATAACAGTATTAACATCTTAAACAATCCAACTAACAAGCGAACTCCGCGAATAAATTAAGCTCAAGTGTCAAGATCTGTGCGCTGCGTACAGGGGCGGCGAGGATCCGTAACGTGCGCGTTCATGCGTGAATGGACGATAACGGGCCCTACCACGTAACCGGTGCGATATCGCCCCTAAAAATGTATGCCCAATAGAGTGGTTCGCAGTACTTGCTCTACCTGCGATAAAGATATCAGATTAGAACGATGAAAATAATTTTATCGCAAGGACTTAGTTATGTTGTAGTATCAAGAACATGAAAATTTAAAGACACTTATTTGCATCAATTTATTTTTATTAGCAATAGCATTGCTACAATTTATTAGGGTTGTAAATTTTTCGTAGCGCTTCCTGTAGCTGTGTGACTACGAAATTGCTACGATAATTTATTTATAGGGTTGAAAAGTTGGTGCGTTACTTTTTGTTTATCGCAAAATTAATATAAAACATACCTACCTACCGTTTTTGTGGCACCTTGTCGTGTCAATTCTTTGTAGCGCTTCTCGTAGCAGTTTGTCTATAAAATTGCAATGATCTTTTTTAGGGTTGAAAAAATGGTGCGTTACTTTTTGTTTGTCGCAAAATTAATGTAAAACAGTTTACCTGCCGTTTTTGTGGCACGTTTTGTCCCGTTAATTCTTCGTAGCGCTTCTCATAGCAGTGCGACTACGAAATTGCTACACTAGTTTATAGGGTTGAAAAAATGCTTTGTTACTTTTTGATTATCGCAAAATAAATGTAAAACGTACCTATCATATTTATGCCACGTTGTCGCGTCAATTCTTTGTAGCGCTTCTCGTAGCAGTGCGACTACGAAATTGCTACGATTGTTTAGGCTTGAAAAAATGGTGAGTTACTTTTTCTTTATCGCAAAATTAATGTAAAACGGTTTACCTACCGTTTTTATGGCACGTTTTGTCGCGTCAATTCTTATCGTAGCGCTTCTCGTAGCAGTGCGACTACGAAATTGCTACGATTGTTTAGGCTTGAAAAAATGGTGAGTTACTTTTTCTTTATCGCAAAATTAATGTAAAACGGTTTACCTACCGTTTTTATGGCACGTTTGTCGCGTCAATTTTTTGTAGCGCTTCTCGTAGCAGTGCGATTACGAAATTGGTACGATCGTTTATAGGGTTGAAAAATGGCACTCTTTGTTTATCGCAAAATTAATGTAAAGCAGTTTACCTACCGTTTTTATGGGGTGTCGCGTCATATCTAGACATACATTAATGTGGTTTTTGTTGCCTATTTTAGCCGTTGTTCGTGCAGTATTTCAGGTTAAAATATAGGCATTTGTGTTTCTGGCAAAGACAGGCAATGTTAAGAATGGAAAAGTTAACTATATTATAATATTAATACATTAAATAAGTAATTGTTTTCTTGAGTCGCAAGGTTACAAAGCAAGCCATCCTGGAGTGTTTTTGCAGCACCTCTCATCGTCATAAAGAGTTTGGTTTCACGGAGATTTCGTAAAATATAATACCTATTACACATTTTGTGCACATCTCGTTTTAGTATCCTTGCTTTTGATGGTATTATTTCTTTATTTTAGGACCTTTTAGAATTAATATTATCTACGTATGATTGGAAGATGTTAAAGTTGTGAGGTTGTGAGCAACGATTAGTTTGTACTTCACTACTTTTTTTTAATTTGATAGTGATGTAACATATTTTATTTCTGGTGCATATTGAATGTGAGAGGAAAACGGTTCATATTTCATTTTTATGTATGCATTGCGGATCTGCAGAGTAAAAAATGCGCAATGCGCCACAGAACTTCATTTCTAAAGCAAAATTATAAATTATTATGATATTTCTTTTTCATCATCAATTTACTGTTTTAATTATAAAAATAATTATTTTTATTTAGGTCCCATTTCGTAAATTGGTGTAAAAACGGTATTTGAAAACAAGTTTAAAAAAGAACAAAGTCACGCGTAATCGCTATTTACCTACAAAATGTTGCCAGTTAAAAAATAAATTAGTCATGCCATAATGATGAGTCAAAATGATATTTTCATATTAGACTCTAGCGTAGATATATCAGAGTTGCTGTCACCAGTCCGCCACACAGAACATGACACCTCGAAATACAATCCTAAAATATTATCGCGATCACAACACTTAAGGGTAACACTTTCCCGTCCTTACTCAGTCGTGATAAGGTTGTGTTTCAGCTGGCATGTGGTTGTGAATAGCAAAATGTATTTTGTATCAGAAGCCCATCTGTCAGCGACGTTGGGACATTAATGTTTCATGAAGGCGCGCAGATCCGTATCAGATAATAGACATGTCTGTCTGTATATTTACCGTCACTCAACGTCTGTTGGGACGACCGTGGAGAGATTTCGCGAATTAATACTGGTTGTAAGTACCCTATCATCGGAAAATCAAGGAAAAATACGTTTTCACCTCTCCAGCACGATAAGGGCTCTTTTGGTGCACAAAAACTCGCAGCGAAAAGCGATTTTGCTGCGAGTTTTCTCGAGAGAAATAAAAACGAGAGATTTTTTGTCTCGTGATTTAAAGTCTACGGCACTTGCAGCAATAAATAAACGTTGCTTACTTGTTGAACAAATACTTAACTGTTTCTGACGGTTGATGACTACAAATCACATAAGAAAGATAGTATTATTTTATTTATTTCAAGTCGAAGGATGGAATTACATGGCAGTTCTTTATTCGAAAAGGAAAATTAAACTTTCATTTGTCAAGAAAGCTGTTGTTAGAGTCGGAAGACACGAGCTTTCTCAGTAAGTATATTTAAATTATCCACAGTAAGATTTTTTAGTTTGCTTATTAACATTCAGTTAATGAATTTCAGCATTGTATGTAACTGGATAATAATATAGTACTGTCACCTGTGACGTAGTACTGTATTTTATTTGTTGTATGAATGAGTGGAATCAAACAAATCTTTGGGTAAAATGCATTTAGGAACGAGCAAATCTACAGTAAATTGTGCAATGTTCCATTGACCTCTATATTATTACACTGGACTAGCTGTTGTGAAACTGCTCTTGTGCCTATTTGATTTCCGCCATTTTGGCGCTGTAGGACGTAGCGTGAGCATAGCGTGAGGGACATGGTACTAAAGTCTGAAGTCTGGAGAGACCATCACGGCAACCATTTTCATAGTACACGTCAAAATTAGTTCTTTAGACTCACGCTAGTGGCGTTTCAAATAGGCAAAAGAACTTTGCTGTCAAATCACACAGACAGCCAGTCCAGTTAATAAGAAAAAAAATGTTTCATGTCAGTGGCAATGTACATAAAAAAACCAAAAAATGATTATAATATTTTGACATAAGTGTAGGTAAATATGGCAGCATTTCCCGCCAACGCACGCAAAGATGGCACCCTGGCCATAAACAAGCGTTCTTATCGCGACGCGCGCGCCCCCTACCCGGGGGAGATGTTTTGTTTGATGTTGTACGTACCAATCGGTTCTCTGATGATATTCGTAAGCTTATGTAGGTAACTGTCATTTTTCATACGAGTGCTTGGTTATGTATAAGTATATTCGGTAGTACCTTTAGTATTGATCAGTAGTGAAGAGTTTTGAGGTTTTCAAGCTGACTTACAGCACTGCGAAGGGAAGAAAGATGGAAGTATGTAACAAAATTATTGAGTTATTTTGAGTCAAACACAATTTACAACCAAATCGCACTACACAATTGCTGCCCAAAGAGACTGACTGACAAGTGATTCAAAAATACGATGTTTATACGTAAAAGACCGCTCGATGCCAGCCGAAGGATAAAAATATGGCTCTGTGAGCTGTAGACCTCTCTTTTGAGGTTTTGAGACATTTTTAAACATTTTTCGAAACGGTAGAAAATGTTTAATTTTCGAAAAAATCGAAAAAAAAATCTATGTAATTATTGAAACTGCTCACAAAATTTCACGAGAATCGGTTGAGAAATGCAACCTGTAGGACAGACGGACAGACATACGAGAGCATTTTTGCTCAAGCTGAAACGGAGACGCTTCGCTCGCGTTTCGCGCTCCGGTCAAAAATAGGGCCCTTGTCAGATTCTTAGAAGCACATGAGTAAATAAACGTAATGTGCTTAAAAGTTTCAGCATTTTTAAGAAAAGAAATATATTATTTGAATTCAAGTATGTTCCATTTTTAGGGTTCCGTAGCCTAAATGGCAAAAAACGGAACCCTTATAGATTCGTCATGTCTGTCTGTCTGTCTGTCTGTCCGTATGTCACAGCCACTTTATTCCGAAAGTATTAAGACTACACAGTTGAAACTTGGTAAGTAGATGTATTCTGTTAACCGCTTAACGAATTTAATACAAAAATAAGAAAAATAAAAGATTAAGAGGGGGCTCTCCATACATGGAACTGAAACTGAAAAAAATTTTTTTCTTCAAACCAACACGTGTTGGGTGTCTATAGATAGGTCTTCAAAAATGACATTGAGGTTTCTAAGACAACTTTTTCTCAAAGTCAACTGTTTGAAAGATATTCACCGCCAAAGTGGTAAAATGTGTGTCCCCCCCCCTTTAACTTTTGAAATAAGAGAGTGAAAAATCTAAAAAAAATATATGCTGTAGATCTTAATAAACAATTTCAACCAAAATTGGTTTGAACGAGATATAGTAATTAGTTTTTAAGATATAGCATATTTTCCAAAACCGCAAATATAACTTTGTCATTCATACCAACACTGTGAAAAACAAAGTTATTTTTGCAAACGAAAAATGATAGGTGGTATTAAATATGGTATGGTATATGGTAACTACGGAACCCTATGGCGCGTGGCCCGACACGCACTTGGCCGGTTTTTTAAAACTCGTGTTTATGTTGGTGTATAAGTTGCCAGGATCAAATAATCAAATTATTGAGTAAAAAGGTAAAGAAAAGAGTACTGTAAGTATCTAAAAACTTTTGGCATGTCTCTCGTAAGTTTGTATCAGTAGATGATGCCACTCAGCCAAGTTTCTTTAATATGAATAAGCTGAATTAAAATTGTAACAAAGTATTTTGTTGAATAAAATTAGATATCACCTAGAAATGGAAGGAAGAGATTCCTACTTAGAGCCTAGTCTCTGCCTAGTCTAGGTCGATAGATTTGTCAAATATCTGTATAGATAAACTAACTTTAAAATTAAACTAGTAATAATTATCAAGGTCACGATAATTATTTCAAGTTTCATTTTAAAGTTGCATGCAATGATAATTATTTACTCATTCAAATATTCTGACGTTATTAAATTGTGTTATTTGTTTGAGACAGATAAGAAATTCTCAAGCATTGCCCTCATGTTTTTGATTTAAGTTTGCCATCCTCACCTATTTTCCAAATAAGTTTAGAAATAAATTTGGGTTTCAAATAAACATATTGGAGCAAGGATGAAATTACTGAATAAATGTAATGGTATTTTGGTATTGGTATTGGTTATACTAGGTTAGATGTGCTCTTTTCTCGGCATTTAGACTCCAATTTGGTCCGTTATAATTTTGCGTAAACATAGCATCGGTGTGGCTAGTCAAGCCATCCTAGCTCCTTCCAGAAGCCTCCCGGGGCGTTCACAGGCTTCTAGGAGCGACCTCACGTCTGTGAGGATTTCTGCCCGTAGTGCGGCCAAACCCACGCACTCCAGGATCACGTGGGCGGCTGTTTCCTCTGCGTCCATCAGGCATCCTCTACATAGAGGACTGTCTATCGCATTCATGAAGAATATAGTTATCGATCGGTTTAAGGCTAGGTGACTGTAAGTGTACCTACAACTATCCGGAGGTCTGGACGATTAAGGCTGAGCAGTCTGTCAGTGAGCAGTCAGTGGGATGGTTTTCGCTCTTGAAATTTTCATGCGTTTTTCGCGTTTAATTTAGATTCCCGTCACGCACCGGCCATTTTGTCAGCAAATGAAACGCTGAGCGCGTTGCAGGTAACAGGTATGAAATACAATGAAGTTTATTAAATTTTAACAAAGATTTAACAAAAACTTCAGGATATGAAAAATGTAGATAGTAAGTATCAAATTATAAATAAAAAATTGGTCAGTTTATGAGAAAAAGTTTCACTTAATTAAAATTGTAATTTTTCCCGTGATTTGTGTTACAGTAGAATAGTGGATCATTTAATTATAATTTCAAACTTTTAAAATCATTTTAAAATACTGAAAGTTAGAGATCTTAATAGGGAACCTATATACTTACCTTTGAAGGATATAAAAAAAATCTGAATTAAACTTAATAGAAACAAAAGAAGTGCTGCTTTTAGATTTCAACCTTATTTCAACGCACAATGAGGTATTTTATAATAGTCTTTATAAGAAATAAAAAAAATAAGATCGCCGTGTTTTGAATTTAGATTCACATCACGCGTCGGCCATTTTGCACGCGTTTGCCGCCAAAAGGGCGCGCGGTTGAACGCTAGCGAGTTACCGATACGAAGCAACGATCGCTGCATTCAGAATTAATTCGAATATGAATAAGGACTTACCTACATTATGAAATGTTTAAAGATAAAGAAAATGTTGGAGGGATTGTTACCTACCTACCTATAATAAAAACAGTTATGAGTGACTAAGATTATAGAGAAGATAGTTAATACTTACTAATAATTATATTACGTAATACTTATAATAATACTTTATAAACTTTTATTATTAAACACAGAATAACTAATAGTACAAACGATATGCGCAACTAGCGTTGCCATCTCTAAAAATCGGACGCAGTCAAATTTGCCTGGACAAGAGGTCAAAAACCTAACACTGTCCGGCTTTATCCGGATATTGCAACTGAAACCGAATTTCTTTGCATAGTATTTTTCAACCAGTCATTTGCAACCAAAAATGTATCTTAATAGGTATATCTATGAATTACTTAGGTGCTAGGTATAGCTACTGGTTTTTGATGCCGAATAACTACCAAATTGCATTTAGCATGTAGTAGGAAATCACTTATTTTTTTTATTAATAGCAAAACGGCCTGAACTTAATACTTATTTGATGGATATCGATATAAATTATTTTGCGCAGATTTCAAACTGAATAGGTACTACTACTATTTACCTACTAGGACTAGATGGTAGGTACCTTAAAACGAAAATAATACTACCCCGAAATGGAATAAAATAAAACTATGACAATTAATTAAATAAAACCCATATTTTAATATATAAGAAATAAACACATTTACGCTCTGGCAACACAAATTAATTCAACCGAGCGCCACATATCTTGGTATATATGCTTCACATATGTCACGGTGCCATAATTATATGTTGTTTATCGTGGGCGGGGCACTGGGGTGTGAGTAATGCGCGCGCGGGGCCCCGCCCTCCGCCCGCACAATGGGACCCGCCGGTTTTTTTTCGTTCGTTTGTTTTAACGTGAAGGATGAACGGTAGCTGTACCTTTGTCAGGTTTGTGCATTTTAAAAAGTTGGTGGTTACAATAATTTAAAAATGGAATTCTTACGCTTGTTGAAAGGTTTTCTTCGGAGTTTTTGGCGGGATTTTGTCGAGGTCAGTTCGGTGACTATTTTAATTATTCGCAAATTGATTCATAGTGGATATTGTGTCTTAAAATTGGTGCAGTTTTGTGGTACAAGTGTCTACGCAACTGAACAATATGTGGGATAATGGAAATAGGCGTGATCTTGGTTGTGTGAAGCTGAGACTTTTATTGTAGTGGTCGCTACCTCGGCAGAACTTACCGAGTAAACTGTCTTGATATACTTGCTGCCAAATGCTCCAAGCAGCATTGGAATGTGATGCACCCGCATTTTAATGTAAACTGAAACAATCTACTAGAAATACTGAACTATTCAACACTTGACACTGGCAAAAATTACTTCCAAGAAGAAAGTAGATTGCCAAAACAAAAATAATAAGAAGAAGAAGAAGGTTTTCTTCAAAGAGTTTTTTTTGGTTTGGTCGGTTTTCTTTAATGATGTTTAACTTCAACATTTGACTATACACTACTGACAAGCAAAATCTGAAGATCTTACACTACGCGCAACTATCAAAGGCATTAAAAATGTAATTTAAAAATAACGCACACGATAAAATGAATTCATTCTTTATCATACTGACGATAAAGTGAACGGAGCGCAGACAGATCTCGCGCGTAAGGGACCCGCTACTGCCTACTTTTTGTCTGTCCGCCTCTTAAGATGGCTTAAAATGTAGCTTAATTCAACCCCGAGATCATTTTTTTTACCGTTGCTTGAGTAGCGAGCTCAAAAAAGTTATAGGGAAATTCTTGATCCAAGTCGGCGAAAAAATACTGACAAGGAAAATCTAAAAAAGATACTGACCGATTTTGGGAACATAAATTGCAATTTCAAGCCCTCCGGCAGACACACATTTTGACATATAGCCCATCCGCGTACCTCTCATATCTGCGAAACAACAGGCAAATGACATAATTTCTTAAATCGGGACACATACTCGATCACGAAAACAAACATTTTCAATGAAAGTAACAAATCGGTCAAGTGGGAATTGATTCCGCTCCAAGATTTTTTCTGTACACGCTTATAAAAACCAGTTATGAACTTCTAATTCATATTATACTACTCAACTCATTCATTGTTTAAAAATACTTAAATAATTTAAATAAACTTACACTTACACATGGTTATTAGTAACAGCAAGCTCGTTCACGCTAAACAAGGATTAATATTGCGTCCCCAACAACGTTCAAAGCCTCCGTCCCTCCAAATTAACAACCATAATTACATGTAAACGTATGAACGGAACCCTTTACCGAGCATTTCATGTTTTATAATCCTGTTTCATGCGTTATTGGCCGCGCAAGCCTTTGTGGAGGCCGCGCGCTGCAAAACGGTGCGATGCTTCGCTTAATTAGAGATGTGGTTTAATTGCGTGTGTGTTAGGTTTTAATAGGATGGTTTATTGGAACAGGTTTTTAAACGTGACGGCCGTCATTGTTAATTTTAGAATTTATTGACGGAGTGTGAGTGAAGCGCAAAGCGTCTCTGCTTCAGCTTGGGCAGAAATTCTTTCGTATGTCTGTCCACGGGATGTCTGTCCGTTTGTCCTCCTCTAGCCGATTCTCGTGAATTTTTGTGGGCAGGTTCGATAATTACATAGAATTTTATGGCCGAGCCAGATTTCCCATTTAAAAAAATGGCGGAGATATGTAAAAAAATCATATTTCAGCCATTTCGAAAAACGGTAAAAATGTAATAAACCTTTTTTGTTATTTACGTTTTTTACTCATGTGGACCACCACATTGCACCAGCAAAGCAAATTTTATTTATATTTTTTAGAAGACTCAAAAGTTCATAGTTCAAAATCAATCAAAACATTTCTGGCCAATATTCGAAATTTGAAAACTCCTTAATTTTTTTTTAAACAGCACAATTTAAGCTACTTTTTAACGCAAGATCTACAGTTTACGGAGCCACTAGTTCAGAAGAAACCAAATAGAAAAAATATTTTATTTCATGTGGTACAATCTTGGTACAATGAAGTACACAGTGCTTAGCATTGTTAAATCAAATTAAGGTGCAGAATTATCTTAGTCAATCTATTACGATAGCCTTTATTTGACCATCTGTGTACCTAAACCCACTTTTGGCTCACCAACTACTAACTTGTTTTGCCTTAGCAATGAATAAACAATAAATTATGTAAAAATGGAAGCAATTGCAATAGATTTTGAGTAAAATAATTACGCTCCATATTACAAATGCGACGCAGCCTAATCAGTCGAGCAGGCATTACACCACTAGGGTTGTGTGTATGGACTCGGCTTTAATTGCTATTTTCGTGAGCCCTCGGCCCGGGACGCTTTCATCCTTCCGGTTAGCATGTACTCATACACGTCCATACATGTATCATACATGCATGTGCGCTGATTACAGGGATCGCGTTGGGATCCCGTTCGCAAATTAGGGATATTGGTTTAATATCACTTATAAATACTTAGGTTTATTTATACGAGAAAAGCGATGTTGGGTTTAAATGATTTTTTGGTTTATTAAGCCTCGGAATTTTGAAATTATGTGTGGAATATTCCATACATAATTTCAAAATTCCGAGGCCGCTATGATCTATTCGACTATATAAGAGATAATATTCAATTTTTTTTATTTCATTTGTTTAGCACAGTAGTTCAATCCATGACCCCAAAAAAGTTCCTTCGCGCATTTTATGAAAATCTTTCTCTGCAATTTCGGGTTTAATTATAAAGTTAAGCAAATTTTCAAAAAAGCGAGGCCGCTATGATCTATTCCAATAGCTGTTCTACACTATTCAATAAGTCAAAACTGTTAATGTATTGTTGTTTCTGAGATCGAGAACCCCAAAATTGGCCATTTTACGCAAAAATCACAGTCGAAACGTAATATGCCTCTTAAATACTGCGTTCAAACGATAACACACGACCCGACCTCAACCCGAACTCAACTCAAACTCACCTCAACCGCAGCCCACTTTGAAATACATCGCTTTCAATTATGAGTCTTATGACACATTAATAAGCTCTTGTGTAATGTTCAGGTGAGTTTGAGGTGAGTTCGGGTTGAGTTTGAGTTGAGTTCGGGTTGTGTTCGGGTTGAGTTTGAGTTGAGTTCGGGTTGAGGGCGAGGCGTGTGCAGTTGCATCGACAAAATATAACGGAGCTTATTAATGTGTTATAAAACTTATAAAACTCAAAATTGTAAGCGCTGTATTTCAAGGAGTGGGCTCCGTTTGAGTTGAGTTCGAGTTGAGTTTGAGTTGAGTTCGGGTTGAGGGCGAGTCGTGCGTTATCGTTTGAACGCAGCCTAATTTTACGTTATTATGTCTAATTTAATTAATTTTATTTGTAACCACCGACGCAGCGCAAAGAGGTGTGTTATAAGTTTGAAGCCTATATCTGACTGTACGTGTACCTACGTATCATCGTAGTATCTAAACGAATCAAGCGATGTCAATGCGGGGTTTTTAAATTAAAAGCTAAATTAATCGATAGATGGAAATCCATCCAGTAATTTATGGAGATGGTCAACTGCCTGCCGAAACGGAAAAAGATACAGAGTTAGTGCTTTGGCTAAAATAATGTGAACACTGGGTAAATTTAGGTGCAATAAAAAAAAAACAAAATCGGCAAAAAATGGCCGCCAAAAATTAAGATTTTTTTTTCTTGCTGTTTAATAAATGAAACATTCTGAATAGACAGGATATTGCTTCTTATTTCATTCAAAAATCATAATAGGTAGATATATCCTTCTCTATAAATGTATAGGTTACGGCTAATACCCGAAGTGCGGCTAAACCTAGTTTTAGCCGGCTAAAACTAGGTGTAGCCGATAGCTGTTGGCTGAAACTAGGTGTAGCCGATTTGCTCGCGGCTAATACTAGGTGTAGCCGGCTAAAACTAGGTGTAGCATGGGGTATTAAGAAAATTATTTCTGTTGTCTGTTAAAAAAAATAACCTCGAAATCCTCCTCTTTCTAACCTATATTCGGGACCTACAAAGGTAAAGCAGATCGGATCATCTAGTTTTAGCCAACATGTATCGGCTACACCTAGTTTTAGCCGGCTAAAACTAGGTTTAGCTGCACTTCGCGTATTAGCCGTAACATATATACTTTCTCAATTTTACCGCAAAACCTGCATTTTATTATTAGAAACTTTACTTTTTAAGTGTTGGTTATTTTGCTAGTAGATAAGTTACCTAGGTAAGTCCGTTTTGAAATATAATTAATTTGATATACAGATAAAGTACGTGAGTAACATTAAAATTGTATGTTTTCATATCTTTAAACTCTAACGTTCATAAACTTGGGACTATATTAGGTTCATAATTAGGCGTATACTGTATAAATACTATGTATAAGTGTATATTTCGTGTATACCAGACGGCTGGTGCTCAAAGCGGCGAGCCCTTTGATCTGCAGCCCTGGTTAGGTATTTAGACTATACCTAAGCCGTCTATTTCGGTCCGTCTTAGCTGTCTGCTGTTAGCTGTTATTGATAGAATATTATTTATTCAATGAGTTGGGTGTTAATTTAAGATGATAGTCTGAAATTTTCGATAACCTAGAGTAAAGGTTGTTGTTGACTGTAAATAGTGCATTTCTCGAGTTCAATTAGTAAAAATTTAGAAGTTAAGTTTTCTTGGGTCTTATATCGATAAAAAATAGTTAGTTTAATTTTATTTATCAAATATATTATTATATATTTTTTTATACTAAATATATTTATATAACTAAATATATTTGACGACCTGTACCTGAGTAGTACAGTGGTCAACATGCCGCCTACCACGCAAGATGTCTTGGGTTCGATTCCCGGCCTGGCAGAAAGTGAAATGATAAAATTTTATTTTTGTGACGGGTCTGGGTGGTACTATGTATGATAAGTATATATTTGAGTTTTTTGGCGCCATTTGTCAAGTTCGGTTCGGTGTCTATTTTAATTATTTGCAAATTGATTCATAGTGGATATTGTGTCTTAAAATTGGTGCAGTTTTGTGGTACAAGTGTCTACGCAACTGAACAATATGTGGGATAATAGGCGCAATCTTGGTTGTGTGAAGCCGAGACTTTTATTGTAGTGGTCGCTACCTCGACAGAACTTACAAAGTAAACTGTCTTGATATACTTGGTGCCAAATGCTCCAAGCAGCATTGGAATGCGATGCACCCGCATTTTAATGTAAACTGAAACAATCTATCACTGAAATATTCAACACTTGACACTGGCAAAAATTACTTTCAAGAGGAAAGTAGATTGCCAAAACAAAAATAAGAAGAAGAAGTATATATTTAAAAAGTATATAACTAGCATATCAGTTGTCTAGCACAAGCTTTGCTTAGTTTGGGGTTAGATGGCGCTGTGTGAAATTGTCCAAGCATTTATTTATTTATATCCAGCTGTATGATTAACAAATAAAGTATCCAATGAGCCCCTACATTCATCTCCGAAACCGCTGCCATAACTCACGGGCCAATAAATAAATATTCAACACACACCCATACATCTCACTAATTTAGTGCCGCGGAACCCCATAATAACCATTTATCCAGACCCTGCGAATAAAATATCCTGCGACATTTTTCTTCGCCTTATCTTAAGAGAGCAGACGCTTTTTTGTTTCTGTCTCGCTTGTGTATCTGCGCGTATCTGCGTCTCGCTCTGGTGGCATTTATCACGTGACATCTACGGTAGGGCTGACACGGCTAGATAATTTAGTGTGTACTTACTGTTCCTTATGAGAATAAACGTTTTATTGGTTTTATTTAAGAAAATAGTTGAATATTGTGGAGGGCAAATTATTGTGGAGAGACACTACGATTTGGTAGTTAATAATATTTTGTTCAACGACTCCTATAAAATATTTAAAGTTTCTTATACAGGATATATTTGTAACCACTCTCTGAATTTTAAGGATGTGTTCAGTCCATGAAACTGAACAACTTTCTCTAAGAAACATAAGGTCAAATATGTAAAAAAAATGTCTTTTCATACAAATCAAAGAGATTACCTACGTGATCAGTTTAGTATGGGATGATCAAATTTTTTTGGCGTATTTCGACACATGTTTCATGGAGAAAGTTGTTCAGTTTCATGGACTGAACACATCCTTAACATTTGGAGAGTGGTTACAAATACACCTTGTATGTTACAGTTTACGTATAGTAGTTGCTTTAAATACAAATAATCTTAGTTACTCCGCCAGATAAGTGTTATACATACACCTACGAAAACTGAAATAAATATATTACCTAACGATAAAACATTGGCAACCCTAATATATGTCTCCCTTCTCTACGTTTTATTTAGTTTCGCGTCTTAATGGATTTATTCAGCCGCGTCCTTTGACCTTGCCTGTTTGTCTCTGCAGGACAAAGGAGTCTTTACCGTACAGCCTGACCTCTGGCTGATTCGCACTTCACTAGACGCTATTCGAAATTCGAAATATAAATTGAATACTTTTTACGACGTTTAAATATTGTACCGTGTGTCATAGGCTTAAGGGTAACAGTAGAGTGTAGAGTAACTACTTACACTTTAAACTTTATACATTTACAACTGTGTAATGTGGCTTTGAATGCACACGATTTCAAACAGCGAAAGAAAACATTGTTCAGGGCATGCTGATATTATGATATCCACAAAAATTCTGAAAAATGGGTCAAAACGTATTTTTTGGAGTCTTGCTTATTCGTGCAACATGTGTTGTGAATTAAAACGAGTCGAATACTTTAATCCTAGAAAAAATTTATGCAAAAAATATCCTATGTATGTATGAAAAAGAGGTTCAGTTCAGTTTTCTAGTAAAGTCGTTTGTTTAGCACGCATGTGAAATGTTTAGAATAAATTACATTTCACAGCAACTAAATACCAAGGAACGGAAGGTAGATTTTGAATGTACCTAGTTAGGCACTCGTAAATCCTACATTGATACAGTACTTATGTGTACCTAAATGTATAATATGTGTACATGGCTAGCTAATCTAATATCATCTGATTCTCTATTGAGAAACATCAAGAGATTTTATTGCTTTCGCTTTTCTGTTTGATAGGTAATTTAAATATAGATTTTGGCTCAGTTGGTTCTTATGGTATACTTGTCAAACGACCGCACCGCTGCGGGGTACACTTTGTGCATGAAACATTATTGGCCGGCGGCAAATTTATACGTTGTTTTGGCTGTTCATAATGCCTTTGCTGTATTGGTTTAAAAGTAATTAATTCCCGGCGTTTCTCACATTAAAATCGTAGCATTTTAAATGAAATTTAAATAATTGGATCTTAGCTTCGAAGAAATAATAAACGATAATTGTTTTTGTTATTATTAGCGCTATCGCACACAGGCAACTTAGTCTCCCAGCAACTGTTTTGTCTCTCACATCAAGTCCACGGGTTTATATGGAAGCGCGCACACGAAGCGACACGGTCGTCTGCAACTTTTCATACAAATCACGTGAGAGACAAAAAAGTTGCGGAGACAAAAGTTGCCCGTGTGCGATAGCGCTTATTCATATTGAAATTAATTTGCTCCAGAAGACACATACCACCCCAAATAACAATAGAACAATAAATAAGTAAATTATTGAAAATTTGTCAAGAGAAATAATATTTTTACATAAACAACTCAACGTGGTATAGGTACTGTAACAGTATTATGAAAAAGTAAAAATATTTAAAGGTTAAGTGCTTGCTTTCATCCGTAAGATAGAATATTCAATAATTTTGCTTTCTCCGCTCATCTTTCATGTTTATATTGTAAATCTTCTAATCCGTACAGGATCGAAATTAAAAATTCCATATCTCCAACGGGTATGTGAGACTTTCGGAAAAATGTTCAAAGCTACCTAATTGGATACGGAGTGCCGACCACTACAAAGGGGGCTGTTTGAGATAAAAATGAAAATTAAATCTTCCGAGTGGATGGGCAGAGTAATGTTTTTGACGGTACCGAAGTCTCCCCCTCTGGGGGGAGCCGCAAATCGACTATCAAAATGCCCGACGAAAAAAGTGTTGCTGCCAGCCTGTGACTGGCTGTTGCGACTTTTTTTGTTGGTTTTTAGCTATTGCTAGGGGACTTCACTTACTACATTATGTATATATTGTAGTTGCGGTTTTTAATTATGAACGTCGCGTGGTAACGGTAAGCCTTTACACGGTACACCGTTATAATACCTATTTGGATGTTGTATCAAGCTTTGCTAAGTTGGGAAACATTTAAAATTTTGGAACACTTCGTCATATTTATACACTTTTCAGTTAGCTTGATTTAATTTGAATCACATACACATTAATTTATATTTAAAGCTAACTAGTTTTTAAGTCCATGTAAAAGCCAAACCTTGAACTGTGGCTAATGTTATCAAATGTGACTAGGAATCGTTAAATATCAAAGTGCAACTTACATGTTGGGGCTGCTGATCATTGGTCTTCTACTTTAGCAATTTTTTTCATCATTGGTCTTCTACTTTAGCAGCTTTTCATACATGAATAGAACATAATCAATCTACTTACCTTTTTTCATTCCAGTCGTATCTCCCTCATTTCATCGGACCAACTGCGGGCCTGGACTCAAGTTGTGTAGCTCATATAGTCTGCTGGCTGTTGCTCAATTCTCTTTTTAACATGGAGATTTTTATACATGGACTGCAGTGGTATGGCGGAGTCCTGGCGTCGATTTGCGCGGGCCAACGCGGGGCTACGCTAGGACGTTGCCCAGATCTTCAAGCTATTCTGACATAGTCTGCTGGCTATTGTTAAATTCTCTTTTTAAGACAAAGTTTTCATACATGGGCAGAACAGAATCTACTTACCATTTTTCATTCCATTCATATCCCCCCCATTGCACGGATTGCACCCGATCGTCTGCGGGCCTGGACTTAAGCTGAGCACCTTGTATGGCGGCGTCCTGGCGTCGATCTGCTTGGGCGAGGCCGCGCGGGGCCATGCGGGGGCGCCGCCCAGAGCACCAAGCATTAAAACTATTCTCATATAGTCTGTTGGCTCTAGCTCAACTCTCTTTTTAAGGTGAAGCTTATCATACATGAACAGAACAGAATCTACTTACCCTTTTTCATTCCAGTCATATCCCCCCGTTGCACCCGATCGTCTGCGGGCCTGGACTCAAGCTGTGCAGTTGGTATCGCGGCGACCTGGCGTCAATTTGCGCTGGCCAGGGCGAGCGGGGCTACGCTGGGGCACCGCCCAGAGCCCCAAGTATTCAAGCTTTTTTATACAGTCTGCTGTCTCTAGCTCAACTTTCTTTTTAAGGTGAAGCTATATGGACAGAACAGAATCTACTTACCCTTTTTCATTCCAGTCATATCCCCCCCGTTGCACCCGATCGTCTGCGGGCCTGGACTCAAGCTGTGCAGCTGGTAAGGCGGCGTCCTGGCGTCGATCTGCGCGGGCCAGGGCGCGCGGGGCCACGTTGGGGTGCCGCCCGGGGCTCCAAGTAGCCGCAGCCGTTCGTACACAGGGGTAGAACAGTCGGAGGGAGGCTGTTGACTGTTGGTCTTCTCTTTTTGGGCTGCGAGGTTGCGGAGCACGCGGTTTATGGATGATACCTGGTGGAGAAGTGATGGGTAAGATATTTATTAAAATCTAGCTTTCGGAACGGACGCAGATGGATGTCTTTAGACAGATATGTAGCATGTCTTTAGACAGATATGTAGCTAAAGGTTATAGCTAACCAAGAAATACCATAGTTTTAATAATAGATTATATGTACTACTTAGTTACTTTTTACAACACTCTTTTTGGTTAAGAATATCTATCTACCTTTATCTTTGAAGTGCTGTAGTCTGTTTCTGTCATGACATAACATTTTCATTGATAGGACTTGATATTCCATCGAAGTAGGAACCATTATTCAAAGATTATCCGAAAAAGATATAAAAATTAAAACTTTTTGGAACCGCGAAACAAACGGAGATTAGGTTCATACAAAAAAACCAAAGAATCTCAAATTATGGTGCGCGATGCCGCGATATGATATCCCATGTTTACCGTGGAGAGCACTCGAGTGGTGATGAGATCGGAAGGGCGTTCCGAGCCGGCTAATATAACACGTGTGTACTCTAAGTCACAAAATGTAAAGAAGAGCCGCTCGGAATAAATCACGGTTTTCCGTGAACACGGAGCACTGACGTCCATTATACAAGTACGCTGGACAGGCTATTGTCATGAAATGACAGCAATTATTGTGCCGATTTGAAATTCGCCATATTGGCGCTGAGAGCAGTAGATTCTACTATGGCAGTAGTGAGTGAACTTGGAACTAATAAGCCATAAGCCATAGTGGAACTTATTAGTTCCAAGTTTACTTACTACTGCCATAGTAGAATCTACTGCTCTCAGCGCCATTAGGGCGATTTTCGGCACAACGATTGGTGACGTTCGCCTGTCCAGCGTACTTTGTATAATGGACGTCAGTGACACGGAGACATTTTGAACAAGCAATCTCAGGCGAAACCAGGCTATTTTTAGTTCAACAGTTGCAAAGGAGTTCCCAGTGCTACAAAACAAATGACGGTAGTGTTTTTAAATACGGCGAGTCGCTAAGAGTCGTTTATAATGAACGTTCACATGCGTCTAAAACGCGTATATACGAGTGTGTAGACTGGCTAATAAGTACCTAGTATATTTAGTTATATAAAGACCTCGCTAGCTTAAAGATAACAAAAAAAACAAACTAGGTTGGCAGGATTTGTTCTTGCATCTTTGTTTACAAGCACTTTACAGATTTTTAGAAAATCAGAATTCTTTAATGTTAAAATGAGTGTTGATACCAGCACGTGTTCAGTACGAGCACAGAATAGATATAAGAACTGTACGAGTAGGTACCTATTAAGTATCAAGTACCGAAACTTTATTTACGAAAAAAGCGCAACCGCAAATCGGAAAATGTCCCACAGTTCGTAAACTGTCATAAACAATATGAAGATGAATAAAAGTTACAGAGCAACGATATTTAAAGCATCGTAATTTTGGTCATACACCGATAACAGATAGGCCACCCATACAAGCTTTTTTAAAAAGTAAAATGTCCGGCGCACCAACTGTCACGAGGCATATGACAGCGCGCCAAACGGACGTACAGCGTAGCGTAACTTAGACGCAGGGCAGGAAGGCCGTAAGACGATAGATAGATGGTAACTCGATACGAGGCCGCGCGGTGGTCCGCGCCGTGTGCTGACTGGCAGCTAAGAAAATGCCCAATGGACCGAAAAAGCGCGCCGAGAGCGAACGTGCCTTTTAAAAACAAAACTTTTTGTCTATGCCGATGCTCTATGATTTTGTTTAAAGAGTATCAATGACTCTTTTGACTAATGAGGCGCGCAATAAAAAGTCAATGATTAGACTATGCAGTTGAGATTAAAAATTCTTAAGCATAATTTAACTAAACAGATCTTAAGTATCACAATTTACGAAGGCAAACGTTATAGTGGCAATGCTAAAAGCTTAATTTAATTTGACTCAAAATTTATAAACTGCGTTGTCTTGTCACTTTTTTACATTGCTATATTATTATAATAACTTAAAAGGTCAACTAAAAACTCCGGCAACAGAGTTGTTCGATCATGAAATTTTAACAAGAAATACAATTAAAAGTGTAAAGACTTCGCAATGCTGAATGAAATAAAATCACAAGAAAGGGTTGATTTGAAGATATCTCACGAATGAAATGGAAATTTTTAACAAGCCCTTAGTTAAGTTAAACAGCGACTAACTGCGGAGTCAATGATTTGCTCCAATTAAATGTTTGAAATATTATTTTTGTATTTACAGAATGTCCTAATGGACTTGTGAAATTGAACATTGACAATCAAAAGAAAAAAATATTTGAATAAATTCATGATCCTATAATAGATTTTCGATAGACAGCATACCTGAAAATGATATTAATTATAGTCAGATACGATAGAGTACTAAACATCTGCAATTTGTTTATCAAAATAAATAGAATCTTGAAAAGCTAGCTTAACAAAGCAAAGCTTATCTAGCAGTAGCCGTTTTTAAGGTTAAAACATTTATTGGTAGTTCATTTTTTTAATAATTACCACTAAGTTACAATTAAGTTAAAACTAAGTTATAATTTTTGATTATTAAATTAATAACTAGGTGACATAAATATCAACCCATCACTAAAGGTTTCACTTGGGATTAAAATAGAAAGTAACAGGTCCACATACCTACACAAAATAACAAACTAAAAACGTGTACAACTCGCATTTTCACGGCAAACGCGCGACTGGCCATGTGTAAAAACGTTTCACGGCGGCCATTTGTAAAAAATAAACCCGACACAAGTACGGGCACAGATTAATGTACGGGCGTGTAAACAGTCCTTTAATGCGAATCACACGCGCCGATTGGCTGGTTTCCACGGCTGGACCGCTAATGCCTCAATTAAAACCTTTTTAACGCATCCCTTTCACATGTATCTAACTTAATACCTGAGATGTACCTAGCAGTAAATCTCTACAATGTAATTTTTTGTTCCTAAAAACCATTTGTAGAGTTCATTAGGAACAGCTTTTTGTAAGAAACCCTAAAATCGGCCAAAAATCAACTGTTGCACACAACATCCTATTAGGACTTTGCGAAAATGATGAAAAATCTTTTTTAGGGTTTCGTAGTTCTATTATTATATTCTGTGGTTTTGTACCCAAAGGGTAAAAACCGGCCAAATGCGAGTCGGACTCGCGCACGGAGGGTTCCGTACCAAAAAAACGGCAAAAAAATTACGTTTGCTGTATGGGAGCCCCCCTTAAATATTAACTTTATTCTGTTTTTAGTATTTGTTGTTATAGCGGCAACAAAAATACATCATCTGTGAAAATTTCAACTGTCTACCTGTTGTTGTTTTTAATATCGAGCAAAAACAGCAAAAAAATCACGTTTGTTGTATGGGAGCCCCCCTTAAGTATTAATTTTATTCTGTTTTTAGTATTTGTTGTTATAGCGGCATCAGAAATACATCATCTGTGAAAATTTCAACTTTTCAGCTATCACGGTTCATGAGATACAGCCTGGTGACAGACAGACAGACAGACAGACGGACAGCGAAGTCTTAGTAATAGGGTCCCGTTTTTACCCTTTGGGTACGGAACCCTAAAAATGGGAACCTATTACTAAGACTCCACTGTCCGTCTGTCGGTCACCAGGCTGTATCTCATGAACCGTGATAGCCAGACAGTTTTTATTTGCCATTTCAGGGATGCTTCCATAGAAAAACTTGCTCCAGAAAAAACTTAAATGTCTCTCATGAATGTGGGAAATGTTAACAAGCTCTTATAATTTGGGTAAGTAATATTTACGATTTTTTAGGGTTCCGTACCTCAAAAGGAAAAAACGGAACCCTTATAGGATCACTTTGTTGTCCGTCTGTCTGTCTGTCCGTCCGTCTGTCTGTCAAGACCCTTTATCTCGGAAACGCGTGGAGGTATCGAATTGAAATTTAAACCATATACTAAGGTCTACGGGCCCTTGAAGCTGTAAAAAAATCAAACTTCTAAGTTAACGTAAAAAAAAGATACTGCCGTTTAGGGCGCAAAAAACGCATTTTCGATACTCTCAAAGGAATCAAAATTCATAGGGTACTTCCCGTTGACCTAGAACTATGAAATTTGGCAGGTAAAAGCGTCTTATACTACACTTACAGGAATAAATCTGAAAACTGTATATTTTTAATTAAATCATAATAAAATATGATCATTAAAATACGTAATTATTAATCATCTTGGTAAAACAACAACGGTATGCGCGGTCATAGTTTAACTTCTAATTACTTTTGGATTAATCGCGCCACTAATTCTTTTAAAAATATCAATATTTATTACTATTAATTATTTAGATCCTTTCAAATATTGTTATAGTTAATTACTTTTAAAAATAAAATTAAAAAGTAATAAATTTGGCTCTAAATATTTTCGCAACATGGCGGTATGTCACGCTGTAGGACAGGGGGTCTTCTTCTTATTTTTGTTTTGGCAATCTACTTTCTTCTTGGAAGTAATTTTTGCCAGTGTCAAGTGTTGAATAGTTCAGTGGTAGATTGATTAAGTTTACATTAAAATGCGGGTGCATCGCATTCCAATGTTGCTTGGAGCATTTGGTACCAAGTATAATCAAGACAGTTTACTCGGTAAGGTCAGCCGAGGTAGCCACCACTACAATAAAAGTCTCGGCTTCACACAACCAAAGGGTCCTGTTGGAATACACCCATTTTCTCTAATAACATTGCGATAGATAAAACCATTTCACAGAACATTATACAGTGTACTATTGATATACAGCGCCATCTGTTGACAATCAACAGTACTTGTATTTTATACAGGTGCGGTGGGTTTGTAATTGTTTTATTTTTTCTCAAAAATGCTTGGAAATTCGAACATTATTTTGACAACCTTCTTCGTGCTAAATCGGAGTTTACGGACAGACCTAAACCGCGCCGTCAATATTTGTATGAGAATCCATTACTAACGTGTAATAATGGATTTTCATACAAAATTGCCGGCGTCTGTCCAGCAATGTTTCTATTAAATTAAAACTACACACGTGTAATTCAGAAATGGAGCGAACTTTTCAATGAAACACAAATATAGGTATCAAATGTAGCCTTGATGAGCGAGCACATTCCAAAAATTTTTTTTTTTAAATTCGGTATACTGGTATCACGTGAAAGGCCTTGATGAGCACATTCCAAAAAATTAAAAAAAAAATAAAAACGAAAAAAAACTGTTTGGTGCAATATGGGTATCAAATGAAAGGCCTTGATGAGCGCATTCCAAAAAGATAAAAAAATTAAAAACGAAAAAAAAATTTTTTTTCAATACCTATGGGTATCAAATGTAAGTTTTTTGAAAAGTTTTTCGGAATATGCTCATCAAGGAGCATATTCCAAAAAACTGAAAAAAAAATAAAAACGAAAGGTAATTTTTTTTTGCAATATGGGTATCAAATGAAAGGCCTTGATGAGCACATTCCAAAAAACTGAAAAAAAAAATTTTTTTTTGCAATATGGGTATCAAATGAAAGGCCTTGATGAGCACTTTTCAAAAAACTGGAAAAAAATGAAAAACTGGAAATAAAGGAAAAAAAAACCGGTTTTTTTTTTTAATATGTGTATCAAATGAAAGGCCTTTATGTGCACATTCCACTTTCCATTTTCTTTTATCATTTTCATAAGAACATACGTGAGTCCATCAATGCCTAGTTGCGGCCAAGGCTTGTGTAGTACTTTTAAACTTTTGCCTGTCTTGAGTGCCGCTGCAGTAAGGTACTATTCCATTTCAAACTTCGCCCGTGGTCAATTCTTTGTCGTAATCCCTGGAAGGGTTATTTTCTACGTGGCGACAAAGGATTTCAAATGGTTATCTATATATAGCAGTCTGCTGAACGGATTTTGATGGTATTTTTTTCCAGTTTGGTAGCTTGGAGTCCAACTTATAATCTAAGCAATTTTTCACATAATTCCTGTAGGTAGAACCTGGGATAAAGCTTGAACTCTCCGTAGTACAGTTTTCATATAAAAAACTAATACTTAACTACCAACCACTTTTTTTTCAAAATATTTCCTTTGTGCCGACACAACTTTTCTATAGCTTTATTTTATGTATAGATGTAAGGTCTGTACGGAACCCTCGGTGGGCGAGCCCGACTCGCACTTGTCCGGTTTTTTTTTATTCTAATGTCGCTTTTTCTTGCGTTATTTAAGATAAGTCAGTTGTTAGTTAAAACATATCATTAACTATTATCGTTTTTAATTTAATAACTAGTAATTTATTTCTTAACTAGCTTCCGCCCGCGACTTCGTCCGCGTGGATATTAGAAAAAATCCTTAGGGAACCTTCAACCAGGATCCGACCAGCCGTTTTTACGCAATTAGGCGGGTCCCCACCAAGCGCGCTGCCTCGCGACGCAAGTTCCGTTCCCGTCCCGTCCCGTTCCGTTCCCGTCCTGTCCCGTTTCCGTTACCGTCCCGTTGCCATCCCGTCCCGTCCCGTCCCGTCCCGTCCCGTTGCCGTCCCGTTTCGTTCCCGTTCCGTCTCGTTCCCATTCCCGTTCCCGCTCCCGCTCCCGTTCCCGTTCCCGTCCCGTCGCGTCCCGTCCTGACCCGTCCCGTCCCATCCCATCCCGTTTCCGTTCCCGCACTCGTTCCGTTCCCGTCACATCCCATCCCGTTCCGTTCCGTTCCCGTTCGCGCTCCCGTTCCCGTTCCCGTTCTCATTCCCGTTCCCGCCCCGTCCCGTTCCCGTTCTCTTTCGCCCCGTCCAGTTCCCGTTCCCGTTCCCTTTCTCCCCGTACCCTGGGGCTGAATCATGCATGTCCACCGAGTTGGACTTCAAAATGAATGTCAATTTCGCAATCACCATCCCATAAAACCTTAAAAATGACATCCATGTATAGATTTTTATGATTACTTACCCCGTTTACACTTAAGGGGTTGATTTTCAAAATCACAAAATATATGTTTGCCTATTTATTTTTAGACGTGCTCCTATGAAGCTTAAAGTTATAATGTCTATTTTAAATTCTTTTCCCACACAAAATATGAACCTCATATTCACCCTTTTAGGGGTTAAATCATGTACATCGTTTGGACTTTAAAATAAATGTCATTTGCGCAATCACCATCCCATAAAACCTCAAGAACGACATTCATATCGATTTTTATGTTTATTTACCCCCTAAGGGGTTGATTTTCAAAACCACAAAATATATGTTTGCCTATTTATTTTTAGACGTGCTCCTACGAAGTTTAAAGTTGTAATGTCTATTTTATATTCTTTTTCCAAACAAAATTTGAACCCCATTTTCATCCCTTTAGGGGGTTAAATCATGACCACCGTGTTGGATTTCAAAATAAATGTCATTTTCGCAATCGCCATACCAGAAAACCCCAATAAAGACATCCATATCTATTTTTAGGTTTATTTACCCTTTCATCCCTATTTCATCGCCATAGGGGTTGAAGTACTAACAATAACAATATACGTTGCATTAGATTTTCTTCCATAAGCCTATATTATAAATTAAGTGATTTTTACTTCGAAAGTGAAGGATTTTCTTCTATACACAACTTCATACCCCTTTTCACCCCTTCGGGGGTAGAATTTTGAAAAATGCTGAGACCCGTATTTATTAAGTTTTAATCGTCAGCCTAAACACAAAATTTGAAGATCCTAGCTTCAAAACTGAAGGACTTTCATACAAACTTTCATCCCTTATTTCACCCCCTTAGGGATGGAATTTTCAAAAATCCTTCCTTAGTGGATGCCTACACTGTATGAGGTATCTGTGTGCCAAATTTCAAGTATCTAGGTCCAGCGGTTTGGGCTGTGCGTTGATAGATCAGTCAGTCAGTCAGTCAGTCAATCAGTCAGTCAGTTTACGATTTTATGTATTAAGATTTGGGAAACTGTCAGTCATAAAACTAGAGAGCTAGACTAGATAAGGTTTTTTTTGTACTTAGTTTCAAGATTATAGGTTTATTATTGCTTGAGACATTAGTGAAAAACTACGAAATTGGAGGTCACTTTACAATTTTTTTCTATCGAGATAATTTGTCAATCACATAACTTTTTACATTATTTTTGACCGATAAATCAAGTAATACTGTGTGAAATCTTTGTTCAAAAATGTGTATGTATTTGACATTGTACGGCCCCTTAAATGTTTTTCTAAAACTCGCAAAAAATTTTCATCTATGTCAGTTTCATAAAGTGTCATATTATAAGTTCCAAACTTCCAATCAATTTATTTGGCAGATAATTCCATTGAAATTCTAATTTAACTAGATGAAAGGTGCTATTCGGAAATGGGGAATATCTGAAAAAAAATTGGCTAAATTTTTTTTTCATTTTTTTTTCACGCAGCCGAAAATTCTGATACTTACTTACTTTTTTATATTACTAGGGGAGCTTATTCCTACCGTTAAAAATATTAAGCCAATTTTTTTTTGACATTCCCCATTGTAAAACAAGCTCCAAGTGGGCATGTGTAGACATCAGGTAGGTAATATGGCTTTTTAAAACGGAATATATTTAATGCTCTCATTCAAATCACACGGTACGGTTCGTTTCCAGGCCTGTGCGCAGGCATCAATTACATAAACCCCTTCATTATAATTTGTTTGTATGTGTTTACACACATTAATTTCCTTTAGGAGTGCACATAGACAAAGTCCACCGCACAATAGGTGCGTTTTTCATACGATTTCACTCAAATGCGTTTTTTCACTAATTTCCGAGTTCACGGTAAATTGCGCTCAATTTAATTTGATTCCTACTTTTTTATTGTGGAGATTAAACGTCTTTGGTTAAGAATTTTTTTTACGTGATTAGCAGACAAGTAACAAACGGTTGACAAATCCTTTTTGAGTTTAGTACCTATCCCTAGCACAAACATCTATCGAGAAAAAAACGCATAAAAGTACTCGATAGAGTAATAAATTTTGTTAATGAGAATTTAGCTTTTCGGCGGTAAATGGCGCTGTATAAATTTCCCATACAAAATTACACAATCGAATAATTGACTAAGGTGTAGAGTTTTTGAAGTTAGGGCTTGTAAAGTTAGGGCGCGTAGAGTTAGAAGGTTGGCTCTACATGAGGTCTGATAACTTTTTGACAGTGCGAGCCATATGGAATGGAAGTCTTAGCAACATTAAACATGAAAATGTTTTTGGTGGGATGTTTTTTTCTCGATAGCTATTTGTGCTACGAAGACGGGTACAGAAAGAGTTTAAAAATGGAACGTAAAACGACACAATGATTTTGAAATTTAGAAACAAAAGAACGTCACCCCGCTTGTATCAAGCTTGTCATCAACGCTTCGTTTTACGCGGCATCGCGACGCACTTTGAATATAAAATAAATTATATTACAACGTCGCGTACCTACCGTCAAACGGTACCTACCGTAAAAAGTATGAAAGGTGCCCCCTAAATACCGGGTGAGGTGAAGCGAGAAAATTATCTTATATTTGCTCAGACGCCGTGAACGCGGGGCGAGAATACTTTTCAATAAGCTTAGAGAGCGATTTTTTTTTATTTCGCGAGACCTATCTTGTAAGCGGAGCGTTGTGTAAAACGGAACGTAAATAGAGGGTCTTGTATTGATTGATTTCGTCGCTGATTGCTGAAGTCTGGATGTAATGTCGTTATAAATTCTGATACTAGGGCATTTTAATATTTAAAGTTTTTGTTGATACCATAATATTTTTATTTTTTACATAAATACTTAGCATAAGCCTTAGAATAATAACACCTAGAAGCCGTGTCCGCGTATCCAAAGTGAGGCAACTTATACCAAGCCAGAATGGCTTAGTTTACAAGTTTATATCCTTCATACGTTAACTAATCGTAACTGAAACCCAATAATATAGTAATTAGTCTTATAAATATGGGAAAATTGAAACTGTTTTGTACTTAATAGGTATAATTAGGTAATAATGTAGAATAACAATCTGAAAACGGAGCCATTTTGGCTGTTTTAGTTGCCTCACTTTTGACAGTGCGCTTTGTAGAGAACTATCGTTCTAGGTGTTATTATTCTAAGGCATTAGCAATGAATGTAAATGTATGACATTGGCACATTTTCGCACTTCCACAAATAAGTTATGAAAAACGAATTCTGAAAACTTGCGATTTTCTACTATTTTCATCCAGATTACGTATTATTTATTTATGAAACTCCCATTAACATTTACATAAAGCACACATAAAGATACAAGTATACCTAAGATTAAACTCGTTTTATTACTTACATAAGATAATCTTGTCATAGGCAAAAACTTTATTGACTTCGTTAAACTAACACGAAACACTCATTTTAATTCCAACTTTTATTAACCAACATTGTCGAAATCTTAAATTTCAAATGACAAAATATCCAAATAAATCCAATATCTTATTCACCAACCTTTTTAACATCGAATCCAATGCTCGCTTACTTCTCCTAGATTTTAAGTAATCTTAATTGAAAGAGCAATGCATTACCCTCGCCATTGAAATCGCGAGGGGTGCCCCACAATAGGCAACCTGCTGGGGCTTCTTTTGTCCCCGAGACGCCACTGGGAGTCAATATTTTGGGTGATTTTCGCTCTTTCGCGGTGTTTTTCAACTTTTGCACGGTAAGCGAACAACTGTTCGCGCTGTGAGCGTAGCGTTTAATTGATTATTCTTTTGTTTTTGCACTTTTTGCGAGCGCTGTTAGATTTGAAAGGGATGGAGTGTTTGTATGGAGTAGAAGGGTGTTTGACTTTTAGAAATTGAATAAGTATGTAAAACATAGCACGTTTTAAATGGTTATAAAGTTAAAAAAACTATGAAAAAAAAGTGTCAAAAGCTTTGAATTTTAGCTGTCGCAATACCTCTGTTACGAACTTTTAGGGTAACATTCGTCGTGTTATAAAGAGCGGATTTTATTTAAAGGGTTTAAAAATAAAGAGATTTTAGTTTGAATGCATAATAATGCTGGCACTATTACCTACGTTTATTACTTAGAATATAATTCATGTATGACTGTTTGTTGCCAAAAATAAATGAAAAACAGCAACATAAAGTGTAGCTTTAGACACTTTTGACTACAACGAACTATATTTTACTGAGGTTATTTTAACTAAAGAACCTTAGATTCAATCTGTACATGTGAATTTTCGATACATTATGTACTTATCGAGCAATAAATTTAATTAGAGGGCGCCACTTTGATGTATATAGGAGCCTTAAGATAGGCTAAAGCATCAAGGTGTTACTGATGCTAATGAATACTGAGATCGAAAATAAAATATTACACCACTCTATTACTCATTTAACAAAATTCTCATGGTTTCCGCGTAATCGAATTACAGTACTGCAATAAATTCATCATCAAAAACAATTGTTTCTCACAAAGCCCTAAAGGTAGCCACACACGCCCCGCGACCACGTCTCCACGCCTTATTTGATTTTAAAAAGAAACTTTCCCGCCCCTAGTCCGATGACAGCACGAGTCAAAACTGCACTTAATTCGAGAGATTCCCACGATTCCAAATTTAAATTGAATTGTCGATTTTCTATTGTTCGCAATGAAAGAAATAGGTCAATAACTTAAGGAGCTCATAAATTCTATTGTTTGATTGACTTATAGGCAGTTTGTCAATACGTCTTTGCTTTGTGGCGCTGTGGGGCGCTTCGGCACAACAATGTATGGGGACTAGCGCCCTCTGTACTATTCACATTCGTTAGAGTGAAATGATATGCAATGCAACCTTTATTAGCGCTCCCATCGAATGTGCGAAAGGTGGGCACATTCACAGAATTGTTTGCCAATATTAATTGAGTATTCAATTACTTAAGGAATTAAGATGGGCTTGCTTTGTTAAGTAATTTAGTTTGATATTCACCCTTGTACATATTGTGAGGGTAAAAAAGATTTAAATAAATAATAATCCAGTAAGTAAAACAAAAGCCTATATTTTTACTGATAATAAATACTTAGGTAAGTAAGTACATAATTTCAAAATAATACCTAAATCAAATTTTCGTCGATTTCGTGACTTTAACACAACAAATACGCCTCATTGTACCTCCAGAAAATCAAAGAGAGGCCATTGGAGCGAATAGAAAACTACGAATTTCTCGTCTACGGAAGGGTGGCGACCGTTTTTATATTCGTAAATAATAAATAAAGTGCGATTTTCTCGCCTTATTCCGTCTGAGGCGGCAGGACGCGATTTTCCGCTAGATGTGACGCCAGAATAATAAAAATCCGGACAAAAATACTCCGGACCGGACGGCTGCTGGCGTAAAATTGATTATTGATTTATTTTATACTGTTATTTGAGGAGGGATCTTATGGATAGGTAATCGGGGTGAAGTATGACTGGAAAGTCGTTGAGATTGCGAAATGGAATGTATGGTGGTGTGTTATGACGTTTTATTGGTTTATGTAATTTTATAACATTTTGGACTATCACGCAACATATAGAATTGATTGACTTGCATCAAATTAATTTTTGTATTAAAAATATTTTTAAGTACCATTTTTAATGACGAATATTACAAAAGCTCAATAAATAACTATGAAAAATCAAATAAAAAATTAAAAAATATTTTTTTTTTATCTTTATTGTGATAAAGAATAACCTACGTAATTTTGAATTTATATTCAAATAAGTTATATGATACTCGTTCTGCAAAAAGCTTTTGAGAGTGTAAGTATTTATACTTTATAGAGATTTTTGGTGGTGATAATTGAATGACAACAAATATATAACCAACATAACAAGATGCATAAGTATCCAAAGTCTAGTTGTTGTGAATTATTAGGTATCCAAACTTTTTTCTTAAACATCGAAAAATACTGAAAAATCGCATTCGAATAATGCTACAACACAACCGTACTAATATGCATTACTATTTAAATACAATACTGTGTTTAAATTCGACCAGATTCTCGAATATGGCACAGAATAGTGAAAACAACCGAAGGGTCAATATAATTAAGTGTGCACGTCTTTGAGAGCCAGCCAAATGGCAAAAGTCAATTGTATTTACCTCTCCAACCGCTCTTACGTCGATAATAATGATTTTATTTTAATGACAATAAAACACACTATTATTATTATTATTTTAACAGTGTATTATTACATTCGGCGCGGGGATGAACGCTCCACTGATTCAGAATGACAACTTTCAACGGTTTTTATTTTACTTTTTTTGGGGAAGCCGCCGCTTTTGTTGTGCGGCGAAAGTTAATAGTTTAACGCGTTAATATAAAAAAGTGCTTTTTGTTGTTAATGATGGCATACTTTTTTGAGCTAAGGAAAACAAATGAATGTGTAAATTGTATTACTAAATAATTCTCATTTTGAAAAAGAAAGAAATATATGTAGCTTACTTCCGCAAACAATATATGCAGGATGCACCGCCCGCCCGCCTGCAAAAATATACACATGCACACCACAAAATATCAGTGCACAATACCTGCATTTAGCAAGATAGCAACACACCTTGCACCTTCACCAATTAGACTACTCATTACACCAATTAAAGTAGTCTAATTGGTGCAAGGTGTTGCTGACTGGCTTAATGCAGGTATTGTGCACTGATATTTTGTGGTGTGCATGTGCATGTTTTTGCGGGCGGGCGGGCGGTGCATCTTGCATATATTGTTTGCGGAAGTAAGCTACATATATTTCTTTCTTTTTCAAAATGGTTTGGAACTTCCGCCAAGTGACGCCTGATTCAATCAAATAAATAATTCTCATTAGCACCTAGTCAGTACACCTACTATATGGTTTCCTTAGCTTCAATAGAGGGGACACCGTGACCAAAAATCCTCAATAACAACGCTACAATAATTACACATAACAATAAAATAAACCGCAAACTACAATTGCATCTATTCACAGACAACTGACACCCCGTAATCACTGCATTAAATCTCTTCGACGAAAAAACTGCATTAATATTCATCAGAGAGATCCCGATAGTGTTATTACATTTAATGCCCCTTGACAAGGAAGCAGTTTAAACAGACAATAGTGGACGCCGCATAAAATTATAATAAATATCAAAAGAGCGAAATAGATGATAATTATTATGAGAGGGATAAGGATGGCGAACGGTCATCCCCAACCTTGTTGTCACATTCGTAAATCGTGTAGGTGACAATGCAGCGACATGTCATTTGGACGAAACAGGGGCTATTACATGTCGAGTGGGGTAAATGTGGCTCTACGTAATAAGTCATAATTCATGTGTTAACTCGAGAGGGTATTCCGTTACTGTTCTGTGATCGAAACCTATTATTATCGCTTGGATGAAGTCCGAGGGGAGCACTGCTTCATCTGTGAAATTATTGCAAAATGCCTTTAAATTTGACGTTTATTTGAATAATACACGCCATTATGCAGTTGTAATGGCGCATTTATGGCTTTTGAGATGTTGAAAGTTATAAAAGTTCACGCTTTTCTATATTACAAACTGTTGTTATTCAAAGTGCATAGGAATCAATATACAGGGTTATTTGTAAAACATCAACAACTTCGCAGGAGTAGATTACTAATATCGTAAACAACAACATTTTGTTCTACGACTTTTCCGAAAACAGACAAAAAACAGACAAAAGAATAAAGATTTTCTATACAAATGTCCGAACAGCTGATCGAGTGTACGAAAAGTCGAATATTTTTTGTCTGTTTTCGGAAATGTCGTATAACAAATGTTGTTGTTTATGATGTTAGAAATCTTCTCTTGCGAGGTTGTTGGTGTTTTAAAAATAATCCTTTATAATTATATATCTTACAAATTAACATACATATTAAATTAAATGGGTTTGAATATCATAGTATGAAGGGTGGCATACCTAATTTTCGTCATTTTTTTTTCAAAATAGCGGACACGCATGAAACTTGTCAACCTGTGTAAATCGATAGCTAGTTCCAACACGAACAAGAATTGTTAACGACATAATCGCCTCAATCGTCACGTTTTCGAGTTGTAAGGTATTAAAGTTGAACTGGTGGCGGCATTATTGGGTAGATTTGAAGCTAAAATAAAACGTATGTATGGGTTCTAAAGTATAGTTTTACGGCCATCCAAGTCGGGATTAAGTGTTTATTGACTAATCGTGCCATTTATTTGCAGAGATACGCACACGATAGGTGAGTTATATTATCACAAGACTGAGTTGAACCGGTAACACATATTAAAATCTCTCTTAATACCTACTAAAGCCTATTAAAATGACTATTTTTTTAACCTGGTAACCCTTTCCCTACCGCTTGTTGACTTTTACACCTGCCTAGACCTAGATGACCGTAAAACAATATTTTAGAGCCCACCATACGTTTTATTTTAGCTTCAAATCTACCCAGTGGTGTCGCCACCAGTTCAACTTTAATGCAATAACTTACAACTAGAAAACGTGACGTTTTAGGCGATTATGTCGTTAACAATTCTTGTTCGTATTGGTACTAGCTATCGATTTACACAAGTTTCATGCGTGTCCGCTATTTTGAAAAAAAAAAACAAAATGGCGGACCGTAGGTATGCCAAAATATTCAAACCTCTTTTTAAACTATATTACACGTATTGACGGCGGCGACACAATATAACGACGCACGTGACGTATTATAGGTATAACACAAACTTTACATTTTGTTGTATAAATTCTTTATTTCTTATTTTTTACACAAGAACATTTTTTTTCTTTGTTCTGTTTTTTTATCATGATCGTAGCAATGTGCTACGTCGTAGCAGTTGATGTCTTTTACTGTAACAACTTTTATTGTTTTCAATACTTTTGTCATTCATTCTTTTTAAAGTTTTGTGCTAGCTATTTCTGTGTATTAATTAATGACATAAAATAGCGCTTCTAACCACACGGACAGATTAGCATTTCCCTAGCTCTCAGTTTGTTTCAAGAAATACTTGTATATGAAACACTTTTTTAGGGTTCCGTAGCCAAAATGACAAAAAACGGAACCCTTATAGATTCGTCATGTCTGTCTGTCTGTCCGTCTGTCTGTCTGTCTGTCCGTCTGTATGTCACAGCCACTTTATTCCGAAAGTATTAGGACTACATAGTTGAAACTTGGTAGGTAGATGTATTCTGTAAACCGCTTTACGATTTTCTCACAAAAATAAAAAAAATAAAAGATTAAGGGGGGCTCCCCATACATGGAACTGAAACAGAAAATATATTTTTTCATCAAACCAAAACTTGCGGGGTGTCTATAGATAGGTCTTTAAAAATGACATTGAGGTTCATAAGACAATTTTTTCACAAAGTCAACCGTTTGAAAGGTATATACTGCCAAAGTGGTAAAATGTGTGTCCCACCCCCCCTTTAACTTTTAAAGTAAGAAAGTGAAAAATCTAAAAAAAATATGCTGTTGATTTAGTAAACACTTTCAACGAAAATTGGTTTGAACGAGATACAGTAAAAAGTTTTCGAAATATAGTACATTTTGTAAAACCTAAAAATATAACTTTGTCGTTCATACAAACACTGTGAAAAACAAAGTTATTTTTTCAGGTGAAAAATGATAGCGGTATTAAAATATGGTATGGTATAATGTAACTACGGAACCCTACTGCGCGTGGTCCGACACGCACTTGGCCGGTTTTTACTAATTATATTTACACGACTGCCCCAAATAAGAAGAGTGTATTTTGTTCAGGGCTCATGTATGTTTGTATGTATTATTCCACCATAACTTCTAAATGCCTGAACAGATTTGGATGTGTGAGGTATCGTTAAAATCCTTACATTTTTTGAAAAAATAGTCAATATGTTGGCTGCATGACGCCATTTTGTAATGTGAAAGAAATTTTTTTTTTGAAAGAAAATTGTGAAAGAATACTAATGATTGCAATTTGGGTATCAATGAATCCCTGATGAGCATATTACAAAATTATGTAGGTATTTGTCACTAAAATAAAATTAGCCTGCTGGAGGTTATGGCAGTCTTCCCAGGAGAGAGGCCAATGTCATATAGTCGACCATAATGGACTGTTATGATAATGGTGAAAAAATGGCTTCTATGTGTACAATGCGGCTAATTTAAAAATGTACAACAGAACCAATTTCAGAGCGCTTTCGGTACAAAACTACGTATTTTATTATGTAAAATTTTCTCTTTGCCATACATTCTCGAGTGAAGCTGCAGCGGATCAGTGTCTATTGTCCATTTAATCGCTAGGTACAGTTGAGTTCATTAATAATTATTGGTACTTTTGACAGGATGATGACTTTTACAAAGGCATAAAGGTTGATGAACAGCCAAAGGTGCGTATCTACATATTAGATCCTTACCTATGAAATTGACGTTTTCTATAAAGAACTTTTAACAAATTGCATTTTCCATACCATCATTTTCATAATTTATTTAACAACCATGAACGCTATTGTAACAAAACTGTTATGTACAATTGTTTGAACATTAAGCTAACTTAGGCAAAATAATTTAAGCGGAAAAAAATAGTTTAGGCTATGTTACAACAGCTAAAGTGATCATTTTTGCTAACAAAAAAGGAGTTACTTTCAAGGTATTTTTTTAAAGCTAAGAAACCAAAATAAATAGACTTTAATTATGCTAATAGTTGACGGTTATGGTTATAATTTGATGTTTTATCCCAACAAATAAATATTTTAAATAGAAGAAGCTATGAGGTTCTCTGTGTGTGAGAAAAACAAGTGCGAGTCGGACTCGCGCACTAAGGGTTCCGCACCAAAAAACGGCAAAATGAATCACGTTTTTCGTATGGGAGCCCCCTTTAAATATTTATTTTATTCTGTTTTTAGTATTTGTTGTTATAGCGGCAACAGAAATACATCATCTGTGAAAATTTCAACTGTCTAGCTATCACGGTTCATGAGATACAGCCTGGTGACAGACAGACAGACAGACAGACAGACTGACAGACAGACAGACAGACAGACGGACAGCGGAGTCTTAGTAATAGGGTCCCGTTTTACCCTTTGGGTACGGAACCCTAAAACACCAAATTCAAAGGAAAGGACACAATATAAATGAACTCGACTGTACTTGTATGCCGACCAATAAATCAGCAACATGGCTAGAATGGAATAATTTGTGTCTGGTTAATGGCTCTAATGAATGAACGGATTGCAATTCCTGAATTTGCATTGGAAGACCATATCGAAACCTCTGAAAGTTCTAAAATCAGTTTCGAGAGAAGAATTAATTTTCTTTTTTGCAATCAGTTTTGAAAAAATATTTTTTATTCTGCTTCTCTCAAAAGTTATTGTTTGTGGATAGTCATAGGAGAAAAACATTGCGCTATATAAAGATACATACACGTTGTCATAGATATAGAAAAGGACATACTTATAGTGCTACGTGTACGAAAAAAAAAACCGCAAATCAACAACAAATCTTGACCCAATTTTTAGTACCACGTGACCTGCGCACTACAATTTTTGTACTGAAAATTGCTACTTATACAATCTTCATTGTCTATGGTTTGGTTCAAGTTATGTGGCGCGAGCTGTACCTTTCATCCAAAAGAAAAATACTGTTCTAAGACAGATAAATAACTATTCCCAAAAAATAATAAAGCCGGGGGGCGTTAGTTGATTTAAAAAGTAATGTTATTTGAAAGTCAAGTTAAAATGTTTCTATATAATGTCTTAAAATTAGTGATATTGCTCAGGTAAGTAGGACAGTATCCTGAATAATTATGCCGAAATGTGGTCATGAATAGCTTGTTTTAGAGTATAATACAGATATGATTTTTGTTTAGAGCTTATAATATAATGAAGTTCAAACATTGATAATACTGCTCCGAGCTTAATATACTTCTCAAGAGGCTCGTTCAAAATCCTTCATAATGCCACCTCTCCACCCCATCTCAGTTTTCTCTAATATTCATATGAGCGTATGTAAATCGTTTACAGTGGATTAAAAGCGAGCGCGAAACACGCAGCATATGTCCAACGAGGGGTGGACCCTCCCCTTAACGAGATTTAGTGAACACTCGCTTGATGATTTAAAAAAGCAAATAGATGGATGTTTTGTATAATTTGATAAAGTTTGAAATTTTGTTTTGTTTTTTTTTGTATTTAAAATTAGTAAATTATTGACCGAGCGAGCGCGAAGCGTCTCTGTTTCAGCTTGGGCAAAAATGTTTTCGTATGTCCGTTCGGCTGCTCAGCTTTCCGGTTATCTGAATAACCTCTTATATGAAAACAGACATGTTTTTTCATCTATAGGTCGCATTTCTCAACCGATTCTCGTGAAAAATTATAGGTATATAGGGTAATTTTGCATTCACCATCCAAATTTTGAGGTTGTGTACAGTCCATGTAACTGAACAACTTCCTCTAAGGAACACATGGCCAAATATATAATCACGTGATTAATTTATATGGTGATGACCAAAAGTTTGTGGAAAATTCGACACATGTTTCTTAGAGAAAGTTGTTTAGTTTCATGGACTGGACACATCCTTGAAATTTGGATGGTAAGTTCACAATGACCCGATATATTTTACTATCGATTCAGTTTTTCGAAATATTTCGGAATGGCGGAGATTTATGGGGAAAGTCGTATTTCAGTTACCTATGTTGAAAAATGTTCAAAAATATCACAAACGCGAGGCTTACAGCTCTACATAACCACTAGTTGTATAGTAATAAGACACAAAAGGTCAACATATTTGGAAACATGCTAAGTAAGTGATCAATGATATCGTTCCATCTAGTTTTTGCTACAACATGAACGTTCTATGAATCACTTAAATAATAATGTGAGTTGAAAAAAAGCACTATAACCTGGGACCCAACCGCACTCATTCCGCTTTAGTTTTGTTAAAATTGTTGAAAGCTATGCCTAAGGAGCCTAAGACGCCAATATTGGACAATTTAAATTAGAATTCTAAAGCTAAACCAAAGATTTTTAGATAAATACAGGGTGCATTTGAAATCACTCTCCAAATTTTAAGGATGTGTTCAGTCCATGAAACTGAACAACTTTCTCTAAGAAACATAGGGTCAAATATGTAAAAAAATGACTTTTCATACAAAACAAAGAGATCACGTGATCAGTTTAGTATGGGATGACCAAAAGTTTTTGGCGTATTTCGACACATGTTTCATGGAGAAAGTTGTTCAGTTTCATGGACTGAACACATCCTTAAAATTTGGAGAGTGATTACAAATGCACCCTGTATAACCTAAGTGACAACGTTACGGTCGTAGGTAACGGTTTTGGTTTTATGGGCTCTTGAATTTTTCCTGTTATTGATGTTAATAGCTAAAAAAATTGCAATAGAAATTAATAACAAAGTAAGAAGACAACCATGAAACAAAGTTCATGCCAAAATATCACCGCAAAAGCCCTCGGCTAACATTTATTTGCAAACATTTCGGGTTTCCATTTGAACTAAGCAACTAGTAACTTTACAGGACAAGTGAAAACAAATTAAATTCCCCCAAGACGCTAATTTTGTTTATCAAAGAAAGCCTAACCGTCTGATTATGACTGTTATGTAGTTGGAGTTGCTCGTTTGATGTTCACTCAGGCGTGAGCCTTCTAAGAATGCCTTGTGGAGCCTGAGGTATGTCTTCGGATCGCAATTTAAATAAATGTAGGTAAATTATGTAAATACTCCGGGGGCGAAGTATGTAGTACCTACTTGTGTATACGATGTTACATAATATGTTATACTAGCTTCTGCCCGCGACTTCGTCCGCGTGGATGTTAGAGAAAATCCTTAGAGAACTTTCAACCAGGATCTGACCAGTCATTTTTACGTTTCCGGTTCCGGTTCCCGTTCCCGTTCTGTTCCCGTCCGTTCCCGTCCTTTTCCTGTCCCGTTCTCGTACCCCTCCCGTTGCCATTCCCGCTCCCGTCCCGTTACCGTCCCGTTCTCGTTCCCGTTCCCGTACCGTTCTCGTCCCGATCCGTTCCCGTTTCATTCCCGTTTCGTTCCCATCCCGTTCCCGTTCCGTTCCCATTCCGTCCCGTTCTTTCGTGTTCCCGTTCCGTACCCGTCCCGTACCCCTTCCGGTTCCCGTTCCCGTTCCGGTTTCGGTCCCGTCCCCGTTCCCGTTCCCGTTCCCGTTCCCGTTCCCGTTCCCGTTCCCGTTCCCGTTCCCGTTCCCGTTCCCGTCCCCGTCCCGTCCGGTTCCCGTTCCCGTTCCCGCCCCGTCCCATTCCCGTTCCCGTCCCGTTCTTGTCCCGCTCCGTTTCCGATCCTTTCCCCTCCGTTCCCGTGCCGTTACTTTACCATCCCCGTCCCGTTTTCGTTCCTGTTCCGTTCCTGTATCATTCATGTTTCGTACCCGTTTCGTTCCCGTTCCATTCCCTTTCAGTTTCCATTTCGTTCCCGTTCGCGTCCCATTCCCGTCCCGTACTCCTTCCGTTCCTTTTCCCGGTACCCTTCCCGTTCCTGTACGTTTCTCTTTCCCGTTCCATTCCCGTTTCGTTCCCGTTCCGTTCCCGTTCCCACTCCGTTCCCTTTCCGTTCCCGTTTCATTCCAGATTCCTTCCCGTTCCGTTTCCGTTCCGGCCCGTTCCGTTCCCGTCCCGTTCTCGTCCTGTTCCCGTTCCCGTTCCTGTTCCCGTGCCCGTGCCCGTGCCTGTTCTCGTTCCCGTTACCTGGATGTGCATGTCCAGGTACAGGTCCATGATGTGTCATGTCCACCGTGTTGGACTTCAAAATAAATGTCATTTTCGCAATCACCATCCCATGAAACCTCAAGAACGACATCCACATCGATTTTCATGTCTACTTACCCCATTTACACCCTAAGGAATGATTTTCAAAATAACAAAATATGTGTTTGCCTATTTATTTTTAGACATGCTCCTACGAATTATAAAGTTGTATGTCTATTTTATATTCTTTTTCCATACATTTGAACCTCATTTTCACCCCTTTAGGGGTTAAATCATGTCCACCGTGTTGGACTTCAAAATAAATCTCATTTTTGTAATCACCATCCCATAAAACCTCAAGAACGACCTCCACATCGATTTTTATGTTTACTCACCCCATTTACCCCCTAAGGGGTTGATTTTCAAAATCACAAAATATATGTTTGCTTATTTATTTTTAGACGTGCTCCTACGAAGTTTAAAGTTGTAATGGCCATTTAATATTATTTTTCCATACAAAATTTGAACCCCATTTTCACCCCTTGAGGGGTCAAATCATGTCCACCGTGTTGGACTTCAAAATAAATGTCATTTTTGCAATCGTCATCCCAGAAAACCCCAATAACGACATCCATATCTATTTTTAGGTTTATTTACCCCTTTTCACCCCCATTTCATCTCCGTAGGGGTTGAAATACTAACAATAACAATATACGTTGCGTTAGATTTCCATCCATAAGCCTAAATTATATATTTAGCAATTTTGACTTCGAAAATAAAGGATTTTCTTCATTACACAACTTCGTCCCCCTTTTGACCCCTTCGGGGGTAGAATTTTGAAAAACGCTGAGACCCGTGTTTATTAATTTTCAATCGTCAGCCTAAAGACAAAATTTGACGATCCTAGCTTCAAAACTGAGGGACTTTCATACAAATTTTCATCCCTTATTTCATCCCCTTAGGGATAGAATTTTCAAAAATCCTTCCTTAGTGGATGCCTACACTGTATAAGGTATCTGTGTGCAAAATTTCAAGCCTCTAGGTCCAGCGGTTTGGGCTGTGCGTTGATAGATCAGTCAGTCATTCAGTTTACGATTTTATATATTAAGATCATGCTCTTGTTATTATTGATTAGATTCTCGAATTTTCATAACTTTGATATTTCATGTCTTTGTGTAACAACATGTAGGTACCGCCAGGCATCCGTCACTCGCCCATACCTACCGCGATAAGTACCTACAGCGCGCGACAACTCGGAGTTGCAAAATCAGTTAGGGTTGCCGCCGCGCTTGTGAGTACACGCGTGCGTTATTCTGTGCCTCTATGACGGTCAATCGATCATTATTTATTGCTCCCAGCACTGTACCGTACACTATTATAATTTATAAATAACTAGCGGCCGCCCGCGACTTCGTCTGCGTGGAAATATTTTTTGCTATCCCTCGGGAATATTTTTTTTTTTCGGGATGAAAGGTATCCTATGTCCTTCTCTGTACCCCTAAGAACGTGTATGCAAAATTTCATGATGATCGGTTCAGTAGTTAAGACGTGAAGGCGTAACAAACAAACAAACGGACTTTCGCATTTATAATATTAGTAAGGATGGAGAATCGTAATACTAATAATTGTTGCGTGGACGGCTGTCGCAATAAACAGAAGGATTCAAAGTTTTCATTTTTAGGGTTCCGTACCAAAATGGTGAAAAAGGAACCCTTATGGTGTGACTCGGTCTGTCTGTCACAGCTGGATATCTCGAGAACTACTAATGGTATCAACTTGAAATTCGGAATAGTTTTAGATGACATTCGCTCAACTATTTTGTAAATAAGAAATTTATTAAAAAATAAATATCTTTTTTACAACAGGGACTGAAAAAGGGTCTGAAAAATTTGAAGTGGGTTCTACTAGGGCATGTGGAATATCATATGATAGAATGCCGTTTGCACCTTGTTAATCATTTTTTCTTTTTGTTTTAGGCCACATAGTTTGCAACTTATGATGAAAAATATAAAAAAAAATACCGTCCCCCCCCCCCCTTATCTCCGAAGTTTGCAAAGAGAAAAATTAGAAATCATTCTATGTGATAGCAGTTTATATAAAGATTACAGGAAAAATAAAACAATGACTCAATATAGGTAGCACACTTTTTTAAAAATTATCAAATTTCTAAAAAAGTTAACATTAGTTCCACTATCGGTCAAGAGATGGCGCCGACCTAAAGCTGCAATACTAATTTGATTATTCTACTCTGCAGTGTGGTTTGATGGTGCAATTATGATGGTACGGAACCCTCGGTGCGCGAGTCCGACTCGATCTTGACCGGTTTATTCACTTTACCGAAAGATTCTAAAATGTTTTTATATTTTGTTTATTTTTCTCGTAATTTTTATGAGTAGGTGCATACCTATTTTTGATAAGTAGGTGTAACCTACTATAGGTAGGAAAGCGTGTAGTTATAGGTACTTATATTCAGAGGCGGGTCGTGACTATTTTTTCTCGATCAAATTTCCTAAGGTACCCACCTACCTAATTCTTTTTTTTTTTTGAGCTAATTATACCTACTTAACTAAATACCTCCATTTCTGGATTTAAGGATTCCGTAACCGGCAACAGTATGGTGGCGGTGGCATAAAGACTGCCTCAAATTTAACACATAGTCTAATGTGGCGTTAACTGTACATCTAGCCTAGGTTTATTTGAAACGTAATTTTTTCACATTTAAGTATGTAGGTACACATTATAAACACAAAACTTGTAATAAAGTATTTAATCCTTCAAGCACAGAAAATGAGACAATAGATTTTCCATTGTTGTGTTGTGTTGTGCGGCCCGATGGGGCCGCTCGAGCGTTGAAGGATTAGAAGAAGACAACCCTAAAGTTGTTAGAAGAGCTAAGAGCTACGCGATAGAAAGAGAGGCAACCTGTAGGTGAATATAACTGTACGCAAGGAAGCGGTGTGCGACCTGAATTGCACTTTATTGTGTCTGAGCAAGAGTCGCTATTTATTTAAATGACCATGCGGAGTGAATGTTCTGTACTTTGTACTATTATGTATTCTGTGGTACCGCTAATGAATTGGTAGGATGTGAAATTTGATTTATAATGGTTTTTGACTAATGTTTCTTGGTGAAAGTTATTCTTCATATAAAACTCAACCGCGGGTTTATCCTTCCTAATGTTTGTTTGTTTGTCTGTTACGCCTTCACGTCTTAACTACTTAACCGATCATAATGGAAACTTGCATGCACGTTGTCAATAGTACAGAGAAGGACATAGAGTACCTTTCATCCCGAAAAAAGGTACTATTTCCGAGGGATAGCAAAAAACTTTTCTCGCAGACGAAGTCGCGGGTGGCCGCTTGTTAGAACATAATTATCCGGTCCTCTCATGTTGTTTTTTCAAATCAATATGACCTTTTGTCATACAGGGTTATTTATAAAACACCAATAACCTCGTATTAGTAGATTACTTACATCATAAACAACAACATTTGTTCTACGACTTTTCCGAAAACAGCCAAAAAATATGACTTTTCATACAAAACTCGATCAGCTGTTCGGACATTTTGTATGGATAGTCAATTTTTTTTGTCTGTCTTCGGAAAAGTCGTGGAACAAATGTTGTTGTTTATCATCATAAATAATATTAATCCACTTCTGCAAGGTTGTTGGTGTTTTACACCTTTATATACATTAAACCTATGTTCTAAGTTTTATTTAAAAACACTAACAATAGTAAAGAACGCAAGACAAGATTTTCCGCTACAAGCAGTTTGTGGTAAGATACAAATGTGGGAACTTTATCCCCTAAGGAGGAAAACAGCTTCGTCCCGCCCCGTGACGTTGTTTGTTATAATTACTGGTTATCTGGCATCTATGATGGTATCGCCGGTCAATATGACCCCAGCGGGGGGTGAACGGTTGGCAGAATCGACAAGTGACGATGCACGTGTGGAGGTTTCAATTTATTTCAATTAATAAAAAAAACTCAATCAAACTGCCAATATTTTCCGATTCACAATTTTTATTATCAAAAAAATTCTACGTACTTTCGAGGTGGGTCGGTCTTGGATAAACTGTGGCATTTTCCACTAAACACTAACGTATCCGTGGATATCAAAACTAGCTTTAAGGGGGAATTTTTCAGTAAAAAAAATCTGTTTTATTGTCTTGTCTCTTAAGCAATGTTTGAGGGACTTAATTAAATTGGATCTTACGTCGATTCATCTCACGAGTGTTTCATCCCACGGTATAAATCGCACAAGGACGCTTTTTGAATTCGCTGTTTCATACCATGGTATGAAAATAAAATCAATGTTACCAAAAAAATTCAAAGTAAATGCTGGCTAAATTACATTAAAAATGTTGCTTGGTATGAAACAGCGAATTTTAAAAGCATCCTCGTGCGATTCATACCGGGGGATGAAAAATTTTCACGCAACCGAAAATTCTGAAACTTTTTTCTACAATTAAGGGAGCTTATTCCTACCTATAAAAAATATTCAGCCATTTTTATTTTTTTCGGACATTCCCCATTAATGGGTCTAAACACAAAACAAAAAACAATTAAACACTTTTTTTCCTTGAAAAATTCCCACTCTAAAAGATTCAAAGCATCACAATTCACAAATAAATCAAAATCTTGACAGTAAAGAATTAACTAATTAGGTTTTGATCAGTTTTTCTGCTAGCTGTATTCTGGGAATAAGAGACTACCAAAAGTCAGATGAAATGAGTCAAGGATTCGTTTCTAATCTATTTGATAACCACAATTTAGATTGTGTACTTTCTCTTCTGTGTTGTTTCTGATAAAAAAAATAACGAAAAGAGCTTTTTAATATATAAAAGCCCTCGCCTTTTCTGAACTGGATATTTTTGTTTGATCAATTTAAGTTGTTAATGTCCACATGTTTAAAATATCCTGTAAACATTTCTTGAGTCTCCCGTTAATTTTGATAACATAAAATAAAAATAAATGTGAAAGTAACTATGTCAGTTTGTTCCGATTCACGCCTAAACAATGGAATTAATTTTATGAATTTTGTCTTAAAGATGTTCTTGTAAAAGGAAACCTAAGGAGAACCTAGGTTATCCTGCTATTATTCCCAAAACTTCCACTATAAACGAAGTTCCATGGGAAAAGTTGCAGACAAAAACTGTGCTATGTATATTTGTAGTTGAGAGAGTGTTTCTAAATTCTAATTAAATCAAATAAAAAGTGCCCTAAAAGGGTTTCAGGAATAGGTGACTAGTGTTCAATACTTCTATAATTATAACTTTAAAATTAAATCCAGTAAGTACAACGATAAAAATGCGACTTAAATGTAATTTAAGTTTGCTATTGTAATATTTTCATATAACACTCGCCGAACGCTAGGGCTGTCATAATGATGGGATACAATACAAAAATTGCGTGCCGGCTTAGCGCGCACGTGTCTTTGGTACTTATCTCGCTCCGCTTGACACCCCTGGACGACCGGTTTTTATGTTGGCACCACTGGCACCGATGCGAAAGCGTTGGTGAAACTATGATAGATTCTCGGGCACTTGGTAGTTCACCTCTGGTTTGCAATGATTTTGTTTGAAATGTGAATTCATAAATCGTGATAAAAAATATAGATGATATGACGTTTAATCAACACTCAGATTAATAAAAAAAATGGCTTTGCCTATTGACGCTCATAAATACTTGAAGCTTGTCTCATCAATAGTAACCAGCCTAGACTGATGACGTTTATTAAGTGCAATGATACAATAATATACTACATCATGTATAGATAGCATTCCGAGGCAGAGGAAGTCACGTGGGTTACACTTGCTTACGTCATATCCGCCATCGGTATTGAAAATTTACGTTTTCATCTTTAACTTGAACTTTTCGTTTGCTAAGAGAAAAATGCACTATAATAATTTTATTTTTAAGTGTAACAGAAAATAGTAGATTGTACAACAAGTGCATAAAATGGGTTTTATGTACGAGTTATACACTCTGCTTTTCACTTCGATTGTGAGGAAATTAAACAACAATAATGTAAAATCTAAAAAAAAAATTCTTAAATTTTAGTGAAAAATTCTATATTTTTGGAATGTGCTCATCAAGACCTTTCATTTGATACCCATATCCAAAAATTGAAAAAAAAAAATTTTTTTTCTTGACTTTTTGTGACAAAATATATCTTTTTGGAATGTCCTCATCAAGGCCTTTCATTTGATACCCATATTCAAAAATTGAAAAAAAAAATGTTTTTTCTTAATTTTTTGTGACAAAATATCTATTTTTGGAATGTGCTCATCAAGGCCTTTCATTTGATACCCATATTCAAAAATGGAAAAAAAAAACTCTTTTTTTATAAAAAAAATATAATTTTGGAATGTGCTCATCAAGGCCTTTCATTTGATACCCATATCCAAAAATTGAAAAAAAAAAAAATTTTTTTATCAAGGTCTTTCAATAAAATTGATACCCATTTTCAAAAATAAAAAAGTATTAAGTATAACACAACAAAAAATGAAGAAACAATGAAATATAAAGTTAATTAAACGAAGTAAAATTGCGTTTGTGGCTGTTTACCTGGCGACCTTTGTCTTAAAGTCCGAGACTTAGACGAAGATTTTACTTTATGCACTAGAGCATAAAAAGCGATTTTATGCAGCCTACACCCAACATAAAGACGAACTTTACGAGCATGAGAAGTGAAAAATCATTTATTCTTTGCTTGTTTACTATAAGTCGGATAGTGACGTAAGCTTGTGTTACTCCCGGACGCAATGCCAGACCTTGTTTTCTTGGACTATAATTAAGTGCTTTTAGCACAGAGCATTATAATATAACATATGGCTTGTTGACTACAAGCCATATTTGATTGCCCAGATAATTTTATTTGAGTAACAGTTTTGGAAAAAAACATGCTATTACATGAAAATGAAAAGTTCTTTAGAATCAAGACCCAGATGTCTGGAACAGCAGTTCTTTGGTACTTAGTTGAAAAGTTGATCCCGTAGCAAAAGTTATTTGCGAGAGTCGAGTACATGGTGTCTTTCCACCATTATTCTATGTATTAAAAGTTATGAGCATCAGCCATTTTTAATGTCCCCACTGCTGAGACACAGGCCTTCCTTATGGGTGGATAAATTCGGGTTGGTGGGTATTAACGACTACAAATGCATACAACGGCTTAACGTGCCTTCCGAAGCACGGAGGAGCTCGAAATAATAAATTTTTGGTCACCCATCCCATGACCGACCCTTGCGAATGTTGCTTAACCTCTGCGATCGCTGGGCCAGGCACTAAAACACTGCGCCATCGAGCTCCTCATTTTAAAATCATAGCTTTCTATCTTAACTACATAGATTTGATCGCACAATAAAAGAAAGGAAATAATTAATCCCGAGTTTGTATCCTTTTTGATTGGTAAACACTTAGAGTAAGACGCGCTTCTGTCCCAGAGGTAAACATGTGATAATGACATGACTATAAAAAAATAGAAACAGTAACATTGGCATTCTCCCGTAGGCGAGAGTTGCAACTGACAGTCAGAAACCGCACACGACGTAAAACTTAAAACATATATTTATATTTACTGTTCCGATTACCCACTCAACATCAATGTAAGCTTTAAATCCTTCGAATTGTGGTATTAATTTCTCTCCAACACGTTTTACTAACTTTTATCGGTTACCATCTACATTCAAAAATATGGCTAACCTTATCATCAACAAATTCCATTTTTGCTTAGGCACTGTTATTAATATTCTGCAAGAGACTTTTCAAGAAAAATTGTACTTTAAACGTAAGAAAATAAAGTCTGTTTTTGTTTAAACCTAGGGAAGCAGGGTAAAAGTGCCTATAACCGACCACATGCATGTCACGTGCGCGACACGCGCCATCTACGATAATCTTCTTTGCCGTCCTCCTTTGTTGCAATTTGTTGCCCGTGAGATCGGCGTCTCCGATATGATTCGTAATGATATTTTAAATCAGTATATTGAACCGGCTATTTATTGACGCGATTATTGCTTCTCTAGATAAAATCTTGATAGGGCTATATTAAAATATAACACAAACGCAATGAAAAGTTTATGGGTCCCATTGAGATCTAACTTAATTTTTGTTAGGTATTTTTCAATTTGCCAAACAGTAGCTTTGTGTGGTCTATTTATCGTAGGAGAGTAGGTGATTCTGGTTAATAACTACTAGGTAGTACTACAAATCAGGAATTTGGGAACACTTTTAAGTGTTAACATTAGAATTTAAAGAAAATCATTATAACACTATCTGAAATAGAATCTATACTTATCAAATAAAGCGACATCATTTTAGAAATTTTCGCGTCAGCAACCGCAAAATAGAGAGTTGCTCGCAAAAAAATCTCACCGCGCCCTTCGCAGGGTAAGTGACAAGAAAATATAGCGATACAATGAAATGAAGTTGTCATCCCCAGTCAAAGAGACGGGGAGCGTGCTAAATGCATTAATTTACCCTGGATTTAGTGGCCCGGAAGTGATTTGCTACGGGAACGCATGTTCGGGCCCGATATGACCCTGTGACAACCATTGACCCTCTCATCATACTTGCAATAATGAGCGAAACCAAACTTTGTTATGTGCCCGTTACAGATAGTTTTACCTTGCGTGAGCTGGATACGAATATTAGGGTTGACACTTTAGTTAAGCATCGTTACTGTGAAGGCTTAACGATTTGCTCTAGTTAACATTTGCCAATTTTTAAGAAGGGATTTTGGTGGTTCTATGGGATTAAAATTGTAAACCTATGTGTTATACTGTAATTTTCTTTCATTTTACGATAAACGTACGATGACTATGATTGAAGTCTCGTAAATTGTGAGAGCTTTACTGTATGAGCCGCTTAGTTGACCACGTACTCAACACACCATAAATTGAAGTTTAGGTAGTTATAGTAATAGTAATTAGTTGGAGTGTCTTGAAGAAAACCCACGACTTGAGATTTCACTTTATTATTAAATGTTTAGAGTTAAACAGTTGCTTAGACACTAATTAAAATAGAGTTAAAATTAATTATTACGACTTTGTATGACGCAGTATTGTTTATATGTAAGCGCATTGAACTCAATGCTGACGTCGCGGTATGTGCGATGTAAACCGTACATTTACTTTTAAGTACACTATTTAATTTATAGACACTGTTTAATTTATAGACACTGTTGCATATTGTTAATTGCGTTTATCTCATATATCGATATTAAGTCTAAAACTTCATTTGGACACATGAAAAGTTATTAATGAACAGCTGTTTGACCATAGTTGAAATTAAAAAAAAAACACGTTAAAGTAAATTAATACACCTGCTGAAATAAAGCTCTATTTTTTTAAAATTAAATATTATACCATTGCACGTGGCATAATGACTTATTGGGTGGTAACTTAATCTGTATTTCTAGGGCATTTATCTGCAAATCAATCATTCAATCAAAATATAGATTTCAATTTGTCTACCATTCAGTCAGACTAAATTGAGACTTCATGTCTACGTTTATTAAACGTAAATAGCTCCTAATATAACATAAGTATATAGCGACTGATGTACCAGACAGAATAATTTAATATTATATCCTAAGAAAGTCTTTGAAACAATTTTGTGACTTAACATAAACCATCGTATTTATCACTATTAAGAAAAATTGGCATTTACAAAGTCTTTGCCTAAAATTTCATGGAGTTTAAATAGAAACTATTTAATAATATCCTAGTAAATAAACTAGGCATCAAACACATACTTTTTCATTCATGATACGTTGGAAAAACTCTGTTTTGAAAGGTCATACGACACACAGGTAACTTGGATCACTCATCGTTCGTAATATTACCAGACAGCCAGACGTTAATATATTCTACCCTAAGCCCTTAAAACAATGTACCTAAACGTAAACACGACGATCGAGATACAGCGGCGGATCAAAGAGACGAGGGCTGTCAAAGCATTGATATATTTAATGTGTCTGTTTTATTACTTTTAACTCTCCTCTCAGTATAAAGAGAAACTAAAAAAAAAAAAATCTAAATATAATACAAATCTTGGATTAATCTTAAATTTTGAATCACTAGTGATTCAAAATTAAATTTTCGTTTTTTATCTACTTATCAAATTCAGTGGTGTACTTTTTTATATTTAGACTTCAAGACTAAAGTTCTGCAATACAGTGTCGTTTTCCTTATTTTTATAAACATTGAATTTTTTTACCTCAGTTCTCTTAGACAAAAAAAATCATTGGACATCCCATGTCTAACTAGCTTTGTTAGTTATTTCGACGCACGAATCTGATATAGGTACATAATCTGTTCAGTTTAAATGAAACATTCAAATATTTTGTATAAATTATTTGCGCATAAAATAATTTCTGTTGGATTGTTCGTAATAAAATAACATATTATATTACAATTCTTTTTGAAATAAACAAACAAACTTTGACAGCATCGTGTTTCATGATGTAAAATAAGAGGTAACCCTATAGAGTGCTTGAGTATCTACGCACCTCCACAGCTCCGTAGCTCCCTCACTGATAAGTCAAGACTTTATCCACTGTACAGGAATTTTTACCGTAACAAAAGCCTTCATATTTTCTTTATTCATGCCGTGTCAAAATCGACCGCTCCCCTCCAAGAGACGAAAAAAGAGACAGACAGCCAACTCTTTCCCACCCGTCATATTTTCCTATTCCCATCTTTTTCACAGATTATCCTCTGTTTCGATTTTATGTTTTTCGTGCCGATATCTTGAAGGTACTCACTGGTTTTTTTTAAACGTCAACGACAGGGTGATTGTGCGTACTTTTTAATTAATTTATGTTCGACGACATAGTAAAGGGGTGTTCATTTCTTATGCCTCCGCTTCTGTCGTAATTTTTTAATACTCACCCCGTCGAAATTTCCGCTTCGTTAATTTTTATTGTGTTCACTTTTACGGTTATTATGGAGCTTAGTAATTTAAGGATAAACATAAAGGTGTGAAGTCAAAAAAATAGAAAAGAGTTGGAACCTCGGAAAGGAGGTATGAAGAAACATTTTCGTAACTACGGAATAGGAAATGAAAGTTTACGTAGGTAACCTACTAATGTGATTCAGATTGAAAATCAGTATAGTTTACACTAGGACGAGAGACGATAATTTCGGCATTTAGGCAAATCTTCAAGTCCTTATTTTTCGAACTGAATGAACCGATTTTAAATGAAACTTCATACACATAAGCAGAATACATTGATCTAAAAAGTTTGTTGAAAACCTTTACGATAAAGTGTTATAGCTAAATAAGACCGATTTAAAATTTTCCATAGAAACATAAATTTCCAAATATCTTTTTAGAATAAGACACTTCAAAAATGTTCTTCTTTTGAGACCTCCTGCTTATGCGTACGAAGCTTCATTAAAACCGGTTCATTCATTCCCAAAAAAATTAAGACTTTATTAATTTTTATTTGTTCGTACTTAGATGATAATTAATCAGCTAACAAATGTTAAATGCAGAAATTAGCAAATAGGTGGATTTCTTTTCTTTTATCGTGTTGTCATGTGTTCTTTACTTATAGGCATTGCAAGATATTAATTTTTTACATCCAAAAAAACTCAAAAGAAGTTATACCATCATAAGTAGATTAAGCACATAATATAAAGTTTTATACAGCGAGCGTGATCAATTAACTTATAAGTATGATTGGAAAACAATAATATATATTTTTCATGGTGTTTGATTTCAAAAGCTGTTCAGGTTTTTCAGATATTTATATTCATAGGAGCACCCACTATAAATCAAAGGTGTATAAGTATACAACCGATATTAAAGTAAAAGCATCAGCCGCTATACGGAGTATCGAAGTCTAAAGAATGTCTCTTAGGGGAGCGGCCGTATTCAAAAAGGGGAAAAATGAAGAAAAAAGTTATAACGTCATATTGTTTTGCCACGAAGCTCGTGGCGAGGGGCTGTAGGGGCAGGGTGACTACGCTTTAGGGGCTTTTGCGGAACCATTCCAGATAGAATTACAAATTATTTTTCGATTTTCGTGTTTTTACACTATTGCCATTTGACTTTGTACTGTACTAGCGACCCGCCCTCGCTTCGCTTCGGTGTAGTGTGGAATTGGACACCATGTATTATACATATAAACCTTTCTCTTGAACCACTCTATCTATTAAAAAAATCGCATCAAAATACGCTGTATAGTTTTAAAGATTTAAGCATACATAGGGATATAGGGACAGAGAAAGCGACTTTGTAGTGTTTGCATATCGACTGCATTATTTCGAGAAGAAAAATTACGACAAAGGATATCATGCAAATGGTATATAAAAGATATTTTAAACTTAATTTAAAACATTGACTTAAACAATTTAAAACAATAAAGAAAAAAACAACTTTGTCGTCCTATTTCATTTTGCTAAGTATTTAAACCTTACTAATATTATAAATGCGAAAGTCCGTTTGTTTGTGACACCTTCAGGTCGTAACTACTCAACTGATGATCATGAAATTTTGCATACACGTTGTCAGGGGTACAGAAAAGTACTTTTCATCCAGAAAAAAGTACCTTCTGTTCCCGAAGGGAAAATACTTTGGATGCAGACGAAGTCGCGGGCGGCTGCGAGTGCACTATAATATGTCAATTTGTTTTTAGATATTCAGGTTTAACTAGGATTTCTAGCCAAATAGTTTTAATGTCTTCTGTCTGGTGCGTTATTCCATTGCCAAATGCCCTTTAATAGGAGAAGATAAACCAAATGTGCAGCCGAGTATACAATCTGTCTCCGAAACAAATTTAATAAAGAGGACTTTGATCAATTAAATTGTTAGTCTGCTCATTTAGAAAGGTTAACCTTTAGACATTGGCTTCTAAAATACATATTTTAAGTACTTAGGTTATTAAGCGCTGTACTTTTATGTGCGTGTATTATAGTGTTATTATCATTAACTATTTATAGATTTAAAACTATTATTATACATATTAAAGTAGTTATTAATCTTTTATTACCCACTGTGAACATAAGATAAATATCATATTATTGTTTTCAAATCACTTCACAATCAAAGGGTTTGTTGTGAAGAGAAATACGCTTCATACCTTTTCACCTTTGTCCTGCATTTTCCAAGTTTTATGGTGTCACTACTATAAAAAGAAGATATCGTATAAATATAGCTCGGTATAGCTCGCAGCACGCTATTGTGTTAGAGGCTGAACCTTTATCTATGGAAGTGCTTTTTACAGGCGTTTCAGGAAAACGGCGCGGATCCAGCCTCAATGATTTTGGACAAATATTTTTATGAATATGGTTAAACTTTATGGCCGTAAGCAGGCGTGTATTTGGGAACTGTTTTTATTTTTTTCTGTAATATACGATTAAATTGACAATAGAAAGGGATCCGCTGCAACTTCTGAATATATGGCAAAGAGGAAATTTTATAGATTAAAAAACCCGACTACGGAAAAATCGTGCTCTAAAAAGTAAGAAACAAGAAAATATTCGAGTCCAAAATTCAATAAAAAGGATAACCGTAGTCGCCGTAGTCGCATGCCACCTCCAGCCTGTTATTCGTGTCGTGTCTAGGACAAAGTGGCATGCGACTACGGTTATTCTTTTAATTGAATTTTGGACTCGAATATTTTCTTGTTTCTTACTTTTTAGAACACGATTTTTCCGTAGTCAGGTTTTAGTTTTAAAACTTCTTTTTTTTTAAATATTTTGGAGTTGTCAATAGGGTGAAAGCAAGCGAAGCCACGGGTAAAAGCTAACAATATATACATATTTGAAAAGTGCTCCATTAAGCCCTTTCATTTGGTATCCAACACGGCATTATTAAAAAATATTTATTTTTTTAGTTCATGTCTTTAACTCCTGTAGAGGGCACTACAATCAATTTAATGTGACGTCATATGGCCTATGTTCATTGGACGATTAATTAAGACGCTTCTAGCAATACCTCATTTGTCAAATTATAACAAGTAGTTTAGAAGATGAGGGAACAGATGAATTTACAAACATACATACATACAGGTCAAAATCATATACCCTCCGTTTTGGCTTCGCCGTAGTCGGGTAAAAATAGGTCGTTTTGTACCGCAAGCTCTCTAAATCTAGCGATTTCTGTTGTGCATTGTTAGATTAATCGCATTATACCCCCTTTGGCCGTCTACGTAACCGCAGTTTTGTAACTGGTTTCGATGAAGGAATTATTTTTCCTAGCACGTAACTACTTAGTTTCGATTGAGGAATTATTCTTCTTACGAAACCACGTTTACGTACCGTGGTTTCGTACAAAGAATTTATTGTTAAGGTTTCGATGAAGGAATCGTTGTTCCTGGTACGTAATTAGTTTACCTACTGTTATAATATTTTATTACTACTTGTAATATTTTATTATTACTTATTAGATGTTTGGATAAATAAGGCATTCCGCTCTTTCAGCTTTTCACGAGCATTTTCATTATTTTATCAAACCGTTTTGTTTGTGTAGCGATTGCAAATTCAAATCTTACAATAATAAGTGTATTACCTATAGAAGTGCCATTTAAATTAAAAATATTATTTCATGATGTTATCTTTGTTGTGTTAAAATTCACAGAAAATGCTTCGTTTAGTTTGAGATTTAATAATTAGTTAGTTTTCCAAATATTTTCCTAAATTCTTTTCTATTCTAGCGCCTATTACAATCTCATAAATTCGTTATCCTGTTGTTCTGTATCAGTAACTTTTATGGCAAATAGAAATTTGCGTTTTTACAACCGTATATTTTATGACTGTGGCGATAAATACACCCAACATTTTATACGATTTGACTATATAGACAAAAAATTGGCAAGTGACTCGCGCATCTCTCCGTGCGTTCACACAGCGGATCCGTATTTACAGGACCGTTTTTTACGGATCCGTCGCTACTGGATGTGATGTTCACACCGCATTACAGGACCGTTTTATCGGATCCGTTGCTATAGATACAGTACACATACGGATCCGATATACTGGATTGTGTGTGGACACGTTCATACATCTACATACGCCATCGCCGAAAAATATCGTATCCGATAAAACAGACCTGTAAAACGGATTGATATTTTTACTGGATCCGATATACTGTCACAAAATATAACTAACTTTGTGATACTGTGTTGTGTGTGAACAGGCTCATACAACTACATACACCATAGCCGAATAAAAACGGATCTGATAAAACGGTCCTGTAGGATGGCTGTGTGAACGCACACTTAGAGTTTCGTTTAAATTTAAAATCTAAAAAACTGTTTGACTTACAAAAAATAAGGATGTAGCAAACTTTCTTTGACATTTTCATCTTTTAGGTTTTACAACTTACTACAAACACAAAATATATATAATATAACACAAAATATACTACCTACTTACTTTGTGCTACAAAGGTGTAAAACTAGACTAACTCATTCTGCTATCATAAATAATGCTAAACATTTTGCAACTTTTTATACCGTGCGTAACATGACGCCTTCTTGCTAATCTTTGCGCATCGTGACATGTTTCTGATATTAAAACAGAATAGAATAGAAATTATTTATTTGACACAAACATGGTACATTTGATGTTCCAATAGTCACAGAAATAACAAAGGTAGTACTCACGCTCGGTATGTTATCGGAGGTGCACACCCCCTCGCTGAGCAGGCGGTCCCTGATCTCCCAGGCGAAGATCGAGGGGCACTCCCGCTTGTACTGAGCGATCTTGCTGACCACTTCCGCGGTTGCGACCCGCGGTTTAGAGCCGCCTATCGCCCGGGGTCGGATGGACCCCGTCTCGTAGTACCTGAAAGGGTTAAGGTGTTTCATTCACAGGCCTTCCTTATGGGTGGATAAGAAGGATGGGTCATAACCCACCACGCGGGCCCAATGCGGATTGGTGGGTGTTAACGACTGCAAATGCAGCCGGGACCAACGGCTTAACGTGCCTTCTGAAGCATGGAGGAGCTCGAGATAATAAATTTTTGGTTACCCATCCCATGACCGACCCTTGCGAAAGTTGCTTAATCTCCGCAATCGTCGGGCCAGGCGCTAAACCACTGCGCCATCGAGCTTTCCCTTCTCCCTGGTGTTTCAGAGATTGGAATTTAGAAAAATTGAAAATTATTAAGAGAAAAAGTAATCCTTATCTTACTAATAAAATATTATGAATGTGAAAGTAATTTTTTTTGTTGGTTACGCCTTCACGACTTAACACTCAACCGATCATCATGAAATTTTGCATACACATTGTCAAGGGTACAGAGAAGGACATAGAATACTTTTTGTCCAGAAAAAATTAACAGTTCCCGAGGGATAGCAAAAAACTTTCCACTCAGGCGAAGTCGCGGACGGTCACTAGTAATTTCATAAATTCGAAAGTCTGTTTGTTATGCCTTTACGGCTTTAACTACTCAAACGACCATCATGAAATTTCGCATACACGTTGTCAAGGGCACAGAGAAGGACTAGGGTACCTTTTATCCAGAAAAAAATAACAGTTCTAGAGAGATAAAAAAATAACTGACCACACAGACGGTCGTTAGTACGAAATAAAACAATCCTTTTATAATTAAAGTACTAAAAAATGCTAACGACATAAAGATATTTTTTTATTGTCTTGCCATAATAATGATCATAAGTTGTAAATTAAGAAGTTTTTTTTAATAAGCTTCCTTGGACGAATTAACCACTTCGTCCAAGTAAGCTTCACATAAAAAAATCAAGTCATAAATTTAAAATAAGTAGCAAGCGTTGAAACTAACAAATATATATTTTAAACGATAGCTTAACATTTCAGTTTTCTTACGTGGTAGTGGCGACACAGCACAATTTCTATCTTCTGCTGAAAATGTAGGAATAAAACTATTACCAAACACATGCATACTTACCAATGTATGTACATAGATTTGTTTTGTTTTATGGCCCCGATGAACTTCGATTTTAAAACATTCATTAAAAAAATACTGTCTTTTTTATTGAAATTCATGTTACTAATTATAAATTAGTTTAGTGGTTCAGCGTAAAATTGTTTTTATTTATTCCTATATGCAACATTGTTAATTGTTTCTTTATTAACAAACTGCGACACTTTCGAAGTATCGTTGGAAGGTTGCGATGGGGGTGGCCGAGTGTCGGGTTGCGACTTTGCAGTATCGGGTTCGATTCCCGGGAACGGCGAGAGCATATTATTTGCAACGGTATTGGACAGCTGTCGCCGCCTCGTTCGTACGTTGGTGTTTTTTTATTATAATTTAATACGGTGATGATTCAATATTCAAGAATGTGAACAATGAACCTATGATTGTGTAAATCCTTACTAATATTATAAATGCGAAAGTCCGTTTGTTTGTTTGTTACGCCTTCACGTCTCAACTACTGAACCGATCGTCATGAAATTTTGCATACACGTTGTCAGGGGTACAGAGAAGAACATAGGGTACCATTCATCCCGAAAAAAAGTATTATTCCCGAGGGATAGCAAAAAAACTTTCCACGCAGACGAAGTCGCGGGCGGCAGCTAGTTATATTTATATCTTTTTTTACCGATAAAGTATATGAAACCATTGTAACTGCATTTAAAATATTGAACTAAGACGGTAAAGAACAGAAATAATTAAGTAACTTATCTGTCACTTATAAACCTTAATAAATGCTTAACCATTTGGAAAGCCAAAAAATTACAGAAAAACCATCTTTCTACATTAGTTCAGCTGGAGTAACATGCATAGATAATTGTTATTAATTATCTGCAATAATTAAATTACCAATGTGATGTGCACGAGTTTAAATGTAAGTAAAATTGAATTCATGAAATTCTATTCGAGAACTTTTTTTTGTGACTTATTGTACGCACCGATATTGAGTCCCCGTCTGAGCTGCTACGGGTGAGTCGATTTTTCTAGTATTGTTTCTATTAAGCTATTTATTTTAATATAAAAATAAGCATTGTGAATGCCTTAAAATCTAGAAAATTAAATGGAACAATTCTTTATTCATTTTTGTAACAAATAAAACTACTTATAGTGAAATGAATGTATGAACTGTAAAGTTTCGAGAACTATTTCTTTGGGGTTTAGTGGAATAAGCCTTAATGTTTACCATGTGGCTGTACTAAGAATAAATAAATAAACACAAGTACATGATACATAGGTCTTATGTACAATAATAGCGAGTAAGTATTGCGAAATACCAATGCCTTCAGACATCATAAAAAAGTAGTTCTAAACCGCAAATAGAAAAATAGATTGACATTTTCAATGCGACACAAAACGGACGGCTCATATTTCTCGTCACACAACACCAACCTTCATCGTCACCTTGGCTGTCCGTTTTGTCACCAATGTAGGTAGACCCTACAGGCATATTCAGGTTTTTAGAGGCCTATAGCCATTATTGAATGTATATTTTTTATATCACTAATATTAGAGAAACTACGATAAGTGCTTTTTGTGTTTTCAGAATTATTTGCTCATACTTCGTTCCGAGAAATACAGGGGGTCTGTTACAAAAAATTTAATGCGATACACGCAACTGCGTCCGTGCTTCGTTTTGATTTTTTCCTATTACAAATCACTTTCGTATGCGATATTGCGAAGTGACTTTGACAATCTCTCTCTAGCGTATCTGACATAATTCGTTCAGTAGTCTATGGGCTACAATAGCCAGATTCAAAATGTTTGTTATAACTACAACCAACGAACTGCAGACGACTATCGTGGCCAAGTGACTGCGTTACGCAATTGCGTACGTTATTTTAGTAATAGGCCCGCTGACCTTTTTGAATAAGTGCCTGAGTATAATAATGAGTAGAGCAAAGTGGAATTTGTAGTTTTTTTTTTATAATTTCATAGATTTCGAATTGGTAATTTATATATAATATTACTTTTTGTCATAATGTGTTATTTCAAGGAATCATTGTGTTTTTATATCATACACTGGGCCCCAAAGAAAACGAGTCACCACGTTATTTTCATACAATTATCAAGAAACATGCTCAACGGTTTATCACGTTATTTTGATACAAATATCAAGAAACATGCTCACTTCACGTCTTATTGATAATAAAATTTGGGCATCTCTGCAATGATTTATGAATTGACGGCTAGACCAAATGTTAGATTTATCAATAAGCGCAAGCATCCGCAAAAATATTTAAAAAAAAACCTCAAACACACAATAAAATAATCATGATTTCAATTCCATACCAAAATAAAAGTAATTGTATGGAACTACGTATTCCTTTTTGAGAAAATCAATATTTCTTCAACATGCTTAATCGTCACTTGAACATCCAAATCATCCATCGACATGTAAATCATTGCAGAGATGGTTAAATTATTTATTAATAAGACTGTGAAGTGAGCATGTTTCTTGATCTTTGTCATCTTTGTATAAAAATAATGTAGTGCCCGTTTTCTTTACTGTAGCATGCTTAAAAAATTGAAAACTGGAATGCATGCGGGAAAGTCAGAGATAAAGTAAGAACAGCATGCAAAATATCCTCGCTGATTCTTAAAATTGTAAAAAGAAGTCAAATAAATTATCTAATTTTTTAAATTGAACAAATACTAATCTAAAACTAATCACAAACATTAAATAAAGTTCTTATTCATGTGATGTTCTGAAACTACGTAATTAAATCTTAAGAATAAGCATACCTTTGGTGTTCATATTTTAATTCTATTTATTACACACTACACTAGAAAACTACAATTTATTTCCAATATTTTTTTTTATTGAGTCTATGTGTCAATTTTGCTATAAAGGTCGTCGTACACTAGCCGGTCTAGCGTGCGGTTTCGCCTGCCACCCGCCTGCGGTCGCGACCAGTTAGACGCGGTATACCTTACCGACTACATTTTTGGAATTATTCAGTGTAGAGTTGCTAGTTTACGATTTGCGGTTGGGACAGCTATTCGGGCCTTTAGTGGTGTTTAGTTTCAGACAATTGGTATAACGATGTCAACAATATGTTAGAAAAATACAAGGTTTAGAAGGACAAAAAATGATTTCAGGAGGTTAATAAAATTAAGAGCAAAATTTATGATGTTGGTAGGTTAAGTAAGATTTATTAAATAATTTTATAAATTGCTAACTTAGCGGTCTATAGAGACAGCGATAAATTAAGAGTTCAAACTATCATTTAACTTAGGTAGATAGAAAAATTAAAATTAGAGGATAAGTGTTCTTAGCAAAAAAGAAAAGAAAAAAGGTGTAGGGACCGTAAATCTCCTGCTCACATGCGTGCGGATGCGTAAATGCATTTTTCTGCGGCATGCAAAAAAAGGTGCGGGACTATTAAATAATTTCGATTCCTCCAAACAGTGTGACTCATATCACATTGTGCGCAAAGCATATATGTGACTCGAAGTGCTCAATATGTGCAGCAACTGACCTGCCGAGTATCTTGGAGAAGCACCCGTTAGAGATCTGTAGGATGCAGCTGCTATAAGGCCGCACGGAGCAAGATATGTGCAAAACTGACCTGCCGAGTATCTTGAAAATATAGCCGTTGGAGACCTGCAGGATGCAGTTGCTACAGGGGCACATGGAGTAAGATGTGTGCAGCAACTGATCTGCCGAATATCTCGGAGACGCAGCCGTTGGAGACATGCAAGATGCAGCTGCTATAGGGCAGCTCAGAGCAAGATGTGTGCAGCAACTGACCTGCCGAGTATCTTGGAGAAACACCCGTTGGAGATCTGTAGGATGCAGCTGCTATAGGGCCGCACGGAGCAAGATGTGTGCAGTGACTGACCTGCCGAGGATCTTGGAAACGCAACCGTTGGAGACCTGCCGGATGCGGCTGACACAGGGCCGCACAGAGCAAGATGTTTGCAACAACTGACCTGCCGAGTATCTTGAAAATATAGCCATTGGAGACCTGCAGGATGCAGTTGCTACAGGGGCACATGGAGTAAGATGTGTGCAGCAACTGATCTGCCGAATATCTCAGAGACGCAGCCGTTGGAGACATGCAAGATGTAGCTGCTATAGGGCAGCTCAGAGCAAGATGTGTGCAGCAACTGACCTGCCGAGTATCTTGGAGAAACACCCGTTGGAGACCTGCAGGATGCGGCTGATACAGGGCCGCACGGAGTAAGATGTGTGCAGCAACTGACCTGTCGAGTATCTTGGAAACAGAGCTGTTAGAGACCTGCAGGATGCGGCTGTTACAGGGCCGCACAGAGCGAGATGTGTGCAGCAACTGACCTGTCGAGTATCTTGGAAACAGAGCTGTTAGAGACCTGCAGGATGCGGCTGTTACAGGGCCGCACAGAGCGAGATGTGTGCAGCAACTGACCTGTCGAGTATCTTGGAAACAGAGCTGTTAGAGACCTGCAGGATGCGGCTGATACAGGGCCGCACGGAGCAAGATGTGTGCAGCAACTGACCTGCCGAGTATCTTGGAGACGCAGCCGTTGGAGACCTGCAGGATACGGCTGATGTCGCAGGGCCGCGCGCCGGAGTGCGCCAGCTCCACGATCTTCTGCCGCGTGGAGTCAGGCAGCGGCCTCCCTCCTACAAACACGCCGCCGAGCTGGTTAACACCGCTGTGACCTGCCGCACCATAAGCCTGCTTACTCCAATTAATCACGTCTGTATACCATCAGGTACGGTAGACTTATTAATGCAACAGGTTGTGTAAAGCGTAGTAGCTCTACAAAGAAAACCAGTGGCCCGTGAAGCGTGGCCATAGATGTTTACAGTACAGTGCAAACGCAAATTGACTTTATCGAGTTACAATGTTACGGATAATTAAGTTTCCGTCGGATAATGTTTGGACTTCAATTTGGCAGTTACTCTGTTTTACGTGCAATTAATCCGAATGATCAATTTATTACAATCCGCAAGCACAATTTTAATGATTTATCTTGTGTATTTTATAAACTAGACATAAATCATTTTAGTAACAGCAGGCTAATTTTTTTCTAAAGTAAATTTTACTACACATTAAACTTGTAAGTATTATGTGTAAGTGTCGTGTAAGTATGTATAAATAATTATAAAAACGAATCATTTCAGATGCTGGCGGATATTTCGTAGTATTATTTCTTTGTCTACGAGTTTTATCTGTGTAGCTGTCTTTGCTTGCTACGTTAAAAAAAATTTTTTTGACTAACTTAATGAATAATTATAATCTAAACTGTGGTACAACGTTGTACATACTTGTGGGGTATACCTATGTACTATACCACAGTATATACAGGGTGTTACGAAACAACCCGCAATGCCGAATATGGTAGATAGGGACCATCAAACTGAGAGATTCAAACTATGAAATCGCGAAAAAACCAGCTGTGGCATACAAAAATTAAATAACGAATGTATTAAAATGTACGAAACAGCTGATTCTTTTGTCGCGATTTCAGAGTTGGTCTCACTGTAAAAGTTTTTCAGTTTGATGATCCCTATCTACCATATTCGGCTTTAGGGTTTTTTTGTAACACGTTATTTATTAGTTTTCCAAAATATACAGGCTGTCCCAAAACTTTGCCACATGGAGGGAAAGTACCGATTTTACTGAAAGAAGACTTCATTTTGATTTTAAAAATAATTGGAACTGCATTCAAAGATTTTTCAAAAATCGCCCTGCCTTAACCAGGAGTTGAACCCACCAAATATGAAAAAAAATCAATATTTTATTTTTACGATTACTATCGAAAGGGTTACTCATTAAGATTATTTTTACACGACTGCCCAAAAAGGAGTGTATATGTGTTTTTACACGACTGCCCAAAAAGGAGTGTTGTGTTTTTACACGACTGCCCAAAAAGAAGTGTATCCGTGTTTTTACACGACTGCCCAAAAAGGAGTGTATATGTGTTTAGGGTTCATGTATGTTTGTGGGTATGTGAGTTTATTTATTCCACCATAACTTCTAAATGACTCAACTGATTTGGGGGTATGAGAAATCGTTAGAATCCTTACATCATCCCGAGTGATACTGGCAATATTTTTTTTTGCAAAAAATCAATATGGCGACTGTATGACGCCACTTTCAAATGTGAAAAAAAATTTTTCTTCTATTATTACAATATGGGCATCAAATTGAAGGCCTTGATGAGCAATGAGCACATTCCAAAACTATATACCTTGTCACTAAAATGTGTGAAATAAAAATAAATAAATTAAAAAAATATTAAAAGCACGACTGCCCTGCCTATAACGAACTAAAAAGTTAAATAACAAGTGTCATTGTAGTCGGGGGACCTCTTTAATCAAAAATTGTTCCATAAAACAGTCACCCGACTGCAATGACACTTGTTATTTAACTTTTTAGTTCGCTTTTGGCAGAGCAGTCGTGTTATTAATATTTTTTTAATTAATTAATGTTTTTCTTAAGTAACACAGCATCTTAAACAAAAGGAAGACCATGAAATTTAACATTTTAATTATAATCAATAATTACATATTGTATCAATTTGTATCGCAACGTATGCTATTTTTTAAAAATCTTAGAATGCAGTTCCAATTATTTTAAGAAACAAAATATAAAGTCTTCTTTCAGTAAATTTTCCTATCTTCAATATTTAAGGTACTTTCCCTCCATGTGGCAAAGTTTTGGTACATCCTGTATACTGTAGTACTGTGGTACTATCCCCGCCAATTGATAATGCGCCTAGCGGCCGTTTTTTAACTTCAAGAATAAAAAAGCAATTGTAAAAATATTATATCTTTTAATATATAAAATCGTAAACTGAATGACTGACTGACTGATCTATCAACGCACAGCCCAAACCGCTGGACCTAGAGACTTGAAATTTTGCACACAGATACCTCATACAGTTTAGGCATCTACTAAGGAAGGATTTTTGAAAATTCCATCCCTAAAGGGGTGAAGTAAGAAATGAAAGTTTGTATGAAAGTCCCTCAGTTTTGAAGCTAGGATTTTCAAATTTTGTGTTTAGGCTGAAGATTGAAAATTAATAAATACGGGTCTCAGCGTTTCTCAAAATTCTACCCCCGAAGGGGTGAAAAGGGGTATGAAGTTGTGTATAGAAAAATATCCTTCATTTTCGAAGAAAAAAACACTTAATTTATAATAAAGGCTTATGGAAGAAAATCTAACGCAACGTATATTGATATTGTTAGTACTTCAACCCCTATGGCGATGAAATAGGGGTAAAATGTGTAAATAAACCTAAAAATAGAGATGGATGTCGTTTTTGGGGTTTTCTGGTATGACGATTGCGAAAATGTCATTTATTTGGAAGTCCAACACGGTGGACATGATTTAACCCCTAAATGGGTGAAAATGGGGTTCATATTTTGTATGGAAAACTTATGGAAAAAGATTAAAAAATAGACATTATAACTTTAAACTTCGTAGGAGCACGTCTTTAAATAAATAGGCAAACATATATTTTGTGATTTTGAAAATCAACCCCTTATGTGGTAAATGGGGTAAGTAATCATAAAATACTATATATGGCTGACGTTCTTGAGGTTTTATGGGATGGTGATTGCGAAAATGACATTCATTTTGAAGTCCAACTCGGTGGACATGCATGATTCAGCCCCAGGGGACGGGGAGAAAGGGAAAGGCAACGGGGACGGGACGGGACGGGAACGGGACGGGACGGGACGGCAACGGGAGCGAGAACGAGAGCGGGAACAGGAACGGAACGGGGTGGAATGGGACGGGAACGGAATGAGAGCGGGGATGAGAACGAAACGGAATGGGACGTGACGGGAACGGAACGGGGATGGGAACGGGAATGGGAACGGGACGGGTCAGGACGGGAACGGGACGGGATGGCAACGGGACGGGACGGCAACGGGACGGGACGGCAACGGGATGGGACGGCAAAGGAACGGGACGGTAACGGGAACGAAAACGGGGGCGGGACGAAACGGGAACGGGAATGGGAACAACCAGTCGTTTTTACGCGAGTAGGCGGGTCCCCACCGAGCGAGCGAGCCTCGTGCGACAAACGCCTTGCGTCTTGCGTCTTGGCAAACGTCTTGCCTCGCGAGGCAGCGCGCTTGGTGGTGACCCGCCTAATCGCGTAAAAACGGCTGGTCGGATCCTGGTTGAAGGTTCCCTAAAGATTTTCTCTAATATCCACGCGGACGAAGTCGCGGGCGGAAGCTAGTCTATATATATAAAATATTATATATAATAATATAAAAGAGAAAATCACTCACTCACTCACTCATCACAAAATCTCAGAAACTACATGTACTAGGAGTCTCAAATTTTGCATGAGGGCTCCTTTTAGGGCGTAGGTGCTCACTAAGACAGGATTTTGCGAAATTCAACCCCTAAAGGGGTGAAATAGGGTGGCAAAGTTTGTGTGGGAGAACGCAATTTCTTTGCCCGATTGACTTGAAGGCATAGACATTCTTTCACAAAATTAATTGAACACGTGTTTCGTATTTTTTTATATTTATCCCCTAAGAAGGTTAAAAAGTGATAGAAAGCTACTTTTGGGGCGCGTCGTAGGTATTACATTCTCTTTGGTCATCGGATTTTCATGCGGTTTTTACCAAATGATAGTGATTCCTTAGGAAAGTTTAAGTACATAATAAATAAGTTGAGGTTTTATGTAAATTGGGAGAAATATGTCGATAATTGTTGAAAAAGTCAACCTTTTACACCATACCATTTAATTGAATATCACCGATGACGGGCTGGACGGGACTCTAACGAGAAGGCAACAGACTTTTGAAGCGAATGGGTGACGACTGTAAGGTATTTGTTTTCTTTTTGGGTGTTGTTGGAAGATCGCATTTTGCAAAAAAAAACAAAGGAAGCGAAGCGACGGCGGGCCGCTAGTATAACAGGGTCATTTTGAACTAACCATCCAAATTTTAAGGATGTGTCTAGTGACTAGACACATCCTTAAAATTTCTAGTCCATGAAACTAAACAACTTTCTCTAAGGAACATTTTTCAAATTTCGCCAGAAAATTTTGGTCATCCCATAGTAAATTGATCACGTGATCTCTTTGATTTGTATGGTCGTCGAAAGTTGATTTTTATTTTACATGTTTGACCATGTGTTCCTTAGAGAAAGTTGTTCAGTTTCATGGACTGAACACACCCTCAAAATTTGGATGGTAAGTTCAAAATGACCCGATATATAAACACTATCATAATTTAAATAAAAGTTAATATATTAAAATTACATAATTTAGAATTTTCATGTTTCATGTCATTTTTATTTGCGGATAACGTTAACGTACGATGTTAATGCACGTTGATGTGACAAGGTTCCTGCGCATTAGCGATTGGCGGAGATAGTACTACGCAGTACTAGTATGAAGTAGGTATTTTATTTAAACGTCAGTGATCTGCACAATAAAGTATGGCGGTCACCATTACCTTTACCTTTGTGCGCCAGATCGTCCATCCGGTCCAACAGGTTGCCGTCCGGCGGCCACGGCGCGATCGGCGCCAGCTGCTGCGCCGGCAGCATCGTGTACACCCCGTACTCTTCTATGGTGGACGCCTGGAACAACACACCTAATGGTCTAAAGCAGGGGTGTCAAAGTTACGGCCCGCGGGCCGCATCCGGCTCGCAAGCTATCTCAAAACGGCCCGCGACCAGAATCTATCCAGTGAGGATTTTAGACGGCATTTGATGCGATTACGTATCGTAAGATAATAAAATATGAGAGCTCAGGTATCTGGATTCTCAAGATAAAGATAACTCCTTTTTATTACCTTTGTATGAAAATAAAGATTTTAATTTAGTATGTGTGTTTGATGTTTTAATTTTGAGTCTGGCCCGTTAACAAGCTCTTAACTTAAAAATGGCCCTTTTGAAAAATCAGTTTGACACCCCTGTACGTCTACTCAAACCTGAGCGGTATTGTTACCTCCGTGGGTAACGATAATACACGAGCGATATCCCGCAGTAATTTGTATGGAATTTTCGCAGCTTTCGCATGTTCGGCGAAACTTTAACTCCCCCCTTCGGACGCACCCTGCGCCGTCTGCCCGAAGTGCTCGCGTCGCGCGCCAGTACCACTACCGCCTCCGATAGCGGTAAAGTTCCGCTATGGTTTGAACAGCGCGTTATCCGCATACCCATCGGGATATCGTTACTGCCACCGATACAGGCTACCGGTCAGATTTGAGTAGGCCTTAACTCAAAATTTATCGCAATCAAAAGTATCAAAAGTATTTCTGTTGCCGCTATAACAACAAATATTAAAAACAGTATAAAATAAATATTTAAGAGGGGCTCCCATACAACAAACGTGTTTTTTTTTTGCCTTTTTTGGTACGGATCCCTTCGTGCGCGAGTCCGACTTGCACTTGGCCGGTTTTTATCTATTGTTCCCTTACGACATTATAGTGTAGGAAAGGAAGGTTACTACCTTCCTTTTTTCTACTGACCCCCACAGTAAATCCTCAGTAGACGAAACTTTACAGTATGATAAAGTATTATAAATGAAACATATTTTTTTAAATTATCCAAATCTTTTTTTCTTGTTTTTGGATATTTGGACATAGATTTGGTTCATATTATTACATCCCTGCAGTTTCATCGACTGAGGATTTAATGATGGGGTCTCCATACAAAAGATCGCTTCATTTCCTACTGTTGCAGCCGCGCATTTTATTTTACAATTTTGTTTGTAGTTTTTCTATCAATAGTTTAATCGTCTTTGCATAGAACGAAACGCTTCATAGTGACAGTTTTTGCGGGTAGTGGATCGCAAAATATTGTTAAAATTATTAGTCTAGTGAGGGTACTTTTCGTGATTGGGTTGATGCGACTCACTTGGTTGGACGGATCCGAGCTGTCGACACATGTTATATGCTGATTGCATCGCTGTGTATTGCAAAACCCATTTTGACCGTTTTTCGTTGTGTGTTTTGTGTGCTCATATAGTGAAAAGACCAAAAGGATTGCCAAAGGTCGGCGCCGACAGGCAATGCTGCAGGAGAAGATCGGTGAGTAGGCTTGACACCTTATTTTCGAATATCGTCACTGGATCATATTTGTTACTTAGATGAAATAAGTGTCGCTATTTTGAAATCCCAAGGACGCCTTTTCGGCTCGCGGGAGCGCGTCCACCGAACACTAATTGTACCAGCCCGTTGATTACGTAAGTCTGTTGCTAACAATTCTCGATTGAAATCGATTAAAAGCGCAGTTACATTGCTGCTTTAAGTAAGATAGTTGTCACATTGGTTCTTAACTAAAGCAGCGATGTAACTTTCTGTCAGAGTTGATGGCAACAAAGTTACATAATCACCCCCCAGGTGACAATTAGAAAATTTCGTCGGTTTACCATCATTAGTTTGTCTAAAAGACAGACTGTCTTTGAGATCCATTGATGGATGGATCCACCATTGCTAAAATTGAAAGTGATCGTGTTAGATTTTGAATTAAACAATAAAGCCCATGGTTGTACATATTTCAAATATAATAGCGCTGATCAAATGGTTTTCGTCAATCGATTTACTCGAGCTAAAATGTCTCTGTGATATACATAATTATAGGGGTTAAAGTATGAAATTGAATTCCTTTTAAAATCCGTGTAAAGTAGTAACATTTTAGCGCAACGAAACGATTACCTAATATCACAATATAGAGAGAGTAAAGTAGTTGAGCTTAGCATTTGCGCGCTCGAGCAACGCACACATAGACATCTCTCACCGACACTGTATAACTGCAATCTCATACCACTCTCAAAACAGTTTGAGTACGTGACGCAGCGGCGAGAGCTGTCTTTAGTACTAAGCTAAACTTCTGTTAGTCTCTCTATTTTGTGCTAATATTCACAGAGCTATTGACAAATACAGTACGGGTCCATAACTTGAAATACGGTCCCATCCGGAAGAAAGAATGAAACTTGGCATGTATGTAGTATTCATATTGTGCTTCAATGTCGATATGGAAACTTCGTTTTCTACAAAAACGGTAGAGCCATGGAGTTTACTCTTCAAAGACCAAATCATTGTCGATAAATTACCTACAAAACGATACTAAATTTATAGTGGTAAGATTAATATTTTTTTATACAGCCACCAACATATTATCTAAACATATAAAAGAAGAAACTAATTGGTGACTGACATTTCAATGCATAGCCCAAACCGCTGGGTCTAGAGACTCCAAATTTGGCACATAGGTTGAGGTCTAGATATGAGGTCTAGGGGTGCACTAAGAAAGGATTTTTTTAAACTCACCCCCCCAAGGGGATGAAACGTGGGTCCAAAGTTTGTATGAAAGTCCCTCAACTTCGAAGCTAGGATCTTCAAATTTTGTGTTTAGGCTGACGATTGAAAATTAACAAATTAAACGTATCTCAGGGTTTTTGGAAATTCTATTCTCGAAGGGGTGAAATGGGGTATGAAGTTGTGTATAAAAAATCCTTCATTTTCGAAGTGAACACCGCTAAATATATTTATGGCTGTATTTAAAAAAATATTAATCTTACCACTATAAATTTAGTATCGTTTTGTAAGTAATTTATCGACGATGATTTGGTCCTTAAAGAGTAAACTCCTTGGTCCTACCGTTTTTGTGGAAACGAAGAAAACTAAACTGGACCATAAAAAAGTTTTTTGTTCGGACAAGGACCCGTACTAAAGCAACTTTTGATTAAGGCTCTTTGTTAGAAGTTCAAACGCTTTTGAATTCTTTAAATTTTGTTTGTGGGCTAACTAGGGTCAAAAAACAAAGCAAAAGTTTTTCAAGTTTCTCTACAAGATGACAAGTGTAAGTCGTGACACTTATATTATCACTTAAGAATTTTTTTTTACAATCTTGGAATTAAGTCTTGAATCGAAACAATTCCAGCGCCACAGCAACTCTGCTAATGCATTTTTGCTGGTTAAAATATATTTGTATGGGTCTCCCTGTATTCCGTATTAGGTGACCTTTACCTTCACTTCGTCAACCTTGGAGCTATCTTTAAACATGACTAGAAATAAAGGACCGTAACTAGTACAAGAATAAATCGATCTACTAAGAGATATGTATTATGTATTCGGAAAAGTTTTTGAGGATATTAAAGGTTGCTACGAAAATTTTTTTGCACACTTTGGTAATGAAAAACTATTTTGTTAGGACTTTGCCTACAAAGTTACTGTTTATTTAAAGAATTTTGAGATTTATTTTTAACAAAATAGGAATCTAAGGCTAAAGTCTTTACAATGTTCAAAAATTATTTTTAAACGTTTGAGTATCATATATTAAATGTAATGATATGAAACCATTTTTCATTAATTACAGAAGGTACTTGTATAAGCAATAGCGTATGTGAAGAATTTGGAACTTTCTTCTTCTCTTTCTTTTCATGAATATAGCTTAAAACCAATACACGTATTTAATGAATAAAAAAATAAATATTGAACAACATATCATAGACATTACTTCGATTCTAAAGTAAGTAGCTAAGTATTGACCCAGCAAGGGATCGAACCCGAGACCAAACATCATGAAAACAGACACAAGTCGTCGATGGATGAATTTCATTGATATACACATCACGATGACAATATGTGTTTGAAGTTATACAAAGCTTTGATCGAAGAATACAAGAATCAGTTTTCTATGAAGTAATTCATCACCGAGAGAAAATTGTTAAAAATAATAAAGCCAATAAAAAAAGGGAACAATATTTTCTGTCACCTAAGTTTAGATGTGTCACTAATCTGCAATACCCTAATAATAATTTCTATCCCCAAGAAATATATTAGTCATCTATTCATCAAAACTGTCCCTAAGTATAAATCATCAGATTAATATAAATATGTATCTTAAATAATAGTTTGATCACTTTTTTCTATAGCCTGAATATAAGATGCGTCCTTTATTTTATAAAACTTTATTACTTATTAAATAGATCAGTTCCTTAATTCAAAGAAAAATTACCTAACAGGGGCGGAGTCGAATTGGCGGGTTGTGCACTTTGACAATCCTTGGACCGACTTCAACGAATACAAAATTCAGTTTTAGAAGGTAGCTTCGGGGCGGGGGGGCATAGGGTATAAGGTTGGGAACCCCTGCTCTAAATCAAAACTAGTGATGGGACTCGCATCACAGTTGATTCGAATGATTCAAATCAAGTCAATCCAAGCTCGATTCGAATGAGTATTTATGCTGATTCAAATCATCACCTGATTTGAATCGGTGGGCTGATTCGAATTGGTTGGGTGATAAGAATCATCACCTGAACCGAATCAGTTGGCTGATTTGAATCATTACCTGATTTGGACTGGTTGGCTGATTCGAATCACCGTTGGAATTCGAATCAGTTTTTTATATTCGAATCTTTGATGACGTAACAAGGACTGAGAAGGTAGTTTAATATTCGTTTTATTAAGTTCTTTAACCATTATTTAGTATTTTCGCTCACGGAATTTATTTTCCTTAGGTTAATAATTAATTTGACGATATTGTTATTGATGAGAATCATCACATTGATTCGAATCATTCGAATCATCACCTGATTTGAAATATTCGACTCATCACCCGATTCGAATCATTCGACTCGTCACCTGATTCGAATTGGCTAGCTGATTCAAATTATCACATTTATTCGAATCATCATATCGATTCGAATCATCGTCAAATTCGAATCGACGATTCGAATACATTTTTTTGATTCGAGTCCCATCACTAATCAAAACCAGCACTAATAATGCAGTAATATTTTTTTAAAGATTTTTAGATATTTTTTGGTAAACATTTTTATATAGTTAGGCGATTCAATTTTAGTGACACTTTTATTATTTTGAAACCCAATATAATTATTTGATGATTGATATCATTTCCAAGTAATTCTTAATTAATATTTAGGTAAGCGTTTTAATATTAGTTGGTGATTCAATTTAGGTGACAGACAGATCTACTATTTTAGGAACAAATATTATTTATTAGGTCACTGAAAATGCAATTATTAGGTAACTGATAAAATCATACCCATACAAAAATACAAAAGTTGAATATTTTTTATGTACTTCGATTAGGTATGTTGAATGATTAATTCCGTCGATGCATTCACACGTAACGATAACGTAATTAGTTCAAAACTAGTTCTGTGCGACATGCAACCACTGAACAATCAGTTTTTTAAATTGTTATACGTGTTACTATTGTTTCCTTACTTTAATTTTAAAGTTATTGGCCAAGCACTCGACGAAGATCTTATCCCGGATTTATACGCAAAGTATGAGGAAGCTATCAGAAGTAATGATACAAGTACAGGTATTATAGGTCTTTGTGTAATGTGTATGTCTGTGTAATAGTTCTAGGTCTTTCTTTACCTATGAAATTGCCGATTTTTTCTCACAAACAGAGAACCCATAACTTTTATGATTTAGAATATATCAATTGCTCAAAATATTATCTTAAAAGTGTATTTTTTTTTTCTTAGAAAAAATTACCACTTTATTTGTTACAACTTTTTTTGCTTAAACAAAATGGAATAAGTAAGTTAGGGTTGTTCAAACATTAGTAGGTACTTACTGTTTTGTAATACTAGCGTTCACGGTTCTTAAATAAACATAAAAAAGGTTAGTATGAAAAATGCTACTTCACGAAAATTCTTCATACACATCGACAATTTCATAGGTAAAAATCTAATATTAAAGAAATGAAGAAAGGACTCTGTTCATTATGGCAAAAACAAAGATAATTATATAGAAGTTACCGAAATAAGTACTATTAATATTATAAAGTTAATAAATTTAATAATTTTGGATTCATAAACTATCACATTTTACAGATGAAAACATGGTATCTCTACGACGACTATTCAGAAATAATAAAGAATATAGCGTACACGTCCAAAAGTTGAAGGAAGTGAACGGCTACAAGACACACAACCTTATGATCAAAGGAATAACTAGATCCAACGACACGATCATCTATATAAATAATCCCGTTGAATCTAAAATACCTAACGCTTATCTAACTCTCGATGAACTCAAGAAAGTGCTTACACAAAGAATTAATAGCAAGAAAGATGCATATTCCCTCTTACATAAACCTAAACAACACCACAATATAGTTTCACGTATTTCAATATCAATACGTAATACTACAAAACCTCGCAAAGGTAAAGTTAAAATTAAAGAACGTAAAATCGCATACTTTTCTAGAACTACTATTAAAGTAAAAAAATCGATTGTAAGTACTACAGTTGTGTCAACAACTTTAAATATGACACAAAATTATACAAATTTAACTCATAAAAGCAAAATACAGAATAATTTGACAGATTCGAAACAAAAAGTTTCAACAACAACTTTACAGGAAAACATTAAACCCAACCAAGCTTATGGTTTTAAACTAATAGTAAATAACACTACAGTTACAAGCAAAAACTTAGCTAAAACGTATGATACTATCGATAAAACAACTCAAAAGGATTCGACAGATTCGAAACAACAAGTTTCACAAACAACTTTACAGGAAACCATTAAGCCAAACCAAACTTATGGTATTGAACTTAAAGTAGAAAACATTTCGGTTACTAGCGGAAACGTAGTTGAAACGTTTACTATCGATAAAAAAACAACATTACCTTTTGTAAAAGATGAAGATGTAACTCAATTAAATATAACAGAGGACAATATTACCAAAACTCTTCCAAAACTTAGCGATGACACAGTTACAGTATATAGTACTACTGATTCAAACATAGTTACAACTCAAATTGAAGTGACAGAGTCTGAAGCGAATACAACAGAGATACAATTTAATGATGTAAATGATAAAATTGAGAAAGACTTACAAAATGTACTAAGAAATATTGATTCGAATAAAACAAATGAAAATATTGTAAATGTAACGGAGAATAATTTAAACAAGAAAGTGCAAGACGACGACAGTTCAGTCACCATGAATGACAATACAACTATCTCAGATCCATCAGAAACAACTACTTCAGAAGGTATTGTAAATTCTGGAGAAAGTATGACTCAGCAAACAGAATTTTGGAGACTAAAGAGAGGAAAAACCAAAGTAAGAACTACTACAAAACCTAAAACTACATCCACGAGAAGAACTTACGGGGTAAGTTAACTTTATTACTTAACGTTTTGGTAACACTTGGAATATTTGAAATCCTCAAAACGCGAGCGAAACGTCTCCGTTTCAGCTTGGGCAAAAATTCTTTCGTATGTCCGTCTGTTCTCCTCTACAGGTCGCATTTCTCAACCGATTCTCGTGAAATTTTGAAAGATTCGATAGTTATTTGGATTTTTTTGTCGGTTCATTTTTTCGAAATATTACGAAAAAAAATATTCATCCATTTCAAAAATGTTTAAAAATGTCACAAACGTGCGGTCTATAGCTTACAGCGCCGCTAGTTCATAAAAGATGAATAATAAATCGACACAATTAGTAATCGAATTACTCCTGCACGATTCGGTTGACTGTAGGTATGTTTGATGACATTGTATTTACTTTAATTTTAAACTTTACTAATAGTTATATCACAAATATTGATCTTCCAAAAAAGTCAAACGCATATAGGCATTTGTATTCAGGAAGGATTGGTCCGACTTAATACGATAATAGTAGTTCTTTTCTCAAGCTCAGTTAAAGAAGAAAAGAAGAAGAAAGTAGCTATACTTCTGTTAGAAAAATCAATAATAGTGAACAGTATAACAAGAATCTAATCCGCGACAAGATCGTTAGCACAATTTTCCGATTTGGAATCAATCTCATTGATCCAAAAAATAGTGAAACGAGATAAGAGGTTTTTTTGTAAGTAACTAAGGTATAATGCGATTAAATTGATAACCTACAGTGATCTGCAGAAACTTCACTCGAGAATGTGTGGCAAAGAGTAAAGAACATCATCCATGTTTCATACATTTTTGGTTTAGATTTTGTCCATCCAAGCATTTTTTATTATGGTACCGAAATTGTAGCACCGCTTCACATTTGTGTCAAAATGTATGAAAAGACAGACTTTTTGAACTCAATTAAAATCAAGTAGGTTATATAAAAAGTAGGTTTTCTATATTCTTGGAAAAATTAGGAAGTTCTTTTCTATAAATCCCCTACAAGGGTGGCGATAGATTCCGAGAGAATTGATTTTATTTTTAATAAATAATTAAGAATTAAACTAAAGTACTTCATAGCTGCGATTCTACTTCGGATTGAAGGTTGCCACCCGTACTTGACAATAAAAAATATTGTATATTAAGATAAGTTCGTTTTTAACAGTGAATTTATAGTAATAACGGAAAGGTAAACATTGTTTATTATTATTGGAGATGAGAATAAAAAATAAATATTCATAAATAATGTTTGACCATCAGCCATTTTTAATGTCCCTGGGACACAGGACTTCCTTATGGCTGGATAAGGAGGATGGGCCATAACCCACCACGCGGTCCCAATGCGGATTGGTGGCTGTTAACGACTGCAAATTCAGCTGGGATCAACGGCTTAACGTGCCTTCCGAAGCACGGAGGAGCTCGAGTTAATAAATTTTTGGTCACCCATCCTATCACCGACCCTTGCGAAAGCTGCTTAACCTCCGTAATAGCTGGGCCAGGTGCTAAACCACTGCGCCATCGAGCTCCTCAAATACTGTATAATAAGTTAATTTTTAATAGTGAAATTATACTAATAATGGAATGGTATACATTGTTATTAATGATAAATGATGAAAATAAAAAATAAAAAATCATAAACAGGGGGTCTATTACGAAAAGTTTAATGCGATACACGCACGTCCATGCTTCGTTTTGATTGTTTCCTATTACAAATCACTTTCATATGTGATATTGCGAAGTGATTGCGTGAGTTTGGCAGTTTCTCTCTTGCGTATCCGACATCGTTCGTTTAGTAGTCTATGGACTACGATAGAAAAATTCAAAATGTTTGATAAGACTACAACCAACGAACTGCGGACGACTATCGTGGCCAAGTGACTGCGTTACGCAATTGCGTACGTTATTTTCGTAATAGGCCCACAGTTTCCGTTATTTTAGTGTAAATTCAGTGTTAAAATTTAACTTATTATACGGGTAGCGACTAAAATTGTATTCCTATTGTTAAAATGTTTCAAAGCTATTTTTTTTATTTTCAGAGACCAAGAGTATTTATTGGACGATAAGACAATATTTTAAAATAAATACCTATTTATCATTTCATCTGTAAGGAGGTTACCTTCTTTTTATTTTTAATATACGAAAAAGAAATAATAATAAAATAGTACAAAAAAGTCTTTTATTTTCGTTCTATTGCTTATTGTGCAAGAATTAAAACTTTTTTAGGAGAAATAAGCTTGATAAAACAAACTAGATTAAATTAGGTACTTACTGTCAATGTAAGTTAATGGTAAGTTACTTCGAGCAACAAAAGCTTCGTTTCGTCACGAAAGCCCGTCTTACTCTAAGGTAAGTTATATTATTATTACTTATAAGGTTATAAAAATAACAAATAAAAAATCGGCCAAGTGCATGTCGGGCCACGCGCTGTAGGGTTCCGTAGTTACCTTATACCATACCATATTTAATACCACCTATCAATTTTCGTCTGCAAAAATAACTTTGTTTTTCACATAGTTGGTTCATACCAATATAACTTCGTCATTCATATGACAAAGTTATATTTGCGGTTTTGGAAAATGTGCTATATCTCAAAAACTAATTACTGTATCTCGCTCAAACTAATTTTCGTTGAAAGTTTTTATTAAAATCTACAGCACATATTTTTTTTATATTTTTCACTCTCTTATTTCAAAAGTTAAAAAGGGGGACACACATTTTACCACTTTGGCGTTGTATATCTTTCAAACGGTTGACTTTGAGAAAAAATTGACTTAAAAACCTCAATGTCATTTTTAAAGACCTATCTACAGACACCCCACACGTATTGGTTTGAAGAATTTTTTTTTTTCAGTTTTAGTTCCATGTATGGGGAGCCTCCCCTAAAAATTTTATTTTTATTTTTGTGTTAAATTCGTTAAGCGGTTGACAGAATACATCTACCTACCAAGTTTCAACTATGTAATCTTAATACTTTCGGAATAAAGTGGCTGTGACATACGGACAGACAGACAGACAGACATGACGAATCTATAAGGGTTCCGTTTTTTGCCATTTAGGCTACGGAACCCTAAAAAGTCTGGAACAGGTGGTAGGAAAATATAGACAGTTTTAAAGTGCTTAATTATCTATTAAGTTCATTTAAATAAACCCATTTTGAGTTTGACTTTGACTTATAAGTAGAGATCGGATGAATTTTTACCTACAGTCGATTGTTGTTAACATATTATGGAAGCGGGTTCTTGAAATATTTAAAATTCTTAAAATATTTATTTTCCCATGAGGTTTAATAGGCTTTGTTGCAAAGAAATAAGATTGTGTTTGCTTCTTCAAAAAGTTGTCTCTAAAAAGCAAGAGATAATATTTAAATCATTTGATACGAGATATGCATATCAATTTTAATAAAACACGTCTATTGAACTCAGGTCGGGCTGGAGGACCACTTTTTTTGTTTTAAAAGCCCAACCCGACTTCATTAGACGTGTTTTATTAAAATTGATATGCGTATCTCGTATCAAATAATTTGAATATTATTTCTTGCGTTTTAGACACAACCTTGATGCGGTTTTTGTTTTTGTCTTAAGGTTTTTTGAAGGAGATTTTTCTTTTTTTTAAAAGGTTTTTTTATATTTAACTTTTTTGTGGTAGGTATGTCAGAAGATATTTTGACAATTGAATAAGTAGAAGCAGCTTTAAAAAAGTTAAATTTGAGATTTTAGCATTCACATAGATATTTTTACATATTACCTACTAAATAAAGAAAAACTCCACTCGCACCAGATCATATTCTCAGGCAGAAATCAAACCCGCGACTTTTGGAAGTCCGGTTGGCTTGCAATCGTGGAGGTTAAGCAAATTTGGCAAGGGTCATTCGTGGGATGGGTTACCAAAGTGTATTTATTATCTCGATCTCCTTCGTGCTTCAGAAAGCACGTTAAGCCGTTAGTCCCAGCTCCATTTGCACTTATTAATACCCACCAATCCGCATTGGGCCCGCGCGGTGGGTTATAGCCCATCCTCCTCATTAATCCGTAAGTAAAGCCTGTATCCGAATAAAAATGGCTAATGCAAAACCTTTCAATACTTTAATGTAATCTCTAGTACACTATTCTATTTTATTTTGAAGAGTTCTCATGTGTATCTTCGAATCCCAAGGTCCAATGCCAGTGAAATTAATATGAGACCACCCCTTTCCAACAAAATATGAATCAATTAAATCGGTTCATAAACAATGAAGTTATGTCTGTAGATCCGTAAAAACTCGAGCACTATTTACCAGTATTTTTAGGATTACTCAAAAACTACTGAACCGATTTAAAATTTTCGAAAAATGGGACCAACTTGGGAACAAACCTAATGAAGTAACGTTTAAATCATTTCTATCGGTCCAGCCGGTTTCGAGTAATCGGTGGACATACACAAAAAAAAATACAAATATACAGACTAACATAGAACCTCCTCCTTTTTTGAAGTTGGTTAAAAAATCACTGAAAATAAAAGTAGCGAAAAACAACCAATTACGTTTGTAACAGGCCAACTGGAATTTGTGACAAATCGGGTTTATTAATTACATTTCACGAAGTTATACACTAAAATTGGTTAATCCCGGAATCCTTGGATATTATCTAAATAATTGGATTTTTTCAATAAAAGAGTGCTTTCCATAATACCCAACCTTTGAACTTAGGTAAATATGCATCCGAATATCCGATCTCTACTTATAATAGTCATTGATTAATTTAAAAATGATATAAACAAATATGGTTGTTATTGTTGTTGTATGTATAATAATTATAATAAATAATCTGAATAAGTACCTACTTAAGTACTTCCAAACCTTACATTTACAAACAGACCCTATAATATTAATAAATTGTGTTATAATTATGATAATTATTATATTCTAATAATTTATATCGTTAAATATATTGAGGTGCATACAACTTACCTTTATTTACTATAAATAACTAAAAAATCCAAGTTATTGCAAAAAGCAACAACTATGATCTTGTTTCACTGGTCGCTTCTGACATCACTACAACAATGCTTTCATAATAGCATTTCAAAAGTTCACAATCTACAGGCTGTTTAATAATTATTCCTTTGCTACAAAAAAAAACGTAAAAATTCCGTTCCCGCCTAAAGAAACGTCAAAATGTCAAATCGCGAACATTGCGCCTCTACTCCTGAATAAAGGCGCCACTTCACTGATTACAAAACACAATCTCACGTGGAACTGAACTGCCTGTCTATATCCTCATAACTAGAATAGCAGATCCATAGGCAAGCTAAACAGAGACGGCAATACAACCAGTGTCAACTCCCATTGTAAGCTGCTTACTGCATTCAGGACTGCTCATTTGACAGAAAGAGACGCACATAATTCTCGTTACACCGCTTCGAGTGACGCCCCGCCCTCTCCTCGTTTAACCCCCCAGTGGTGGGGTGAACTTCGACAGTTTTAAATTATCTATTATAATAAAATTATTTCGCGAAATAAGGGGTTGGTTTATGGTAATGATGTGTTTAATTTATGTCGATGTCTTAATCTTATCATCATGCATTAGGTATCCATCTTGTTGTTTTTCATTATAAAGTTTTATGAGTGGTTGTTATTTGTGATGAGTATCACACACATACAGTTTATTCTGAAACTTGTATTATAAATGATACGTGATAATTTTGTCTGAGTTTTACCGTAAGTTGTTTTCTAACACTCAGTTGTATACCCATACAAAAATTAGGAACGAAAAAATGTGCGAATCGGGTACGTTACTCTATTCAAATAATTCTAAAGGCATAAAGAATAGGTCAGGAATTAATGCGTCCTAAGAAATAGGGAGTACTCTCTCTACTCAGCTGTTTAAATCAATAATGCGAGAAAATAATTATCTTTTATTATTTTAAAACCCACCAATGCAACCCTTTAAAAATGTACTAGTCTAGGTCCTTTTCCCACACCATCAAAAAGGCTTAACAGTCGATTTTCCATCTCGCTTCTCCGAAATTCATCATATTTTCTGTTCAATTGTATATTAAGATTTAGAGCAATAAGTGCTTTATGTTTTTGCACTAGAGTTTATTTCAAATGAGCGGGAATGTCGAAGCTACTGTCAACATTTGTGGTCGAGTTTCGCGGTAATCTCCCCCGCACAAAATTGTTGTCACACAAACATTATCTTTGACCAATGGGACGTAACCGAGAGCCTTTTGCGGCCAATCAACGCGTTCGAATATTTCGGTTTCGCGCGTTTAAAAATTTGAATTTTGCTCCCTTTTTTCTATTTTTAAATATGGACTGTTTTGTAACGACACTTTTTTGTGTTAGTCTTATTTTTAAGCGTTTTTATGTTGCGAAGTGGTCTTCATTTCCTTAAATTACACCCAGGGCTTTAAAATTTTGTTGTTCGTAACACATTATATCTTGTTATATTTTAAAATAAACATGTAACATAAAATACGAAAACTAAAGTGTAAATAAAAGTTACCCAGCATTTCGTATTGACTGTGATGTGACACTGGGTCTGTCGCAGGTTCGAATCCTACAACTTGATTTCAATGAACACAAATTAGGTACCTACCATTGTCAAAAACCTATTTTTGGTATGACATCGTACTAAAATTGACTGTATAAAACTTGCCAAAAGCAGAGCATATCCTATTCTTTGTAGTTTGATAAATTGAATCTACATTACACACTAATTGAATATGTTATACCTAATCTGCATTAGGTAAGAAGTATAACATTTAATTTGTTTTAGTGAAGTAAGTACATTATTATTGCAAATAATGATTTAATTAAATGAAGAAAAACCGGCCAAGTGAAGTCGGACTCGCGCACGAAGGGTTCCGTACAAAAAACGGCAAAAAAATTACGTTTGCTGTATGGGAGCCCCCCTTAAATATTAATTTTATTCTCTTTTTAGTATTTGTTGTTATAGCGGCAACAGAAATACATCATTTGTGAAACTTTCAACTTTCTAGCTATCACGGTTCATGAGATACAACCTGGTGACAGACAGACAGACAGACGGCAGCAAAGTCTTAGTAATAGGGTCCCGTTTTTACCCTTTGGGTACGGAACCCTAAAAAAGAGCGTTGTGTCAAGTACGTAAAAAAATATATTCTATAATCAAACATTAATAACGAAAATTACTTACCTCTTTCATAAATATACAGGATGTTTCATAACAACCCGTAAAATGTTGTTTTTTATCTGTATGGCAAACTGCAATGTGCCAACCCCAGACGCCAAAAGCCTATTGTTTTCGATAATCAATCCCATTAATGAGCAAAAGTAAAACACAATTTAGGTCTAGGGTTGCCACAATGCAACTTATATTATGAAAGATTTTTTAAATTTCAGGGTTTACAATAAATTTCAGGGATTGTATGCATTGTACCCTGTCTACCATATTCGACTTTAAGAGGTTTTTTGTAACACGTTGTATAGGTAGTACCAGTAAATGAACTTGAAAAAAATAAAAATTACCCACTAAGGAGATGTCCCATCGTTGCCCCAGTTTAATTTTATTTAATTACTTTCATAATTAAAAAATGATAATTACATTTTATTTAGGTATATAGTATCAGTCAAGAATTGTTTTATATTTAGAAAAACAATTACAAAAACATTAAGTTGTTTTCTGAAGTATTTTGTGAAAAAAATTTAGTAAATAGTAATATCATGATAAAAAATTGCGATTTAAAAGCGTTTTACTTAAAAATCCCACTTTTTAATGCAGAAAATAATTAATAATCTGATTCTAGAGTAAAATACCTAGTCTGACATACTACTTTGATTAAGACGCGATAGACTTTCATTTTTTGAGATTGGTGAGGCAAATGACATAGGCGCGATGGGACATGTCCTTTTTCTTATTTAACTCGGGAGCCATTTTAAGAGAAATATAAGATGTAGAATAGGCTCTGGCACTCAATTCTACGAACTTATTTTTAACCATTTAACTGCCAAGCCATGTGACTGACAAATAATTAAAATATTTTCTCTGGCTTAGGTAGTTTATTTTCTGTAAAAAGTAATAACCATTAGCCCGTGGGCTATCATGTATTGATCCTGAAAACCTCAAAGGAACCCTAACCGTGGGGTACAGAACCTTATGAAGTTGCGAAATCTTCATGGTTCAGGATCCATTGTTGGTAAGATTTTAATATACCTAATTTCGCTACGTCACATAAAAAAACTTTACTACAAAACAATACAGGGTTATTTGTAAAACACCAACAACCTCACAGGAGTAGATTACTAACATCATAAACAACAACATTTGTTCTACGAAAATTTCGACTTTTCCGAAAACAGACAAAAAATAATCAAATTTCCATACAAATGGTCGAACAGCTGATCGAATTTCATATATAGGTTATACTCTTTATTGCACTAAAAACACAGTTAAACATACAAGTTACAAAAAAAGTGAGCAAAGGTGGGCTTATCTTTATAAGAGAGATTTTGTATGAAAAGTGAAATTTTTATTGTCTTTTCGGAAAAGTCGTAAAAGAGTTTTACCGTAAGTTGTTTTCTAACACTCAGACGTGCCGGACTACAGCTGCGCCACAAAAAAAAAGTTGGAAATCTGACTTTTTGACTATGCCATGATGAAGTCTATAGTTTGTCGGAGTTTGTCGCCAAAAACCAGAGTTTGTCGGTCTTCCGTTTAGGAGATACATGTGGCTCAGCTGTAGAGACGTCTCTACAGCTGCGCCACACAGATCTCGAAAACGGAAGGTCGTAGCGAAAATCTGATTACTTGTATGTATAGCCGTTAGTTTGTCGGAGTTTGTCGCACAAAAACCAGAGTTTGTCGGTCTAGAGTTTAGGAGATACGTGTGGCGCAGCTGTAGAGACCGTCTCTACAGCTGAGCCACACAGATCTCGAAAACGGAAGGTCGTAACAGAAATCTGATTACTCGTGTGTGTAGCCGGTAGTTTGTCGGAGTTTGTCACCAAGAACCAGAGTTTGTCGGTCTTGCGTTTAGGAGATATGTGAGGATACGCTGTGGAGACCTTTCTACCTGGATCTTGAGAACGGAAGGTCGTAGCAAAAATCTGATAACTCGAGTGTGTAGCCATTAGTTTGTCGGAGTTTGTCACCAAAAATCAGAGTTTGTCAATCTTACGTTTAGAAGATATGTGGGGATATGTTGTAGAGATATTTCTACCTGGATCTCGAGAACGGAAGGCCGTAGCGAAAATCTCACATATCTCCTAAACGCAAGACCGACAAACTCTGGTATTTGGCGACAAACTCGGTCGAACTACCGACTATAGATATGACTAATCAGATTATCGCTACGACCTTCCGTTCTCAAGATCCAGGTAGAAAGGTCTCCACAGCGTATCCTCACATATCACCTAAACGCAAGACCGACAAACTCTGGTTCTTGGTGACAAACTCCGACAAACTACCGGCTACACACACGAGTAATCAGATTTCTGTTACGACCTTCCGTTTTCGAGATCTGTGTGGCTCAGCTGTAGAGACGTCTCTACAGCTGCGCCACACGTATCTCCTAAACGCAAGACCGACAAACTCTGGTTTTTGTGCGACAAACTCCGACAAACTAACGGCTATACATACAAGTAATCAGATTTTCGCTACGACCTTCCGCTTTCGAGATCTGTGTGGCGCAGCTGTAGAGACGTCTCTACAGCTGAGCCACATGTATCTCCTAAACGGAAGACCGACAAACTCTGGTTTTTGGCGACAAACTCCGACAAACTATAGACTTCATCATGGCATAGTCAAAATGTCAGATTTCCAACTTTTTTTTTGTGGCGCAGCTGTAGTCCGGCACGTAACACTCAGTTGTATACCCATACAAAAATTAGGAACGAAAAAATGTGCGAATCGGGTACGTTACTCTATTCAAATAATTCTAAAGGCATAAAGAATAGGTCAGGAATTAATGCGTCCTAAGAAATAGGGAGTACTCTCTCTACTCAGCTGTGTAAATCAATAATGCGAGAAAATAATTATCTTTTATTATTTTCATATAGAATTTCATATATAGGTTATACTCTTTATTGCACTAAAAACACAGTTAAACATACAAGTTACAAAAAAAGTGAGCAAAGGTGGGCTTATCTCTAAAAGAGAGATTTTGTATGAAAAGTGAAATTTTTATTGTCTTTTCGGAAAAGTCATAAAACAAATGTTGTTGTTTATGATGTTAGTAATCTACTCCTGCGAGGCTGTTTATGTTTTAATCCTGTATTATGGATTTTCCGAGACTTATGTCGACCCCATAGATCTTTCGAAAGCATTAGTGTCCAATTACTCATGCAAATGCGACACAATTTGGGTACCTATTACTTACTAAGGTAGGTAATATTCCTAACCAATATAGATGAAAGTGTCCATCGTCCCTAATCCATTTCCATTGCACCACGTTAGTCCTCAAATCCCCTTTAATTACTCAAACAAATGATCATACAAACACTCAAACTGCACATCGCCTCACCGCAAATGTCCTCCAGTCCTGTCCGTTTGCGGCTTGATCCTATTAGTGCGCTCAACTGAGTCCCACTGAGTCCCGGGACTCTAATGAGGGGTTCCACCGCTCTGTTACCGTTTTGTCTCATCTTGTGCTCAAATGGCGGATTAGAAGTTGTTATAATGACAGTTTGAGTACATCGTCTAAATTTAGCTGTGACTCCAAATGAAGCGGATTAAATAAGGAATAAAGAGTAAATAACATTTAAAAAGTCGTAATTTACTCTTTCTTGTATCACCACAAAGACATAACTTGATTTTGACTCGGTTATGCAGAGCAAGTTTGGGTAGGTCTATGAACAAAACAGATACAATTGAAATGATGATTTTAGTCCTGCAATTCAAAAAGTGTTCGTGATATGAATTGACCTTCCAGATACGACAAACTTTTGTACTAGCGGCAAAACAGAAGAAGAACGGCCTCTTAAGGCGGTTGTGTGACCGAAAGTGGCGCCCTCAGAGGTTTTTATTTAATAAGTTATTAATAGATAAAGATTTTAATAATGTTTATCGTGGAGATTTTAGGGCCCATGGTCTAGTATTTTTAGAAGGTATCACTACATGCCCTCGTAGTCATTCGTAGAAGTAGATAGCAAATGTGTCAAAAACGGCCACTTTTAGCAGTTTTTCTATCTACTTCTAGCAGTGACTACTAGGGAAGGTAACGATACCGTCTAAAAATACTAGACTGTGGGCCCTAAAATCTCCACGATAAACATTTTTAAAATTGTGTATTAGAATTATAATATTAAAATAAAATTTACCGCGGCGCCACTTTCGCTCAGGGTACCACCTTAAGGTGACTATAACATTGAAAGTGGCGACCCCAGAGGTTTTTATTTAATAAGTTGTTAATAGAAAATGATTTAAATAAAATTTTACTTAGAATTTTTAGGGCCCATCATTACTATATCCTTACTAATATTATAAATGCGAAAGTCTGTTTGTTTGTTACGCCTTCACGTCTGAACTACTGAACCGATCATAATGAAATTTTGCATACACGTTGTCAGGGGTACAGAGAAGGACATAGGCTATCTTTTATCCCGAAAAAAAGTATTGTTCCTGAGGGATAGCAAAAAAACTTTCCACGCGGACGAAGTTGCGGGCGGCCGCTAGTAGTCTAGTATTTTTAACAAGTATCACCACATTCCCTTGTAGTAATTCTTAGAAGTATAGCAAATGTGTCAAAAACAGCCACTATAGCAGTTTTATCTACTTCTAGCAGTGACCTACGAGGGAATGTCATGATACTGTCTAAAAATACGAGACTATAGGCCGTAAAAATTCCACTTGAAGTTTTATTAAAATTGTGTATTATATGTAATATAGACAATATTAAATAAAATTCACCGAGGGGCTACTTTCGGTCAGCCAAAATTTTCAACCACATTTTTTTCTTTACTTCACCATAAATTGGTACCTATTTGCACTTGATATATAAGGTCCCTCTTAAATAGTGCACATAATTTTAAGGGGTCAATGTACTCATGCATACAAACAACCTTTACTATGGGACCAACATTGAAATCGCGAAAAAAAAAAATCAGCTGTTCCATACATTTTGATCTATTCGATTTAAAATTGTCTATGGAACAGCTGATTTTTTTTCGCGATTTCCATGTTGGTCCCATAGTAAAAGTTGTTTGTATGCATGAGTACATTGACCCTTTAAAATTATGTGCACTATTTAAGAAGGACCTTATATAGGTACGCATACGATTCGTTTTGATTGTTTTTTCAATGTTAAATACTCACCAAATTCTAGCAAATAAGTATAAGTATGCAGTGTTTAAGGTGGACATTAAGGCGCATGTATGATACGCAAAATATTATTTTCAGTTACATTTCATAGATCTTTGAAAAATGAAAACAGTGCATTAACCAATAACAGTGTTTTGCTTGGGTGATTATATATGCATCATAAATTGCAAGTCGGAAGTGCAGTGGGTGAGCTAGGCATGCTTGTGCTGTAGGTTGCAGCCATTGTGTGCAGTGCACAATCTCGATCAGGAGATAAAAGTGCAATGTAAATGCATGATGAAATTCTGCTACCTGTTTCATGGGAATATTTAGTTACAAATCATATCTTATAGGTATAAGTAACAGATGGCCGTATAGTTCAGCGACTTAACACATACCTAATCCTACTAATATTATAAATGTGAAAGTTTGTGGGTTTGGATGTTTGTTCCTCAATCACGCAAATACTACTGAACGGATTCGGTTGAAATTTGGCACACAGATAGCAGATAGCCTAGATTAAAACATAGAATACTTTTTATCCCGATATTCCCACGGGAACGGGAACTACGCGGGTGAAACCGCGGGCAGCCGCTAGTTATTTAATAAAATCAGGCTCTACCGTGCTGAAGTCTTTTTTATGCACAACGAGAGCCTGGCCTTCATCTCACCTGATGTTAAGTGGCGATAAGGCTGAAGGTGGAAGCGCTCTACACCCGGAATCCTCATCACTGAGGAACTGGCTATCTTACCTCTAACTGCCGGAACACAACAACTTTTAAATCCTAGTTATAAATGCAGTATAACAAAGATACACGGTACATACGTTATGGTGTAATATTAAAAACTCGTCTTCATCACTGAACATATTTGCAGTAAGTAGCAGAACCTAGTAATAAGTGCAGTAAGTAACACTTATACGGCGTTTATGCATCATTTTAATCACGCGAAAACTTCATCAGATCATAACATGAATAGTTTTATTTATTTTAAATACAAAATATTAAGATTTAAGCAAATAAATGTATACCAAGGTATTAGCGGTGTTTTGCTCTTTTAGTACATAGGTATATCATTTTTGTAAATCGGATGGATAGGTAACGACTTAGAGCATCGCGGCTTCGTTTCGAAGGGAGCAGCCTTAGCGATTATTACTCTATTCAAATGGGGAAGATGAGCGTAATTATTTTATAATATGGAAAAATCAAACATAAAATCTGAAAAATATTGGTGAAAAATTTTTTTAGATATCTCAAAAATTGATTTTTTTATTAATTTTCAAAGTTGAATGTTTGTAGAACCAGCGCGGACTTGACCGCTCAACGCGTGACGTCATTTCGCCGGATACGTCCGCCGAGATGTTATAAAACTAAGTCCCTCCGCCGCGTCTGTCTTTCTGTTCGCGATAAACTCAAAAACTACTAAACGGATTTTCATGCGGTTTTCACCAAATGATAGAATGATTCTTGAGGAAGGTTTAGGTGTATCATAAGTTGAGGTTTTATCTAAACTGGTAGAAATATGACGATTATATTGTTAAAGATGTTGGCAAAAATTAAGCCGCCTGGGAGCTTGCATCGAAAACGCTGCATAAACCTTTTGAGCTATAACAAAATAATGTATGATGGAATTGTTTCTCTTCTATAGATCTACAAAAAAGTCCGCGATGGCATATATGTATCTTTTAAGAATAGCTCGCTATACCCATTATATTTTCTAAAAAATCGGTCACATACAGTGCGGTGATTTGGAAAGCTATTTAGAAGGATACAGTAGTAATCCTTATCAATTTAAATACGTTTGTTACCTGAAGCATTTCATGCACATTATTTTGATCATTTATACCATACCATTTAAAGGCTTAGGAGTTGTCGCAAAAAATAACGCGAGCGAAAATAAATTCAAGAGCGTCTTTTGGGGCAAATGACTGTACGATATTTGTTTTCTTTTTGGGGGTGCAAAAAAAATAAAGAACCAAAGGGAAGCGAGGGCGGGTCGCTAGTACACATATAAAACTTGTTTTAAATTGTGTATTTTTCATGACAATCAAAGAAGATGTTGGAGCCAGAAGGTGGCCATGGGAACTCTGTAATAAAACGACGAAACACCATTGAGTTAATTCTCGATTGATTCGTGTTTACAAGGATTCCGGTTCCAGCTAGATGATATCCAAGGTGTGATGATGGAGCCAGAAAGTGGCCATGGAAACTCTGTAATAAAATGATGAAATCCAATCGAGTATGCTCGTTTGATTCGTCTTGACAAGGACTCTAGTACTAGATGATATTCAAGTTCTGATGATGGAGCCAGAAGGTGGCTATGGGAAATCTGTAATAAAACAACGAAACACCGTCGAATTTGGGCTCGTTTGGTTCGGCTTGATAAGAACTCTGGTCCTAAAAGATATCCAAGGTGATGGATGATGGACCAGAAAGTAGCCATGAGATCTCTAAAATGAAACGACACAAACCAGTGAGTTTGGGCTCGTATAATTGGTCTTGACAAGGAGTCTGGTTCTAGATGATATCCAAGGTTTATGAAGAAGGTGGCCATGGGAAATTTGTAATAAAACGACGAAACACCATCGAGTTTAGGCTTGTTTGATTCGTCTTGATAAGGACTCTGGTTCTAGATGATATCTAAGTTCTGGTGATGGAGACTAAAGGCGGCCATCTGATCTCTGTAATAATGCGACGCAAACTATTAGAGTTTGGGCTCTTTTTTTATTCATCTTCACATTATCTTAGATGATATCCAAGGTCTGACGATGGAGTCAGAAGGTGGACATGGAAACTCTATAATAAAACGACATACCGCCATTGAGTTTGGACACTTTAGACTCGATTAATCTTGACAAGAACTTTAATTTTAGACTAAATCCAGGGATGATGGAGCCAGAAAGAGGCCATGGGAACTCTGTTACAAAATGACGCAATACCCTATAATTTAGGCTAGTTTGTTTTAAACGACCCCAAACTCAATGGTGTTGCGTCGTTTTATTACAGAGTTCTCATTACCACCTTCTGGCTCCATAATCAGACCCTGGATATCATTTAAATTTTATATGTCATTTTTACACAAAATTTAGTATGTCATGCTCACTTTAAACATTTCTGCGGTGGTGTCGTGTGAGGCGGGTCGTTACGTTCCCTCAAATATGGTTGAGCGAAACGATGGCTGGTTCATGCGTCATGCTCGTGAACGGGTGCTGCCAGTGGGAATGGGTCTGCTTCTGTCTGCTTGTACTAAGGGCGTCGCATATATATTTTTTTTCTTCATGCTTAATATTATCAATCTGTATGGCACTTCTTACTCAAAACATAAAATTAATAACTAATCCTTGTTTTGATTTCTCACTTTTTTATTGCTAATGACTAAAATGATTATTTTGCTTTCGTAATATTTTTTCGTATTTTTTCGTCAATAGTTTTGTAAGTAAAGGCCTATGAAAAGCTTTTGGATATTCGTTTTCAATTCAGTGCCTTAGGATGGGTAGCCTAAGTATGTCATGCTCTCTTTAATCATTTCTGCGGTGGTGTCGTGTGGGGCGGGTCGTTACGTTCCCTCAAATATAGTTGAGCGAAGCGATGGCTGGTCCATGCGTCATGCTCGTGAACGGGTGCTGCCAGTGGGAATGGGTCTGCTTCTGAGTACCTATCTTAACGCATATTGAATTGTAAGAATTGCGTTTTTACTTTTATGTCTTGCATCAAGTGTTTTTTGGTTCGAGTAGCAGACAGAGTGATTTCTCAACTAGTTGAAAGTTATTTACTCTCATATTTACCTATCTGAATGTAGTAGATATATTTAATTTTAACCTACCTACCCATTGTGTGCAAACTTTTGTTAATTATTGTGATGGAAAATGACCTCACTTTAAACGTAGAGCTCATTTTTCAATGTTGACGACTCTGTATGAAATATACAGGGAGAAAAAAGCAGCCCTTGACGAGTTTCTTGCCGGTTCTTCTCGTTACAAGGTCTCCCGCTTAGGGTTTGCGAACCGATGGCGTAGCTTCTATGACATTCACAAGTGCTTGTAACAGCCTAGACTGAATAAAATATTTTGAATTTTGAATTTTTAGGACCAGATTTCTTGTCAAGACGAATGAAACTATTTCTCAACAGAGTACTCGTAAAGACGAATCAAACGAGCCCAAGTTGGATGGAGTTGCTGCTTTATTACGTGACCTTCTTTCAGCGCCATCATCAGACCCTGGATTCTATTTCCCAACAGAGTACTCATCAAAACGAATCAAATGAGCCCAAACTCGATGGGGTTGCATGGTTCGAATACAGAGTTCCTGTGGCCTTTTTCCGGCTCCATCATCAGACTCTGGAAACCATCTCCCATCATAGTACTTGTCAAGGCAAATCAAATGATTCCAAATGATATCAGATCCTAAAAACTATTCCTCAACGGAGAACTCGTCAAGACGAATCAAATGAGCCCAAACTCGATGGGGTTGCATGGTTTGAATACAGATTTCCTGTAGCCTTCTTCGGGCTCCATCATAAGACTTTGAACCTAATCTCCCATTCCCATCAGAGTACTTGTCGAGTCAAATTAATTGAGCACAAACTCGATGGGATTGTATGGATTTATTATAGAGTGCCTGTGGCCTTCTTCTGGCTCCGTCATCAGATTAGCTCAATGATTCCATAATATTGCATTGTCTTCCAGTTCTGACCATTTCAAGTTTCCAGCTCTGTATAAAATAATTACCAGTAAACAAACAAATAAACGAGATAACGACCTAATAAAAACATAAGAAAATGAAAAATAAATCAAAAATTACCTGTAAAAAACGTCAACTTGCGAAAGATATGTATCCGAAGAACTCTATAAAACTTTCTGTATTTTATTGAAAAATGTACTAGTTGTATGAAAAATATAAAATAACAAAACAAAAGTATCGAAATGAACGAAAGTAAGTTTACAGAGCCTGTCCAATCACATAGTGTCGCGCTACCATACGCCCGCCGCCGCTGCTGTCCGCCGCACAGCCGGCGACGTGACGTCACAGCCATTACTCGAACGACGCAATCAGATTCCGCGCGTCCCCAAATTGATTTGCTTATAAAAAATTCAATTTTTATGATATCAATATAATTTTTTCACAGTTAGTCTTATAATTGCTTATATTTTTGATTAAGGCTAAAAAAATTGATTAAATTTTCATTTACATCTTCCCCATTATTCTGGCATTTTTTGCGGGGGGGGGGGGGACACACAAGTGCAGTTCCGCATACTCACATACAAAAACAACACTGTAAAGACGACACCAACACATATAAAATAAAACAAAACAGCAAAAATTTGTGTACGGATGAGTCACACATCAAAATATGACACGTTTTTGACATAAAGGGCTGGGCTCAACTGTCGTTGCAGCAATATCGATACGGAAAAAGGAATAAAGGTAACAAACTTAAACATTTTACATGGGGTGAATAACAACAAAGAGCCCAACAAGCAAAAACCTTCTGGACCAACTGACCTATAAATCTCATCACCAGTGGTCAGTTGAGAAGAAAAATTTCTCATCTGACCACTGGAGGTGAATTGGGAGCAATTTATCCCCAATTCAACACCAGTGATGAAACTGATGAAGTTGGGGGGTTTTTTGTTTCAACTGACTACGGATGACCTTTTGAAAACTATGTAAGCCTATTTTACTAAATCATAATTTAACCACCATAAGTTAACTTTCTCCATATTTATGTGATCTTGGTACTTTGGAGATGCAAGTAGGGTTTCTGATTTCTCGACATTTTTTATTTCTCAAGTTTCGGGAATTCTCGAGGCCAAATTCTCGAGTTTTCTCGGGTCTCGAGTCTTTTAATCGAAACTGTTAAAATCTGTTGAAATTTATTAGAATACAAGTTTTTTTTAAATCTTATATGATTTTATTGCACCACAATCAATATTTAGAATTTGCTCTAACTCTTATTAAAATAAAAATCTACTTTTTGTCAGAAAAAATGGGAAATATTGTCTTTTTTCCACCATTTTCGATTTTATAAAAAAAAAGTAACGAACCGATTATCAAAAATTTGGTCTAACTATCCCTAATCTGAGATAGACTCGACTGCATTTTGTTATTGAAACGCCGGTAACAGATTGATAGATGTTTACTGATGATCTCAGATAGCTATCTCCGATCGTCTGTAGATAGAATATTGAAACCGGCCGTAAGACAAATGAATGAAAGAGCACAGAGCGCGGGCGGTGTTAGTTGACGGCGAAAAAAAAGTCGCGCGTGGCGTCTTCCACGATTCAAATTCGAAACTCGAGAATTCTCGAGCTCCGGTCATTTTTTCTAGTCTCGAAAGAAGCCAAATTTCTCGAGTTTTCTCGAGTTCGAGAAAGCTCGAGCAGAAACCCTAGATGCAAGTGATTGAAAATATTTAATTTTGAACCAAAGCGAAGCGAGGACACGTTGCTAGTTTATTATAAAATATAAATGACACAGAAAATGATAGAAGTTAACTTTCTCCGTATTTATATGATCCTGGTACTTTGGTATCACATTTTTATGAGACTGCCTGGAGCAGAACCAGGCCATGTCCTTTATCGACAAACATTGTGATACGGTAACATCACTAAGTTGCTCATCGGCGAGAACTCGGATTTATCTAGCGACAGATCTGAAATTTGTACGGACGTGCCATGGACGAGCAGACCCGATGTCACTGAACAAATTTGACAACTAATCAAGAATAAAATGTACGAATTTAATGTTTAAATGTAAACAAATAGCAATAATACGACAAAAAATTACTTTCATGTGAAATGTAACACCGTCTTTTTATAATCTTAGATGTTCCAGACCTCTTTTAACAGCAAAAAACTCATCAATTCGGCATTTTAAACACTGCAGCGTTCACATGCGCGACTGGACTCTGTCTAGAAAGAAATCCGGGCGCATCTGGTTTTATTAACCGCGTATGCCCATTTGGGCTTGTACTTCGGCAGAGGGGAAAGCTTCGTATGGCTTCTCTTTCTGGGACAGAAGCGCGTCTTACTCTAAGGGTAACGAGAGACACCTTAAAACTATTTTTCAACTTTAACCGCCTTTTTCTTAAAACAGATGATGTTCATTACTGCGTTTATAAATTGTGCGGCAGAGTACTTGTACTCATTATTAGTTATTCTGTGACGCAGTGACTGCGTTAACACAGGTTTTGGAAATTGGTTTAATACAGGTTTTACACCGGAAACTATACGATTTTTCGATTCTTTTAGATTTTCCTCAAAAAATACAATTTAATTAACTACGTAATATATTATTTGTTAAAAGATTAGCTATTGCCAAATATCCATGATTGACACAGCTAGAGTTATGTGACCATATAGGTAAGTAAAAAATCTGTTTTCATTATCACGTGTTTTTTAAATGTTATTGACCATCAGCCATTTTGATGTCCCCACTGCTGGGGCACACACAGGCCTTCCTTATGGGTGGATAAGGAGGATGGGCCATAACCCACCACGCGGGCCCAATGTGGATTGGTGGGTATTAACGACTGCAAGTGCAGCCGGGGCCAATGGCTTAACGTGCCTTCCGAAGCACGGAGAAGCTCGAGATAATAAATTTTTGGTCACCCATCCCATAACCGACCCTTGCGAAAGTTGCTTAACCTCCGCAATCACTGGGCCAGGCGCTAAGCCACGAGCTACTCAACAACTGGATGGAGAACAACTTTTTAATTCTAAAATCCCCACCCGACTTAGACGTTTTTTATTAAAATTGAAATCGCATTGGTGATTTTAATAGTTATTTGATTTTAAAGCTAAATTTTATTTTTAGGTTTTTGAAGGAGGTTTTTCTTTTTTTAAAAAGCTTTTTATTTTCAACTTTTTTGTGGTAAGTATTATTCAGCATGTAATATTTTTTAACCTCAATTTCCAAATTGACGCTGTTGGTTTTAACGAGCTGTGGTGCTTTCGTAGTCCAAGTCTATTCCAGAACGTCGCAAACCATGCTCGGTTTGTTTTGGATTTTCATAAACCTACCAATATCTCAATCACTATACATATCCTATTTGAGTTTGAGGAGTTCCCTTGGATATCTTCGAAGTTCAAGGTCCAATGTCAATGAAATTAAAAGGACTACACTTTGACTACACTGAAGTTATCTTTAAAAAAAAGATCTTATTTAGTTCATAAATTAACAAAGTCATCAAGGTAATTAACGCAAAATCTTAATATTTTCAGGATTACTTAAAAACTACTTAACCGATTTGAAAAAAGAAATAATGGAACCATCTCGCATGAAAATTCAATCAAACAAAAAAAGAATCATCAAAATCGGTCCATAAATGTCAAAGATATGCGTGAACAACGATAAAAAAAATACAATCGAATTGAGAACCTCCTTCTTTTTTTAAAGTCGGTTAAAAATGTTAAGGTGCCTTCCCACGGTGCGTGCTACCACGCACCGCACCGAGCCGCACCAGGGCGAGCACGGGCGCACCGTGGGAAACGCTGGCACGGGCCGTGCGTCGTTCGGCCATGTTCGGCGCACGGCCCGCTGTACCGTTCCCACGGTGCGCCCGCGTCCGTGCAACGACGCACGAGTGATGATGGCACAGTACAAATAGTCGAAAAGCGAGCCACACCTACGCGCCTCGAGTTTATATACTTAGCGATTTATCATGTTTAATTTAACTGTTAACAGACAATGGGTTTGTTTCGGTAAGAGCTATATTATAAAACGCGATATACACGCTGAAACTGATGATTACAAGCAACTTTTACTATGGGGCCAACTCTGAAATCGCGAAAAAAATCTGCAATTCTATACATTTTGATATTTTCGTTATTAATTTTTGTATGAAACAGCTGATATTTTTGCATTTCAAAGTTGGTCCCATAGTAAAAGTTGTTCAGTTTGATGGTCCCTATCTACCATATTCGGCTTTATTAGGCTAACTAAAAACCCTAGATAGGTTTTACGCAATTTTTTGTTTTTTGTTTTCACTATTAGTTTTGTAATTTGCTAACCTATGTATTTTATTGCTTAGAAAGTATTTCGCATTGAAGGTAGACCCTATATAATATTGATTCTAAAATATTATTATTAATAATAATAATAAAAACACTTAATTGCACACTAAGACAGGACATATACAAAGAAAAACAGCAAAGCACACAAAAAGCTGCTCTATTGCTAAAAAGCAATTTACGTAATACGTACAATCACAAAACTAGAAAGATACGAAAGTACTTAGATGAAATTAAAATACTGTAGGTAATTATCGGCCAGGGCCGATTGACTACTGATAGATATCATACTATGACGCGCGGCATATTGACAAAGGCGACGAGCCGCCACGAACGCGGACGCACAGCGCTACGCACCGCCACGCATCGATCCTTTGAAGTTACCGACGCTCGATGGATCGTACGCACGACGACGCACCGCAGCGCACGGTCGTTTCCCACGGTGTGTCGGTTCGGTCTGGTGCGCTCTCGTGCGTCTCAAGACGCACCAGTGGGAAGGCACCTTTAGTCTTCAGGTGGTAGCACTTCTTCAGTAGCACTTCTTCAGTAGCACGTCTTCGTGGTAGCACGCACCGTGGGAAGGCACCTTTCCAAATTGCCTCGAAAACATTCCTCGAACAACTACTTCTGCCATCTAGTGGCACTTTTCGCTATCGTTACTTTACCCACCCTATCAAAGATGGCGTTGCATGCATTTAGCCTATGCCATGTCCGTTCATTAGTTGTTTTCAGTTTCGTATAGATGGCGTACTAAGTTTCTTAGTATGATAGCAACAAAGTGACATGTGATTTTATCAACCCTCTGACAGATGGTGCTAAATTGATATTTTTTTTAAATATGTAAAAAAATGCGTGCGAAGCATCTCCATTTCAGCTTGAGCAAAAATGCTTTCGAATGTCTCCTGTTTTCCTAAAGCACTAAACGGAGAAAAATATCCGTTTATTCCTACCAGTAGAAATAAACGGATATTTTTCTCCGTTTAATCCTACTAGTAGACCGAAACAGTAGAACTATACGGACTAGGTATAATATAGCATTTCTCAACCTATTCTCGTGATAATTTGTGAGCAGTTCGAGATTTTAAAAACAATTTTTATCGATTCGGTTTTTCGAAAATTTTCAAAATGGTTGAGTGAGATATGGGGGTTGGAACAAAGATTTAAGGTTGGAAATGTAAAAAAACACATATTTCAGTCATTTCAAAATTGTAAAAAAATGCCACAAACGCGATGTGTACAACTCACAGAATCACATTAATTAATTATTAATTAACCTACTGATAAATTAATTAATATTTGTACGGTCTCTCTAAAATGCATTTTCTGTGCATAATCAAACATTTTATTTTGGAAACGAATATTTTAGCCAAGTCTAGTTTTTAATTGTACAAGTAATTAGTTATTTATTTATTAGTCATGCGGTGCGTGTTTCATAATTCACCGGTGATCCTAATTATTTTTCTCCACAGATCACGTTTTTCCTGGCTCTGTCAAAACATGTTTTAATTACAAACGTAACAGGACAATATACAGGATGATTTCAGCCATTTATATGCTAAAAGCTCGTCAAGATCTGTCCGTATGGGGGTTATTTACATTTTTTCTGAGTTTTCTTTAACGAATAGGCGGTGATGGAATTCATAATTTAGTTTTAATGACAAAATGCTATAGGCCGGCTACGGTTAGGTATAGGCACTTTCAATAAGATATAAAAAATTAACAGGATTAGGTATGTCAACATCAGTTATTGATTCGATCTAATATATTTGTTTAGACCTAATTAGAGCTTTTTAATAATACTGCCGTGCTAATTAAAAACGCAGTAAGTAATATTTTTTCGAGTATTGAGTTACATACAGATTTGGAATCCTTGCGATGCAAGGAAGGCAGATTATATATGATTATATGATATGAATATAAAATATGATAGTTTTAAAGGTACGTATACTCTTAAAATTTTAAAAAGTATTACTTTGGGTTATAGCAAGTTAGTATATCATAAATTATTATCTCTTATGATATGAAAAAATTATCACTTAATTTTTTTTAAGTAATTAAAGAATAATCCGAATTTTCTTATTTCTTCCAGATACGTTAACCAACTTATCCTACTAATATTATAAATGTGAAAGTTTGTGGGTTTGGATGTTTGTTCCTCAATCACGCAAAAACTACTGAACGGATTTGGTTGAAATTTGGCACACAGATAGTAAATAGCCTAAATTAAAACATAGGATACTTTTTATCCCGATATTCCCACGGGAACGGGAACCACGCGGGTGAAACCGCGGGCGGTCGCTAGTAGGTAATATAAGCATGAATCGTTTATATTAGAGGACACGAAATAATGGAAATGAAAATAAAAAAATAGAGACGGGAATCTTCGCACAGCGGCGCCACCATCACGTACGGTGTTATCATATTTGTCTTCGTTCTTTATTCAAAACTAAACAAAACAGACTGAGTAAAGTTCGACTGACCTAACTTGATACGCCAGCAGATTTATTCAGTTTTTACGATCGATGTACAGTCAGAAACGAAAGTAGCTTTACATTTTAGAACTTTGTCACAACAGCTTCTTTGACAAATATCTCAGTTTGAAACATTCATAAAAAAATTGATATGACAAAGTACTGAAGTGTTAAGCGAGTTTCATTGTTGACCGTATCTGCCTAGGCTTAAACGAACTTCAGATAAGAGGAAAAGTTTTCTTTCGGGAAACGTTATCGGAATGACAACGTTTTTGTTTTTCATTAAAATTAGCTCAATTAGCCTCTGGCCATAGTCTCTAAGTAGGTATACTAAGTGAACCAATTATATAATGCATCAAATATGAGCTAACGATTCGAAGACCATCAACACGAAGATCGTTCTTAGTTTTTGTTTATACACAATGGTATAGTGCTTGCCTGGTCTTCATCTCACCTGATGTTAAAAAAGTGACGATAAGGCCGAAAGTGTAAGCGCACTACACCTCATGGAATCCTCATCACTGAGGAACTGGCTATTAAGATAGCCGTTATCAAAAATGCGTGCCATAACAACAATTTTTAAATTGTTGTTATGGCGTCAGACTTAGATAAGTTGGTGGTAGCTAACCAGACGGACTTGAAATAAGCCCTACCAACCAAACCGAGTACAAATGTACCCTCCTTCTGGTAATCGAACCCGGGACTTCTGCGTCTTACACGTGTGGGCGAAACACAGGACCACAGAGGCGGTTAAAGTTCAAAAAAGTTCACCGTTCAAAGTATCAAGATCGCCTGTCGCACCCCTGAACGTTAGTTAATACGATCACGCGTCACATCCGGCACTCAGTCTCAATTTGCGAGTTCATACGTATCGTGGTGGGAGTCTGATATTTCATCGACGTGTGTCACAGCCCTAACAAATTAGGAGGGTACTGATCGGTAGCCGTAGCACGAGGAACTATTTTTGTTTGTTAGAATTTGAGCGCAAATGTAGCTCTTTATTAGATCAAAACCAAAACATAGATGATTGATTAAACACCTATCTTTTCCTGACATTTCGACAGAGTTGCATGTTGCTATTCCTGGTTGCCGCCACCTCGATCGCCACCGCTGGTGGCAATACGGATTTTTTAGGGTTCCGTACCCAAAGGGTACCCTATTACTAAGACTCCGCTGTCCGTCTGTCTGTCTGTCTGTCTGTCTGTCACCAGGCTGTAACTCATGAACCGTGATAGCTAGAAAGTTAAAATTTTCACAGATGATGTATTTCTGTTGCCGCTATAACAACAAATACTAAAAACAGAATAAAATTAATATTTAAGGGGGGCTCCCATACAACAAACGTGATTTTTTTGCCGTTTTATGCTCGATATTAATAACGACAACCGGTAGACAGTTGAAAGTTTCACAGATGATGTATTTTTGTTGCCGCTATAACAACAAATACTAATAAAAACAGAATAAAATTATTATTTAAGGTGGGCTCCCATACAACAAACGTAATTTTATTGCCGTTTTTTGGTACGGAACCCTCCGTGCGCGAGTCCAACTCGCGCTTGGCCGGTTTTTATTACTGATTGCCGCCCAGTGATGGCTAAGAGTAAAATCATTATTGGGAATGCTACCAAGTAAGTAGGTATAATTTTATTAAGCGGATATAGAAGTTAATGTAGAAGTTAATATTCTCGGCCGTGGTCACGGTCTAACATGAAGGGTAGGTGTTTAATCACCGATGTTTTATTGTGATTTATCTGATAAAACGTAACTCAAAGTATAAATGTGTAACAAGAAACTTGTAATGCCGAATATAGTAGATAGGGACTAACAAACTGAACAACTTGACCAACTTTGAAATCGCGAGAAAGAAATCAGCTGTTTCATACATTTTGATATTTTCGTTATTAAATTTTGTATGAAACAGCAGATTTTTTTTCGCGATTTCAGAGTCAGTCCCATGGTACAGTTATTCAGTTTGATGGTCTCTATCTACCATATTCGGCATTACGAGTTTTTTTAATACGTTGTACACAGAGTTATTTGTAAAACACCAGCAACCTCGCAGGAGTAGATTAGTAACATCATTTACAATAACATTTCTTCTACGACTTTTCCAAAAACTGAAAAAAAAAACGACTTTTCATACAAAACTCGATCAGCTGATCGGACATTTTGTATGGAGAGTCGTTTTTTTGTCTGTTTTTGGAAAAGTCGTAGAACAAATGCTGTTGTTTTTGATGATAGTATACTCCTGCGAGGTTGTTGGTGCTTTACAAATAACCCTGTATACTTAGAATAATAGAAGCCGTGTCCTCGTATGCAAAGTGAGGCAACTAATACCAAGCCAGAATGGCTTAGTCTTCAAATTTATATCCTTCATACGTTAACTAATCGTAACTGAAACCCAATAATATAGTAACTAGTCTTATAAATGTAGGAAAATTGAAACTGTTTTGTACTCAATAGGTATGATTAGGGAATAATGTAGAATAACAATCTGAAAACGGGGCCATTTTGCCTGTTTTAGTTGCCTCACTTTTGACAGTGCGCTTTGTAGAGAACTATCGTTCTCTGTATACTCTTGTAGATCCAATACAACATGAGAAAACCACTGGGAGTACTTCAAACTTAATTACTTTTACCAAGAAGTTCGATATTGTAGTTAGATTTTTTTCAAGCAGAATATTGCCTACAATGTAGTGATCGGAAATAACATTGTAAAGTAGGTCGTTATTAAATTTTTATTTTCTAGAACTCATAGTTTCATATCATATTATGTAAACTAAAAAGTTAAGAAAGAAAATAGTGAATAAGTAAGGACGTATAGTTTAATTAATAACGAATCATACCAATGCAACATTGTAATAGAATTTATAATCCGTAAAATGTGATGATTGATGTCTATTGTCTTTGAGTAAATTTAATAATGAAAAAGCTATTAAAAGCTTGTATTTAAATGATTCTGTGTGGCAAAAGCCCTTACATTTAAACTCAGCTCTGACGTCAGAGGTCCAAGTAATCAATTGATATTTCCTTTACGAGATTAACTCTTAACGAAGTACAAGTTAAGACTGAAGATTCTCCGAACGATGGCTAATCAACTGTTTCAACCCTTCGAGGGTATGTTGGATCTATTTCACCCAGCCGTAGCATGAGATAATATTATAAATCATATTTTTACTCCTTTACTTTCTATTCTAATCATATATAACTAGTAAATTTTAGTCTCCAATTAAAATTAACGAAATAAGATTTCTGTAAGGGTTTTTTTCTACACCCACACGATTCAGTAGCTCTATATTAAACTTTTAAGTGCAAAATTTTGTTGGAGTCAAGTGTCCTCCCCCTCTATCAGGTAAACGGTTGCTTTTGGAGACAGTATTACGTAATATAATGAAGTTAAAAGGAAAATATCACAGAAGCTATGTAGAAATTAACAAGTTGATTGTAGGCAAGTTGATTGTTGTGTACTTACAATTTACGAACTCAGACGATCGACTTATAAAATTGGAAAAGTTTTCGTAGATCCTAATAATTTCATTGAATAGTTATACTTAGTTATAGTCGTTAGTTATGTAAAACAGGGAGTAAATATAAGTTTATAGCCATTTCGTATTGGTATGGTATAATATAAGGTAACACAGGACCCCACTGCGCGTGGCCGGACATGCACTTGGGCGGTTTTTTTATGTTTATTTGAATAAAGATATTTTGACTAAGACTTTCACTTTACGCTCGTCTATTCTTTACAGGCAGGTACTCTTGTCGGGTTAAGAAAAAATAAATCACAAGGTTTCACCTTTTTAATGTAATAACAGAGAAAGTCTTATTGAATAGCTTTGATTAAAAGTTTGCTATGCGTCTGGAATACAACGTTCATTAAACGAAGTAAGAGTAAGATTTTTATTATCTTCTTTTAAAATTGTAATAAGTATTTTACTAAGTTCTTCTGTAGGCAAAAACTGCTACGGCAATTCAGGACTTTTTAAGTAAATAAAGAATACCGAAATGTTATACGTAGCAGGTTTTTTTGAGTATTATTAATATTCTGTGCCGATAGTTAGAAGAGAATGAATTATGTTGTCCTGATTTCCAAAGACAGACAGAAATGTTCCTGCTAACTTTTAATTGTTGTAATAAGAATGATTTATGTTATCTAATGAGATTTTCCAGATTTTTTACAATAAATAGTTAGGGCTTTCCTCTATTACGCCTGATGGTAATCGATGATAATGCAATCTACGCACTTGCCTAGAAGATACCTATTCACTCGCGACTTGAAGGCCCCCAGATTGTACCTGTCGGGAAACAGAGACTCAGACAAGTTTCACTCTCCAGCGGTCTTGGAATATCCACCAAAAAACGGTGGCGCTGATTCGTACGTCTGGTTGTCCGATGGAAGAAGGGAGATTGCGGAAAGACCATTAAAATATCACTTTTACTTTTTTAATGTAGGCTTAGAGTAAGAGTAAGACGGGCTTACGAAGCTTTCCCCTCTGCCGAAGTACAAGCCCAAATGGCCATATGCGTTAATAAAACCAGTTGCGCCCGGATTTCTTTCTAGACCGAGTCCAGTCGCGCATGTGATGTGAACGCTGCAGTGTTTAAAATGCCGAATTGATGAGTTTTTTGCTGTTAAAAGAGGTCTGGAACATCAAGTTTACAAAAAGTCGTGTTACATTTCACATGAAAGAAATTTTTTATCGTATTATTGCTATTTGTTTACATTTCAACAATAAATTCGTATATTTTATTCTTGACTAGTTGTCAAATTTGTTCAGTGACATCGGGTCTGCTCGTCCATGGCTCGTCCATACACAAATTTTTGCTGTTTTGTTTTATTTTTTATGTGTTAGTGTCGTCATTACAGTGTTGTTTTTGTATGTGAGTGAGTATGCGGAACTGTACTTGTGTGCACTTACCGGGGGGTAAGTGCACACAAGTAAGTAGTAAAAAAAACTTAATTATAATGAACTTAAAAAGTAGGCGCTTTTGACTGTCACTTAATTATTTTCCTTCTTGTTTTTGCAGACAGAACGCATAAGAAACGCATTAGATTTATCATAAGTGACGTAACTTACGTTTGTAACTGAACTAATTGAATGTAATTAGTGAAAATCATTCACTAAAGTCAGCACAGCTTAAGAGTCTAGTCAAAATGCACATTTTTCATACCTAATTGCAGAGACAAAAACTTTATACTTATAATTTAACTTGAAAACTATAACCAACAAAATAAATTACAGAAAACAGTTTTCCAAAATAATATTTTGCTCCAAGACAACCTTCTTGCCACATGTATTTGCTATGGTTTAATCTTAGTGCACTAATTACATAATGTATGAGTGCGTGTATTTACTTTACACTTACAAATGAATTTCTGGACTTTAAATATTACATAGAAAATTCACAGTTAATTACTAACAAAATTATGTACTTATTTAAAGTACGTTTTCCACTATATTATACTTACCATAAAGAATGTGGAAATTCTGTATCGATTTTTTATATACTATATTATGTTATCAATTTTCTTTCTTTAATGTATGCGATTAATTTTACTAAGTACAACAGAAGTGACTAAGTTCAGAGTGCTTGCGGAAAAAACAATCACACATTCTGTAGTGAAGTTGCCGCGGATCACTGTCTATGATAAATTTAATCGCATTTTACTTATGCACATGACTACTTTTAGATAATGATATTTAAATGGACTAAACTATTAAGGAAGTCGAGTAAAATGTTTGATAGGTAAGTACAAGATTATAACAAGATTTCAAATACATCCAAAAACTTCACAAATTAAAACTAGTTAGTCATTCTATTAATAACTCAAAGCACTAAAACCCTCCATTTATAACAAATATTATCACTACTCGAGATAATAACAATGGAGACCGACAATGGCATATTAAACCCGACCTACGCACACATATAGTTTAAATCTAAAATCGATATTTGTAAAATTTAGGGGTGTATTCTCACTTAATGTTCACTATTAGGGTCTTACTACACGAGCGGTTTTCTACGGGAACCCGCTCATAGACCGCAGGAAGTCGTATGACTTCCATGTTAACCTGGAAACGACAGTGCGACAATAAATTAAATTTCGTATGACTTAGAACGCTCCCAGTCTCATAAAAAAACAATTAATAATAATGTCCAGTCCAGTGTCCAGTCACAGGATATATTTTTCAGTTACTGTTTTCAGTAAAATTAATTTTCGTGCAATTTAGTTTCTTTTATTTTTTTTTTATTGCTATATACTAAACTAAACGAAACTATTTCCTGCCACAGATCTTAGTTTTCTCTGTATCAAATATTTCCCCGATAAAAAACTCAAATCTATCAATGAGGTATCACGAAAACATCATTTACAGATTTGTGTTTTTATATTATGTTTTTGCAAATAATCCCCTTATTGTAGAAGTTGTTCAAACGCCACAACAAAGACTAACAACGGACAGCGTAGTCAGTACCCGTAGCACGAACATCTATTGATAAAAATTACGCTCGTAAAACATCAAGTGTGATTTTAATAGGAAATATGTACAGCGTCATCTACCAACGAAAAGCGAAATTAAATTTCTCATAGCCAAATGACTCTATCGAGTATTATTACGCGCGTTTTTTTACACGACTGCTTAAAGCAAAAAGAGTGTAGGTATATGTGTTTACACGACTGCCCAAAGCAAAAAGAGTGTATATGTGTTCAGGGTTCATGTATGTTTGTGGGTATGTGAGTTTCTTTATTCCACCATAACTTCTAAATTCCTGAACTGATTTGGATAAATGGGGTATCGTTAGAATCTTTACAGCATCCCGAGTGACACTGGCTATATTTTTTTTAAGAAAAAATCAATATGGCGACTGTACGACACCATTTTAAAATGTGAAAAAAATTTTTTCTTCTATTATTACAATATGGGCATCAAATGAAAGGCCTTGAATGAGCACATTCCAAAACTATATAATATGTCACTAAAATGTGTGAAATAAAAATAAATAAATTAAAAAAAACATGTCAAAAACACGACTGCCCTGCCAAATCCGAACTAAAAAGTTAAACAACAAGTGTCATTGCAGTCGGGGGACCTCTTTGATCAAAAATTGTTCCATAATAAGGTCCCCCGACTGCAATGACACTTGTTGTTTAACTTTTTAGTTCGGATTTGGCAGGGCAGTCGTGTTTTTAATATTTTTTTAATTAATTTTTTTTTCTCGATAGATGTTCGTGCTACAGATGATCAGCGAAAGAAAGAAAGAAAGAAAAAATGTTTATTCAGCAAAACAGTTACAAAAAATGTTAAATTAACGTAGGTTTTAGAAGTTTTCCGCAGTAAACCGCTCGTGTGACATGGCCTTTACTATTCACTCCAGAAAACAGAGAGATAGTTTGTTTAAGGCTCTGTGGCTCTTATACCAGAAGTTCCTCAGAATTTGCAAAAATATCGACTGTTTTACTATGCGTGAATGTAATGGCTTTTTCGGAGAATATTAGAAATTATAATGTTGAATCTCATAACATCAGTTATACGGTGTGTATTGGAGAAACTAACGGGTTTCTTGGAGGTTGTAAGAAAGATATTATTTTGTTGAAATTCAATGTTAGATTTCAACAAAGTAATTTTAAGACAGTCTTTCAAATTACTGAAATGATTATAAGTAGAAGTGATCCGTGTAAAAAAATATATCGCTTTAGAACTTTCTTTTTTCAATATGAAGAAAAAAACCGGCCAAGTGCGTGTCGGGCCACGTGCCATAGGGTTCCGTAGTTACCTTATACCATACCATATTTAATACCACCTATCATTTTTCGTATGCAAAAATAACTTTGTTTTTCAGTGTTGGTATGAATGACAAAGTTATATTTCCGGTTTTGGAAAATGTGCTATATCTCAAAAACTAATTACTATATCTCATTCAAACTAATTTTAGTTGAAAGTGTTTATTAAGATCTACAGCATATATTTTTTTTAGATTTTTCACTCTCTTATTTCAAAAGTTAAAGGGGGGGGGGGGGGGGGGACGACACACATTTTACCACTTTGGCGATGTATATCTTTGAAACTGTTAACTTTGAGAAAAAGTTGTCTTAGGAACCTCAATGTCATTTTTAAAGACCTATCTATAGACACCCAACACGTGTTGATTTGACGAAAAAAATTTTTTTCAGTTTCAGTTCTATGTATGGGGAGCCCCCCCTTAATCTTTTATTTTTCTTATTTTTGTATTAAATTCGGTAAGCGGTTAACAGAATACATCTACCTACCAAGTTTCAACTGTGTAGTCTTAATACTTTCGGAATAAAGTGGCTGTGACATACAGACAGACAGACAGACAGACAGACAGACAGACATGACGAATCTATAAGGGTTCCGTTTTTTGCCATTTAGGCTACGGAACCCTAAAAAGGGTAAAAAGTATGAAATATTTGTTGTAAATAAAGATACTCAAAATAATCAGTCATTTCATCACCGACGCAGAAGACGCGAATTAAATCAGCTGTTTTTTAATAAATGCTTTTATTTAAGTACTTTTTAATGTATTAACATTCGGGACTGGGATCAACACATTCGGGACTGGGTCTATGATCCGGCGCTTTTGGAAAATGCGAAAACAAAATACATAAAATGTATTAATTTTTTAAATCCCAAGAACATAAACAACAAACAACGTGGTTATGTAATAGTTATTTATGCAACTGTACTATAACGAGGGGTATTAAAACACGAATGTGATAATAGTATCACATGAGTGTTTTAATACCTAATTATGTACAGTTGCATACAAGACTTTATCTACACCCATTTTTATTTTTTGTTATTTTTATTAGGGAAACAAACAATATTTTAATACATATGAATTAAAAATACCTATGATATTTATCTAAACCCATGATATGTGTCCTCTATAAAGGTTTTGACTTTGACTTTGTCTTTGACTTTCCTCTCCCTCTTCGTCATTATGTCTTCCGCAAGAGTGTTATAATGTTGTACTGAATTTCATAATGCGTTGCTCGCGCGTGGGCGCTCGGCGCTGCAGGCCCACTCTCGCTCGGGATATTGTAATGATGGCAGTAAGCTAACTGTTTCAGTACCCCTTACAGAGGTGATTATAAAATCGCGAAGAATATTTTGGAAAACATAGATATCCTTACTAATATTATAAATGCGAAAGTCCGTTTGTTTGTTTGTTTGATTGTTACGCCTTCACGTCCTAACTACCGAACCGATCATCATAAAATTTTGCATACACGTTGTCAGGGGTACAGAGAAGGACATAGGGTACTTTTCATCCCGAAAAAAAGTATAGTTCCCAAGGGATAGCAAAAAACCTTTCCACGCAGACGAAGTCGCGGGCGGCCGCTAGTTGCTTATAAATGAAAAACTGACACTGATGAGTTTACGCCTGTTACCAAATTAGAATCATATCGTTTTTCTTTATGAAAATTATTAATCCTTACTAATATTATAAATGTGAAAGTCCGTTTGTTTGTTTGTTACGCCTTAACGTCTTAACTATTGAACCGATCATCATGAAACTTTGCATACACGTTGTCAGAGGTACAGAGAAGGACATAGGGTACTTTTCATCCCGAAAAAAGTGTTGTTCCCGAGGGATAGCAAAAAAACCTTTCCACGCAGACGAAGTCGCGGGCGGCCGCTAGTAAATAAATATTCTGGACAAATCAAACCAATTTAATAAATTGGTAGTACCAATCTAATCGAAGTCGTATAAGGTAACTAAACAACGGAGAAATAAGTCCTACTAAAATATGAATATTTGGATGTTGAAAGATTACTCAATGACGCAAAAAACGGCTGACCAAATTTGGATGAAATTTGACAGACAGAATAGTTTATAGCCTGGATTAAAAAGGATATTTTTTATCCCTAGGGACTTTCCAAAGGTCCACGTGGACGAAGTCGCGGCCGAAAGCTAGTTAATAATAATAAACATCTATTTCTAGGGAATAATTGCCATCACACAAACATAATATACTCCCACCAAGAATCGAACTCGGGACTACCACTGCGCCAAGTGGTCGTCAAGTTATTAGATAGTCACAAATACAAATCTATCGATTATTGAAACCCAAATTTGTATAACCGTGCTTCGGAAGGCAAAGTAAGCCGTTTGGTCCCAGGTGAATTTGCAGTCATTAACACCCACCAATCCGCATTGGGCCCGCGTGGTTGGTTATGGCCCATTCTCCTTAACCTTAAAGTTCCGTCGTCATCCGTCATATTAAAGCTGATAAGTTTCTTGCGCCCGTTCTTCTTGTCAGTTTAAAATGTCTGGAACGGGTGGTAGGAAAATATAGACGATTCAAAAGTGCTAAAGCTATTTTGACTTTGACTCCACACATAAGGAAGGCCTGTGCTCCAGCAGTGGGGACATTAAAAATGGCTGATAATCAATTATAATATATTGCAATGATTTGCAAAATGTCATTTTGTCTAGGGGGGGTGGACTGTTACCCTTTTGGTTTTGTTACAAGTTGTTGTGGTGGACGATGATGACTGAAAAAAGGTCGTGACCATTTAAGGTTGGACACGGGGCGCCGCCGTGTAAATGAATTACCCAATCCGGACGTGATTCCGGTGCTACTGCGGCCAGCGGTGCTCAAACTGTCCTGTGAAATTTCCCAAATTATTTTAATTATCTCGTTTTTGAAGTGAAAACTTCTTTAGCGGCGTTGTACGCTTTTTTGTAAAGGGGAAATATGCTAAACTCGCATCGTAAGAATCACGTGACCCTGATAAAATTCGTAAGAGGGCTGTGACGGAAGGAGAGTAGACAGGCGGCGGCGGAAGTATCCCCCTCTCTTTCTACGGGGCACGGTGAAAATGGCGGCGCGTCATTCCAAGATGTAAACACTTGTGTCACCATAGCAACGCGCTAATTTTGAAAATGGAACTAATAGCAGCGATCTCTTCGGTAAATCATAGACTATACTCTAGTTTAAATCGTAGAATGCGTGCATGTAGAAATTGAAAAGGCCACTTGACGCGAAATTTTTAGAATTTTTCTCTGGTTACAAACTGAATTGTGTGACCGCTCGTTCCCACTTGTCGGGTGTCGGATCTAAAAAATTATATTAAGATTTAAAAAAATAATAAACACAATATTTAATTGTCATGGCAAGATACACTTAAAAAAAAAGTTGTTCAAAATATGATGCCACACATCATATTTTGAACAACTTTTTTTATAAGTTCTAAGTTAGTTAAGTCTCAGTTATAAATAAAAAAGTTTTTCGCCAAAAATATCGTAGCAGACCATCCAGGTACTTTGATTTTATGAACTGTTTGTCAAATCGTTGTTACATTCATTTAGGAATCTTTTTGTTTTATTACCGTATCTACTCAAGGCGTCTAGAACAAGGCTGGCCAAAATGTTTTCTAGGTGACCATAATGTCTTTAGACAGTGGCGGCGGCCGGCGCCGGGCCAAAACTTTGAAAGGTCTTTGGGCATATTTTACCTGCTTGATGAAAGTTCGCATACAAAAACCAAACCAGTTTTAAATTGATGAATTCAATCCCACTTTTCAAAATATGTATTATTTTTTGATGTACCGACTGGCAGAAAAAAGTTATTTCACATTATGTGTGTACTTAGGTATATGTTTGATGTTATTAAACTTTTGATTATTGAAATGCTATGATATTATAATGATAAAAAATGAAAGATGTCCTGCAAGAATGCGACCCATACCATTGCGTAGCAGATACAATCTACATACCTAACCCTATTTCTTTTGGGGTATGATTTTATCAATTACCTAATAAATGCATTTTCAGTGACCTAATAAATAATTTTTGTTCCTAAAATAGTAGATTTGTCACCTAAATTAAATCATCAAATAATATTAAAACGCTTACCGAAATATTTATAAAGAATTACTGGGAAATAATACCAATCATCAAATAAATAAATTGGGTTTCAAAATAATAGAAGTTTCACTAAAACTGAATCACCAAACAATATAAAAATGTTTGCCTAAAAATTAATTTTTAATCACTGAAAAATAATATTAATTACCAAATAATTCAACTGAAATTTGACGATACACAATTTATTAAATAGAACTGCTACATACAGATTTTACAATAATAATGTACTTTAATAAATAAAAAATTGCACTGTAAAAAACTAACATAAAGAAAAAACATAAGTGAAAAAAAGAAAAAGATAAATTTTATTACTACAATATTAGGTTAAATAGAAAAAAAAATTCAGGTCAGTGACTATTAGAGATGGTTTTGATTTAGACTTTAGAGGGACACCCTCTTTTTTACGCGACTGCCCAAAAAGGAGTGTATATGTGTGTTTAGGGTTCATGTATGTTTGTGGGTATGTGGATTTCTTTATTCCACCATAACTTCTAAATGCCTGAACTGATTAGGATTCATGTGATATCTTTAGAATCCTTACAACATTCCGAGAGGCACGGGCTAGATATTTTTTGAAAAAATTCAATATGGCGACTGTACGACGAAATGAGATAAAAAAAAATTTTTCTTCTATTATTACAATATGAGCATCAAATGAAACGCCTTAATGAGCACATTCCAAAAATATATAATTTGTCACTAAAATGTGTGAAATAAAAATAAAAAAATAAAAAAAATTAAAAAACACGACTGCCCTGCCAAAAACGTACAAAAAAGTTTACTAACAAATGTCATTGCAGTCGGGGGACCTCTTTGATCAAAAATTGTCCTATTAAATGGTCCCCCGATCGCAATGACACTTGTTATTTAACTTTTTAGTACGTTTTTGGCAGGGCAGTCGTGTTTTTAAATTTTTTTTTTTTTATTCGTTTTTGACCTATAGTTTACAATTTCTAAACAGATTGCTGACCCTATTATGTGTTTGCATATTATGTACTTTTTATAAAAATTGGGACTGTAAAATTTTCCATTTATCTAATCATTATTGAGAGGCAAAGCTACCTTCCATTTGCTGAAAAACTGAATTAATTGTATTCGTTGAAGTCGGTCCAAGGATTATCAAAGTGCATAACCCGCCAATTTGACTCCGCCCCTGTTAGGTAATTTTTCTTTGAATTAAGGAACCGATCTATTTAATAAGTGACAGATCCATTATTTTGATTGATGATTAAACGAATCAAATGATACTAATAGTTTGTTGATTAGATTTTAGAGGACGGATCTAATATTCAGGCTATAGAAAAAAGTGATCAAACTATTATTCATGATACATATTTACATTAATCTAATGATTTACACTTAGAGACAGTTTTAATGAATAGATGACTAATATATTTCTTGGGGATAGATATTATAATTAGGGTATTGCAGATTAGTGACACATCTAAACTTAGGTGACAGAAAATATTGTTCCCTTTCTTTTGTGAACGCCGTAGGTCAAATGTCCGCACAAAATGTCCAATGACCTTTACCATCAAGTGAAAGCGGTGTCACAACGTGCAACGGCGGCGGGCAAATGGGTTTGAACTCCTAGTATGAGAGCCGGGCATAGTGGTAACCATAATTATTTATTTTTGACGGGGCAGCTACTCGAGAATGTATGGGAAAAAAGCTCATTTAAAAAAAACAATTTTAATTTATGTTTATTTATTTGACTTGGTGCATATAAAAAATCTGATTTCCCAGCGTCAAATCCAGTCACCCAGCGTGCAATGGAGAGAGCCATGCTCGGCGTTTCACTGAGTGATCGAACCAGAAATGAGGAGAACCGCAGGCGAACTGAAGTAACCGACATCGCTCGAAGGATTACTCAGCTGAAGTGGCAATGGGCTGGACACATAGCGAGAAGAACCGATGGCCGTTGGGGAGGAAAGGTTCTTGAATGGCGACCGCATACCGGACGACGCTCCGTGGGTAGGTCCCCGACAAGGTGGACCGACGATCTGGTAAAGGTTGCGGTGTGCCGCTGGATGCGGGCAGCGCAGGACCGATCGTCGTGGAGATCCTTGGGGGAAGCCTATACCCAGCAGTGGGTGTCGTGCGGTTGATATGATGATGTGAATGTCGAGGTAATTCCTCACATTGGTGAAATAACGCTGGCTTACAGCGTAAGAGTTTAGGATATACTAGGAAAAATTCGACGATGTCACTAGTGACTCGGTAGCTCAGCGGTCAGAGCATTGGACCGGATATCCAAAGGTCGCGGGTTCGATTCCCGTCTGAGTATTGATCTGGTGCGAGTCGTATTTTTTCTAGTATATTATTTAGTATTGTTTAAAAATAGCATTGTAAATGCAAAAATCTCAAATTTAAAAATTATATAGCTATTTCATCTTAATCAATTGTTAAAATATCTGGAAAGATATTTCAATTGAATGTCGAGGTAATTCCTCACATTGGTGAAATAACGCTGGCTTACAGCGTAAGAGTTTAGGATATACTAGGAAAAATTCGACGATGTCACTAGTGACTCGGTAGCTCAGCGGTCAGAGCATTGGACCGGATATCCAAAGGTCGCGGGTTCGATTCCCGTCTGAGTATTGATCTGGTGCGAGTCGTATTTTTTCTAGTATATTATTTAGTATTATCTTATGTCTCTTCAATTTAATACTATTATGTTATTTAAAAGAAATTGACTCTTATCATTGAGCCTATCGATTGGTATCATAAAAGTACAGGATTTTTTTCGTATTTTAGCCCGTTCGATTCCCAGCTGAGACAAGCGATTTATCAAAAACCTTGAAATGCAGTTTTACTTATTTTTTAAAATCAAGAAATGTTTCCTTTTAGTAAAATCCATCATCAATATTTTGGATACACTTTCAATCCAACTACCGTCTTTTCTTTCCACCCTGTATCATTAAATGAGATTTTCGAGATCTATCGAATGATATTTTTGAATTTAATATACCTACATATTCCTTAAAAAAATACCCTTAGATCAGAATTTTCTGGGACAATTTAGCAAAGCAAAGTAAAGTATGGGACAAGACTAAATAATACACAACACATGGAGGTATTTTAATTTAACGTGTACAAACAAACCTATTTTAAGAGGTTACGGTTGTGTCAAAATCATGCTTTGTTAATTTTTTAATGTCCCTTACGCCAAAATTGAACTAAAATAATATGCACCTTACGCCCAATCATTTAGGGCTCCTATAGCTCTCAAGTGGCGCCCTCATCATAACTAAATTTATTGCTCGCTGAGTACATAATGTATCAAAAGCTCACACGTACAGATTGAAGCTAAGGTTCTATAGTTTTTTTATAAACATTAACCTCAGTAAAATATTAGTTCATTTACTAGTAGTAGGCAAAAGTGCCTAAGTGGCCAATTTTGCTCTTATGCTACTATAACTTATCCCATCGCATTAAAATTAGCACGAGCATTCTGTGATCGTTTGTTATGTTATGATGTTTAAAAGGTAATTACGTATTTTTTGAAGTGAAAACTTCTTTAGCGGCGTTGTAGGTACGCTTTTTTGCAATGGGGAAAAAATGTTAAACTCGCGTCAGTCAGTCAGGATCACGTGTCCCTGATCGAAAATTCTTAAGACGGATGTGACGGATGGAGAGTAGACAGCCGGCGGCGGAAATATAGAAACTAGACGGCGGCTAGTTTCTACAGGGCGTGGCGAAAATGGCGGCGCGTCATTTTAAGACGTAAACACTTGTGTAACCATAGCAACGCGCTAATTTTTTCATTCAATGTCAAAACTCTAGATTTTCTGTCAAGCTATGGATAAGACCACAGAGGAAATAATCACTAAGTTTTAGATAAGACCTTCGTACAATACTCTTCTGTATTCGTAAATTCAAAGTCAAAGTCAAAGTCAAATAAGCTTTATTCAAATAAACTTAATTATTAAGTACTTTTGAATCGTCTATATTTTCCTACCACCGATTCAAATGCAGAGTAAATTCGTAAGACGGCAATTCGTGCAAAATTATTCCCTAACCATTCCAAAATATTAAAAATGCACAACGTTAATATTCAAGTTTTCACTTCTGCCGGCACTCCCGGAGTGCAACCCTATATTTTTTTACATGAAACTACAGACTGAAATTAGATCGTCCCTTAGCTAAGTTTGAGAGCCGCTTTCGCGCGGGCGTCCCGTCCTATATAAAGGGACTACAGCCTCCCGACAGCATTCACAGCGTGCAACAGGTGCCGAGCTAAGGTAAGTCTTGTGTTCATCCCTTAATAAAATAGCAAGTTTAAAAATGGAACATCCGAGTTTTCTTTTTTTTTTTGATGCAGATTTGAAAACTTTTTGGATAATTTTAAATGCAAAGATACTTTTTTATAAATATTTTAAGAAGTAACATTGGTTAGTAAATTATTTAAGATTTATAACAGGAATTGTAAATTTTGAAATTTTTTGATTATAGGCATTCACAATGCTATTTTTATATAAAGCTAATTAATAAGCGTTGTAAATTTTACAAAAAAATCTTTGATTTAAGTTTTTTTATACATTTCGCTGAAAACTATCTGTTTGTAACTAAAAAAAGTTGATGCAAATTAAAATGAATTTGAAAATAAGGTTCAATACAATAAATAAATTATCAAAAACGTGTTAATAAATAATTTAAATTGTCAATTAAACATGATCACATTATAAAAATTTAAATGAATTTATTTTCTTATTAAAATCTTATTTAAGGATGTTATACCACCGAAAGTGACGCCCTCAGAGGTTTTTATTTAATAATTTGTTAATAGAAAATGATTGATTTTAATAAAACTTCACGTGGAATTTTTAGGGCCCTTGGTCTAGTATTTTTAGAAGGTATCACTATATTTCCTCGTAGTCATTCGTAGAAGTAGATAGCAAATGTGTCAGAAACGGTCACTTTTAGCAGTATCTAGCAGTGATTATGAGGGAATGTAATGATACCGCTTAAGGCTGTAGAGTCGTATCACGTTCCATTTTATATTTTCAATACAAATGATCAAAACAACTCTACGCGAGCCGTAATGAGGGCGAACTTTGAAAATTCCTATTAAATTATTAAATAGATATAAGTATATACAAAACACTGAATACATTAGACAAATACCTCATTATTCCTAAGAAAAATAAAAAATTACTTTAGATTTTGTAAATACCAGTAAAAAAACACGTTAAAGTGTACCAATTTGAGCATTTTTTAATATTTTATTTCTCTGTGATTAAAAGCATTTTTTTTAAATTTTCTCTCTATAGGGAACTCCTTGACAATACAAACAATAAGTGAAAAAATAAATATGAGTCGTATTCTTATTTGTTACAGCTGAAACGTTTTTGAAAAATACCTATGTCAAGCAAATTTAAAATTCCAGTTGAACAGATTGTCTTCGTTTTAAAATACCTGACAATTTATTATATTTTTCTCTCTATACGGCACTAATTTAAGAATTTTGCTTCCTGAAACTAAAGTTTACATCAATAATAATGCTTTTATTCTTTAGAAAACTTCATTGGAAAAACACTAATTTCGTTGAAATGCAAATATACAGCCTTAAAAATACTTGGAATTCTACGTAAAGTTTTACTAAAATTGTGTATTAGATTAACAATATTAAATAAAAGTCACCGCAGCGCCACTTTCAGTCATACAACCGCCTTAAATAAAAAGGTTTTTTGAACTTAACACGGTTCCATAATAAAAATTATATAGAAACTCATTGAAATTCTTGAAGCGCAGAAATAAGACACATTCCGTGTACAGAAAATCAAATGTAAATTGCGTAAGGCGTTCGAAATGTTTATTTTATTATAATTCTGTCGCAAGTCGCATAATGTCACATCTTATGTCGAAACGTGTATCTTAAAAATAATGAGAGTAATTAACGAAAATCATAGAATGTGCAAATTAATCAGCAAGGGAATTTGGGAGTGGTTTAATTGATTTAAATTAGGGTCTTATTTCATTAGACGAATTCTTGAAAACAAAAATTGTGTTAAGATTTCACTCGACGCGTTTTTTTTTTAAATAATTAAATAAACGCAAAGTTTTTTTTAAATGTCTGTTAATATAAAAAAAAAAATGAATCTTATGCAAAGTTGGAATAGACAATTAAAGTTCTCAAAATCTTTAGAAACATTAAAAAAAATACCAGTGATGAAAAATATTAATATAGAATTAGTATTCAAATAAAATTCAATGCTTCAAATATTAGGGATAAGTATCAATTCTTTGTTTTTTTTAACTACAAAATCACTTAGGTATACAACGTGTAACAGAATTAATTTCTAAATCAGAATATGGTAAATAGGGACCATCAAACTAAACAACTTCTACTATAGGACCAACTCTGATATCGCGAAAAAAAATCTGCTGTTCCTATTAAAAAATATTAATGAAAAAATCAAAATATATGACACAGCAGATTTTTTTGCGATTTCAGAGTTGCTCCCATAGTAAAAGTTGTTCGGTTTTATGGTCCCTATCTACCATATTCGGCTTTATAAGGCTTTTTACCAAACACTTTGTATACATAGCGGAAATGTGCTTATTTGTAAAAAATCACCTTAACTACTTCACTAAGATCAGCCAAGTTAAGACAAATGCTCGCTCTAGAAAAAACAAAATAGTTATACCAAAAAGTAATCTGGCATTTTCAAGGAAAATGCATAATGTATGTATGGCATTAAAATTGTATAACAAGCTACCATCACACATAAGCGATTGACCAATAGATAAAAAAAAATTAAGAATAACTTACTGCGTTGGCTTCATGATAAGAACTTTTATTCAATCAAGGAGTATCTAGAATCCAAACAACTATGACATTCATTTTATTGTGTTGTTATTAATTTTGTACGTACTATTAATCACTTATTTGACATCACTATTTTTTATTGATATTTTGCGCTCTCGATAATTTGTACCAAATACTAGCACTAAAAAAATAAATTAATTAAAAAAAATATTAAAAACACGACTGCCCTGCTAAAAACAGTGTATATCAGGGTTCATGTATGTTTGTGGGTATGTGAGTTTCTTTATTCCACCATAACTTAAATGCCTGAACTGATTTGGATAAATGGCAAATCGTTAGAATCCTTACAGCATCCCGAGTGACACTGGTTATTTTTTTTTTATAAAAAATAAATATGGCGACTGTACGACGCCATTTTCAAAAGTGAAAAAAGTTTTTTTTTTCTTTTACTACAATATGGGCATCAAATGAAAGGCCTTGATGAGCACATTCCAAAACTATATAATGTCACTAAAATGTGTGAAATAAAAATAAATAAATAAAAAAAAATATTAAAAACACGACTGCCCTGCCAAAAACGAACTAAAACGTTAAATAACAAGTGTCATTGCAGTCGGGGGACCTTATTATGGAACAATTTTTGATCAAAGAGGTCCCCCGACTGCAATGACACTTGTTGTTTAACTTTTTAGTTCGTTTTTGGCAGGGCAGTCGTGTTTCTAATATTTTTTTTTATTTTTATTTTTTTATTTCACACATTTTAGTGACATTATATAGTTTTGGAATGTGCTCATCAAGGCCTTTCATTTGATGCCCATATTGTAATAAAAGAAAAAAAACTTTTTTCACTTTTGAAAATGGCGTCGTACAGTCGCCATATTTATTTTTTATAAAAACAAATAACCAGTGTCACTCGGGATGCTGTAAGGATTCTAACGATATGCCATTTATCCAAATCAGTTCAGGCATTTAAGTTATGGTGGAATAAAGAAACTCACATACCCACAAACATACATGAACCCTGATATACACTCTTTTTGCTTTGGGCAGTCGTGTAAAAATATTTGCATGCCTACATTCATAAGGTATATACTATCGATCCACATTGACAATACCCTCTAACTCTGTCTGTACATGATATTATGCAAATAAACATTCTTATTCATATTCTACCTATATTTAATTATTTAGCTATTTACGCCATGCATAATAGCATTTAGCATTGAACTAAAATTAAAACAAACATTTTGTTATACAACATCTTCTAGTACCTAAGGTAATTTGACTTTTAAAATCTGTTACGACCTTTTTCCTGTTAGATCTTAAAATATCTATAAAAAGAATTTAAAATTAAACACAAGAATCGACTCAAAGTTAGCGTAATAATTAAACGAGTTGGTCATTAAAAGATTAGGTTACCTAATAATTTCTTTGTAAAAGACAAATTATCTTTAAAGATATCGAATATTTTAAATTAACACAGAAAATAAATAACATCCTGTTAGTTTTCTTACTAAAAGAATAGTCATTGTAACGGGCGGATAATAACGGATCTCAGAGATCAAAGTAAATTAGTATTTATTAGATATTTTTAGCTTTAATAACTATGTTTACTACGAATTTTTAGGGGACTCTATTATCTATGAGTTACCTATGAGTGATCAGCGTAGTTTATCAAAAAATATTTATGGTAATCTCAAAATCTCTCATTATTTTAGAAATAATCCAAAACGAATCTGAACAGTTTTTCACAAGAAAATCATTTCTAAATAAATAAACTTACAACGTTTTACAAAAAACCTGTAATGCCGAATATGGTAGATAGGGACCATCATTCAAACTGAAAAAATTCTTACTATGGGAAATCGCAAAAAAACAGCTGTTTCATACAAATATTTAATATCGGAAATATCGAAATGTATGAAACAGCTAATTTTTTTTCGCCATGATAGTCTACCATATTCGGCATTAGGGGTTTTGTTACATTTTGTATATTGAAACGCTATCTCATATCTATTCATTTTGCTCCAATCCCAAATTAAGAAGCTAGAGCACTGTCAAGAAAATCAGAGACAACGCGGTAACACAAACACCTAGACCTAAGTCAATACAGAAAACTTATTTTCTAAATTGACTTAGCCGGGGATCGAACCCGGGACTTCAGCGATAGCTTGAAAACCTGTGTACTCGAGCCACTCGACCACGGTAGTCAAACAGCAGTGAAACATAATATGTGAACTTGACAACAAAGAGACTGAGCAACAAAGAAACATATTTAGAATAAAATATAGAAAAGCCACTATATTTTATTTTAAATATGTTTCTTTGTTGCTATTTCCATAAAAACTCATTTAGAATTGAACCGAAGATATTACCGAAGTCGCTTTCGAACGCGCGTCACGTCCTCATGTTAGAACTTTACGAATTATCTGATTTCAATCTCTGTTTTCCGATGATTATTCATAAAGATGGAGACACAAAATATATTATTTCCCCATCTAGGTCATCGATATTCGATACCACAATATCCGGTATTAGTAATTCTGTTATAAAGTTTGCACGAACGTAAGGTCAGATAAAGTTTAGAGCTGAAAAATGAATCTTATAACGAGACAATAGAGCTTAAAAGCTTTGTTAGGGTTTAAAGCACGAGCACAAAAAATACAAGTTTCGACTTGTTTTTCAAATAAAACAATTTGATTTAAACTTTATGCGGATGTCGAATCTCTGATAGAGTAGGGGTTCTAACTATAACTATTATCGGAAACATTTGTCTCTGTCTTTTTCTTTACGTGTAAAGAGTATGGAAAATAACCTCACTTCTGCACTTTTTCGATGTTTTTCGTTGTTTTTTCATGATTATCTTTTGCACTATTTTCTTTTTGAAAAAACTTTATGGAGCAACTTCACAGTACATTAAAGTGTATTTTGATGTAGAATTCAATACGTTTCCGCTATTACTTACGCCAAAAATATAACCCGTGACAAGCGCTTTTGACAGTTCTCGCTATCGCTCGCTTTCGCTCGTTTTTGGCAGGGCAAACGTGTTTTTTATATTTTAAAAATATATTTATTTTTGTTTCAAACATTTTAGAGTCAAATTATATGGTTTTGGAATGTGCTCATCAAGGCCTTTTATTTGATACCCATATTGTATTGTAATAATTGAAGAAATTAATTTTTCATCTCTCCAGCTAGAAAAGGGCGCTTATGGCGTGTAAAAACTCGCAGCAAAATCGATTTTTGCTGCGAGCGTGAGGCAAAGTGCTTTTTGAATTTCTAATAAATAAAAAAACCGGTCAAGAGCGAGTCGGACTCGCGCACCGAGGGTTCCGTACAATCATAAATATATTTGGATATGTTACTTTAGTACAGTCTTTATAATAAAGTAGGATAAACGGCAGACAGGTGGAAGGGCAAACAGGCGGACAGTTAATTTACAAATCTTAACCACAGCTGCTTATGGTGACTGAAAAACGTTTCAGCCACTCCACATTGCAAACTGTTTATATTACTAAGTAGGACTTATTCTTCGTTTATTCGTACGGCAAATACATAGTAGGTAATTATATTAGAACCAGCCACGTATTTATTATTGTAGTATTAGGTTGCGCCATCTCTGGACCGATAGTGGAACTATTTTTTTTCTCAGGTCAGCATTCTTAGGTCAGCATTCTTAGGACAGCGCCATCTGTTGACTGGTAGTGAAACTTAAGAATTTTTGTTTGTTTTTTGAATTTCTAAAAAAGTGTGTTATATTGAGACATCGTTTTATTTTTCCTGTAATTTTTACATAAGCTACTATCACATAGAATTATTTCAGATTTTTCTCTTAGCAAACTTCGGAGATAAGGGGGGGGAACGGTATTTTTTTTTACATTTTTCATCATAAGTCGAAAACTATGCGGCCTAAGAAAAAAGAAAAAAATGTTTTAAAATGTGCGAACAGCGCTCTTAATATGATACCCCACAAAATTCATCTTAAAATATCTACCCCGCAAATGTCATCTTAAACTATTCCAAATTTTAAGTTGATACCATTAGTAGTTCTCGAGATATCCAGCTGTGACAGACAGACAGACTGAGTCACACCATAAGGGTTCCTTTTTACCATTTTGGTACGGATCCCTAAAAATAATGAAATATAATAACAATCTAAATAATAATACTATACTAATAACATTCAAATATCATTGATAACAATGTGGTGATTTTTGTTTGTAATAAATAAGATAGATTTTTAATAAATAAGAGAAAAACACAACGTAATGTAAAACAAAATGACGAGACGCGGTCTTTAACTCTATGAATAAATTTTTGTCAGCATAGCTTTGATCGAACTATTTATGTGATATTTACAAAAAAAATTGTGCGTCCAGCGTTGAAGATAGTTGTCTAACTCCAAAAGAGTTGAGAAAACAAGTTTCTAATGCTGAATTTAGCTTTTTTACCACGGAAATCTAGTGAAAATAGCTGTTCTTACCTATAACACTTTGCTCGCTGGTAGAGGTGAAAAGTTGTATGTAACACGAGATAAAATTTTTGTGATGTCTCGTGCCTTTAAATCACTCACTGTCTACATTAGTATCAATCAATTAAAGATTGCTTCGCTAGTTCGTGATAGTCGGTACTCGCAGCACAAACTAACTTTGGTCACTTGTATAACAAATAACTATTTTTACATTACAAAATGGCGTATATATCCGCCATAAAATGCTATCACAGAGAGGCGCGCCAGCGGCAGCCGTTTTCATACAACAAACTCCAGGGTATGGCGGGTGTTATAGAATAGACCCTTTAGATTAGAATAAGTATTACAATTTGTGATGATCACCAACCATCATCGTTTGCGCGTTTCTGGGGGCTGAAGTCAGTGGCTGATAAGCGCGGAGCCTTTCGATTATTTTTAGTTAACGATGGTGTTTTCTCCCTCAGACACCATGCAGTCGCCGGTCAGGATCGTGGTCTCCACATTTCTCCTGACGTCTGTCATAGCCAGCGCGTACCGTAAGTAACCTTTAAATATGCCCTAAACAGAGAAAAAAACAGTACTTCCCAGTACGTGGTCTCTCAACTTAGAATAGATATAAATTAAAGTTTGTCTGGTTTAGCAGTCTCATTTCCATCTTCAATTGACAGTACTTACCCTACGCAAATTTTAGCAAAATGCGTTGCATATTAACGATGAGAGTAGAGGTAATTTATAATCTGGAAACACAAATAAATGACTCCAAAAGCGGTTTAAGAGATTATGAAACGAATGTACCTCCAAAAGTCAGATTTCAAACTGTCTGGCTGAAAAGAGTCCACATTTTTTTACGTTGGATCAATTTATTCACTTTTTTTAACAATAAAATTAAAAATATTTACTTAATTGTATTGTTAGCTGTAGTTGAAGTATATTAGTTAAGTCAAAACTGTTCTCAGACAGAAAATAATAACTATTCTCAGAAATTTCAGGTGTCATAAATTAATTTTCGATTGGGAAATATTTATCACGAAGTTTCCTAAACTTGTAACGTGTGGTTAATCACGGTGACAACTTTGTTCATCAAATAGTTGCTAATATTGTCATTAATTAACTTGACACTACACATCAACAAATCTAATAAAGTCATTGTCGAATTATGAGAAAGCCTCTTAATTTAATCAAGTTCTTAGTTTATATCGTGTTAAGATTCTGAAAATTTCCACTTTAAGAATATTTTTGTAGAGGTATCTTTAAAGAAACAAATGTAAGTACTTCTGATCAAGGATTTTCATATGTCAGTAATATCTGTATTGATATAAAATCAAGTACATTTAAATATGTTTTAAAAATCGCAACGGCCAATCTCATTTAAAAAGAGCGCAATTTTTAACTTCTATTATAATTTTAAGAGAATTATTTTTAATAGAAAAATACTAGAAAAAATCGACTCACCCGTAGCAACTCAGACGGGACTCGAACCCGCACAAAATTTCGCTGCTCCCACTAGCGACTCGGTAGCATAATTGGTCAGTGCATTGGGCCGGAATCCAAGGGGCGGGTTCGAGTCCCGTCTGAGCTGCTACGGGTGAGTCGATTTTTTCGAGTATTTTTCTATTAAAAATAATTATCTTAATATAAAAATAGCATTGTGAATGCCTAAAATCCAAAAATTCTATTATTATTTATCAGTAGTAGGTAACTTACTTTCATAATATATTATAATAATATTTATCTCGCTTTTGCCATTGTTTAGTTTTTCTAAGATCATAATTTCCATTATGTCTCCATTCTTTTTGCAACTTCTTTAATTCATAACTGAAAGTCTGAAAACATCACATTATACTTACTTATATTAATTGAACTACGTATTGTAAATATTTATTAATTTCAAGTTACGAATGAAAGGCGCATTAACACATTCATCTTTACATGAATTATATGAACTTGATTGAAAACAAAACAAGAACTTACTCTGTAAGTTATTTTACGTAAGTTAATAATAAATTTTTATTTTACTCTTTATAACTTTGTACGACTTTCAATATGACATTCAAGTGGCGACTAGAAAATAAATTGCAGTTTTACTATTCGAGAAATCGTCGCTATTCGCTAACCGTAATAGATGGCCACCGTTATTTATAGATTCGAAAAGACCACGCATTCGGACAATTTGCGGGATCGGCTTAGGGCTTGAGGGGTCGTGGAACACTGTTCGGATTTAAACGTGCTTATGTTACAGGGTACCTAGAGTAGGACAGAGACAAATATTGTTGGAAGTGTTATGTACGATTCAAACTGACCGGCGCGGGTTTTACAATCTGCTGAAGGAAATTTAAGCTGCTATACACCTGTAAAGCAGCTTAAACTTGTAAGCTTAAGTTTGTCTGCGTAAATTCCAACCAAATATAGAACTTAACTACCTAGTTAAGTTCTATATTTGGTTGGAATTTACGCAGCTTGGAACCTGATCGGCTCCTCTGCACGCGTTGGCAGCCGGTCGGCTCCGACCGCACGCATCGGCATGCATCCACATCTGTCCGCACGCGTCGGTAGGCAGTTGGCTCCGCGCGCACGCCACCGCCGCGGCAGCTGGTCGGCTGCCTCGGTTTCCTACGCACCGGTGACACGCTCCTAGAAGAGCGTGCCGACGGATGTGCGAGCGTGCTGACGCATACAATGCGCTTAAATTGACAATAGACAGTGATCCGCTGCAACTTCACTCGAAAATGTATGGCAAAGAGAAAAATTTACAGCTTTAACAGTAGTAAAATCAACCAAGTATGGTTGGTTTGAATCGTAGGTACATTAACGTAGTCATAATGTAGCCTAGGGTCTCCAACCCGCGGCCCGCAGGCCGCATACGGCCCGCGTTTGCGTCCTTGGCGGCCCGTCATTGTATTAACACAATTAAATTCACATGTCTACAAACTACACCTATTTACAGATTAAAACGACTTCGATCACTTCTAGTTAAGAATATAATGTTTTTCTTGTGTTGCGCTGCGGCCAACCGAATTAATATCAGAGAATACTAGGCCCTTGACTTCAAAAAGTTTGAAGACCCTTGAGTAGCCCATAAACGGCTGTGACTTTGTGTCACTCGCGGTGAAACCCTGACTATATTTCTATAATTTGTTAAACTTTGGTACTTTATAAAGTTCAAAAAATAATAAAATTAATATATTGTCAACATTGTTTTGCAATGAAAATTTCTGTCTGGAAATCAGCTATGCTCCAACATTACTATTCTTTATAAATACTAACACAAATATTATCAATACTATGTTGTACTTTTTTCATTTAAACACTTAAAAATAAATCATACTCTTAAGTAGGTACTCTAGGTATTTGAAATAAGAATTTCCTTAATGCGAAAGTGATTGGTCACATTGATCACTTCTAGTGGGGTTGAATTACCTTTGCCTCTGTCCGCTCCTCATTTACCCTTAATTTTTCGTGCTTAATTAAATATGAGGCTTACGTGGTATTATGAGTCGCACTTGAAAGCATTTGAAAAGCTTTTTGTTAAATGAAAAACCTGCTCAACCTCAAATTGTTAAATATTTTTATTTTGCTGGTGGGCAGATAACTTTTTTGTGAAAAATAAAACTCTACCTTTGTAATTCAAGGCGTTCCGATAGACCTGTATTTAAATAAGGGATGGAAGAAAAAATTCTAATTGCCAAAAATGTATCACTTGACTCTTTTAGACAAAAAAGTTAATAATAAGAAAAGTAATTAACATTGGTACTCTTGTCATATTTTAACTTCAAATCTTGAAACCATTTCGATTTCAAGATTAAAATTTTATCAGTATTAGTTTTTATAAAACATTATTTTTTGTATATACGAAAGTTGAAACACGGGTCACATATATTAATTTTCAGAATCAGTGTTAAAAAAATGATAATGATACCTTAAAAACTCACGAAGTTACAAGCTTTTTGTGTTGTGCGCGCGAGACATTTTAGTAAGGCGTACGTTAATAAGTATTTAGTCAAAATACAGTGCCTTTGATCTTGAACTAGCGATAATTTAAAGGCGTGTAATACACCTAATTTTATCGATAAAAACACCCACATGTTGGGGTCTATCCCCACTCCTGTTGGAAAAGCCGCCATTTTAAATTTGACTTTTTATTTTAGATGACCCTGCAGAAAAATATTAATTTCTCCGGATTTAGAAGTCTTACAGTTATAACAAAAATACTGTTCAAAAGCTAATAATATCATCTATCAATTTAAAAAATAAAATGTTTAAATTTTTGGTTTAAATACGTCATAAAAAATTACTGAAATAAAATTTTATACGAAATTTGTGCGATTTTTTTGACTTTTTATTACATTTCTCAAAAACTAGGACATTACTGTTCACTTTTTTTGCATTATTCAAATACACAGGGATATTATCTACAGAACGACTTAAAAATTTATTGCTCTATGTTGCATATTTCGAGAGCTATTGATGTTTGAATATGACCCTTACAAGTACTAAATGGTTATTTTCGAAAATAAAAAAAATCAAAATTCCTAAAAACCAGATTTTATCATTTGATGAAATTAGTATTCAGATAATATTATCAACCTAATTTAAAATATGTTCAAAATGCTTGTAATTGTGTCAATTTTCGAAAATAATCATTTTTTGGTGACGTAAGGGTCATAGTTCAAACAAAAATAACTCTCAAAATATGCAACATAGAGCAATAAATTTTAAAATCGTTTTGTAGATAATATTCCTGTGTATCTGAATAGTGCAAAAAAAATGGACATTAATGTCCTAGTTTTTGAGAAATGTAATAAAAACTCAAAAAAAATCGCACAAATTTCGTGTAAAATTTTATTTCAGTAATTTTTTATGACGGATTTAAATCAAAAATTTAAACAGTTTATTTTTTAAATTGATAGATGATATTATTAGCTTTTGAACAGTATTTTTGTTATAACTGTAAGACTTCTAAATCCGGAGAAATTAATATTTTTCTGCAGGGTCATCTAAAATAAAAAGTCAAATTTAAAATGGCGGCCATTCCAACAGGAGTGGGGATAGACCCCAACATGTTGGTGTTTTTGTCGATAAAATTAGGTGTATTACACGCCTTTAAATTATCGCTAGTTAACATGATATAAAAATATTGCAATCGATTCTATTACTGATTCTGAACAAACAATTTTTAGGTTTCCTGTATTCTAAAAATAACCTTGTATACATACTCAAAATACATACATACTCAAAAATTTAATACAATTGACACATTAATTGATTAATGATTATAATTAATCGTTGATAAATTATCAATAATTGTATTTATAAATACAAACCCTATATAAATTAATATAATCTATAGAAAAGCTACGAATTTGCAGACTGTTTTTTTATTTAAGACTTATATTTGCTATTTTATATGTATATTTCCCAATAGATAGCAGCGCGAAATTGAGGAGAGATGGGGTGTTGAACCTGTACCCCTTCCCACGGGTGGGCCGCGCCTCTAAACACACTTGGCAAGTGCCACTAAATGACTTGTTCTTAGGTAAGTTTTTCAAACAAATCCTACTAATAATCACGCAAAAACTACTGAACGGATTTGGTTGAAATTTGGCACACAGATAGTAGATAGCCCGGATTAAAGCATAGGATACTTTTATCCCGAAATTCCCACGGGAACTGGAACCACGCGGGTGAAACCGCGGGCGGCCGCTAGTTTTAAATAAAACACAACTAATATAAGCCATAATTTTCCACAACAATTTCCAAATCCGTTTTATATGATATTTTATCTACATCCATGCTTTATATCCCCAATAAAACTGCATACAGTTCTTTCTGCATTTATTCTGCTGCAATTGTAGACGTTTACAGCCACTAATCTACAACTCGAGAGGAGCTCAGTGGCGCAGTGGTTTAGCGCCTGTTTTCGGTCGATCATGGGATGGATGACCAACAATTTATAATCTAGAGATCCTCTGTGCTTCGGAAGGCACGTTAAACCGTTGATCCCGGCTGCATCTGCAGTCGTTAACACCCACCAATCCGCATTGGGCCCGCGTCCACCACGCGAGCCCAATGCTTGGTTATTATGGCCCCATCCTCTTTATCCACCCATAAGGAAGGCCTGTGCCCCCAGCAGTTGGGCATTAAATTTTGAGGCCTTTCATTTTAATTTTGAGGTATGGTCAGCGAACTAAAATCTATGGAACTAGCATAGCGCACAAAAAATGGCACCACACGAAAAGTACAACTAAGTGGATGGAGTTTAAATTCTAGCATTTAATTATGCAGCACAAAGCGTCAGAGCACTGGTTGCTTATTAGCGACCATAAATTGTATACACATAGATATTTTCTATACTTAAACGAAAAATATGATAAGTTATTTCTGCACATTTTTACTGCCTTCTTTGCGTCTTTTACACCATTTGGCTACACAGGACGTCATTTTTAATAAATTTTCTCTTTTTCTCTTTTCTCTATAATACAAACTGCAATTATTGCAGAGAACGCTAACGTCAGTCAGACTAAAGCTAAGCGGGTTGTACTTTTTCGGCCCCGTGTTGCCATTTTTTAAGCATTAATTGTTTGCTATTACACTTTCATAGATTTTAGTTCGCTGGGTATGGTCATAAGCAGACCCCGGATTTGCGGTAGCACGAATAAAATGACATTTAATAGTGCGTGGACAACTTGATTATCTATTTGTGTAATTTATCGATAAAAAAAATATAATTATGTAACGTGATATATAGACTTACTGTCGGAAATAGTAGAAATTACCTACCTACATTAAGAAAAGTGAAAATCGTGAAATGTATAAATAATAAAATTCACTGCAGTTTTTCTTGATGCAAAGATAGCAAAGTCAAACTGAGTGAAGTAGAATGTCAATTTTTTAAGAAATACATTCTCCTTGATAAAGTACAAAAAATAAATACAGACGCGATCAAAGAAGTTCCACTTCAAAAATATTTTCATCGATATATAAAAACATTTACGATAATTTGGTAATCACTAGCAAGTTTGTATTCCTGCCACCGCAAATCCGGCCTTTCGTCATAAGAATAATTACAGTTTTATTTATTCTTGGTATGAATAAAAAAAAAGTAAGACGATGAACGCCATCTTGTCACAGAATATGAGCCGTCTGCGGAGAAGCGTCAGCTATACGCGTTCCCGCGCGTCGGGCGCGGCGAGGCGTCGCTGCTGCGCGAGCCGTACCAGGAGCCGCTGCAGCAGCAGGCGCGCGGCCCCGATAGCTCCGGCATGTGGTTCGGGCCCCGCCTCGGCAGGTCCTTCAAGCCTGATGAAGACGGTTAGTAGCTGAACATAGGCACAGAATAGATAAATAAGTACTACCGTACAGAAAGGAAACTCTCCGCCCCGCTCTTATGTGGTTTGGGCCCCGCCTCGGCAGGTCCTTCAAGACTGATGAAGACGGTTAGTAGCTGAACATAGGCACAGAATAGATAAATAAGTACTACCGTACAGAAAGGAAACTCTCCGCCCCGCTCTCATGTGGTTCGGGCCCCGCCTCGGCAGGTCCTTCAAGACTGATGAAGACGGTTAGTAGCTGAACATAGGCACAGAATAGATAAATAAGTACTATCGTACAGAAAGGAAACTCTCCGCCCCGCTCTCATGTGGTTCGGGCCCCGCCTCGGCAGGTCCTTCAAGACTGATGAAGACGGTTAGTAGCTGAACATAGGCACAGAATAGATAAATAAGTACTATCGTACAGAAAGGAAACTCTCCGCCCCGCTCTCATGTGGTTCGGGCCCCGCCTCGGCAGGTCCTTCAAGGCTGATGAAGACGGTTAGTAGCTGAACATAGGCACAGAATAGATATAAGTACTACCGTACAGAAAGGAAACTCTCCGCCCCGCTCTCATGTGGTTCGGGCCCCGCCTCGGCAGGTCCTTCAAGACTGATGAAGACGGTTAGTAGCTGAACATAGGCACAGAATAGATAAATAAGTACTATCGTACAGAAAGGAAACTCTCCGCCCCGCTCTCATGTGGTTCGGGCCCCGCCTCGGCAGGTCCTTCAAGGCTGATGAAGACGGTTAGTAGCTGAACATAGGCACAGAATAGATATAAGTACTACCGTACAGAAAGGAAACTCTCCGCCCCGCTCTCATGTGGTTCGGGCCCCGCCTCGGCAGGTCCTTCAAGACTGATGAAGACGGTTAGTAGCTGAACATAGGCACTGAATAGATAAATAAGTACTATCGTACAGAAAGGAAACTCTCCGCCCCGCTCTCATGTGGTTCGGGCCCCGCCTCGGCAGGTCCTTCAAGGCTGATGAAGACGGTTAGTAGCTGAACATAGGCACAGAATAGATATAAGTACTACCGTACAGAAAGGAAACTCTCCGCCCCGCTCTCATGTGGTTCGGGCCCCGCCTCGGCAGGTCCTTCAAGGCTGATGAAGACGGTTAGTAGCTGAACATAGGCACAGAATAGATATAAGTACTACCGTACAGAAAGGAAACTCTCCGCCCCGCTCTCATGTGGTTCGGGCCCCGCCTCGGCAGGTCCTTCAAGGCTGATGAAGACGGTTAGTAGCTGAACATAGGCACAGAATAGATATAAGTACTACCGTACAGAAAGGAAACTCTCCGCCCCGCTCTCATGTGGTTCGGGCCCCGCCTCGGCAGGTCCTTCAAGACTGATGAAGACAGTTAGTAGCTGAACATAGGCACAGAATAGATATATAAGTACTACCGTACAGATAGGAAACTCTCCACCCACCCCGCAATCAATTACCTCACCGCGCCCCGCGAGTTCGTAGGCCAGTTCGTAGGCTCATTCAATGGACTAGACTTCACGCACACAGTTGTGCGCGTGTAAAAACGTCACTGTGTAGCGTCTGTGTAATAGGTAGTTGAAACACGGCGTTTGTATGGAGTGCCCGGGGTGTGACATAGGCCTCTCCAAGTGCACGCCACCGAGCACGATCCGCGGCTACTCTCGTCCAGTTTTTGCCAGCCATCTTGCGAAGACCGTCGCCCCACCTTGTCTAAGGGCGTCCCACACACACTACGTTTGCCGATAGCCGGTCTCCACACAAGAACTCGTCTGCCCCAGCGGTTAGTGTGCTAAGATTAACTTATCTTAAGAGGTGGGTTGATACATTTCGGCATTTCATACAAACTTTCAATTTCTTATTTTTCGAAGTGAATGAACCGATTAAACTTCATACGCATTAGCGGGATACATATACATAGGTCTAAAAAGTTATTTAAGATAATTTTTGAGACGTCTTATTTTAACACTTTCGAGAACGCAAGAACCACGTGCCGAGTTCGTAAAATGTCATTAAAAAATCCATACAACTCACAATGTAGACGTATTTATTTAATTTTTCACATCATTCCGGTAGGTAGAACCTGGGATAAAGCTTGAACTCTCCGTAGTACAGTTTTCATATAAAAAAACTTATAGAAAATAATATAATAGAAAGCGGGTTTTGATTTTGGTGCATTTTGTTTCTGTGCAATTACAAAAGGCCCAAAACTCGACACGTTTTTGTTCACTTTTAAGCGTTGACCATTTTGCTGTGCCAGATGTGGATACACCAGCTGGCCGGTCGTTCTAATAGTGTGTCCCCACTTAGGTTCGCGAACCTCCGCGCTCCGCGAACCTGCAACAGTGCGCCCTAGCAAACATTTTATTTTCACTTTGGTTATAGTGTGTACGTGTGTGAACCAGGTTCACATACATGTTCGCACACGTACACACTATGGCGCACTGTTGCAGCACAGCATAAACAATTTTTTTGGTGCAGGTTCGCGGAGCGCGGAGGTTCGCGAACCTAAGTGGGTACCCACCCTAACAGTATAATTCCCCGAAGATAATTATTACAACAAATTCAACGTAAACTCTTCTAAATAAAATATGGTATATCTTTTGATTGAATAACCGATTGCAATAAAATAAAGACTAAATTATTTTGCATAATACACAGTATCATATTTTGTATGTTAATATTATTACGATTAGGTTAGCGCTTTTAATGTTATCAGCTCACTAACATATAGACAAATAGCCAAAAATCCCAAAAAAAATTGAAATGGATTTTATTGGTTGTTATTAAACATCCCAACCACTTTGTTTCAAAATATTTCCTTTGTACCGACACAACTTTTCTATAGCTTTATTTTATGTATAGATGTAGGTCTGTACGGAACCCTCGGTGGGCGAGCCCGACTCGCACTTGTCCGGTTTTTTTTAATATAAGGAGTCTCTAAATATTTACTGATTGATTATGATGAACCTACAAAATTATATTCGTGAATACGTAGCTACCTCGTAGCAACCTCGTAGCACGTAGCATCGTAGCAGACGATATTATAATTTGCATAAAAGTCATGGATAACATTGACTTTCTTTATACACAACGAGATAGTGCTTGGCCTGAAGGCGAGGTGAACCTATCTGATGTTAAGTGACGATAAGGCCGAAGGTGAAAGCGGATCCTAAATCCCTCCTCCTCCGGAATCCTAAATCACTGAGAAACTGGCTATCTGACCTATAACTGTCGGAACACATGGCGTCAGACTTAGGTAAGATGGTGTTAGCTAGCCAGGCGGACTTGAATTAAGCCCTACCATCAACCAAACCTAGTACAAACTGTACCCACTCTGGGAATCGAACCCGGGACCCCTGCCTCTTACACGGGTGGGCGAACCACTAAACTACAGAGGTGATTAATTACTTAAAAAATGTTTTTCAACAGAAATCTCGATACAAGGAGACAACGTAGACCGCAGTGATCCTGAACAAATGGAGACGGCGTCACACGAAGAAAGAAAAAAGAGACAGACCAAACAAAACTAATGCTACGTACATACAGTTTAAAACAATTCACAATGACAGGATGCTAAACTACATATATAGAAAAATCTCAAAATGGTTCTAAAAGAATCATGAAAATTATAATAAAAACTGTAGTTGGTCACATCTGCCCAAGTTGAGATATTTATGTCAATTTCTGTTTGTAATTATAGAAATTTTATGGATCTTAACCGTCAAGATACTTGTAATATGTGTTTAATCTAGTAATATAAGGTTAAACGAATAATTTTAACCGATGTAAATTTTTTTTATTTGCCAGGACTATTTCGGTGGCTGGGTGATTTAATATTTAAATACTTTTTCGGAAAATTCTTAAATATTAAACCAGGAAATAGTCACTGGCCCTGTAATACTTGTTGTAAAATAAGCTAATGTAAGCGTAATTACCTATTTACAAAATAATTATTTAGTTTATAAAACATCAGTTTATTGAAATAAAAACAATAATTAAAACATTATTTTTTTATTGTTAACCGTCTTACTGATTAAAAATATTTTAACTAGGTGGTGTGGTTGGTGATCCTTAATCATGAATAATTTTACTGTGCAAAACTGTAATCTCGAAACTAGGTCCATTTGGGACCTAATTGGACCTAATAAAAAATTAAGACTAATCTTCTGAATTAATTTAGAAATGGACCAGAAGTTATAATAAACATGAAATTACACCGTGTTCACCAAGTTTGATGGTTATACAATCTGCCTTTCTATTCTGTAATTTCAAAATCATGAGATGTAACACATTGATGTTTCTTTTTGGCACGAATAAAAACGTACCAAAGAATTGCAGCAATGTGTCACATCTATCTGTCAAATGAAAGCGATTACGATAGATTTTTAAGTTAGACAATTAGCCCCCTGGTTGGTTGATTGATATTTATTTTTCCTCACTGACAAGTTTTCTTCTATAGTTTTCCATGAGGATATTGAATAGTTATAATTATACTCCCAAAATTATGAATTGCAATATTAACGGTGCTTGAATATGAAACAATTCTCTCTGCGATTATGTTTTTATAATTTATCTTCTCATCCATGTAAAGTAAGGCTCTGTTTTAATATGCTTACTGAACAAATACTGGTAAGAACTGTAATTTGAATATATTAAATTAGACACTGATTTCATAATATCGACACGGGTTTTCATTTGTCTAACCACGCACCGTTTAACTATTAAAATTACAAGATACTACATCTATGTAAGTCCCCATAGATCCTAAAATAATATGTAGGTGTAGTCAACACAAAAGTAACAGGCCTAAATATTTTTAGTGTCCCCACTACACTAAAAATTGCCTTTATTCTCATAAGGACAGATTCTCATAAAGACAGATTCTCAAAAGGACAGATTACTATTAGCCTGCTGTTACTGTAGGCGTTTTATGAGTTTTCGATAGTGACTGTAGTTGACATTAAATTTTGTATTACAATTTTTATTTTAATGTAGTTACCGCCAAAGGCACTGTGCCGAATTGCATACAAAATTTCTTAATAGATAGTTACTATCGAGTATAGTAACCGGCCGTAACTGTGCAAACTCACAATACAAGCACTGGACGAGGATTGCGGGGTAATTAATGGATTGAAAACAAATAGACTGAGTGAACTGGTTTCAGAAATTCATATATTCTCGCAATCAATATAATTTGCTGTCCATTGAAAACTTGACTTTTTTACTTTCTCATTTCTAGTGTTGCTTTTTAGGGTTCCGTACCAAAATGGTAAAAAAGGAACCCTTATGGTGTGACTCAGTCTGTCTGTCACAGCTGGATATCTCGAGAACTACTAATGGTATCAATTGTACTATTATGTATTCTGTGGTATCAACTTGAAATTTGAAATAGTTTGAGATGACATTTGCCCAACTATTTTGCAAATAAGAAATAAATAAAAAAATCAATATATTTTTTACAACAGGGACTGAAAAGGGGTCTAAAAAATTTGAAGTGGGACTACATCATATGAAAGAACGCCGTTTGCATGTTTTCAATCATTTTTTCTTTTTTTTTTGTAAGCCGCATAGTTTTTGACTTATGATGAAAAATGTAAAAAAAATACCGTTCTCCGAATTTTGCAAAGAGAAAAATCTGAAATAATTATATGTGATAGCAGTTTATATAAAGATTACAGGAAAAATAAAACGGTGTCTAAAAAAGTTAACATTAGTTCCACTATAGGTCAAGAGATGGCGCTGACCTAAAACTGCAATTCTAATTTTATTATTCTACTCTGCAGTGTGGTTTAATGGTGCAAATATGATGGTACGGAACCCTCGGTGCGCGAGTCCGACTCGTTCTTGACCGGTTTTTTTGTTAAAATAACAATTACTTAAAACATTTTAATAATATCAACCTTCTCAAATTTGACATTTTAGCATTCACAATGCTATTATTAGGTATATAATACCTTAGAATAATTCTAAGTATAATACTAAATGATATTAATAGGAAAAGTCGACTTCATTTTCTCAGGCGGCAATCGAACCTTTGGGAGTCCAGCCCAATGCTTCAACCAACTGAGCCACTAATTGGCGGTGAATTGGCGACTAGTCGATTTTTTTCTAGTACGTATATTATTTAGTGTTATATAAAATTAAAGGTTTTTATTTGGACATCTCAATTGAGACGTCCAAATAATTAGGAACATAAGAAGTACTAAAAATATCACGTCAATTACGCTACTAGCGGCCACCCGCGACTTCGTCCGCGTGAACCTGGGAACCTTAGCGAACCTTTGGCCGGGATAAAAAGTAGCCTATATGTTAATTCAGGTCTTAATCTGTATACTAATAAATTTTCATCCAAATCCGTCCAGCGTTTAGGCGTGAAGAAGTAACAACACACAAAACTTTCGCAAGTACAATAATATTAGTAGGATGAAGTAGGAAATAACGTTAGCAGAAAACTAAATGAAAAATAGTAACTGAATAAAAGGACAAGTCAACGTGTAAACTGTATTTATTATTAAACAAGGAGCGAAATGACTGAGGATAATCTCGCCTAAGGCTGTGCTGGGCAAATTAGTTCAACTGTTGACTTTTCTCCGTGTCTTAACTGAAAAACGTCAAAACATTTATTATTTAACTTGTAACGATCTTGAGGGACTTTAAAGGTAACATGTTTCATTTCCCAAATCTTACAATATTTTTATGAATCATAGAATTAACATAGAAGAATCTAATGTCTTAATAGACTAAAACTAATTGCAGATGTTTCATAAATTAATATCACAAAGGAGGATGATCTTTTGAAGGATTTCAAAAGATTTAGATAGTTAGATATCAGAGGGCTATCACAAAAAAATCGCGATTTGCGGACGATTTTCTTCGTTCAATTATGAACCTTATACGTTAGTTAATAGTGTCACGTAGTGGGACAAACATCGTCCCACAATTTTTTTTTTTGTAAAAGGCCCTCATATACTTTTGCAATAAAATGTTTCATTTAGATGACAGTCAAGACTGTGATGCTAGGAGGCCAAGGGGTCTAAAATGACAAGCCATTTTAGCCCCATGCCCTCCTAGCGTGACCGCCAAAACACGATATATTTGTGCATGATATAGCGTTCTATCGACACTCAACAAGCACTCAACTACCAAAATCCATTGTCTTTTGACAGTGTCGGTGTGTCAGTGTAAGTGCTAAATATCACATCATATTTTGTAACAAATTAAAAACATTACTAAGTAAATTTTACCACTTAAGCTTCAAAGTACCTAAGAGTACCCTCAAATGTTTATAATAAGTCTCTGGTGGAATCTATTGAGGGCTGCGCTGTGGTCTTACATTTAAAAGTAATATAGATAAATTAGAAAACATGCAAATCCGATTTTTAAAATTACTCGTAGATAAAAAAAACCAAGAACAAATATAACAATGACTACTATTAGACAACTATTTAAAATCTGCAAAATTCTCCCGGCTGGTCTAAAACAAAAATATCTATTATTGGTTAATAATCGCAGCGGCCGAGGGTGCGACTCCACTTTGGAACATATTAAACATAAACATGGACATGTAACTAAAGCATAGTAGAACCAAATAAGTAGGCCAACTCGAGCCTCGAGCGAGCGATACAGCTTAAACACGAAGGGCTGTCACATCGCTAGTTTATTCGGTCGTCAAAAAATACATAGTCAATCTCTATATAAAATATTTTTTCCTTGTAGGGTTAGCATCAGGGATCAATACAAGTTTTTTTTTAATATTTTTTTGTAGGTAGACTAGCGCGTCTATCGACTAAAATAATGAAGTTAATATTAATTGTAATTTGACTGATGTATGTGATACATTGGCACTCTCGTTTTGACACCAATAAAAACTTACTAAAGAAAAGTAGCAATGTATATATAAAAATATTATAAAAATAAAAAAAAACAAAAATCAAACCAAATACCAACTAAATACCAAAGTACATTCAATAAAACCGCGCTAGTATCTGTTAAAAAGTGTTTTATTTCATATTATTAAAAAATATTTTTTTACACTTTTGTTTTTTTCTTTTTTATTTACCTACACTTCTCAAAATAATAATCTTTAAATTCTGAAATTTAATACTTTCCATAACCTTAAATAATAGGCATTAAAAGTACCTTTTCCTGTAGGAATTTGTGATTTTTTAACGAAATTACACAATTGACATAAAAAAAAATCGTCTGTTTCGACAAGTACGAAATGCCTTATTATTTAAAGTTAATGTAAAATATGTCCTCATTCTTACAAATCTTTTTGCAATAATATCTTTGGAAAGCATTGGTATGTAGGTAGGTAAACGTTCAAATTCTAACGAGCGGCAGCACAGCGGCGTGAAGCGAGGCGTGCGTGAGCGCGGGCGGGATTACGTACGGCGCAGCCACGACTGTTGCACCTTTATCACCTTTAAATTTTGTCAGTGTGTGCGTGAGACGACGCATACGTACGGGCGCGCTCACATACAAACCGCGTTCGTGCGTATAATGAGTAAGATGACTTACTTATTTGGTTCTACTATGACTAAAGCCATGACACAACAGAAATTTGTAATTCCTAGGATCCATAATTACTATGGTGATAGAACTTTACAGCAGCGTATATCATATCTTCTCAATTCGTTACCTGAAACTATTAGATGTGAGATAAATTTAAACAAATATAAGAAATTATTAAAAGATTACTTGTTCACCATTATCTAATCAGACTGTAAATTCAACATAACCTTTTCTTTGTAAACCTAGATAGTAATAATCTGATCCTGCAGACAAACTGCCCAGAACAGTTTTGTGGGATACTGTTGTAAACCTGTTTTTATTATGTGTTTAATAAAATAAATAAATAATAAAATAGCGTTTCGGTGGTAGTGCTAGGGGGGTGGACTGTCCAAGCTATCCGGTTCATGGGACCAGCCCCCCACTCTCGACAGGAATTAACAAGATCGAGTTCACATTAGGATCGAATAAGCGTCAAAAATCTGTTGTTTACACGACTGCCCAAAAAGGAGTGTAGGTATATGTGTTCAGGGTTCATGGATGTTTGTGGGTATGTGAGTTTGAGTTTCTTTATTCCACCATAATTTTTACACGACTGCCCAAAAAGGGGTATATTTAGACGATTGTCCAAAAAGGAGTGTATATGTGTTCAAGGGGCTGATAACGTAACTCTGTTGCTAACAATTCTTGATTGAAATCGTTTGGAACCGCAATTACATTGCTGCTTTAAGTAAGATAGTTGTGACAATGCTTTTCACTAAAGCAGCAATGTAACTGCGATTTCTGTCAGAGTTGATGGCAACAAAATTACGTAATTAGGAGTCATGGTTCATGTATGTTTGTGGGTATGTGAGTTTATTCCACCATAACTTCTGAATGGCTTAACAGATTTAGATGTATGGGGTATCGTTTAAGAATCCTTACATTATTCCGAGTAACACTGGCTATACTTTTCTTGAAAAAAGTTCATATGGCGATTGTACGACGTCACTTTCAAATGTGAAAAAAAATATTTTTCTTCAATTATTACAATATGGGCATCAAATGAAAGGCCTTAATGATTACATTCCAAAACAATATAGTATAAATAATAATATAGTAAAAAAAAATCAATTAAAAAATATTAAAAACACGCAAAGATATTAGAATCTAATATCATTGAAAACACGACTGCCCTGCCAAAAACGAACTAAAAAGTTAAATAACAAACATAGAAATCTTTCAAAATTCAAAATTCAAAATAATTTATTCAGTCTAGGCTGTTACAAACACTTGTGAATGTCATAGAAGCTACGCCATCGATTCGCAAACCCTAAGCGGGAGACCTTGTAACGAGAAGAACCGGCAAGAAACTCGTCAAGGGCTGCTTTTTTCTCCCTGTATATTTCATACAGAGTCGTCAACATTGAAAAATGAGCTCCACGTTTAAAGTGAGGTCATTTTCCATCACAATAATTAACAAAAGTTTGCACACAATGGGTAGGTAGGTTAAAATTAAATATATCTACTACATTCAGATAGGTAAATGTGAGAGTAAATAACTTTCAACTAGTTGAGAATTTGAGAAATCACTCTGTCTGCTACTCGAACCAAAAAACACTTGATGCAAGACATAAAAAGTAAAAACGCAATTCTTACAATTTAATATGCGTTAAGATAGGTACTCAGAAGCAGACCCATTCCCACTAGCAGCACCCGTTCACGAGCATGACGCATGGACCAGCCATCGCTTCGCTCAACCATATTTGAGGGAACGTAACGACCCGCCCCACACGACACCACCGCAGAAATGATTAAAGAGAGCATGACATACTTAGGCTACCCATCCTAAGGCACCGAATTGAAAACTAATATCCAAAAGCTTTTCATAGGCCTTTAGTTACAAAACTATAGACGAAAAAATACGAAAAAATATTACGAAAGCAAAATAATCATTTTAGTCATTAGCAATAAAAAAAGTGAGAAATCAAAACAAGGATTAGTTATTAATTTTATGTTTTGAGTAAGAAGTGCCATACAGATTGATAATATAAAACATGAAGAAAAAAAAAATTAAAAATATATGCGACGCCCTTAGTACAAGCAGACAGGAGCAGACCCATTCCCATTGGCAGCACCCGTTCACGAGCATGACGCATGAACCAGCCATCGTTTCGCTCAACCATATTTGAGGGAACACAACGACCCGCCTCACACGACACCACCGCAGAAATGTTTAAACACTTGATAACAAGTATCATTGCAGTCGGGTCAGTCATTGCAGTCTTTGATTAAAAATTGATCCACAGAACGGTCCCCCGACTGCAATGTTACTTGTTATTTAACTTTTTAGTTCGTTTTTGACAGGACAGTCGCGTTTTTAATATTTTTCTATAATTTATTTATAGTACATTGAAAATGGTTGCCATGGTTTCCATAGTATTGTTTTGACGTTTACTCGATACCAATTCGATCTCGAACCTCTTTTGTGTTTCGAGGGAGTGAAATTAATACCCTTCCGGTGCATAAGGTCCATAGTCTTAGTCCCGACTAAGTATAAAATAAATAAAATTAGTACATCCATGAATTAAAATGATCCCTTTTGTGCATAAAAAAGTTATCACTTGCTAGTGTCAATTTTAAAACTCGGTGCTCTTTTTGCTGAAGTAATGGAGGTGTCATAAAAAATATATCATAAGGACTACTGAAAACCAAAATTAAACCTCTCTAAAACGTGTGTGGTCGCTGCAATAGAGTTATTATAACCTGAACTTAGAATAATTACACCTAGAACGATAGTTTCCTAGAAAGTCGTCTGTCAAAAGTGAGGCACAAATGAAATTTATGTGTGCGTAAGGTGCTTGTGTTTACGCTCGACGAAACTCACACAGCAAAAAAGATGATGTTACCAGTACATGAAATTTTCCCTTAAAAGTAGGGAAGTTGAAACCATCGTCGTATTTATAGTTGCGATTGTATGGATTTCACCATTTAACTGTAACTATAGTCAGTCGACTGTGCGATGTTAAGAATGTCAAAAAAGAAGAAAAAGATGGAGGCCAACTTTTTCGTTTGTGAGCCGATTTTGATGAAACTCGATTTGGGGCACTATATTGACAAGAAAACTGCAACGCAAGGTTAATAATATGAAAAAATCTAGATAGCGGCCATTTTTGTTGTTTGTGGGCCGATTTCGATGAAACTTGGTTCGGGGTACTATCATAAGAATATGGTATTATTTCGTCAAGAATACAGCAACGCAATGTAAAAAATAAGAAAAATCCAAGATGGCGGCCAACTTCTTTGTTTGTGAGCTGATTTTGATAAAACTCGGTTTGGGGTACTATTTTCTAAAGAAAACAGCAACGCAATGTTAAAAATATAAAAAATCCAAGATGGCGACCAACTTCTTTGTTTGTGAGCTGATTTCGATAAAACTCGGTTTGGGGTCCTATTTTCGAAAGAAAACAGCAACTTAATGTTAAAAATATAAAAATCCAAGATGGCGACCAGCTTTTTTGTATGTGGGCCGATTTCGATGAAACTCGGTTCAGGGTACTATTTGACAAGAAAAAGGCAACGCAATGTTACAAATAAGTAAAAATTGGCTACTATTTTGGAATTTTTATTTTTTTAACATTGTGTTGCTGTTTTCTTGTCAAAATAGTCACAAGATCCGAGTTTCATCGAAATCGGCCCAGAAATAAAAAAGTTGGCCGCCATCTTGGTTTTTTGTATTTTTAACATTGCGTTGCTGTTTTCTTTTGAAAATAGGACCCCAAACCGAGTTTTATCGAAATCAGCTCACAAACAAAGAAGTTGGTCGCCATCTTGGATTTTTTATATTTTTAACATTGCGTTGCCGTTTTCTTTTGAAAATAGTACCCCAAACCGAGTTTTATCGAAATCAGCTCACAAACAAAGAAGTTGGCCGCCATCTTGGATTTTTTTTTTTTTTTTTACATTGCGTTGCTGTATTCTTAAGAAAATAGTCCTAAAAATCGAGTTACATCGAAATCGGCCCACTAGAAATATATTTGGCCGATATCTTAGGTTTTTTCATATTATAAACATTGCGTTGCTGTTTTCTTTTAAAAATAGTACCCCAAACCGAGTTTTATCAAAATCAGCCAACAAACAAAAAAGTTAGCCGCCATTTTGGATTTTTTTATAATATTTACCTGTTTCCCCGAACCCTGCGTGCGACTATAGCAATCGAGCAAGATTCGTGAAACAAGCTAACTACGAGTGAGTGCGGTGTCAAGCGGCAGCGTATGAAGAAATCATTTAATAAATTATATATTTATAAATTATAATAGTATTGAAAGTTTTCATTTAAATGATATCAGCTTTTAGACTAAATTATTTCATACCAAATTACCTACAAATAAGTACTCACATTCATTTTAATACGAGATAAAACCAACCTTCTGCGAGTTTATAATTTCGCAATACAAATATGTACCACTTGGGGTCGTAAAAGACATCCACTTTCCACAACGCTTCCGTACTTGCGTAATTTTTGTCATACAATTTCTTTATAAATCATCATACATTTTATTTCAATGAGAACATTGCTTTTTTTTCAATGCTACCCTAATAGAAAATAAGTAATTGTCAAATCGCATGGAATATAATTGACTCATTTAACTTTTAATCAGGGAATGTTAACGTTATTTTTAAATATAACGTTAATTTTTACTCTTTTTACCGTTATATTTAACATTAACGTTATGTCAATAAATAACGTTAATTTGAGAAATAACGTTAAATTTAACGTTATTTACTGAAATAACGTTAATTTAACGTTAATTTTAACGTTAATTTTTAAATTAACGTTATTCCAATTAATAACGTTAATTTTTTACCGATAATTATACCGGTACTTAATTTAACGCTATATTTAACGTTAATTTTACCGGTAATATATTTTTAACGTTATATTTATTTCTTTATTTCTTTATTTAAACATTTGCACTACATGCGACTTAACTACTAAATCTTAAAGTAACTAATTATCGCATGCACCTTGACAGGCATAGCAATGTGAAGAGAGAAGCAGACACTTAGATATTCTTATCATCAAAATATTCGTTAACAGAATAATAACATTTGGCAAGTAATAGTTGTTTTAATGAATTTATGAACTTATTGATTTTTGGTTCGACTTTTAGATTTTCTGGTAATTTATTATAAATTTTTATTGACATCGGGTAAGTACCCGAACTATGTAAAATTAATTTAGATGTAGTTTGCACAAGATTATTTTTATATCGCGGGACATTGTGACGAGGCGCGTCTATGGTTTTAATATATAGATTTGCATGTTTCCTAACAAATTTGCACATTTCTAAAATGTATAAGCAGGGTAATGTTAATATTTTTAAGTTTTTAAAATGTGGTTTGCAGCTATCGGTTTGTTTTATATTTGCTAGTACTCGTATACATTTCTTTTGTGAGATTAAAAGATCTTTTGCATCTACACTATTACCCCATAATATGACGCCGTAGTTCAACCACGCATGCGCATAAGCATAGTAAGCAGTCACTGCGGTTTTTAGATTTGTAGATTTTTTTAATTCTCTTAGCGCATATATAAATTGTGATAATTTTGTTTTAATTTTTTGAACGTGTGATTTCCAATTAATGTTTGAATCGATATTTATACCTAAAAAAGAAAAAGTAGGAACGCACTCTAGCTTTATTTGGTTGTAAGTAAAGTTAATGTCGAGCTCATTTTTTTGTGTTGGCCTAAATTGCATTAGTTTTGTTTTGTTGAAATTAACTTCTAAATTATGATCATTTAACCATTGTACAATTTCGTTTATTATATTATTAATTTTTTCATTGAGATTGGTATCATTATTAAATGGAAACACAAAGGAGAAGTCGTCAGCAAACATCACACAGGTCTCATTAATAGATTTAGGAAGGTCATTGATATATATCAAGAAGAGGGCACATCCAAGGACTGATCCCTGAGATATGGAGTCCTGCACCGGTGTAGCCCTCGACTGAACATTGGATATGACTCGCGATTTCTCATCAACATTTTCTATCTGGACGTACTGTGAACGGTTACTGAGAAAAGAAGAAAACCACTTATGTGCCACGCCACGAACACCTATATCATAAAGTTTGTTTAGAAGTATGTCAAATTTAATTTTTTCGTAAGCTTTCGTCATGTCGAACAAAATTCCTATAGCGTATTTTTTATTATTTAATATGTTTAAAACTTCATTAATATATTTATATGTGGCTAAGATTGTTGAACGGTTTTTTCTAAAGCCATTTTGAGCATCATCGAAAATATTGTTTGCTTCACAAAAAGAATACAGACGTTTGAACATGGCTCTCTCAAAAATTTTTGAAATTACCGGTAGAAGTGCGATTGGGCGGTAATTGTTTGGGTCAGTTTTGTCGTCTTTTTTATGTATGGGTTTTATTATGGCAGTTTTTAGTTGTTGAGGGAATATTCCCTCGGAAAAAGATTGGTTTATTGTTAAGGTTAATGGTAGAACAAGCTCGAATGCACATTTTTTTATTAGAGAGGACGGCAGTTCGTCAATACCGAAACTTGATTTTGATTTGAGTTCACGCAATAGGGTCAACACCTCTGGTTCGTCGACTGGGCGTATAAACATCGAGTGTAGGGAGGGGCGCATGACAGGACGGCCGCGCGGCGGATGCACGTGAGCTGCGCGTGCGCTGCCTGCTCCCGGCGATGTCGCTTGCCCGACTGATGTGAAGAGCTCGTTGAAAATATTTGCGACCTGTTCCGGGTCCGATATTCGTTTATTGTGGATGCGCAATGTAATATTTTTATTATTCCTTTTATTAAAGTTATGCTTTGTTTTTTCATTTATGATTTGCCACATGCACTTAATTTTATTATTTGCTTTATTCATTCTTTTTATTGATTGTAAACGTTTAGATCGTATTATAGCCTGTTTTAAATATTTTTCATAAAGTTTATAATGATTTAGTAGAATCTTATTTTTAGAATACATAGCATGAATTTTTAAAGGTCTTTTATGCCTACATGATTTTTTAATACCTCTTGTGAGCCATAATTTCTTTGCTTTAAAATAAATTTTTAGACGTTTACGCGGAATACAACTATCTAATGCTTCTTGTAAAATTTTATTTAGTGAGTTATAGTTGTCATCAACAGATTTATTATTTGAAATGTGTTCGTGCCAGTTTATTTTTTGTAAATAAATTTTGAATTTATTTATATTTTTATCATCATATATTCGTTTAGTTGTATAAAAATAAGAAGCATTTTTTTCTTCCAATGGAGTATTTTGTAATTTTAACACTGTACATTTATGATCTGAAAAACCTAATTCTAGTACACCAGTATTTATGTTTTGAGTGAAGTTGGTAAATATTAAATCAATGCAGCTTTTTAAACGTGTTGGTTCTTTTATATGTTGTTTAAAATTATATTCTAACATTAAATTAATAAGCTCCGTTGATTGTGTAGATTTTTTTAGAGTATTAATATTAAAATCGCCACCTATTATTATTCTTTTATTCTGATATTTTTTTGTTACATGTTTTAGAATTAAGTTTAACTGTCTATAGAAAATGTCTGACTCTCTGCTATTCCAATATACAACAATTAACAATATGTCTAGTTTCAAAAGTTCCACGGCACAAAACTCAATAATATATTCAATAGACATGTCCATAATATCCTTACGTTCGACGTATTCAATGTTGTTATTTAATAGGATGCATACACCGCCGCCGGTGTAGTTTTCTCGGTGGAACGATGCAGCCAGGTGATATTCGTTAAGATGAACAAAAGTAGCCTTCATTTTCGTAAGCCAAGTTTCCGAGATACAAAGTGCTTGATACTCATTGTTGTGATCATCCAGGAACGCTTCAAGAATATCTCTTTTATTAAACAAGCTCTGCATGTTTTGGAAAATAACATTAAAAGTTTGTGTGTTAGTGTTCACGAAAGTTATCGGTATCATTATGCGTAGTCGCTGCTCGTAGTTGTTGGCTGTTATTATTCTGGTAAGTTTGTTCGCTCGCTTGTAATTCTCTTAATGTATCACTTCTGTTTACTTCACGCTCGATATGTGGTTCATCTGTGTTTTTATATTCCTTTCCATTTATTATAAGTTTATTATTTCTCATAACTGCATAATGACCGTTACTTCTAGCATCTCTCATTACGTTTTTTAACTTTTGTCGTAATTGACGCGAGGGTTCATCCAAGTATTCGGAGACAGCAAGTCCCGAATTTCCTAGGTATTGTTTATTCGAAAGAATATAGCGAACCATTCTTTTGCTTAATAGCTCGACAACAATTGGTCGTCTGTATCCCTTCTTCCCTATTCTATGTAGACTTTCTAGGTACTCTTCCAAATTAATATTCAATAAGTCTTGAAATATGTAAGTTACACGGTCAAATAACTCATTTTCAGTCTCCCATCGGTTTTCATCCAATCCATACAATACTTTCTTTTTGTTTTCAAAATTATTTTGTGATTCCAAATTTTTGTTTCTTTGTGGTGCCATCTTTAGTTGTAAATCTTCAATTTCCGCCTGTAGTTTGAGCTTTTCCGTTTGTAGATTTTTTATGTGAGTATTTATGGTGGCCATATCCATCCTAATTGGTTTTTGCTCCGAAGATAAAGCATTTAAATTCAAAGATATTTCATTTGTAATTTTATTTGTAATTTCTTCTATAATCATGGTTTTCAATTCCGATAGTAGTGTTTTCTTATTATTTTCTAATTTATTATCCAAAAGATTTTCGAGTTGAGTGAGTATTGTTGAGTCTATTGGATGGTGGTCACTTGCAGTATCGTTTTTTGTACATGTATTCCCTAAAATGCTGTCATCATCATCAAAAACTGGTGTTGTGTCGTACTCACTTAATGTTGGTTTTCTCCTTATCGTTACATTGCTATTGCTTGATAGTTGAGTGGCATTTTCAGTGCGAACTGGCGTGTGTTTGTTATCAGTTTCTGGCTTTTTGCAGTGACAAGCCTGACATTTCCAAATCCGTTTATGCTCAGCGCTCATTGTATTATTAAATCGAACAATAAGTACATTAGCGCAATCTAAATCATAATTTAATTTACAAAGACAGCAGGTTAAGAATTCTCTCTTTGGGAGCTTTTGTAAACAACTAGCGCATTCTGACGCCATCTTGAGGTATCAGATACTTATTTGTATTAATTATTTGTGCCACTTTTTATAATTTTCACACTCAACTAATATTAATTATTGTTTAGTTGTCACAATCACTAATTTAATTGAATAAGCAAATATCTTCAATCGTTTTTGTCACTTGTATTCTGGCTGATAAACGTCACAGTTTTACGTCAACTTTTAACTGTAAATATCACCGTAGTTTGTCGATTTCTATCGCTGATAACACTGTCAAGCTCTTATTATTTATAGATTTATTTGAAAGTATACATTAATTATTCGAAATACTTGTTATAATATTTTAAAATCAGTAAGAAATACGGAGTTAACTTTACTAAAATGTGAGGCCTACCCTCTCACCGGTACTCTCATTTACCGGTAAATTTACTGATAAAATGTTTTAACGGTATTTTTAACGTTATTTTTTTATATCGTTATTTTTTTTAACGGTATTTCAATCCCTGCTTTTAATTGAACAACAGTAAATGCGGGAGATTTTTTCCCCGTTCTGGCAACATTTTCGTAAAATGTGAAGTGGCACGTCATGGTTATTTTTGATGGATGTTTTACGTAAAAATGTAAGTTCGAACGCATTAATTACACGTGAAATGTAATCTACAATGTTTCTTGTGTTTCTGCGATGTAATGTGACCTGATTGTGACATCCGTTCATTGCGTAAACCCTCATTTTAAGTGAAATTTTCGGGAGTTGTGTTCGACACGAATATCACTTGAGCACTAACGGGCCGAATAGTCATACCAAGCCATTCTGGCTTGGTTTGAGTTGCCTCACTATACGGACGCGGACTCGCCTTCTATGTGTAATTATTCTAAGAACCTGAAGCGATAGATATTCTTTAAACAAACAAACAAACAAACGTTGTGGACAATTTGCACAATACGCAGATCGTGTTGTTGTGGATTAGGGCCTTTCTGCTAGCGGTTAGCAAATAATTTGGATTTCTTTTTTGTATGGAGTTTTATATATATATAATATAATATATATATAGTTCATGTCAAAACCTTATTAAATAGCGCCAAACAAAAGGCGCATGAAAAAGGCATTTCTCATTATTCTCATTAATTAAGCGCTATCGCACACGGGCAACTTAGTCGCCCAGCAACTGTTTTGTCTCTCACACGGTTTGTATGAAAAGTTGCCGACGACCGTGTCGCTTCGTGTGCGCGCTTCCATATAAACCCGTGGACTTGATGTGTGAGACAAAACAGTTGCAGGGCAACTAAGTTGCCCGTGTGCGATAGCGCTAATTATACCCTTTGTAAATAATTCTAAAACATCGAATGATGATGTATTTATTTATTCGAAAATTTATTATTTCTGCCTATCCACAAGATACCTACAACTTTATATTGGTTAAATTTGTGACTGACTTTATTCGTGTCTATTGACTTTTTTAGTAAAATAAAGACACTAATACAGCAGACACTAGACACTTTCACATTTTAATAACGTAATTAGTAATTACTTACGTAATATGAAATATTACCGAGTGATTATTGAAAAATTTTACCAAAGTCATTCTTTTATTCTTATTATGAAAGATTAAAAAGACACAACCCGACTTAAAAGCCTGTAATATATGAGAAAGAGCTCTAATCAGTATTTTCTTTAATCAAAAGTCCGTTTAACAGTTAAAAAGATTTGTAAACCTTCATTAATTCAAATTCTCGTCGTGAATTTAAAATTTTATTTATACATATACACGTGTGAGATATTTAACGTTGGTTATTCAAAATAAGCAAATAAAATAATTACTTTTATAGCACTATCCAATGAATAATTTATTAATATTTATTTACAAACTGATTTTTAGTATAAAATGGTTCACATGGTGATTTGTGTAGCCATTTCCGGTTAAGTGATCCTGAGTAGATAATATAAATATATTAATAATATAAATATATTATTTCTAAAATCTTGTAAATTATAAACTAACTAACTATTATGTTTTGATCATAAGTTATTGATTAATAGTTATTTTACAAATAATTATCGATTGAACATTCAATAGGTATTATAATATCACGATTTTGCACAAACACTTCCGGTAGTCAGAGGCGGGGCAGAGTGTGTTGTTTACGTCACGTTGGCGAACGGACAGTGGAATTATTCTTATTCGAGCCACTGCGCAGTGAACACAACTCTGCCTCCTCCAATGATATTAAAAGTATAGATACGTTACGCGCACTCCAAAATGGCAAGACGAAAGTCAGGTAATTGCCCGACTTTCAATTAGTCTGGCACAGGCTCGCGACACGGAAACATACGCGGCTCTCGTCAGTCGGACGCGATAAAATTGTGAAATTCCATTAAAAAATATGTCTCCTTGCGTCTTTAGACGATGTACAAATTATACAGTAACAGTCAAAGATCGGAAAAATGCTTAATTTCACACGTAAGTACTGTATTTAATAAAAATATGTATTTTCTATTACTTTATCCGGCCATATTGTACAAAGAGCGCGCTGTCTGTTTTGCGTGTGTGAGTGAAGGAGACAGCTGACGCGCTTTCAATTCACGGCCAATGCGCATGCAGCGGTCAATGTGTGTATCTATAAACCTTTGCGCTGTTTTAAATAGCAATGATGTTGGCGTATACTCGTCTTTACTTTTAATATCATTGGCCTCCTCTCAGTGAAATCTGGCTCTGAGTACTTTTTAATGGATAAAAGCTAAGTATTTTGCTATTGTTTAAATCATTTTAGTTTGGTTTGATTGAAACAGTGATAGTTTTAAAGACGAAATATGAATTAGTGTGGTATTTATCTATTTGATTGTTAATTTTTGATCATAAAACAAATGATTTCCCTGTTTAAGTGGTTTAATTTATTTGATTTTTAAACAATTTCTGACACACGCATTGGGACTACATCCAATCTTTATTTAAACAGATAATAATTTAAAATTATTTAAGCGGTGTGCTTTAGGCGGCCTCTAGACGACACAATAATATTGCGCAATATTTAACACTTTGTTCTCGTGTGATATTTTTTTAACACACTCTAAGGTTCGAAACGACCAAGAACTTTAAAGTTCATGGTAGCTTCTCAAAAAACAGTTTTTGTTTGATTTAGATAATAGGAAATTTTAAATTATTGGTATTCCAAATGAAAAACGGAGACTTTGTACTATTATAGTACATTATGAGACAAGTTAGCTTAGGTTGCTCATTGCACACAAGGCGGTGGGTTGCAGCCCAAGCCGTAAGCGAGGGCGTAACTCAGCCGAGTGTGCAATGAGCAAAAGCTCACGAGTTTCATACGACGTTTTTCAACACATTTGCGAGGAAAATACAAAGTAATTTACCACACAGCAACAAATTCGATAAAAACAAAATATGACAATTATGGGAAAAGGCGCGTAGGTTTTTTTTTTGTTTTTTTCACACGCCCAATGCAAGAATATTTTGCGAACAAAGGGGTAAGTGAGCATACAGCCTACTTCAAAATTATAATTTTAAGTGATAAAATGCAAATATTTTTATATTTTATAACAAAATATTGTAAATTATGAATAATTTGATAAAAATAAATATTTGTTTGACTTAATTAAGGACTTACACATTTATTTATTTCAAAAATGAATATGAATTTTCAGCGGCTTAAAACCTCTTTGTTGTTACTAAAAAAATAACTGTATTACCCGGTTAAATTGGCAATGCTCTGTTTACTCGCATAGAACTTGCAGTAAGGCTACAAGAAAGCAGAGGCTGTAATTATCAAAGCGCACGTATGTCATACGACGTTTTATAACATATTTGCGAGGAAATAAATAAAACTCGGACTTTGCACCTTTGCTTGTTTCGATATGATTAAATTTTGATACGCTTGTAAGTATCTTATCGGTCAATTTTTCGGGCAAGAGGCTTAGAGTAGCCCTTTTCGCTGCCTCTGAGACTTCTGGCGGTGTTGAATTAATAAATTCATCAGTACTTACTTGACGACATTTTCAAATAAAAATAATACAGCAAAAAAAAATTTAATTAGCAATGCGCGCGCATCAGCGCTTTTTTTAAGGCAAAGGCATAAAAACAGCCAGTATTACTAATAAAGTAAATTAATATTTTTGTGTTTTTGTTATAGATAAATGGTTGTAATTTATTGTCAACATTAATTAAATTGAATAATTAAATGTTTATTTATTATATTTTATCTCCCAGAGTTAATTTTATCCATAAAATGTTGACCTCTTTTCTGACATAAAAACTCTTTGCTACGATTTAAAAAGTACCGTTCGTTTTAGACGAAGTATGATAAACCGTGCGGTAATGTAAAGTAAAACGCACGGTTTATCAAGGAAACCGTGCGTTTTACTTTACATTACCGCACAAGTTCGTAATGAGATACAATACGATATTGAAATTGATGTAATAAGAGACCCTTTACGAGCAAATATGTTATAAATGACATTTAAAGTTCTTGGTCGATCCGAACCTTAGAGTAGTGAGTTAAAAAAATGACACACGAGTCTACAAAGTGTAAAAATATTGTGCAATATTATTGATCGTCTTACTAGGGGCCGCCTTAGTTTAAGCTCGCATAGGGACCACACCCAGTCTTTATCTAAATAAGTAATGAGCAAACAGAGAACCGTGTGCTGGCAGCCCAGCGAGGGCTTCACCTGCGGCTGGACCGCCTAACTCTCTCGCTTTGACTCTGGCTTTGGTTTATGACGTCAGTGCACTGTCCGTCCTTGTCATCGTGTTATGATATGACAAGGACGGATATAGTCTAGCTATCGCTCTGGCTAAAGCTTTGAGTTAGGCGGTAGGGCCCCTGGGCCCGATATTGTCTCTGGTTTTTGTTATTTAATCCCTGTTATCAGTTATTTGTAAATAAAGATACGTATTTCCTCAATCCATGGAATAATAATTAGTACTGGTCAAATAAGCTAATAATAGAATCGTTTATTTGTAAATAAAGATATGTATGCCTCTATTATGGCACCTAATTAAAGATAATTAAAAGAGTGGTAAAATAAGCTAATAATTAGGTTCTACCGCCTCCTTTGCCCCGCGGGGAAGGTGATTCCGAACCCTTACGGCCAAATACTCAAACGAATCGAGTTAAGCCCACCTTAAATTCAAAAAAGTTGTCAGATATGACAGTAACTATATGTAACTGACAGCTTCCTTAATGTTAAGGAGACCTTAACTTAAGATTTTAGCTGAGAAGCCCTTGAACCCAAGCAAATAATTACTCGTGGATGACCCATTTGAGCTTTAAACCTGGAGCTTTAATTTCTATTGAATTATTGTTTTGTTATTATTTTTTTCATTCACAAATTACAATGCTATTTTCATATTATGATAATTTTTCTCAACTTTTTAAAACCACTAAACTACTGCGCTATCGGGCTCCTCTGTAGGTACTTAGTTAAGTATAAATAATTTTATAAGTATTTCTTTTATTGTTATCGTCTCAAGGAAAGTCTGAAACTAAGTACCTATTATACAACTGGCGCCAAGCCACCTACCTACACCTACAGGGGAGTGATGCCGCTGTGGTCGAAGTATGACGTCTATAGCCTTCCACTGAAAACTCGTCAAGTCATCTTGATTGATTTCATAATAAAATAATCTCGTAATGGTGACGGTGGACAAACGGCGTAGGGTACCTATTGAATGTGGTAAAGCAAAAAGGGTTAGTTTCGTAAATAAGTATAAGTAATTAAGTACTTGGGGTGGACTTAAGAGGATTATGTGTGAGAGAGAACTTCATTTAATCAATACAATTTGGCAAATTAACAAGAAAATGTGCTAATCGTGTGTGTTCTCCACTGCTTCATTTCAAAAAGTATAAAAGTTATCCGACCTATTAATTCTACTTTATAAAACTCAAGTTTAGAGGTTTTTTTTAGATAAATAAAACATCGATTCTCTTAAAAGGAATCTTTTAATTACAATAGTATTATATTTAAAAATATCACTATTCCCTATAGAAGTACAGACAGAAAGCTAACGCGACGAGCAAACCACATACGATCATGTAGTGGTTGCGGTTGCTCTGCTCATATGTAAAATTGTTGCAATCAACTCTGACAGAAATCGCAGTTACATTGCTGCTTTAGTTAGAATTAAAGCAGCAGTGCAACTGCGATTTCAATCGATGAAATCGATCGAGAATTGTGAGCAATACAGACTTACGTAATTCGGGGTCTGGTAGTAGAACCATTCGTTGTACGTATATGTGTCGTAGGATAATTGTACAAACAGGATTTTTACAAAAATCCTAGTAGGTATGATTGTAAAATACCGGATAATTAGAATCTAAGACAGATTTTTGCAATCGTCCGAGTAATGTTTGGGATTTTTACAAAAATCCAGCATAAATCACGAATTACCATCTTTTTGCGCGCGCTGATTGGCTGACGTCATCGTTTGGACTGACGGATGATCTGATTGGCTATTTATTATTGTTGTGATTACTGTAAAATATTTAATTATCTAGTATTTTGTTACAATTTTTCGTTTTTTTATTTTAAAAAATCTGACATTGAAATACGATGAGTGAAGTGAGTAAATTGGATGCTATACAAGTGCCGGGCTCGATCAGTGCAGATAAATAAATGAGGTTCTACACAGAGCTTTTATAGGTCCGTGCACTGAGCTAAGAAAGTTCTATAGTACTTGTCAATATGGTTGTGCAAAACCTAAATTAAATTTCAAGCTAATTAATGTTTTTAAAACTTCAGTTGAAGAATTAAATTCGGCAAAATTACGAAATAACCCCAAAACCCATCAGCAATATGTTCTGACCAATCAGACTGAAGTTGTTATAAATCGTCTCTTAGGTTATCCAATCAGCATTCAAGTTTACGATTTTCCGAAACATACTAGGATTTTTACAAAGATCCTAAAAATTGCTCGGACGATTGTGAAAATTTATCTTAGATTCGACCTAGGATTTTTGTAAAGATCCGGTTTATACGATTATCCTACGATATATGCAAGATTATTAGCCTGGCCTGTCTGCAAGATTCAATTTTAAAACCTACGCTGTTTATATTAATCCCTTTTGTCTAATAAAACTTCGATTCTCTTAATTATGAATCTTTAAATTACAAGTAGTATATATTTGAAAATACCACTATTCCCTATAGAAGTACAGAGAGCATGCTAACACGACGAACAGCGCAGTGATAGGCGTGCGGTCGGTCGATGGCGTCGGCGCGCGTTGCACAGGTTGCTCATGCAACCAACCACACACGATCTCGTGGTGGTCGCGGTTGCTCGTCTGGTAGTAGGGCTATATGCAACGTTTAGAAATCTGTATATATGATTACATTTTAAATTATACGCTGCCACTGCTGTAGATTTTGATCCCTTCTTTCTCAAATAAAACATCGATCTGTTAATTATCTTTTAATGACTAAAAATTACATCTACTCCCTATAGAAGTACAGACAGCAAGCTAACGCGACGAACAGCGTAGTGATGGACGCGGGGTCGATGGTGTCGGCCGCGTTGCACAGGTTACTCATGCAGCCACACACGATCTCGTGGTGGTCGCGGTTATTCGTTCGGTAGTGGGGCTATATGCAACGTTTAGAAGTCTGTATATAGGATTACATTTTAAATTCTACTCTGCCGCTGCTGTAGTGTCTGATATTGATCCCTTTTTTCTCAAATAAAACATCGATACTTACTCTTAATTAAGTATGTTTTAATGTTTAAAAATTACATCTACTCCCTATAGAAGTACAGACAGCAAGCTAAAGCGACGAACAACGTAGTAATGGATGCGGGGTCGATGGCTTCGGCTGCGTTGCACAGGTTGCTCATGCAGCCGCACACGATCTCGTGGTGGTCGTAGTTGCTCGTCTGGTAGCAGGGGCGGTCGTTGCGCACCCACCCGCAACCGCGGGTTACACGCACTTCGCTGTCCTTGTGGTGGGGGTGGTATACTGAGGACAAAGCATCACGCAAATATGGAATTAGTAAATGCTTGTTTCCAAAGGCAACTAAGCCTACATCTAGATTTGCAGTGATCTTTTGTTCATCACACCTTTTACATTTGCTCTGTACGGAAGAACTAGGTTTTCTGATTTCTCGGCATATCTATTTATATTTTTTCTTTTTTAGGATTCGAAATTTCAAGACCAGGCCCCCTACAATGACTGTCAAAAGTAATATCGAAGCGATCTTGTGATTAAGATAGAGCTATACGCGATGTATATAGTTCTGTGTCTATCACAAGTTCACAACATCACTTTGATGTTGCTATAAGAGCTTAGAGTACGGCCCCTATTCTAGTAGGTGATAATATGATACAATGGAACACAAGGAAATCTTAGTTCTGTAGCTTTTCACTATAGACGAACCAATCACAGTAGAGCTCTAGATCCTAGTGTACGGAAGGTAATTCCAAGTGCGTTCGCACACTCAAGGGTCGCTTGAGTATTTTTTATGAATATGGGTGTAAGTCAAGTCAACTGTAATTGATTTTAATGGTCACAATACTTAGTGGTCTGCACAATTTTGCGACAGAAGAAGTCGACAGCCACCGGGCTCGGTATGGCGGTCTCGCAGTTCACGATCGGGATAATCCGGAACGTCTCCTCGTCCTCGAACCAGCTCAGGTCCACAAAGCTCTATTTCCAAGTGCGTTTGCACAGTCAAGGGTCGCCTACTGAGTATTGTTTATGAATATAGGTGTAAGTCAGTTAAGTCAACTCTTAATTGATTTTAATGGTCACAATACTTACTGGTCTGCACAATCTTGCGACAGAAGAAGTTGACGGCCACGGGGCTCGGTATAGCGGACTCGCAGTTCACGATTGGGATAATCCGGAACGTCTCCTCATCGTCGAACCGGCTCAGGTCCAGGCAGGCGCTATTGTTCGCGCTGTTGCAGTAGAAGCACTGGATACTGCTCGCTAACAACAAAGGGAAAAACATACATACAACCACCTTTTATGGACACGGTAAAAATTTAAAACAGGGGTCCCTTGGGGTCGAAATTGGTTTCCCAGGGGTCGACATAAACGAATAAATAAATAACAAACTATTAAACACACATAGAGGAGCTCGGTGGTACAGTGGTTTAGCGCCTAGTCCAGCGATTGTGGAGGTTAAGCAACTTTCGCAAGGGTCGGTCATGGGATGGGTGACCAAAAAATTATTATCTCGAGCTCCTCAGTGCTTCGGAAGGCACGTTAAGCCATTAGTCCCGGGTGCATTTGCAGTCGTTAACACCCACCAAGCTGCATTTGGGCTGCATTTCCTTATCCACTCATAAGGAAGGCCTGTGCCCAGCAGTGGGGACATTAAACATGGCTGATGGTTCAATCACACTCGATATATTTTGATAGGATTTTAACACGTTTTTTTAAGTAATTTGGCAATGGGGGTCTGATCAGAGATATAATTCCATTTTGAAAAGGGGTCTCTTTTCTCTTTAAAAAAAAACAAAAATTCTCAAAATATTTTGGAAAGTCCTAATTTAAAACAACATTACATACATTTCTCCCATTGCAAAGCACAACCACTACAACGTGTCACTTGTGTTGTGTAATAGAAATCACAGACAACGGTGCGGTAACACAAACACCCAGACCTGAGCCAATAGAGAAAAAATCGTTTTCTAAATTGACCCATTCGGGGATCGAACCCGGGACCTCAGCGATGGAATTGAAGTAAAATTCTTAGTTATTTTAAGCCTGGCACACACTTGTGTCATTGTGGTATCCATCACGTGGCCAATACAATTTTTCTTTTGGTTTTTTTTTTTCGTTAAATCAGATAATTAATAATTTTTCTACGATAAGTGTAGGAAAAGCTTTCTTAATAACGATATGAAATACTTAACAATTAGGTTTGATTCAGTTTTTTAGTACATAGTGTTAAGTTAAATTACAAAATAGTGTTAAGCCGAATCCATAAAATGGTATGGGTTATTGTGCTACCGCTACCACCATTGTCTATGATTTTCATAATATAACACAAGTGACATACGTTGTACTTGGGAATCGGAGCAATGTATGTATGTGATGTAGTTTCAAATCAAGGATTCTCAAAATAATTTGGGAAATTTTGTTATTTTTTAAATAATAAAAGAGACCCCTTTTCAAAATGATATGACATCTCATATCAGACCCCCATAGCCAAATTATTTTAAAAAAATCCTATCAAAATCGAGTGTGATCGACCATCGGCCATTTTATATAATCGACTTAACACTAAAAGATAAAAATACTTACATTTGTATACCATTGATAGCAGCACTAATAAAACGTAGATCATCTGGTTACACGACGCCATGACTCTGAAAAGTTCATTTAAAATTACTTAGTTATTTACTTCAGTCAAAATGAATCATGACATGACCATGCACAGACAGTTCACAAGGTTACATTACATACTTTGTTAATATTAAGTTATCTGCTCAATATTATATTTACAAACTAAAACTACGCATAAATCCAAAATGTTCAATTAGAAACGTTAACTCTAATGTATTTATAGTAAGTTTTTTTTAATGATGTGGATGCCTAATTCTTTTCACGTACTACGAAAGGTTTATTCATCGAAAAAAAATCAAATTTTTCGGTACGAAAATCGTAAATTCTACGATGATTAAACTCCATTAAAATCACAATACAGCTTTTAAGCTCCATCAAAACTGATAACAATTTGCTATTCCTGTTATTTTGTTATTCCTGTTATCCTATCTAAATGTTTGTTTACCAGTGTAAACTTTTCCTATTGTTACAATTTCAATAGTCCTATTTTTCGTTTTTTTTTGAGATAATGGTGAGTCAAAGTCTCAGCCTTTTTCTGCTTTACATTTTCTGTTAAATATAAACCTGATCAACCCACAGGTTCAACCTTTTAAAAATTTAAGAACAACTACCGGTAAACTGGGGTGAGTAGTAACTTGTGTGAATAGCAACAGAGACATTTTCAATAGAAAAAAGAATTAACGTTTATTTCGAGGTCAACATAACCCATATTACAAAATTTAGTAGGTATATAAATAATAATAAAATCAAAATTACCTCTGTAGTTTTATAGAAAAATATTCTATGAACATTCCCATGTGGTTAATTATGATATTTTTATATTTTTCTATCGAAAACGACACTGTTGTATTCACGCAAGTTGCTAATTACCCCAGTCTATGGTATTTTCTTTCTTTTTTTGTTATGTCGTAAATCCCAATTAAAGAAAAAATCTTAAAGTTATCGCCATTTCGTATCACATTTTATTTATCCTTATATAACTCAGACCAAATAAAAAAGTAAAGACGGAGTCTTCCGACAAAGCGGTGAAGCCAGTAAAACTACGCCTTGGCTGTGTACATACACAGTTTACGCACACATATGTAACGAAACTACGCCTTGGCTTTCGTTCGTCATTGGGCGTTTCATATCGAACCCTGCCACCCGGCCCCCGCCCGCCCTCTAGTACGTACACATGTACCATCAAAAACCGGCCTCACTTAGTTGTTCCCAACCACTGCGCAACGCTCCATCTTCCTTTTTTATTTGATCTGAGTTATATAAAAACTGAGAACCTCCTTTTTTAAATCGGTTAAAGAACTACACTAAAGATATCCCTTTTCCAACAAAAAAATAATTATCTTATTCAGTTCATAAACAAAGAAGTTATACGACTGATCATCGAGGTAGTTCACACAAAAGCATACTATTTTCGTGCTTTTTTCAAGATTACTTGAAAAGTACTGAACCGATTTCAAAATTTTAAAAAATGGGACCAAATTGGGAGTTTACCTAATGTAATAACTTTTGAATCATTTCGATCGGTTCAGCCGTCTTCGAGTAATCGATGTACATACAAAAAACAAAAAAAAACGGGTCGAATTGAGTACCTCCCTCCTTTTGAAGTCGGTAAAAACAAAACTACGTAAAAGTAAGTAAAAGTAATCGAATTTTGACAATTCTTTGCACATATGCACATATTTCACTTAAATCAATATAGCAAAAAAGTATCCAAGTACCTTTTATGTTACTGATTAATTTATTGTTATTTGTTATTGTATTATCAGTAATTACTCATTAATATACTAAAATCACACACACTTGATCACTCCGTTCGAAATTATCTAACTACTGAGTGTGTGGTGATAGTAATAGAACTCGGAACAAACAAACGTATACAGCGCACTAACAAACTTGATATTTTGAATTTAATCTAAACATTCAATTAAAAAAAAGATTGGAATCTACACCTTCAAAACGGTTTTTTTTTTGTACAGTGAAAGTCTAAATTTTAGTCAATCTGAAATTGTAAATTTCGTGTTTTGAGTTCATTGGTCAAACTGAACAACTTTTACTATGGGCCAACTCTGAAATCGCGAAAATTAAAAAATCAGCTGTTGGATACATTTTCATATTTTCGTTATTATTTTTTTGTATGAAACAGCTGATTTTTTTTTCGCAATTTCAGAGTTGGTCCCATAGTAAAAGTTGTTCAGTCTGATGGTCCCTATCTACCATATTCTGGTTTAGCAATTAATTCTGTTACACCTATATTAAGATTGGGTTACAATCTGCGGTTTGCTTTTCTTTTATAGCAAAAAGATCGATACAGATTTTGAGAGTATAGGTAAGTTTATTTTGCTTTTTGAGTTCCTATAAAACAACAAAACTCACTTATGGAATTGATACATCGGCGTACAAATGAGTACAAATGATATCATACAAACTGTGTGGCTGTATCTCCTGACCCCTCGCTTTGTGCCCAAAATGAGGCAATGTTAGCTATTCGGGGCGATAACCTTGTGATATGACCTTTTTGTATCCCTTTATATTTTTATTAGTATAATTCAATAGTGTTAGTGCCAAATTTATCATGCATGAAAGGCAGTGGAATAGTTATTTGTTATTCCAGAGACAAAAGTCAACTTCTGCTGCGACTGCCGTTTTTGAATCAGAAACTTGCGAAGTACTTAGTCCGCGAGTGATTTTAATATTTAGGTACACCTACTGAGCACAGTACACAAACATCTAAATTCAGCATTAGAAACATCTTCTCTCAACTTTTTTGGAGTAAGACAAGTATATATTCATCGCTGGATGCACTCATTTTTGTAATATGTATCACAAAAAAAAGTTTAATCAAACCTATGCTGAAAAAAATTGATTTATCTAATCATTGAATTTTTTGTAACTTTTTTTCTGAGTCGAGTATGTAACGTTGTTTTTCTCTTATTTATCTGTTTTTTTTATGATTGTATTTATTTACAACCATAAAAAACTAATTTTTAATTATTTTTTCTTATTTTATATTTATTTCATACATGCGACTCATTTTATCCTTACTCTTTATTTCACCTTCTTTATCAACACTCTTTGTTTTAAACTCATTTGTATACTGTGTAGGTTAATTCTACTTATCTATATTTCTCACACATCAATCGTCTTTTCTCTTCGACGATTAAAATTAACAGCTCTGAAAAGTTGTAAACGCTAGATAGTTTAGTGGTTGTAAAAGTTTTCTTTTTTTTAAAGTAATGGGTTGAAAAACCTTGCGTTGTTTAAACTTTTATCCTGTAATCTGATACTAAAACACGAATACGGCTTCAGGACTCCGTGTTCCGTGTATGGCGATTTATGAATTCGATCGTTTGGATATTTTTTTTTTGCTTTTCGTGCAAGTGTGGATAAAATTACGGCATTCATTCCAGTTTCTATACACAGTGCACGATATCCGTTATTATACCAATCTTTATAAATAAAATAAGAGTCGCCGAAATGTATGTAAGCGCATAACTCCAGAACGACTGCACCAAATTTGATCATTTTTGTTGGGTTTGTTATTACCAGGACAAAATTTGTTTAAAAGATAATAAAAAAAAATGTACGGAAAAACGTAAAAATCAATTTTTATTTTTACGTCATTTTAAATAGCAATATAACTAATTACATAGTGCCACTACAAGGCACACAACCTGTGCTAAGCCAGGGTAGGCAGCTAGTAGTTTTATTAAAAAAAAATAACCCAGTTACGAATAAATATAATTCAAAGATCGCGCTTGATTCGATATAATTTTTATGATATAAAAGTCGACTAAATAATAAATTTATTAAACCTATATAAATATTCTATCTTTACTTAATACCTTTGTCAATATAGTCAGAAATGGAAATCATCAGTTAGTTAGTCAATAGTTATTAAAAATGAACACTAATACTCTAAGCTAAAACCAGGTGGAAATGAAAAACAACCGGTGTATCCGGTCGCCGCCACTCCGCCGGAAACGGCCGCCGGATATAGAAGACTAAAAAATATTATCAGAATCTTAGTACAAATGATAATTGAGGTAGAGAAATCTGTAGACACACTTTGTATTGGTTGTACTTTATAAAAATATTTTTAAGAAATTACATTTCGTTCATTTTGCCTTTTTAGGGTTCCGTACCCAAAGGGTAAAAACGGGACCCTATTACTAAGACTCCGCTGTCCGTCTGTCTGTCTGTCTGTCTGTCTGTCACCAGGCTGTATCTCATAAACCGTGATAGCTAGAAAGTTGAAATTTTCACAGATGATGTATTTTTGTTGCCGCTATAACAAAAAATACTAAAAACAGAATAAAATTAATATTTAAGGGGGGCTCCCATACAACAAACGTGATTTTTTTGCTGTTTTTTGCTCGATATTAATAACAACAACAGGTAGACAGTTGAAATTTTCAGAGATGATGTATTTTTGTTGCCGCTATAACAACAAATACTAAAAACATAATAAAATTAATATTTAAGGGGGGCTCCCATACAACAAACGTAATTTTTTGCCGTTTTTTGGTACGGAACCCTTCGTGCGCGAGTCTGACTCGCACTTGGCCGGTTTTTTTTTTATTGATTAATGCAAAGTTTATTTTAGTCACCAATAAACTACACCAAAATATTTAGATATAATAAAAAAAGGTTTTTTATGTTTATTTATCACCATTTTTAGGGTTCCGTACCCGAAGGGTAAAAACGGGACCCTATTACTAAGACTCCGCTGTCCGTCTGTCTGTCTGTCTGTCTGTCTGTCACCAGGCTGTATCTCATGAACCGTGATAGCTAGAAAGTTAAAATTTTCACAGATGATGTATTTCTGTTGCCGCTATAACAACAAATACTAAAAACAGAATAAAATTAATATTTAAGGGGGGCTCCCATACATAAACGTGTTTTTTTTTGCCGTTTTTTGCTCGATATTAATAACGACAGCAGGTAGACAGTTGAAATTTTCACAGATGATGTATTTTTGTTGCCGCTATAACAACAAATACTATAAACAGCATAAAATTAATATTTAAAGGGGTCTCCCATACAACAAACGTATTTTTTTTTTCCCGTTTTTTGGTACGGAACCCTTCGTGCAGGAGTCCAACTCGCACTTGGCCGGTTTTTAGAAGGTGTTATCTTTCGAAACAACTATCAAGAATTTGAAACAGAAAACATTGTTTTTTCCGCGGGCTATCTATCTAAATTGCTTTTTACCATTTCAAAGTTTTGTCTCGCGGATTGTTTTCGAAATTGTATCAAAATTCGTGCAAAGGCTTTGGTTACTTTTTTCTATTCTTATTTATGAACTAGCTACAAACGCTTTAGCCAGTTTTAAAAATACAGTTTTACGGACAAATCTTAAAAATAAGTAATTTTTTAATTGCATATATCGAGAGGGGTTGGGAGAACACTTATTTCAAAGAAAAAATAAGTTTTTTGTGTTAAGTGGAATGCCTATTTTCTTAATTGACTGTTCAGACAATTAATCTTGCGGTCGACTGTAAAAAATTGCTGAACTGTATTGTGCTAATACAATTGAGTGCAGTAAGCAATAGTAATTTGCTTAACCGTGCCTTGACGCCAGGTTTTACTTGGTGTTACATTTGGTAGGTGAAAATTTAGCGAAATTCGTTTGAAAATAATATAATCCGTTTGATTTCGTCTTTTCGGTTCCTCTGTTTTCTCTGTTGCTCGTATTTTTACCCGACTGCAAGGGTTATGTTTTTTCTAGTCAGTTTCTCTTAGAATAATAACACATAGAAGCCGAGTCTTTTTATATTAACCATCAGCCATTTTTGATGTCCCCACTGCTGGGGCACAGGCCTTCCTTATGGGTGGATAAGGAGGACGGGCCATAACCCACCACGCGGGCCTAATGCGGATTGGTGGGTATTAACGACTGCAAATGCAGCCGCCCAAGTAACACACGAAAGCTGCTTAACAGCCGAATAACGGATTTCCATCACGCCTAAAGCTGAATAAGGAACCTGCATAAAGGCTGTATACGACCTTATACAGCTCTTACACCTCTTAAATGGGCACAAATTATACAGCCTTAAGCTCACATAGCTGCTTAAGAGCTGTGTAGCAGCAACTTAACAGTGTAATAAAGGGTAACAGGCTGTGTAGCAGAAATTTAAGAGTGTTATAAAGGGTAACGACAGTACTATGCGCTGAAATTCGACTGACTAAGAGATCACAAGTTACTCTTTATTCAGAAAATATGTCACATGTACGCTTTAATACATATTTTGAACCGCGCAAGGCTGTTTACGGCCTGTGTAAAATTAAGTGAACTAATATTTGAAGTGTAAACGGGAACACTTTATGTTACGTGAATAAATTAGAGTTAACGATACATTGGTGGATAATATTCATATTCATACTCTGTTTGATGTATTATAAAGGGAAAATGACTAGGAACGTAATTTTACTGACATTATACATATATATTATCTAACAAAATTTTAGTGCGCCACGAAAATATTCTGTTTTGAATTAGTTTTGTGATATAAATATGCTGTGATGTAATCTTGACAAAAAAAAATGTAGTGCTTTGAAAAGAATTATAAGATAAAAAGTTATTATTAAGATATTTCGAAGTTAAAACTGATACATTACATTCCTATTTCTTGCACAATACATCGTAAAGGTTGAAAAATCAATCAGAATTTTTATTGGTTATACAAAAAATGGTGGATTATGTTACTAATTACATTGACTGATTACAGTACCACATATGTTCTTTTATTCAGATAACATCCGTTTTAAGGTACTTATGTGAACCATTATAAAGTAGAAGCCGTTAATTCGATACACTAATGAGTCTCTAAGCAGCTGCGAGGCATCTAGTGAATGTATAAACAGCCGCTATGCAGATACTATCAATGGCAGTATAAAGGCTGATTAGCAGTAGACATATTCAGCTATAAGTTGAAATATGCGCCACATATCATCCATTATACAGCTATTCACTTCATAATAGTTCACACGTGCCTCTTTAATAAGTTAGTGTAAGTTCACAAATACCTTCTTATGTATAAGAAGGTATTTGTGAACTCCTATTACACTAATTTGGCGAAATTTTATCCACTAAACAGTCCTTACTAGGGTTTAGGCTTTAGAATATGTTAGAAGCTGAATAGAGTCGAGAAAATATACCTTTATAGCACTCTTAGCGTATTAATGGTGGTTTTGTCGGTCTTAATAAGTCTTAATGCAGCTCTTAATTAGCCTAAGCTGTTTAAATATCACTGACTGCTATTATGCAGCTGTAGGGTCACCAGTGTACTCTTAGAAGAGTCTTAATAAGCACAGAGTTTTAAATAAGTCTAAAAGTGAGTAGTTATACAGCTATCTGTGTTACTTGGGCGGGACCAACGGCTTAACGTGCCTTCCGAAGCACGGAGGAGTTCGCGATAGTAAATTTTTGGTCACCCATCCCATGACCGACCCTTGCGAACGTTGCTTAACTTACGCAATCGCTGGGCCAGGCGCTAAACCATTACGCCACCGAGCTCCTCCTTTTTATTAGGGTTCCGTACCAAAATGGTAAAAAAGGAACCCTTATGGTGTGACTCAGTCTGTCTGTCTGTCTGTCTGTCTGTCTGTCTGTCTGTCACAGCTGGATATCTCGAGAACTACTAATGGTATCAACTTGAAATTTAGAATAGTTTGAGATGACATTTGCCCAACTATTTTGCAAATAAGAAATAAATAAAAAAATAAATATCTTTTTTACAACAGGGACTGAAAAGGGGTCTTAAAAATATTAAGTGGCGCTACTAGGGCATGTGGGGTATCATATGAAAGAGCGCTGTTTGCACGTTTTCAATCATTTTTTCTTTTTGTTTTAGGCCGCATAGTTTTCGATTTCTAATGAAAAATGTAAAAAAAAAAAAATACCGTTCCCCCCCCTTATCTCCGAAGTTTGGAAAGAGAAAAATCTGAAATAATTCTATGTGACAGCAGTTTATATAAATTTTACAGGAAAAATAAAACGATGTCTCAATATAGCACACTTTTTTAGAAATTATCAAATTTCTAAAAAAGTTAACATTAGTTCCACTATCGGTCAAGAGATGGCGCTGACCTAAAACTGCAATACTAATTTTATTATTCCACTCTGCAGTGTAGTTTAATGGTGCAATTATGATGGTACGGAACCCTCGGTGCGCGAGTCCGACTCGCTCTTGACCGGTTTTTTATATAAAGTGAGGCAACTAAAACTAAGACAAATTGGCACGTTTAGTCTAAAGCAGGGATACCCAAACTTTTTAGGGGCTAGAGACCCCTTTTCCAAAATGAACTGATACCACAGACCCCCATAGCAAAATTACTTTGAAAATCCTATCAAACATCAAGTGAAATTAATAATAATCATTATAAGTTTATGTTGACCCCTGGAAAACCTATTAATTCGACCCCAAGGAGTCGATTTACCCCTTGGGGTCGAATTAATTAATTAATTAGGGTCCCACTTTGGGAATCTCTGGTCTAAGGGTAGGGAAATTGAAACTTTTTCGTTCTTATAGGTACGATTAGGTAACGTATAAACTACGTATGAAGGATAAAAATCTGAAAACTTTTTTGGCTCAGTTTTATTTGCCTCACTTTTGACATTTTGTAGTGAACTATCGTTCTAGGTTGTTATTATTTTAAACAGTTTCTATATTATTGATTATCACTGTGTCGCGGTCCAACTGTTTTCAACATTTTTTTACTTTTTAAATATCACTTTTTGTAATCATCTATATATATAAAAGCGTAAATCACTCACTGACTCATCACGAAATCTCAGAAACTACAAGTGCTAGGAGTCTCAAATTTTGCATGGGGGTCCCTTTTAGGGTGTAGGTGCTCACTAAGACGGGATTTTGCAAAATTCAATCCCTAAGAGGGTGAAACAGGGTGGCAAAGTTTGTATGGGAGAACGCGATTCCTTGGCCCGATTGACTTGAAATTTGGCATAGACATTCTTTTACAAAATTAATTGAACACATGTTTCGTATTTTTTTGAAATGTATTCCTTAACAGGGTTGAAAAGGGGTAGAAAGCTATTTTTAGGGTGGTTGACTTCGATATCGGAATCAAAACTTCTTAGTGCATTTTAATGATTAAGAAAAATAAATGTCAGTTGTCACTGAACGGGCTGACGTTTAATCTCTAATTTTCCCGATTTTCAAGACAATCTTTGATTCTTATAATGTTGTATAAGAGTTTATTCCTATTTTCACTACTTTACGAAATATAAGTCAAATAAAACGGCAACATCTGGCAAATATCAGATAACGTGACAAGGAATGTGGTATTTAGAGAAGTGTTTCGATGGAGAGCCTGATAATAATGCACAACATTAGTTGCACCCGGCATAAATCTTTGCCCGGCATGCGTTGCGATGTCACGTTTTTTTTAGCCAGAAACCTTTTCAGTAGTAAGCAGAACAATTCACCAAACATTCACCAAAGTTTCATCATAATCGGATGTGGATGAATGGTTTAGGAGTGCAAAGGAAACAAATACACATACATCGATTTTTATTTATAAAGAAGATAACTATTAAGCAAAGATATTAGAATTTTTAACTATAAGGTAAGTATTAAATGTAACATAATATTATTATTATACTTATTTTGTTAAATTACCGCTAATAAATTTTATTAAGTACCTACCTAACTAATACAGAATCGTTAACAGGGCGTCGATTCTGTAACCAAACTCGAACCCCACTTCGAATCTCACTTCACTGCACGCGAATTTTAAATCATAAATAAGATAATGATAACAAAAATTTTTTATCGCAAAAGATTTTAGATAGCTCTACCTAAATTTTTTGCAATCAGTAAAATAGCTCATTTAGTAAACAAATGTCTAATAACAAATTCACGCGAAGTGAAGTGAGATGCGAGTTTGGTTTCAGAATCGACAGACTGCGCGGGTAAAACCGCGGGGTGCAGCTATTACCTATATAATCACAAAATTGTATAAATGTGAAAGTTTTGATGTTTGGATGTTGTTCTGTTAGGTATCTACTCAATCATATCATACTCAATCACGTCTGAACGGGTGAACGGATTTAGGAGAAATTTGGCACAGATATAGATTAAGTCTGGAATACTTAACACAGGCTTCTTTTCATCCCGATCATTGGTTTCCAAGGGAAGACCTACAACGATTACCGACTGCCACGCGGGCGGAGCCACGGGCAAAAGCTATACATAGTATAAAACAAAGTCGCTTCCCGCCGTCTATACGCTTCTCTTAAACTATGCATAAAAACCTCATTAAAATCGATCCATAAGTTTGGGAGCTAGGTTGGTTGCCTCAGACAGACAGACACACAGACACACACACACGTCAACTATATTATAACACCCCTTGCGTACGTCGTCGTATAGGTATATGTCGTCCTCCTAGGTATATGTATCCTGTAGTATAATCTAATAACTTTACACTGACACCACATTAGCACAATTTTACATTTAGTAACTACATTGCACCCGTGCGAAGCCGGGGCGGGCCGCTAGTACACATATAATCTAAGATTCTATTTTATTTCCACAATATTTCAATACTTACTAAACTTACTACTTATAATAGTACATTATGAAACAAGTTAGCTTAGGTTGCTCATTACACACAAGGCTGTGGGTTGTAGCCCGAGCCGCAGGCGAGGGCGTAACTCAGCCGAGTGTGCAATGAGCAAAAGCTCACGAGTTTCATACGACGTTTTTCAACACATTTGCGAGGAAAATACAAAGTAATTTACCACACAGCAACAAATTCTACAAAAACAAAATATGGGAAAAGGCGCGTAGGTTTTTTTTTTGTTTTTTTCACACGCCCAATACAATAATATTTTGCGAACAAAGGGGTGAGTGAGCATACAGCCTACTTCAAAATTATAATTTTAAGTGATAAAATGCAAATATTTTATATTTTATAATAATGAATGTATAAATTAATTATGATTATTATGAATTTTGAATAATTTGATAATAATAAATATTTGTTTGACTTAAATAAGGACTCACACATTTATTTATTTCAAAAATGAATATGAATTTTCAGCGGCATAAAACCTCTTTGTTGTTACTAAAAAAAATAACTGTATTACCCGGTTAAATTGGGAATGCTCTGTTTACTCGCATAGAACTTGCAGCAAGGCACAAATTTAACTTGGTAGGGACAATTCTATAACTACCTAGTGTTTTATATATTATTGCACGCGTTTGTTATAGCTCGGTTTATGGCCCTAAAAGCGATGTATTAGGGCTCACTTTACGAGTAAGTGTGTTGAAAAAGTTATAAGTAAATTATATTAGATTGCCAAACAAACAAACAACATGTTCTAACGATGTAGAGAGTAAAAATTTATTGTAACGATTAAAATACCTAGGAAAAGACAATTAACACAATTAAAAATGTAGTCTGTATTCCATTTGCAGTCAGGAAACCAAGATAACTGAATAGTAAAACTCATACTAAAATAAACGAAGATCCAATAAGTAGTTATTTATTTTCGTCATATAATATGGATTACTACGGAGAATACTATGCCAAAGATTTCAGTTACATTAGTCATGATGTGTTGAAAGCTAACAGATATCTTCAAAGTAAGAATCAAGAAAAAATATCTATGATGAATGTGTGGCTACGAGAAATTATGGCTGGAGTGAAACAGTTATTTTATGGAGGCACTTTGCATGGAGTCAAGTATGTATTTTTAAACTTATAAAGTAATAATAGTGGCTCTGTGAGCTGCTCCTGCTATAGTACCATAAAACCATATTTGACGAAGAATAATTAAACGAGCTTTTTTAAATAAAAAAAATCATATTTCAAATTCATTTATTCAGTCTAGGCTGTTGTGAATGTCATAGAAGCTACGCCATCGGTTCGCAAACCCTAAGCGGGAGACCTTTGTAACGAGAAGAACCGGCAAGAAACTCGTCAAGGGCTGCTTTTTTTCTCCCTGTATATTTCATTCAGAGTCATCAACATTGAAAAATGACCTCCACATTTAAAGTGAGGTCATTTTCCATCACAATAATTAACAAAAGTTTACACGACTGTACCGCCTTTCACTTGAGACTGGAATAGTACCTCAATCGTGGAAGCTTGCAAATGTGCAGCCTGTGCCCAAAAAGGGCAGCCGTGCCGATCCTTCCAACTATAGGCCGATTTCAGTCACGTCCATACTCTGTAAGACTATGGAACGCGTACTCAACATCCGACCCGTCTTTTGGCATACCTTGAGAATAATGATCTCTTTAGTAATCGCCAGTTTGGTTTTCGCCACGGTCGGTCGACTGGAGACCTTCTCGTGTATGCCACCCATCTTTGGAATGAAGCTATTGAGGAACACGGCGAAGCCCGTGCCGTATCGCTCGACATCTCCAAAGCCTTTGATAGGGTCTGGCACGACAGCCTGCTAGGTAAGCTTCCCTCATACGGTATCTCTGTTAGCCTTTGCACAACCTTATGGTGTGACTCAGTCTGTCTGTCTGTCTGTCACAGCTGGATATTTCGAGAACTACTAATGGTATCAACTTGAAATTTGGAATAGTTTAAGATGACATTTGCCAAACTATTTTGCAAATAAGAAATAAATAAAAAAATAAATATTTTTTACAACAGGGACTGAAAAAAGGGGTCTTAAAAATTTGAAAGGGGGCTACTAGGCATTGCTAGGGCATGTGGGGTATCATATGAAAGAACGCCGTTTGCGCGTTTTTAATCATTTTTTCTTTTTGTTTTAGGCCGCATAGTTTTCGGCTTATGATGAAAAATGTAAAAAAAAATCGTTCCCCCCCTTATCTCCGAGGTTTACAAAGAGAAAAATCTAAAATAATTCTATGTGATAGCAGTTTATATAAAGATTACAGGAAAAAATAAAACGATGTCTCAATATAGAACACTTTTTTAGAAATTGACAAATTTCTAAAAAAGTTAACATTATTTCCACTATCGGTCAAGAGATGGCGTTGACCTAAAACTGCAATACTAATTTTATTATTCTACTCTGCAGTGTGGTTTGATGGTGCAATTATGATGGTACGGAACCCTCGGTGCACGAGTCCGACTCGCTCTTGACCGGTTTTTTTTTTATTTCTACATTCACGCATTCTACGATTTAAACTTATAGTCACAGATAGGGGTCGCAAACCGGGATCCCGGATACCGAAAATACCGGGATACCGGACTAAAAAGAAGCTTTTACAATACCGGTATTGAATTTTTAAATGCCGGGATTTACGGTATTTTCGGTATTCATAACAAAACGACGCAAATCGAAAATCTCGTTTAAATTTTCGTTTTATCTGATTTTAAAGGTAATTTTCCTTAACCTCTTAAGGCCCAGGCATTAAATGGTGTCCTATTATTATTATTATTTAGAAGGGGGGACGCCAGCGAAGCCGGACGGGTGATCAGGCACCTTGATCGGAACCATTTCACCCAGTTCCCCAAATCCCCTGGAAGCTGAGAGCAAGGGGAGGCGGGTTATCGTTTACCCCACCGCGCACCGGGGCGTGGCGTCGGACCCTCGAACCTACCTGTGGGCTTACAGTACCTGCTGAGTTGACTTATCGTTAACTGCTTCCTTAAGCTTGTCCGCTCCAAAGAGCTCCCAGCGCAGTGATGCGTATATCGGGTATTCTGCCATGAAGTGGTAGCTTGTTTCTTCTCTTTCTTTACATTGCGTACAGATAGGATCCGCTGTCCGTTTGGTCACTGACAGGTGTCTATTTAGTGGACAGTGTCCTGTCAGTACTCCTACAATCGTTCTTATATTTCTCCTGCTTTGTTTCAGCAGCTGTCTAGTTTTCTTCTTGTCAACTGGTTTGATGAAGATCTTATACTATCAACAGTCCTTTCTTTTCATCTATCTTTGATTGGTTTCCGAGTAAGTTTCTTAAATGGTACTACAGTAGGGCCATTTTAATAGATCACATTTGACATCTGTCTCTCTGTCTATTTGTCAAAATTGATTGTAAATTGGCTTTCTTTTGTGATTATTACAATAAATATGTATTGTGCCTGCCGTTAAAAAGTTACGTTGTTGAATTTTGATGAAGTGTCAAATGTGATCTATTAAAATGGCCCTACTATAGTTATTGTATCCCAAGGCCCTACTAAGTGGTACTAATATTTTATAGTCATTCAGACCCAACAAGTTCGGAGTTTTTTTCAACTGCTTGGTAATGGGTCTCTCCAAGGATCTCTACAACAATCAGTCCAGCGCTCCCCGAATCCAGCGGCGCACGGCGACCTTCACCCTCACGTCAGTCCACCTTGTCGGGGGCCAACCCATGGAGTGTCGTCCGCTGCGCGGTCGCTATTCCAGAACCTTTCCGCCCCAACGGCCATCGGTTTTTTTCGCTATGTGTCCCACCCACGGCCACTTCAGCTGACCTCTCCTCATTTCTGATTCGATCACGTAGGGAAACGCCGAGCATGGCTCTCTTCATTGACCTTGAGCTTGCACACGGGGTGACCTTGAGCCTCCTTATGCGACCCATAGTTAGCGACCACGTTTCACTGCCGTAAATCATCACTAGCAACACATTGGTCATAGACTTTCTTCTTGACACTGAGTTAAGTTTGACGCGAAAATTTTTCGAAGCTTCCTGAATGCTGCCTGTAATCTGTAATAGTCATCAACTTCAACTGTAGTTCCCAACATGAGCTGGAGCGGGTACAACATAGGCATTCGACGTGACTTTCGTCTTATCCATGTTCATCCAAAGACCCACTCTTTGGGAAGCACTATGGAGATCTTCGCGCATTGTCTGGTTTTTCAATCCAAGGTCTCGGCCATAAGAACCAATATATCATTGGAAAAACGAAGGTGTGTTAGGTACTGGCCATTAATGTTGATACTGAATAATTTCCAGTCCAGTCCCAGCCCAAGATCTAGAAGATGTCCTCCAACGCAGCTGTGAACAGTTTCAGAAAAATAACGTCTCCCTGTCTCACACATCGCTGCAGTTGGATGGGATTTGTGCTCTGGTTTTGTACTCGGACCGATACATGGTGGCATTTTCGTATAAGTACCTCAACATCTCGATACACCTGTAGTCTTTTTGGCACGTCTGGAGAGACTGCAGCACCAGCATCGCGTCTCTGACCACAAACGCCAAGCAAAGTAGCAGACTCTTTGATCTTCTTGTACAGAAGAGACCTGCCGCAGCGTATTGATGTAGTCTAGGTACTAAAGCCTTTTCGGAACCCGGCTTGTTCGGGAAGTTGGAAGTCGTCGAACCGGCGAGGGAGACGATTAGTATGACTTTAACTGAAAGGAAAACTAAGAAAATAAATATATTTATCGAAATGTCGAAAATACCGGAAATACCGGGATCCCGGTATTCGCCTAGTCTCGATACCGAAAATACCGGTTTTGGAGAAAGGAGCCGGTATTGCGACCCCTAGTCACAGAGTATAAATAACTCTATGATTTCACCGAAGAGATCGCTGCTATTAGTTCCATTTTCAAAATTAGCGCGTTGCTGGTGCCGCCATTTTCAACGCGCCCCGTAGAAAGAGAGGGGGATACTTCCGCCGCCAGCTGTCTACTCTCCATCCGTCACATCCGTCTTACCCATTACAAAAAGCGTACAACGCCGCTAAAGAAGTTTTCACTTCAAAAATACCAAATCTGCATATTAGTTTTTAGGTTTCCTATTAGGTAACAAAAACCGGCCAAGTGTGTGTCAGCCCACGTGCAGTATAGGGTTCCATAGTTACCATATAGCATACCATATTATGGTTAGGCATACACAATATTTTTTCTCCACCTCTGAGCTAAGCCGCACACGGATAGTTGGACAGACAGACACGGCAAAACTTTATTAAAGGGTTCCTTGTTGACTATGGAAACATAAAAACAACGTCGTTTAAAGTAAAGATCGCATATTATTATATAATGGTCCAGGGTTGGCATGATCGAAACAAGTTGTTTTAAAACACGTGTTTAAAACCGTTTGAAATAAAACAATATTTTTTTTAACTGTTTAAAAACACAGTATTATACAAGTTTTAAACAATGTTAAAAACATTAAGAAAAAAAACAGATTTAAAATCTTCCTTGTGGAAAACTGGTTCCTCCACCCTATATTATATTGGGGTACTCCTTATTACAGTATTAATGAACATCGGAACCCTTTTAAAGTACGAGACATATAACTTGAAATCGGGTGGGGATTGTGCCAAACGCGTATTTTGGGTATGCGTAGCGGTGAGGGGCGCGGGCGGTGGGAGAGGGGCGCGCGTTGCTCACAAGAGCTCATGCGCGAACTTATCCCCACTCCGTCGAAAAAATTTCAAGATACGTGCCTAGTACATTTACAAGGTGTAGGGTAGGTATGTTAAGCGTTTGATTCTTTGATTAGATTAAAGTAAAAAAAAATGAATCAACTGATCGATTTTGAAAATAGTTTAGAAATGAAATAGGTCTAATTGATTTGTAATTGATGGTTTAAAGTAAAAAGTAAAAAAAAAAAACATAAAAAACACGTTAAAAACATTTTGAACTGTTTGTTTTATAAAATTAAAAAAAAAGATTTTTTCCAACCCTGTAATGATCTTATAAAACCAGTGTTGACAAAGAACAATATCCCAAGGTACATCTTCGAGCCCACATTCAGCAGCAAGGAGCGCGCGACCTGGGTGCTCATCGTAGTCATCAGCATCGCCTTCTGTGCCGTCAACATCATCAAGCTGTTCTGCAAATGGACCTCGACCCCCTTCGTCAACGTCATCGACTCTTTGCCCACGCCTATCTGGGCAGTGCCCTTCCCAACTGTGGTGCTTTGCCCACATCTGCACGTGAAGCAATCGTACGCTAATGTCTTGAAGTTGGGACGGTATGTATGTAATACTTAAATTAAGGTTTCCTAGGATGACGGTGCCGTCATATTACGGCCGTAATTTAGCGGCGTAGCGACTACTAGATATGGTATTGTAATTTGACATCTACGCTTTTAATTTTTAAAAGCTTTTGACTGGCATTTGATTATTATTGCTTAGAATTATTGCTTTCTCTATGTAAAGATGGATGGATACCTACCGGACGCGTATTCCCTCAACCATATTGAATTCGTCCCCTCTTAGAGACGAATACGATACGGTTTTGGAAATCAAAATATGCCCCGTAAGCGTATTGATTTCGGCTCCATCAGTAGACGAAATCAACACGGTTTTGTGCATTTATTTGTATGAAAGGATATCTTCCATAAACGTATCGATTATGTCTACAGCTAGCGCGGTGATTAACAGAATACCTACCTACTTTTTGGTAATAGTTATCAATATGAAAACTGTTGACAAAAACAATATTGAATTTGTCCAGCAAGCTTAAGAGTTTACAATGAAATAAAACGAAGTAGGTATGGTAAATAATCAACATCACTAGGTATATTAAAGTTTAATCTTAATATATAAAATCGTAAACTGAATGACTGACTGACTGACTGACTGAATGAATGACTGACTGATCTATCAACGCACAGCTCAAACCGCTGGACCTAGAGACTTGAAATTTTGCACACAGATACCTCATACAGTGTAGGCATCCACTAAGGAAGGATTTTTGAAAATTCCATCCCTAAGGGGGTGAAATAAGGGATGAAAGTTTGTATGAAAGTCCCTCAGTTTTGAAGCTAGGATTTTCAAATTTTGTGTTTAGGCTGAAGATTGAAAATTAATAAATACGGGTCGCAGCGTTTTTCAAAATTCTACCCCCGAAGGGGTGAAAAGGGGTACGAAGTTGTGTATGGAAAAAATCCTTCATTTTCGAAGTAAAAAATCACTTAATTTATAGTAAAGGCTTATGGAATAAAATCTAACGCAACGTATATTGATATTGTTAGTACTTCAACCCCTATGGCGGTGAGGGGTGAAATGTGTAAATAAACCTAAAAATAGAGATGGATGTCGTTATTGGGGTTTTCTGGTATGACGATTGCGAAAATGACATTTATTTTGAAGTCCAATACGGTGGACATGATTTAACCCCTAAAAGGGTGAAAATGGGGTTCAAATTTTGTATGGAAAAAGAATATAAAATAGACATTACAACTTTAAACTTCGTCGGAGTACGTCTAAAAATAAATAGTCAAACATATATTTTTTGGTTTTGAAAATCAACCCCTTAGGGGGTAAATGGGGTAAGTAAACATAAAAATCGATATGAATGTCTTTCTTGAGGTTTTATGGGATGGTGATTGCGAAAATGACATTCATTTTGAAGTCCAACTCGGGGGACATGCATGATTCAGCCCCAGGGGACGGGGAGAAAGGGAACGGGAACGGGAACGGACGGAGCGGAAGAGAACGGGAACGGGAATGGGACGGGGCGGGAACGGGAACGGGAACGGGAACGGGAGCGGGACGGGACCGGGAACCGGACGGGACGTGACGGGGATGGGAACGGGAACGGGACGGGGATGGGAACGGGAACGGGAACGAAAACGAGAGCGGGGACGAGAACGAAACGGAATGCGACGGGACGGGAACGGAACGGAATGGGACGGGAACGGGACGGGACGGGGATGGGAACGGGAATGGGAACGGGACGGGTCGGGACGGGAACGGCACGGGACGGCAATGGGACGGGACGGCAACGGGATGGGATTGCAACGGAACGGGACGGTAACGGGAACAAGAACGGGAGCGGGACGAAACGGGAACGGTAATGGGAATGACCAGTCGTTTTTACGCGATTAGGCGGGTCCCCACCGAGCGAGCAAGCCTCGTGCGACAAACGCCTTGCGTCTTGCGTCTTGGCAAACGTCTTGCCTCGCGAGACAGCGCGCTTGGTGGTGACCCGCCTAATCGCGTAAAAACGGCTGGTCGGATCCTGGTTGAAGGTTCCCTAAAGATTTTCTCTAATATCCACGCGGACGAAGTCGCGGGCAAAAGCTAGTATAATATATTAGGGATTCAAGTATGAAATTGCCGTTTTGTATGGAAATTTTTACAGAAATTGCATTTTCCATACTAACATTTTCTTAATTTTTTTTTATAGTAAAAAAAATGCAGAATATCTAGAAGATCATCAATGCTTCGTAGCCCCCAAAGTTGTGTTTAGTATGTTCGCTGAAATATTGTGTGGTCTTTTCTGTCTTGTCTCGTATTTAGGTAGGTAGCCTAGTATTGAAAACGTTATTTAATGACAATGGGTTAGAGATTATTTAAGCGTGGAAGGGGTAAAGTTGATTGATATATTTTGCGACTATTTGAAAATATTTTTACAATAATATATACGCCAAAATTTACAGCAAAACCGTGTTGTTTTCGTCTACTGATGGGGTCGAAATCGATATGCTTACGGGGCATATTTTGATTCCCAAAACCGTATCGTATTCGTCGCGAGGAGGGGACGAATTCAATCCGGTTGAGGGAATACGCCTACCGGACAGGTGAAACTTTGTAAAAATCTTTAGCCATGAGGCATGATAGGCAGGATAAATTAAATTTGAAATCCTAGCAGGCCCATTACATAAAAATAATCGCGAAAATTAGACGCAATATGTCGTTCAATTAACTTGATATTGAACCTTAATCGTGAGTAAATAGTGTCGCAGAGTGGGACGAACATGGACCGATTGTTTTTATGTATTTAATACAATGATATTACATATCTTTGATTTAATAGGCCTTCTGGCTATCCAGTGTAAAGAAAATTATTACGCTATAGCCGGCTATGCTGCCTGACTAGGGCTGCCACCTCTCCGGGTTTGACCCGGAGTCTACGGGTTCGAGTAGTGGATGTCCGGGCTACGGGTTTAACGTCAAGTCTCCGGGTGGGGCGCAATCGTAAGTCAACCGTATCTAGTATTAACATCTGACAGGGATTTGCCGCATTTGACAGACATTATACAGGCGGGCCGTTTTTTTACTATAGGCAGGACCGGCAAGATTGGTGGATGAAACTGACCAAAAATCGCGCTGCTCGCCCTTTTTTTACTATTAACAGGCAAGATTACAAGGTTAGTGGAGAGAACTGACCAAAATAATCACGCTGCGCGGCCGTTTTTTACCATAAACAGGCAAGATTACAAGGTTAGTGGGTGGAACTGACCAAAAATCGCGCTGCGCGGCTGTTTTTTAGTGAAGATAGGCAAGATTAGTGTATGAAACTGATATAAAATCGCGCTGCGTGGCTGTTTTTTTACTAAAGGCAGGCAACATTACTAGATAAGTGGATGAAACTGCCCAAAAAACGCGCTGCGCGGCCATTTCTTTTTATTTTACAAAAAAATACCATTTTTCGAAAATCTCCGGGTCTGCTCTTGTTGAAAGGTGGCAGCCCTATGCCTGACTATTCTATGTTGATCAATCTCTATTCCTAACTTTCAATCACAGCTATGCGTAACTTCTCCGACACATTTTCAAGTTTTTCCATTTCAGTTTGGAAGAGTTCTATGCGTCGCTGGTTTGCCCACGCATGTTGCATATGAACAAAACGATGAAACAACGACTGAATACTGTCGAAATTGACCAGTTACAGAAGTTTATTTTTAATGTAAGTTTGCTATGTAGATTTACAATTTATTTCGGATGTTTGTTCAAAACAATGTGGCAGATATATTTTAACTTTTGCTTAGGCTCAATTTTTTTTTCAGGATTCCGGTAGGCACCAGTTTACAGACTATTATTGGTTAATTTGGTTATATCACTAACTCATCGGCATGAAACATTTTACTATCATAATTTAATTGACACTGCAAATTAATAGTACATTATGATACAAGTTAGCTTAGGTTGCTTATTGCACACAAGGCTGTGGGTTGCAGCCCGAGCCGCAGGCGAGGGCGTAGCTCAGCCGAGTGTGCAATAAGTAAGAGCTCACGAGTTTCATACGACGTTTTTCAACACATTTGCGAAGAAAAAACAAAGTAATTTACCACACAGCAACAAATACGACAAAAACAAAATGATAATTATGGTGAGAAAAGGCGCGCAGGTTTTTTTTTGTTTTTTTCACACGCCCAATGCAATAATATTTTGCGAACAAAGGGGTTAGTGAGCATACAGCTTACTTCAAAATTATAAATTTAAGTGATAAAATGCTAATATTTTAATATTTTATAACAAAATATTGTAAATTAGGAATAATTTGATAATAATAAATATTTGTTTGACTAAATTAAGGACCTACACATTTATTTATTCCAAAAAAATGTCAGCGGCATAAAACCTCTTTGTTGTTACTAAAAAAATTACTGTATTACCCGGTTAAATTGAAAATGCTCTGTTTACTCGCATATAACTTGCAGTAAAGTACCTATTTAACTTTGTAGGGATAATTCTATACCCAACTAGTGTTTTATATATTATTGCACGCGTTTGTTATAGTTCGGTTTATGGCCCTAAAAGCGATGTATTAGGGCTCACTTTACGAGCAAGTGTGTTGAAAAATGCGTTATCTTCTCTTCCTTAGCGTAATTCAAATAAATACCTTTGAGCCATCAATATTTCGTTTTTTAGGGTTCCGTACCCAAAGGGTAAAAACGGGACTCTATTACTAAGACTCCGTTGTCCGTCTGTCTGTCTGTCTGTCAGTCTGTCTGTCTGTCTGTGTGTCACCAGGCTGTATCTCATGAACCGTGATAGCTAGACAGTTGAAATTTTCACAGATGATGTATTTCTGTTGTCGCTATAACAACAAATACTAAAAACAGAATAAAATAAATATTTAAGGGGGGCTCCCATACAACTAACGTGATTTTTTTGCCGTTTTTTGCTCGATATTAATAACGACAACAGCTTTCTAAGGACAACAGGAAGACAGTTGAAATTATCACAGATCATGTATTTCTGATCATTCTTTGGAATTCCAGAAAAGTACCTAGATTTTTATATGTTATTTAGGGAGCCTTATCATGCTCTGATATTGTGAAGAGCTGCAACTGGCCGGCGGTGCATGAAACAAGATGGGTGACCGACGAGTGCTGCCAAAAATACTTCAAGCCCATCTTCACGGATTACGGACTATGTTATGCATTCAATAGTCTACCAATGAATGGAATGTAAGCAGTTGGCAATATATTTATTATTCTTTTTTTACTTAACTCTAGAAAAATTTTGTTGTACCTACAAAAACGAGGACAGAGCAAGAGTTTCTTTTTTACTTTTATGTTAAAACCACGTCTAAACTAAACCCTTACTGCCTTACAAATAGACTAAGAATAAGTTATTACTTAGAATAACCAAAATATTTGTTTAGGATAGGAATAAGTATGACGCTTTGAGACGTCAAACGTAAGAAGTAATTTTGCTAAGCACTATTTTTGGTTAAACTAGGTATAAACTTATTCTTCACTTATTTGTACGGCAGTTAGAGTAAAAACAAACAGCCTCGGAAATCTTTATGATTAGGTTTTGAACATAAAAGAACAAGTAAATATCTCGTTACCTCCTTCAGGAAGAACGATACGTTATCCTGGCAGAGAAGCTTCAACAGCCAGTCCACTCCTGCTGGTTTGCAGTGGGGTTTGGATGAAGGCTACCCGAAGGTGTTCCCACCGAATCCTACCATGAAACCGTACAGGGTCATGGTCTCTGGAGAAGATTACGGTTTAGGAGTGGAATTGTTTCTGAATATTAGTGAACATCAACACGCTTGTGATGGAAATAGTCTTGGGTTTACCGTAAGTAAAACTAGGGTTTCCTAGGATGACGGCGCCGTCATATTACGACCGTAATTTAGCGGCGTAGAACGGTGTCTATGTAAACAATACGGCGGCGCGCCGTACTGTTTCCATAGACAACGTTCTACGCCGCTAAATTACGGCCGTAACGGCACCGTCATCCTAGGAAACCCTAGCTTAAGAAGTTTAAGAGAAAGAGAGCATAGAATGACAATATCATACTAAAATTAGCATATCATACATGAATGTAGGTTTGAAACAAATTGAGTTACATCTGCATATTATAGGCTACCCAGGCACGTCATTTAAGCTTTTTTTAGGGTTCCGTACCCAAAGGGTAAAAACGGGACCCTATTACTAAGACTCCGCTGTCCGTCTGTCACCAGGCTGTATCTCATGAACCATGATAGCTAGAAAGTTGAAATTTTCACAGATGATGTATTTCTGTTGCCGCTATAACAACAAATACTAAAAACATAATAGAATTTATATTGTAAGGGGGGCTCCCATACAACAAACGTATTTTTTTTTTGCCGTTTTTTGGTACGGAACCCTTCGTGCGCGAGTCCGACTCGCACTTGGCCGGTTTTTTATGTTTAATATTAAATTGGATAATGAAATCAACATAAGAAGGTAGAAAAAGCAAAATAAAAAAATTTATATGTTAAACTCTATAATGGTATTAACATATGAAATTTTCGGTAGGTATGTAGGTAGGTATATATAACTGTTAACAATATCTACAAAAGTTTGCTTGTATTGTATACCTATTTGATCGTAATTTTTTCACGACTAGTTTTAGTTTTGCTTTATAGTTGTCCCGTGACCACGACCTCTGGAAAGGTGTCGAAACGTCAGGAAACCAAAAAAAAAAAATAACAAATCAAATCGAAATAATTGTAAAATAACATCTGAATTAACCAATATAATATGTACGTACGCGCTGTAATCCGTAAAAAGTGTTTTATTTGTAACGACTAGTTTTCTTTACAGAAAAAAATTATTGATTTTAGCAGCCAGTTATAGGTGCCGGCATATAACTTGGCAAGACAAAGATGAGACAAAACATGCGCCGAGTTTAGTGTTTGTAGCTACTGCGCATTTTTTGTCTCGTTTCTTGCCTAGTTACGTGTCGGGCAATACACAGCTCGCGCAAAATAACTTGAACCAAACTATAGACAATGAGGCTTGCGCATTAAAAAAAATTGTACTTACCTAAAATTGCTACTGCACAAGTCACGTGGTACTAAAATTTGGGTCAAGTTATTTTGCGCGAGCTGTAGCAGATTTGTTCCAGATTAATTTGCATTTGCAGGTTCTGATTAAATCGCCTACAAACCACGTTTACACGTCAACAGTCCTACGTCTACCGATGGACAGAATGACGACCATAGAGGTGTCTCCGATCACATACAAGACGGACGCAGCCTTAAGAACCCTGGCACCAGACCAGAGGCAGTGCTTCTTCCAGAACGAGAGGCAGCTGGAGTATTACCAGTTCTATACTGGCAGCAACTGCAAGCATGATTTGTTTGTCACCGAAGCGAAGAGGATTTGCAATTGCACGCTTTTTAATTGGCCGAGTGAGTACTTTCTTATACACTTTAAAACTTTCGCGTTGCATTAAGAACACAGGTATTAAACGCGTTTAAACTAAGCATAGGTGTTGAACCTACCTTTTTCCGACGTTTCGACCGAATTGCATCGGCAACGTCGGGAAAAGGTAGATGTTCAACACTTATGTTTAGTTTAAACGCGTTTAATACCTGTGTTCTTAATCCAATGAGTACATTCTTGGTTTAAAATAAGGATAGTGTTTAGTGTTAGATAACTAACATCGAAAACATCCCTCTTCTCTTCACACTTAGATTAGCATCAGCTACGCGGGAATACCTTAAATCGCGGCTATATTCTCTTTCTCAGCCAATTTTGGGTTCTAAAAGTTTGAATTGGATTAGCTAGCTAACATATTTCAAAAAAATCAAAATAATAATTGATTCAGTCTAGACTGTTCCAAGCTTGTGAATGTCAAGAAGCTACGCCATCGGTTCGCAAACCCTAAGCGGGAGACCTTGTAACTAGGGCTTGCAATCCGAATATTCGAATATTCGAATTATTCGAATATTCGCCTTATTTTGCTATTCGAATACTCAAGTCGGTGATATTCGAATATTCGAATATTTTCCACTTTTTTGGATTTAGGCAAAAGTCATTCATTAAATACCCGAATAGCTTTTGTGAGCATAGAATGAAGCTATTGTTAACGTTCACTTTCTCGTTTATTTCTTTGTTTACCTATGTTGTTTGTTTTTCCACAAATTGTAAACGATTTTAATCTAGCTTCCCAATGAGTCAAAGTCTTGAAACTTAAAACAAAGGTCAGAACAGGAAGACAATAACATCTTATAGTGTCATTGAGCTGATCTGATGATGGAACCAAAAGGCCTCAGGAAATCTTAAATAAAACCATACAAACCCATCGACTATGCGCTCGTTAGATTCGCCTTGACAAGTACAAGTGTGTGATTGTCTCAAATAAATATTTTTTCTTTTTTTTGTTCATTTAATTCCTTTTTGGCTTTAGTGATCAGCTTATCTGGCGACACGTAGGCCTTTTTCAGCTGTTTCCATTCTGTTCTATCTCTTGCTTTTCACGATCAAAGTGTTCCTCTAGTTTTCATAATATCATATGCCTATCTTTTGGTTTGTCTTCCTCTTTTCCTTTTTCTGTCCCATGGTTGCCACTCTGTAATAATTTTGGTACATTTTTCCTTGCTTTCTGTTGCCATTTAACCCGTCCATTGCCATTTTAACAGTCTTATTTTCCGTATTATGTCTTTTACTTTCGTTTTTTTCTTCTTCTTATTTCCTCTGATTTTTACGGTCTTTCAGCGTATCACCTATTAAGCTTCTTTTCATTTTCTTTGGCATATTCTTAGCTTTAAATAGTGCTTTTGAGTCAGGGCCTATGTTTGACACTCTGTACTAAAACCATAAAAAATCATGGAGTTTTGGCTCGTTTGATTCGTCTTGACTAGTACTCTGTTGAGAAATATTGTCCAGGGTCTGATGATGGAACCGGAAGAAAACTACAGGAGCTCTGTAATGAAACCATACAAATCAATCAAGTTTGGGCTCGTTTGATTCGTCTTGGCAATAACTGTGTTTAGAAATAGTGTCCATGGTATAATGATGGAGCCAGAAGAAAACCACGGAAACTCTGTAATAAAACAATACAAATTCGTCGAGTTTGAGCTCGTTTGATTCGTCTCGACAAGTACTCTGTTGGGAAAATAAATAGTGTCCAGGGTCTGATTATGAAGCTGAAAGAAAACCACAAAACTATGTAATAAAACCATGCAACTCCATCGAGTTTGGGCTCGTTTGATTCGTCTTGGCAATAACTCTGTTGAGAAATAGTGTCCAAGATCTGATGATGGAGCCTGAAGAAAATCACAGGAAATCTGTAATAAAACCATATATATCCATCGAGGGCTCGTTTGATTCGTCTCGACAAGTACTCTGTTGGGAGAATAGTGTCATGTGTCTGATAATAAAGCCGGAAGAAAATCACGAAAAATATGTAATAAAACCATGCAGCTCCATTTATTTTGGGCTCGTTTGATTTGTCTTGACTAGTACTTTGACGGAAGATAATTTCCAGGGTCTGGTGATTGAGTCGGAAGAAGGCTACAGGAACTCTAATAAAATCATACAACTCCATAGAGTTTGGGCTCGTTTAATTTGTCTTGACAAGTAATCTCTTGGGAAATAGTATCCAAGATCTGGTGATGAAGCCGAGAGAAGGGTACAGGATCTCTATAATAATACCATACAACCCCATCAAGTTTGGGCTCGTTTGATTCGTTTTGACATCTATTCTGATGGGAGATAGTACTAGACCGTGGGGGCTAATTGTCTAATTTCAAAATCTATCGCAATCGCTTTCAGGTTGTGATACATTGATGCTTCTTTTTGGCACAAATAAAAACTTACCAAAGAAATGCAGCAATGTGCCACCTCCATCTGTCAAATGAAAGCAATTGCGATAGATTTTTAAAATTAGACAATAGGTCAGCTGGTTTGATAATGAAGCCGGAAAAAAACCCGAGAAAAAACACAGATACAAGACTAAAAAACAAAAAATAAACATTTACTGACAACCAAACCAAAAAACATACGTTTTAAAAATGAACTAAAAAGTATCAAAATTGAACTCAAAACATGCCCTTAAAATTAACTAGAAAATCGGACTAATAATTATAAAATATTTTCTCCTTTAAAAATTTATAACTTACAAAGAAGTTTTTAAACTATATACGTGGGACGAAGGCAAAAAAAAAGTCAATTGAGGATAATTTTTACACAATGCGTCCCATCCCATTAAACAAAGCATTTAACTTTGGTTTAACGTGCAAAAATAAGCAATATTTAATAATTACGACCATCTGTCTTATTTTACAGAATTATTCGAATAATATTCGAATATATTCGAATACCTCCTTAAAAATTTTCGAATATTCGAATATTGGATTTCATCGAATATTTGCAAGCCCTACTTGTAACGAGAAGAACCGGCAAGAAACTCGTTTAGAGCAGCTTTTTTTGAGTTCACATTTTATACAGAGTCGTCAAAATTAAAAAATACCTTAGCATTTAAAGTGACCTCATTTTTCGCAAAAGTTAATATTAAAATTAATTACCTATCTAGGTATATCATACGTAAATAACTTTCAACTAAGTAGTTGAGATGAGAAATCACTGCTCGATCGAAAGTGCATACCGAAGTACTTCAAGTTGTACGATATGCAATATTTAACAAAATCTTTTCACATTCAAGATATCATTTTTACAAAAAAACGCAATTTTTACAATTCAATATGTGTTAATATAGCTATAGTCAGAAATAAACCCATTCCACTGGCAGCACCTGTTCACGAGCATGACGCATGAACCAGCCATCGTTTCGCTCAACCATATTTAAGGGAACGTAAGCACCCGCCTCACACACCACCACCGCAGAAATGATTAAAGTGAGCATGACATACTAAAGCTACCCGTATTAAGGCGTCAAGTCAAAATCATAATCAATCACAATTCACATTCACAATTCACATCACAAGGGCTTTAGCATTAAGTAGCTTTTGCTCATTGATATTGTTTCATTACTCGCATTCTAGCTGCTTAATTATTCAAATGATTGTATTCTAGGAAAAACGGCTTTAGAACCTATTTGTTCAACGAATATTGACTTCCAGTGCATCGATTACGTCAAAGGTAAAAAAAAAATTCTGTTTTCAATATTTATTGAAAATTTGGCCGGTTGTATAATCTGCGCATTATTGATTTCAGGTAAAGTGGAAGAGCAACATATATACGCATACTACGCTGAGAGTGAAGAAGGCAAAAGTTCCAAGGAGCCTATGTCCTGCCACCCGTCCTGCAATGACGTCATCTACGACAGCCAAGTCTTCTACTCAGACCTGATCAAGGAACCTGGGGACCCTTCACCTGTGTGGGGATTTCCTAGGAAGTAAGTATTATCACAAAATAGAGAGGATAGAAGTCAAGCTTAGTACAGTACGAGGCATATAACTTGAAATCGGGTGGTGATTGCGCGAAACGCGTATTTTGGGTATGCGTAGCGGTGAGGGGCGCGGGTGGCGGGAGAGGGGCGCGCGCTATTGGTCGCTCACAAGAGCACATGCGCGAACTTATCCCCACTCCGTCGAAAAAATTTCAAGATACGTGCCTAGTACTGGTACCTATTACACGCGTAACGTACACACTCAGACAGCACTCACCAACCGCCGACACAACACTCAGTCGTTTTGTTTGAGATCGGTCTGAAATAATTCCGTATCGGTGAGAGGTCGAGCGTGTTATATCTTTTTAGTTTTTTTTATAACATTAGCACTATATTTTTAGTTGTTTAAGTAAAATTTAAATTTCTTGATTCAGGAAGTTGATTCGGTTATGATTCAAGTGAAAAATTATTGTTAAAACGACATTTACACTATTTATTTATAACAATATTAATTTGGTATATAATTATTGTTTTTCGATATATTTTCATTCCTGTAATTACTTAAATTACGTAAAGAGTACTGTAGTTGACTAATTATGTACACGTGTTCTGTGCTGACAGCTCGATGACGTTCACTTGTTTGTCACTGATATAAAAGAAAGAACCCAGCATTTTGTGGGTCACTTTTTAAGTTTGGAGCACCACGGGATTTAAGTTAAGTAAATTCTTCATTGTTATTGTGTTATTTTGAATTAATTGCTTTGTGTGTGACTTAATTGTTGTTCAAAGGCTATCCGCTGTTAATTTTCATTCCCAATTTTATGATTATTCTAATTGATTGTAGTAATAATAAGTAAAGTACTTTATTAGACAGATTTCTTTTGCATTTGCTTGGTAACTACTCGTAGTATCATAGTTTAATAAAGAGATTAACGGATAACTTTTAAGTTTATATTGTTGTAGTTTGTAACGATTTAATTGTAAATATCTGATTGATAAAGCTGACGAGTTTCTTTCGCCTGTTCTTCTCTCAGCTAAAAAAAGATGTCCGAACAGGTGGTAGGTTAAAAGAAATTGGACGATTCAATTAAATAAACTTTGCTTTATATAAATCGATTTATTTTGTTTTAATTCTCTCCATGTTTCTGACTATTTCTGACAAGCGCATGTAGTTAGTTAGTTTTTGTCTTCTTCCTATTTTGTGATAGGTATAATAATAGTGCAAGTACTTAACTGCGGAGTGTACGTGAAGTTGAGGAAGGTGATTTATCTCGCATGGATGGAAGACTAGGGGCAAGAAAAATCCTTGAAATGGAGACCATGAACAAAAGACCTATAGGCCATGAACAAAAGCTAAAGTTTCATGATATGAACGATTTTAATTACCTAGAAGAAATCTTATAAGTATTAAAATTTTGTATTTTAGTTTCTAATGAAAAGTCTGCTACGAAAAATTGCTACGGCCGGCGTAGCAGTAGCACTCAAAACTGTAACGCTATTAAAGGACATGTCCCATCGCGCCTATGTCATTTGCCTCACCATTCTCAAAAAATTAAAGTCTATCGCGTCTTAATCAAAGTAGTATGTCAGAGTAGGTTTTTTACTCTAGAATCAGATTAATAATAATAATAAATAATAATAATAATAATAAATCTTTATTGATATAATCTTAGTACATACAATTTAACAACTTGTCTAAAATTAGTATTTACAGGGAAAAGGAATACAAAGTGCCTGAACTAGGTTTGACCTGTGTTTCAGGCTAATTAGGACTTACATTACTCTTACAAAATTATTAACCAATAAAATATAAGTAAATTAATAATTAAATTAAAACAATAACAAAACATTCAGAAAAGTGGCTTATAAATTAAAATATCAGTGTAGCGAAAAATCGTAGATTCTACTTGATGATAAACATAGTATCCGCGTCATCAAAAATCTAAACTCGGTCAAAGTCCATGCTGCATCGAGTTGTCGTCAACTTTAATTACAATTTTATTATCAATAATATGTTATTTCTTTTATTTAACGTGTGCAATTGGAATTGTTAGTTTAGGTAAATTAGGTACTACATATTACTAGGTTAGTGGAACAGCAGCACTTTGATCGGTTATTTTATTGTTTACATGATGTTGAGGGAAATAAAGTATTTAATGTCTTCCTAACCTAGTCAAAGCAGACTAATATTAATAACATAAAATATAAAAATGAATTTAACATTATGATTAAATGTATACCTATTTGTGTAAGTTCGATAAATACATTTTAAATCTACTGAACAGAGAGATCATTTATAGCGCAAACAAAAACAGAGTTAAATACCGGCGCTTTTAAGCTCCACCATAATCTATAGAGTTTATGTATCTTTTTTCTGCCATTATTTTCGCGGGGCAATCTGCCGAACCTGTGCCATGATTATTTGGTTTCTTAAACCGTGAGCAAGTAGCACACTTAGGTTGATTTGATTTCTTAGAGCAGTCTTGAATAGAATGACCTTGTTCAGCGCAATGGCCACAGGTGTGATCTGATTCCCTACAGGACTTAGCCGCATGACCATATTGCTGGCACTTATAGCATCTTGTAACCAAGGTAAAGTCTCGGACTGGGCAAGATGACCAGTTTACAAAAACTCTCTCACTGGAAATCAAGGCTTTACGAATTACTGCTGGTACTTCTATGATGTAATTGCAGGTCTCGGCATCTTTCTTTCCCGACTTGTGGCTTAATTTAATTGAGCTTACAAAGGATTCAAGGTCAGAATTAGTAAGTTTGTCAGCTAGATTTTGATTATATAAACAGGTAAAAACTTCATTTTCCTGCATAGATGTGGGCACACCGATCACAACTACTCTAGGTTTTCGTTTGTAGGGCTCATCAACGGTGAGGCCAGAATTAGTTAGTACTGCCGATTCTTTTAATTTTAAGATGTCATCGTCGGTTTCTGTGCTTATTATGACACCACCGTTTCTTGTTTTACGTAGGCCTCTGACGTGAAGTTTCATCTTTTCAGGGCAGATAATCTTCTGAACAAGGGATTTGGTGTCCTCACTTGACTTCTGTTTGTCGTTGGGATAAATAGCTACTGAGCTGACATTTGCGGGCTTAATATAGTGGTTTCCTTTTCTAACCATATCGGCGAAGGACGTTCGCCTGTCCGTTTTAGCAGACTCTTCAATTCTTTCCTTAAGGTCGCTGAGTTGTTGTGACAGATCTTGTTGGTCTTGGAGATTTTTTATAGAACGGTGTGCTTGGACTGTTTTTAGCTTAAGGGACTGATATTGTACCGCCATCTGTGCTGAGCCATGGCTTACTTTCCTGCACAAATTATGGATACGCAGTTTCTGCTCTGAGTTTAGCTTACCTTCTGAAGCTATATGGCAAACCTCATTTAAACACTGCTCTATTGACGACATCCAGCTCTGGATCTCCGGGGTGGGGATAACGTCAGAGTGGCCCGCTGCATCTTCCTGACTGTGCGGTCTTGATGGTGTAGATCCCGGTGGAGGCGTTGGTGGTGGAGAGCGGGGGGTCATGGCACTTCTATTAAATGGACTTGTCATTGTCTTTTAATTGTCTTGAAAACACTCACTCACTCATTTTTTCATGACTAATGACACAATTTATGTTACTGCCGGTTGTTGGCGAAACGAGGTCACAATTTTAGCTTAGCGATTAATTATTATATTTAATTATTTTCTAACACGTCCGATCTTTACGCTAGTGCGGCGAATATCGAAATAATTAATAATTATTTTCTGCATTAAAAAGTGGGATTTTTAAGTTAAAACGCTTTTAAATCACAATTTTTTATCATGATAGTAATATTTACTAACATCTTTTTCACAAAATACTTCAGAAAACAACTTAATGTTTTTGTAATTGTTTTTCTAAATATAAAACAATTCTTGACTGATAATATATATACCTAAATAAAATTGTAATTAGCATTTTTTTTTATTATGAAAGTAATAAATTAAAATGAAACTGGGGCAACGCTGGGACATCTCCTCTATTTGTTAATTATTTGTATGCATTGCTAAATTATTATTTTCCAAGTTAAGTCTTCTTTCCACGTCTTTTCACGTTTAGTTGAGTTTAATTTAGTTAAGAGGTTGTAGTTTTGCAATGCATACTAATTATATTATCAATCGTGTTTTATTTTAATGTTGAGATGTTAAGATCTCAATGAACTCGCTGAAGCGAGTTAGCCTAACTTATTCATTTCAATATAAAATTTACAGAGGCGAGTTAACCCAAATCAACGTGCATTTCTACGAAGATTTGTTTCTGGGGCAGCATCGTCACGCCCAATACGACGATTACTATTTTGCTGGTAAGTATTTAATTAAAAAAAATACGAAAAACCAAAATCAAATCAAATGCAAAATCCTTTTTATTTTTTAAGTTTTTTTTATTTTTAAAGTTACCTAGCTAGGTAGTACCTATTTATTTTTACGATCAAAGCCAAAAAACGGAAAGTGCCCGCTGACTGCCTCGACGCGGCCGAAATATTATTAACTGATTTTCAAAATTCCAACGAATGCCTTCTCGTCTGCTTCTGCATCTTTTAACGTTATTACCATGACGATAGGTCATTCAAAGCTATTTCACTTTTTTAATGTACGGAAACACCCGTTTTTCTATAATTCCAAATCTAAAGGGACCACCTACAGGTCACAATTATTAACCGATTTAAAAAAAAATTACGCAATTTTGTAGCTAAACTAATACGCTAGGACCATTTTTTTATTTTTTTCTTAAGTCGGTGTTTATTTCGAAAATTTTAAAATTTAGTAAAGAAACATCCCCCAATAAACCCGAATTTTGCCGAATTTAACAAAATTCGAAAAAAATTTCCAGTAGATTTTCAAAATTGAAACGTTCACACTCACACGTGTCTTGATAAATTCCTTTGACTTACTCTTACAAAAGTGGCTTTATTGCCGTAATCGCAGGGTAAATACGCTAACCTACGGCGTTGTCAGTTCCTCGTTTAATAAATGACAATGCCTTACTTATTGCCAGGTGCCATAGGAGGTATCCTGAGTCTGTTCTTGGGCTTCAGCATCATAAGTGTGGCGGAGCTGGTGTACTTCGTGGTGCTGCGTCCAGCTCACAGGGTGGTTAAGGAGGCTTACTGCAGATTTATGTGATTAATTACTGATAAGTGAACTTTATATGACAACTCTATTTTTAACAGACTTGATGTTTTGGTCTTGCTAAACTTTTTTGGATGTCCTGGAGCCCTACCGGCTAACTTTTCAACTTCGCCGGGTCTGCTGAGCTTCAACTTAAAACGGTTAAATCGAAGTAAGGAATTTCGTATTGTAGGTACCATTTGCCGAAGTTATTTGGAAGATATCGATGTTCGTGTGACATCATGTTCATTTGGCCTGATTGGGGCTCGATTTATCTGTTTTAATTTGAAGCCGGGCAGACTTACCGAAGTTGGATGCGTTAGCCGGTTCGGCCCCTGAATTGTTGCTATAATGTTATTTGAATCATATGTAAATCTAAATTCAATCTGAAATCAGTTTTATTCCACATTTATGGACTAAAATAAAGTATTGGATATGGAATTGGATACACTTACACAGTTTTTCATTTATATAAAGACCACAGAGGAAATAATCACTTGGGAAAGACTAATATTTCGAACTGAAAAGATCTTTACCACGATATAAAAATTAAATTCGTTTAAACTCAGAAAACACAAAGGTTCATAATGTTCGTATTTTTTTGTCCTGTGATAATAAAAAGTTACTGTGTTATATTATAATCGTTTCGCATTTCTTTTCTCTTTCTCATTGCAAACTGTCAAGTCATAGAGAATGGTAAAAAATTGTCAAGTCAACGCCGTCATAAATAAACTAGAAAGATAGTTTCCCAAATATTGGTATAAAATTAATTAATTAGATAGAATTGTAATTAAAGCTTATTATGTCTTGCGGAAATGAATTTATTGGCTGTCCTCGTGGTGTCGACGATCTGAGGACCCTCAACGATAGACTTAACGCTAAAGTGGTAGAACAAGTTAATGAAAGCCAGGAATTGGTATTGATCAACAGCTTCGCCAGGGAAACTAACGAATATCAATTCAAAACTTGCATTCAAGAAAGGTTTAGTAGTATTTTAGCACATAATCATCATCATATCAGCTGCACGATATCCACTGCTGGGTACAGGCGCGGTCGCAGCCTAAAATTTGACTAACTTCAACAATTTGATTTAACTTCAACAAATAGTACAATACGAAATTCCTTACTTCAATTTATCTTTTTAATTTGAAACTCGGCAAATTTTCCGAAGTTCGATTAGTTAGCAGGTATATACGGCCGCTGGCTGGGTATAGGTTTCCCCAAGGATCTCCACAATCATCGCACATAATAAGTTTTTCAATTCACAAAAGATTCATAAATTATAATATACTTAATATTAAAAAATTGTCATCCTATTAGTAATTTAGTTTTGATTCACCTTCAGAATATCCGACATAGCATCCTGGAGATGGGTATTTGAAGATCTATCGAAGCGTCTCGATGAAGCTATAGAAGCTCTTAAATATGAGCACAAAGCTCTTACAGTTGTGGTGGAAAGAATAAACGGGGAGATAGAAGACCGTTCAAAAGACGCCAGTAAGCCTGGGGCCCTATGTCCTATGACGGATCCAGTGGAAAAAGCTATTTTGGAAGTAAGTGATTTACTTATTCAAACTTTTTATTTGGCAGTAACAACACAACAACTTATGTAGTTCAACAAAGACTTCGAAACTTCGACTCAGCTGAAGTACATTTAGTACTACTACCTTCTGGGTAACTTATTTCTTTGTTACGATTTTTTTTGAGCTGAGGTCTATGTTGGGCCAATAGCAATTTGAACAATAATACTTACGATTTGGTTTAAGTATCAATAAATCATTGATTAAGTTGTATCTAGGAAGTAAAAATTTCAGGAATATAATTACTTACGGGAAGAAAAGAAGAACTTCGAAAAAGTTTTAGAAGAATTGATGAAGCAGACTAAATCCCTTGAGAGAACGAAGAAGAGAATTCAAGAAGATATATTGAAGAAGCAGGAGGCACTGTCGGTTGAAAACTCGTGTGCCAATATCGACATATGCTCCGTAGAAAGAAGAAATAATAGTGGGAAAAAGAAACGGAGAAGGTGAATATTGTTGAGATATGTATTACGGCAATTTATTTTTTTCTAAAAATAATATAATCGATTGATTTGACACTAATGTTTTCATGTCAGGTTTTCATCCCTCGCTCGATGGGAGAATAGGTGCGTCTCCCTAAAAAGGATTGGACTTCAAGCCCTTGCCAATGCTGTCACCACGAGACAGCAAGTATGTTCAATGTACTCTAATCTATTCTAAAACCCTGTGGAGTGTCCTAGATAGATGATGAAAAGAGCTATTATTTTGAACCTCGTTTAGTGTTTATTGCATATCGAAATTTCATGATTTTGATCTTTCACGCTTCTTCTGAAATGGGCTTTTATAGGTTGCTTTTTTGTTGGTGCTTTACCAGTGCGACTGTTCTGGCGATGTTTAAATCGATCTTAATTATAGCAGGGCTCTGTCACTCTGTACGTGAGTATGAAGCTCTCGGCGTCCTCAGAGAGGACCAATTTCATACGTCAGAAAAATTAGGAGCTACGCGATAGAAAGAGAGGCAACTACTAGGTGAATATAATGTGAGGAAGGGGGCGCTGTGCGACCTGAATTGCACTTTATTGTGTCGGAGCAAGAGTCGCTATTTATTTAAATGATTTTGCGGAGTGCAACTTCTGTACGTAGTACTATTGTCTATTCTTTGATTATAGGTAAGAGGAATAAGAATTCGCCTGTCAATTTCTGCTCAAATTCACGCTGCGAAGGTGGACGCAGCTATCAGGAGAAGACTACACACCAACACTTCAAAACTAGAGGAATTATGTTGGCAGAGAGAAGAGGTAACATCACGAAAAATCCCAACCTACTAATATTATGTATCCCTACCTATATTAAAAGCCAAAGTAGATAACTGTCTATCTATTAACTTTTCACCCCTGGCACAAGGAAACATTTTTGATGATTATTGTACCATGGTCAAGGACATAGAATGAAAGGAGTGGAATAGGAAAACTTGGAACAAAGTACGTAGGTACATTAAGTACACATGGACAGTCACGGGCGGCTGCTATTATTGATATAATAATTATTTGTACCTATCACCAAACCGTATAAAAACAATTACCATTCACAGGCAATAAAAGACATGAAATCCCTAGATGAGGAATTAATCACAACAGAGAAGAATCTAGTAGAGACAATGGAGCAAGAGAGACTGGTGGTAGCGAGACTGGCAGACAGGACCCTCAGGCCTCCAGGGGAGCTCACCAAGGATGAGGTGGATAGGAAACTGAAGGACGAGTTGGGGAGAATGAGGAATTTCATGAAACACATGAGAAGCAATCTGGATAGAATAACGTTAGTATCAATACCTTTTGGATTGGCTAAGTGTCAGTAGGTACTAAATTATGAAGTACAGATGAACAAACTCCACGTATGTACCATGGGCAACAGCGTCGCTTAACCACTGCTAAGGTTAAAATCGCTTGCACGCCGCGCCCGCTGTCACATGCGTTTAGTTCGTGTAGGGGCGATACGCGCGCACACGAATTTTGTTGCAAACTGGTTAAGCGACGCTGTTGCCCATAGTACTTAAAAGCACGATTTTGAATAAACGTATAAATCTGGAGAAGACCATTATTCATGGTATCACTCGATGGGAGTTAGAGTCACCCGCAGGCTGATTATCTAATTAAAAATCACCCAGCGACCGGTCTCGTTTGACAGATGAATGAGATACATTGCTACCTACTTCTTTTTGGGAAAAAAACATTCCAAAGAAAAGTAGCAATGTATTACATTCATCTGTGAACTGAAACCGGTCGCTAGGTGGTTTTTAATTAGATAATCAGCCTGCAGATTACCTGAATAGTTCAAGTCCTAGTCACACAATAGTTCCAAACCACTTGAAACAATCTAGTCTAGCAGTATATGGTCCAAATATGCGGGTTAGAATCGCCATTTATTCAAAATGATCCCGTGATTAACATAATAATAAAATTATTATAGCTTCAACGCGCAAGACGAAGCGTAGATAGGTGAAATAAGTAATAAGATAATTTATTAACGAATTTTGCAATCAGTTCCTTACAGAATCGTCTGGGTGGTTCGATTGCACGTATGGATGGGTACGCAGAAGACCTATCCCAAATCGTGCGCCTCGACCAACAGAGAGTGAGTCTGCGACTGGGTGAAAATCCTCAAAGCAATACTCAAACATCTACTTCTATGAACAAAAACCCTTCTCCAAAGAAGGCAGTCCAAATAACGGAAGCTCCACTGCCAGTCATTGCAGAAGAAAACGAAGACGAGTATCCAGAAGAAAACGAAGACGAGAATCCAGAAGAAAACGAAGACGAGTATCCGTTTGATGATTAAAACAATATCTGGTTCATAAGTTTTCTGACAAATGTCTCTTTCAAAGCGTTTTACGATCTATCTTTCGCCAGTTAGAAGCTTAACCTTTTAAAATGTATATTTAAATTATTATTTTTTTCAAATTTCACAAGAAAATAATTAAAGATAATGATGTTTTACTAAGTGAGCAGCAGTGATATTCGTTATTGTTATAACCACAGATTCTTGTTGTTGTTGTTTTTATGTTTTTTTATTTTTTTTAATGTAATTTGACTTGAGGAATGTATTTTAATGTTGATTTCATTTAAGATAGATTTTAATGCTAATGTCGTGTCGACCTGTAAAGGTATATGCATCAGATCCTGTATCTAATATGTATTTTTTTAATTGTGTTAATGCATGCGCTGTTGGTGTCCTTTTATAAATAAATTAAGGCTGCGCAGTCTGCACACTAGCGCCGCCATTAGAAAAAAAAACATAGTGCTTAAATAAAGACAAAATTGTTATATGGACTTTTATTGCGAAAAGTGGCCACTTTTAACAATAAAAGTCAACTCAACTAAACGACAGGCTAGAAAATATTGTTTAAGGGATAAAAAGTGCCGCAAAGCTTGTTCGCAGTGCACTCCAGAGAGATAATTCATAATTTCTTTTTTATTTAAACACTATGATTTTATTTCCAATGGCGGCGCTAGTGTGCAGACTGCACACTCTTAATTAATAAACTCTTGAATTTTCGCGGAACCCCTGAGAGCCTCTCACGGAACCCCAGGGTTCCGCGGAACCCCATTCGGGAACCGCTGCTGTAAACTGTAATAGTAAGGGGTATTAGAATACTAGTACGTATTAACCTGATAATAGTATCACATGAGTGTTTTAATACCTAATTATGTACAGTTACATACAAGACTCTATCTACATCCATGATATGAATGAATCCTCTATAAAAGGTTTTGAAACGGTAGCTTATTGCCAATATCAAAACAACCAGTGTGTCATAGTAACCATAATATCCGAACGTTTGGGCGCGGGCGGGCGCGGAGCCGTCACCATCCCGAGCGCACCTCCGCCATAACATCATCCAAATGAGTGTTATAATGTTGTACTGAATTTCATAATGCAACTCTAGCGGCACGCTATTATTTCTCTATCACTGCCATCGTAGATGCTCAACGGGTTTGTTGTTATATTAATAAGACAGGTATTGTATTACTATTTACATGTAGCTGTGATTCAAATGGGACATATTCACCATACTTGACCTAAATTAATATAATAATATTCTTAGGTTATAAAAGGTGCATGTTAAAATTAAAACATCATAAATTGCTTTTACAGATACTTATTAATTTATTAAACAAAGTAAATTAAGTTTTCAACAATATCACAAAACTAAAAGTGAGTGAGAATTTGTAAAGGGCTCTTTCAATTTAGACGTTTTGTGACGGACTACTGCATTTGTATTTTCATACAAAAGAAGTCGTGCGTAGGGTTGGGTAAATTTCACGAAAAATTTCGGTCTGTGAAATATTTAGAATAAATTTCATTTTGGTTTGAAATATTTCAGTTTAGAGTGAAACTTATTTTTAAGTTTCATCTGACCTAAATAAAGCAAAATTACATGCATTTTGTCAATATATCAACATAATTATAGAACAAAACAATAAACAAATAAGTAGGCTTAAATTACGAATAGCTTTGGCTATTTTACAACTTTTAATAACAAAATATTCAATGTCTGTTTCGATTGTCGGCCACGATGGCGTAGAAGAAGAACGACTTCATCAACATTACGGAGGAATATGTAGAAAACTAACAATAAAAGTCGCAAAGTAGGACCAATATTCAGAATATTGTAAGTTTAACCATGGCCACCCAGTCGAAACGTGGAGAACCGAGCGGCCACATAGTTCTCTTAAATGGAGCTTAGTAGGGGTCCCATTCTTTTTGCTATAAATTGCTGATACGATTTCGTAGAAAAATATAGAAAGTATAAAAAAACCCTAATGTTTGGATTTCACGACCTACATAGCTTAAATGCTATGGCCGCGCCATAGTCCGCGCGGTCACGCAGTTCTCTTAAACGGAGCTTAGTAGGGGTCTTATTATTTTTGCTAATCGCTGATACGATTATGTAGAAAATATAGATAGTATAAATAAAGCCCTAATGTTTGAACTTCACGACCTTCTACAGTCATTAAATGCTATGGCCGCGCGGTCGAAACGTGGTGAACCGCGCGGCCACGCAGTTTTCTCAAACGAAGCTTAATAGAGGTCCCATTCTCTTTTATAATCCCTGATACGATTAGGTAAAAATAGTAGACAGTATAAATAAAGCCCTAACCCATTTCACGACCCGTAGGTAATTTCTGTAGAAAAACGTGGTCGTAAAGTCCAAACATTAGGGCTTTACTTATACTGTCTTAATTATCTACGAAATCTTATCTGCGATTTGCAAAAATAATGGAAGCTCTACTAAGCTCCGTTTGAGAGAACTGCGTGGTAGCGATTTCACCGCGTTTCGACCGCGCGGTCATGGTTAAACTTTCTGAATATTGAACCTACAAATTTGCGACTTTCATTGTTAGTTTTCTACATATTCCTTCGTAATGTTGACGTAGTCGTTTTTCTTCTACGACACCGTGGCCGAGCAATCGAAACCCCATTTTCCTCACTGCTCACGAGGTCTTTCAAAGCACATAGTAGGTTAGATATATTATTTGGTTACGTGCTGTTTGGTATATTATTTGGTAGCTATGCGCAGCTAGATGGCGCTGCTAATTTTGAATACTTATTTTTGGAAATGGGTGATATTTTTGATTAATTTCAACTAGCTCGACTTAAAAAATCTATAATATTATCGAACTCGCAGAATTTCACAAGAATCGGTTGAGAAATGAGACCTGTAGAGGAGAACAGACAGCTAGAAAGTCAGACTTAAATATGTTTATGTATATATCTCCGCCATTTTGAAGAATTAAAAAAACTGGCTAGACGGTAAAATTCTATATAATTTTCGAAGCTGTCCACAAAATTTGACGAGAATCAGTTGAGAAATGTGCCTGTAGAAGAGAACAAACAGTGCTGGAATGGCGGGCTGAAATGTTTTTTTACATATCTCCGCCATGATACATTTCGAAAAACAGGCTCGACAATAAAATTCTTTATAATTTTCGACCCTGCTTACAAAATTTAACAAGAATCGGTTGAGAAATGCGACCTGTACAGGAAAACAACAGCGCCGGAAATTCGGACTGAAATATGTTCTTTTACACATATCCGCCATTTTGAAAAATTTCGGAAAACTGGCTCGACCATAAAATTCTATATAATTTTAGAACCTGCTCACAAAATTTCACGAGAATCGGTTGAGAAATGCGACCTCTAACCTACAGAGGAGAACAAACGGACAGCAGGAAGGACATACGAAAGAATTGTTGCCCAAGCTGAAGCAGAGACGCTTCGCTCGCGCTTCGCGCTCGCTCGATCAATTACCTAAGCCTTTAAATTTCATTAAATACGTTAAAATAGTAAACTAATTCAGAAAATAAGGGATTTCTAGTACTGGAAATAAATTTCACTCAAAAGTGAAATATTTCAACCCGTTTTGAAAGATTTCATAAATTTCATATAAATTTAATTTTCATTTCATTGAAATTTTCACTGGACCCATCCCTAGTCGTGCGTTAGCAGTCCGGTGCACGTCTGTTGGCAAAATGTTGCTCTAGCGTGCACTGGACTGCTAACGCACGACTTCTTTTGTATGAGAAAATAAAAACGTTCGGGCGCGGTACGATTTCCAGGCTGCTGACGTGTGGCAGCTGCAGTCCATCTTAAAACGTCTAAATTGAATTAGCCTTAAGTATATTTTACATAGAAGCTGATACCATTAATAACAATGCAAATAATATATTGAATGTTCCATTTCAATAACATACATATAATTTGTGTGTGAGACTCTTCCAATGGGATATTTTTATTAATATATATGTTTATATTGTAATAATTTGTTGTTGAGTGTTGCTTAAGTTTTATTATAATATATAATAATTTATTCATAGATACAACATTTTATTTTCTTCCCTGTATTCCCGTTGTCCCCAAAATTTTGTCCCCAACTTGGGGACAACAGAATCTGCCAACCATTTCATAAATAAATAAAATATTCGTTTTTAGAGTGGGGGAAAACTAGTTTCCATTTCATATTGAACACAAAATGGTGATTATTACTATAAATAAAATTGTAAGCCTACCAGACCCACCATACCATTGGCCATACTCATACCCCTGGTAGTATGGTGGGTCTACAAAACAATAGTTTTCAGTTACATTCTCGATAAATACGGGTATCATTCTGCAAAGAAGTTTCTGTGGTCTAACTTACAATTAGTATTAAACTACTTACATAACAACTGATCAAGAAACATAGTAGCCCTTGATTGATATTAATGGATTAAAATTGTATATTATGTAACATAGTGTGACTACGAGAGAAAAAGCATGCGATGTAATTTAATCTGTCACTAAAATGAACTTGAATAATTGGTGAATACATATTTACTTAATACAAACTCATAATCAGCTTATATCATCAGTTCTCCGAAGTAGCTGAAACTTGACTTCCATGTCGTAATTTTACTGTTTTTTAACACCATCCATCAAGAATACCCTAGCTAGATGTCCGGTCAGTCTCAATAATGCCCCCCCACCAATAAGGCCTATTCCCGATGTCAACCCCTGGGGGATATAGGGAAAAAAGTTTTTTTCTATACATTTCTTCCCGATATCCCCTGAATCCCCAAGGTCTAAGACTTAATAAAATTTCAACTTTAAGTTACTACTTAGGCTGAGTTGCACCATCTTACTTTAACAATAACAAGCTTGTTATAGTACCGGTTAAGCATAAGTTAGCCAAAAAAAGAGGTTGCAGGCCAGCATGATGTCCTTTGAAAAGTCTGACGTAACAAATAGGTAGCATTATCATTTGACGATAACTTTAACTTTGACAGCGTTTTGGTGCAACTCACACTTAGACTCTAAGTAGTAACTTAAAGTTAAAAGGAGATGTCCCAGCGTTGCCCCAGTTTCATTTTATTACTTTCAAAATTAAAAAATGCTAATTACATTTTATTTAGGTATAGTATCAGTCAAGAATTGTTTTATAAATTTAGAAAAACAATAACACAAACATTAAGTTCTTTTCTGAAGTATTTTGTGAAAAAGATGTTAGTAAATAGTACTATCATGATAAAAAAAAGTGATTTAAAAGCGTTTTAACTTAAAAGTCCCACTTTTTAATGCAGAAAATAATTATTAATCTGATTCTAGAGTAAAATACCTACTCTGACATACTACTTTGATTAAGACGCGATAGACTTTCATTTTTGAGAATGGTGAGGCAAATGACTTAAGCGCGATGGGACATGTCCTTTTAAATTGCTTTTTGTCAAATGTTATAAGGTCATTGGTGAATGTTGACACAAACAAAATTGCACTTTAGCATAAATTAGTTTAAACTGATAAACACTGAAAATACACTGGTCATCACAAAAATCGGCCCGCCTACATTTTACACGAAAACTCATGTTTTAATATTTTGAATGAAACAAATTGTATTATATTCGTATTGTTTACTAATTTGTAAAAAAAATGTAGTTGTTTAGTAAACAATACGATTATAACACGATTTGTATCATTCAAAATATTAAAACATGAGTTTTCGGTGATTCCCATTGTCCCCATGATTTTGTCCCCATAATGGGGACAACGGCATGTTATAAAATTTCCGTGCTATTGCCCCATTCATTATGGAGACAACCATTATCAATGGGGATAACGTCACGGAAATTTTATGACGTGCCGTTGTCCCCATTATGGGAAAAAAATCATGGGGACAACGGGAATACACGGAGTTTTCGTGTAAAATGTAAGTGGGTCGATTTTTGTGATGAGCAGTGTATTATATTTTTTCAATTTACTAGTTTTATCGATTGGTGCCATTTTTCCGTGCTGTTTTTGTATGTGAAACAATGGGGAATGTCCGAAAAAAATCAAATTGGCTGAATATTTTTTTAAAGATAGGAATAAGCTCCCTTAGTAATAGAAAAAAATCAGAATTTTCGGTTGCGTGTAAAAATTTAAAAAAAAATTAAAGTCTCTTCGACTTCACAAATGTAGAAACAGCAGAATGGAAATTATACCTTTGCCAACACCTGCCATTATGACGAAGTTTTGACATTTTGTGTTGAAATTGTTTTTTAATACCATGTTGTGGTTGTGGCAGGTGATGGCAAAGGTATAATCTCCATTCTGCTGTTACTTTCCTATATTTGTGAAGACGAAGAGACTTTAATTTTTTTTTTATTTTTTCACGCAACCTAAAATTCTGTTTTTTTTTTCTATTACTAAGAGAACATATCCTACCTATAAAAAAATATTCAGCCAATTTGATTTTTTTCGGACATTCCCCATTATCTGGGTTATTCTTGATTAAAGAGTGCACAATAAATTATTATTACGAATTAGATTTTTTAATAGAAATTTACAGACCTACTTTTGTTCAGCTACTTGTGAGATGGTGACAGTAGACCAAAAATATAAATATATTTATTTTTCGTTTTTGTTAAATAAATAGTTTATATTGCTATTCTTTTATTTGAGACCTAACTGCTCTATAAGGCTTATTCTCTATATCCCCCGTTGGGGGATGTTGGGAATTTTTTTTCCCCCACATCCCTCAGTAGGGGACAAACATGGGGGACAATGAGAGTAGGCCACTTTATAATTACATAGTTTGCAGTGAAAAATAAAGCAGATTATGATGTGTGAACAAAACTATCTAAAAATGTATATTTCTTCAAAATTTCTGAAAACTACTATAATACTGACGATTGAAACAAACAGATTATGTTTAGCCCGCCTGACTTTGATGGCCCACGCTGTTAATATGTTCTTCGAGGCTAGTAGTATTACAATTTATTTCCATGTGGCATTTATTACAATAGGCATTGTTATCAAATTCGTTAGCAAGAAAACTCTTAATTGTAATATCTTGGTCTTCTATCAAATCTTCAATAGATTCGAACCAGTTCAAGTGCGTTTCATCATCATCAATGTGTTCAAGAATACTCCGGGCCGTGTTGTCGATGAACGTGTTACAAATTTTACACCACACTTCATCGTCATTATCAACAGGAAAAATAGCATTCAGCGGTTTCAAATGGTCAGTTATGTTGATTCTGTGGTTTGCACTGTTCACATGAGATTCTATGTTTTGCAGAGTACATTGAAAGGTTATGTGGCATACCTCGCAGAAAGCGTCATCCTTATCCGACGTAAGGAAAGGCTCGACACTTATATACTCACCGTCTGTTAGGTCCTCCATAGCAGCAATCCAAGTTGAATGCCCATCTCCCTCTATATGTTTCAACACAGAATCCTCCAATGAAAGTTCTAGCCTACACGGTTTGCAGCAAAGCTTACTGTCTTTGAACGTTATTCCATTTTCTGTCATGAGTTCCACGTTTTCCTTATGTCTTGCCCCATTCGTGTGTTGTTCGATGCACTTGTTGGCTTTCGGTATGTGGACTCCGCAGAAAACGCAGCGAACTCGCGTTTTAGAACTGGCGACTATTCCGTACTGCACACCCGTTTTCATTATTGTACTTTAGTTTAGATTAGTAAGTTTAGAATAGGATTTGATTACGAGACCTCTGTCTTTCTATAATTGGTTAATTTTTCAATAATTCAGATCAGAGGACTTGAAATTTGTAATTTTCTCGATAATTTTGATGGATGACAAATTGACAATTATTGATGACAGTGACATACCTGTCAGTGAAGTGACAGACAGGGTGACCATCTCAAAAATGGCGAATCTGCCCGACCCTGGCAAAAAATCTGCCAGAATCTGCCAAACCGACTCAAAAATATGCCACATACAAAAAATCGCTTTAAACTGTCAAATGACAATGGATTTTGATTGCTGAATGTCAATAAAACGCTATAACATGCGATATTATATTGTGTTTAGATGGGCTGATAGTTTATTTTTAATGCGAAATAATAAAAAAGCTTTGAAAACCAACACCTTTTCCAGATTTTATTATTATTTTATAAGATACGTTTGATTTGAGCCTGGTTTCACATTCTTTGTTTGTGCACTATATGACTGAGCACATTGTAATATTGAACCTCGATCAGTTACAAAGATAACTAATCTATACAAGTGTATTTAAAAAATAACAAATTTTCCTTGAAATCTGCCAAATCGTCAGATCAGTCTGCCACAGCTAAAATTTAATGATCGTCACCTCGTATGTGCCTTACTCCTTCTGGCTTGTGAGCTATAAAAACCTTCAGTGACGGATAAACAATTTCTTATTTTGGTATTCAGAACAAACGTGACGCAAGGGTTTATGAATGATTGACGTCTGAACATGGCACAGACGAGATGACGCTGAAGGTTATGTATGATGGAAATAACAAAAACTAGCAAACGAAAGTCAAATTTTACTTCCTAGATGCTCAGTGACGCAAAAATAAATAAGATTTAACACTCGAACATCATACAAAACAGAACAGATCTCCTAAAATTGTTGTTTAAACAAGGCACATACAGAACCGTCTGTACCAGTTTTCATTTGTCAAAATATCGACAACTAAACCGTTTGGAGCCAAATGAAGCAGTCTAGCAGCGTCACGTTTGATAAGTGACAGTATATAACACTTCAAATCCGTTCGCGGAACGACACATCAATAGAAAAAGCGAAAACAATATTTCGACCCGTCACACTGTCTGGCCCATACTTAAAACTGTCACGTTACGTGAATTTTGCCTCACGCATATTGTAAAGCAATTAATATTAAAAAGAATTTCCGTCACTGAGGATCTAGCTTTATCTGAAACCAATCACTGCAGTATTTACGATGCAATTCGAGGTTAAAATTTGTATGTAAATAAACTAGGGTGACCATGAAGTATTATTTTTGTGGACATCGTATTGAAGTTTACTGAGATTGTTTGTAGCGTATCGTAGCACATTACTTTTAGGTTTTTACACGACTGCTCAAAAAAGGAGTGTATATGTGTTCAGGGTTCATGTATGTTTGTAGGTATGTGAGTTTCTTTATTCCACCATAACTTCTAAATGGCTTAACGGATTTAGATGTATGGGGTATCGTTAGAATCCTTACATCATTTCGAGTGACACTGGCTATATTTTTTTAAAGTCAATATGGCGACTGTACGACGCCACTTTTAAATGAGAAAAAAAAAATTTTTTCTTCATTTATTACAATATGGGCATCAAATGAAAGGCGCACATTCCAAAACTATATCATTTGTCCCTAAAATGTGTAAAATAAATTAAATAAATTTAAAAATTTTAAAAATACGACTGCCCTGCCAAAAACGAACTAAAAAGTTAACTAAATAACAAGTGCCATTGCAGTCGGGGGTCCTCTTTGATTAAAAATTGTTTCACAAAACGGTCCCCTGATTGCAATGACACTTGTTTTTTTAATTAACTTTTTAGTTCGTTTTTGGCAGGGCAATAATGTTTTTAATATTTTTTAATCAAATAAAACTTCAGGAAATCAATTCAACAAGTTGTGATTTATTAACGCATAAGGTGTGACACTAAAAAGTTATTTTGATAACAATAATAATATCAAATATCACAGTTCAATCACATTAATGTACATATTAATGACTTGTTGAAAAACAGACTAGTACCATAGATAATAATATAATACTAAACTAATATAAGTAATTCTACTTACTAGGTATTCTAAAATGTTATAGTGTTAAACATCACAGGTTAATTCTTTTATCCATACATATAAGTAATAAAACTGTAAAAAAAACCGGTCAAGAGCGAGTCGGACTCGCGCACCGAGGGTTCCATACCATCATAATAAATACACAGCAGAGTAGAATAATAAAATTATTATTGCAGTTTTAGGTCAGCGCCATCTCTTGACCTATAGTGGAACTAATGTTAACTTTTTAGAAATTTGATAATTTCAAAAAAAGTATACTATATTGAGAAATCGTTTTATTTTTCCTGTAATCTTTATATAAACTGCTATTACATAGAATTATTTCATATTTTTCTCTTTGCAAACTTTGGAGATAAGGGGGGGGAACGGTCATTTTTTTACTTTTTTCATCATAAGTCGAAAACTATGCGGCCTAAAAAAATGATTAAAAACGTGAAAACGGCGCTCTTTCATATGATACCCCACATGCCCTAGTCACCTCACTTCAAATTTTTGAGACCCCTTATCAGTCCCCGTTGTAAAAAAGATATTTATTTTTTATTTCTTTCTTATTTGCAAAATAGTTGGGCAAATGTCATTTTAAACTGTTCCAAATTTGTAGTGATATAGCCAGCTGTGACAGACAGACAGACAGACTGAATCACACCATAAGGGTTCCTTTTTTACCATTTTGGTACGGAACCCTAAAAAGTGTCTGTACATTGAATATATTTGAAAAAAATTTTTGGGGCGATGGAGACATAGTAATAGAGTAAGAATTAAAAAAAAGTGTATCTGTTTGTTTGTCAGTTTGAACACGCTATCTCTGGAAATACTGTACGGATTCGAATGAAACTTTTTTTGTTATATAGCTGTTAAGCCTGGGCATAGTTTAGGGCAGCGGTTCCCGAATATTGTTTAGTGGAACCATGGGGTTCCATAAGAGGCTCTCAGGGGTTCCGAAAAATTTAAGAGTTAAGTAAATTTATATATTTTTGTTCTAACTAAATAAATATTAATATCTTAAAAAGTTTTTCTTTTAAAGTCAAATTAGACTTACAAGAAACCTCTAACTATAAGACCGGTAGCAGACAAAGATGGGAAGCTTCTTAGTGCGCAGAATGATCAACTGCGTAGATGGCACGAGCATTTCGCAGAGGTTTTCCTTACGGTAGTTGGCGAGGAGGATGATCTGGATCACAATGATGCGGAGATAGCTTGTGAAGTTCTGGATGTTAGAGTCTTAGAGCATACAAGGTTAAGGTCGATTCTCCAGATAAGGCTGAAATCTGTGCCGCCATAAAAAGCCTAAAGAGCAGCAAAGCACCAGGCAACGATGGCATTCCTATTGATGCGCTTAAGGCCAATGCCGATGCCACAGCTGATTTGCTGCTGCCGCTGATGACATTTATTTGGGAAACAGAACAGGCACCCGAAAGCTGGAAAGAAGGCATCATCATTAAGCTACCGAAGAAAGGAGACTTGACTCAGTGTTCCAATTGGCGAGGGATCAACTTGCTGCCTGTTTGCTCAAAGGTTCTGTGCAAAATTTTGTTGAACCGGTTAACAAGGGCGGCGATTGCACCCGTTAAATCAACGTTTTGCGTATGATTTTGGAGCAATATAACGAAATGCAGCAACACTTTGTTCATTGACTTCGAAAAAGCGTTTGATAGGGTAAAGTGGTCCAGTATATGGCGCATACTTGAAGAGGTATACCAGACAAGGTCACAACGCGACCGAATAAATCACGCATTGCGAGCGACCATTTTAAAAAACTTTTATATCGCTATCGTTTATTAGGTACAATTTTACTATCGTACATAACTGACCGAGCGAGCACGAAGTGCGAGCGAAGCGTCTCTGCTTCAGCTTGGGCAAAAATTCTTTCGTATGTCCGGCTGTCTGTTCCAGCCTACAGGTCGCATTTCTCAACCGATTCTTGTGAAATTTTGTAAGCAAGTTCAAAAATTATACAGAATTTTTTTGTTGAGCCAGTTTTTTGAAATTTTTCAAAATGGCGGAGATATGTTAAAAAATAGATTTCAGTCCGTTTTCCAGCTCTGCCTGTTTTCCTCTACAGGTCGCATTTTTCAACCGATTCACGTGCCGGACTACAGCTGCGCCACAAAAAAAAAGTTGGAAATCTGACTTTTTAACTATGCCATGATGAAGTCGATAATTTGTCGGAATTTGTCGCACAAAAACCAGAATTTGTCGGTCTTGCGTTTAGGAGATACGTGTGGCCCAGCTGTAGAGACGTCTCTACAGCTGCGCCACACAGATCTCGAAAACGGAAGGTCGTAGCGAAAATCTGATTACTCGTGTGTGCAGCCGTTAATTTGTCAGAATTTGTCGCACAAAAACCAGAGTTTGTCGGTCTTGCGTTTAGGAGATCTGTGTGGCGCAGCTGTAGAGACGTCTCTACAGCTGAGCCACACAGATCTCGAAAACGGAAGGTCGTAGCGAAAATCTGATTACTCGTGTGTGCAGCCGTTAATTTGTCGGAATTTGTCGCACAAAAACCAGATTTTGTCGGTCTTGCGTTTAGGAGATATGTGAGGATACGCTGTGGAGACTTTTCTACCTGGATCTTGAGAAAGGAAGGTCGTAGCGAAAATCTGATAACTCTAGTGTGTAGCCGTTAGTTTGTCGGAATTTGTCACCAAGAATCAGAGTTTGTCGATCTTGCGTTTAGGAGATATGTGAGGATACGCTTCCCACCTTTCGTTCTCGAGATCCAGGTAAAAAGGTCTCCACAGCGTATCCTCACATATCTCCTAAACGCAAGATCGACAAACTCTGATTCTTGGTGACAAATTCCGACAAACTAACGGCTACACACTCGAGTTATCAGATTTTCGCTACGACCTTCCTTTCTCAAGATCCAGGTAGAAAAGTCTCCACAGCATATCCTCACATATCTCTTAAACGCAAGACCGACAAAATCTGGTTTTTGTGCGACAAATTCTGACAAATTAACGGCTGCACACACGAGTAATCAGATTTTCGCTACGACCTTTCGTTTTCGAGATCTGTGTGGCTCAGCTGTAGAGACGTCTCTACAGCTGCGCCACACAGATCTCCTAAACGCAAGACCGACAAATTCTGGTTTTTGTGCGACCAATTCCGACAAATTAACGGCTGCACACACGAGTAATCAGATTTTCGCTACGACCTTCCGTTTTCGAGATCTGTGTGGCGCAGCTGTAGAGACGTCTCTACAGCTGGGCCACACGTATCTCCCAAACGCAAGACCGACAAATTCTGGTTTTTGTGCGACAAATTCCGACAAATTATCGACTTCATCATGGCATAGTCAAAAAGTCAGATTTCCAACTTTTTTTTTGTGGCGCAGCTGTAGTCCGGCACGTAACCGATTCTAGTAAAATTTTGTAAGCAGGTTTAAAAATGATGTAGAATTTTTTTTTGTCAAACCAGTTTTTTGAAATTTTTCAAAATAGCGGAGATATGTTAAAAAAAACCAATTTCAGTCCGGATTTCCGGCGCTGTCTGTTCTCCTCTACAGGTCGCATTTCTCAACCGATTCTCGTGAAATTTTGTGAGCAGGTTTGAAAATAATATAGAATTTTTTTGTCACGCCAGTTTTTTGAAATTTTTAAAAATGACGGAGAAATGTTAAAAATACATATTTCAGTCGGGCTTTCCAGTTCTGTCTGTTTTCTTCTACAGGTCGCATTTCTCCACCGATTCTCGTGAAATTTTGTAAGCAGGTTTGAAAATTTTATAAATTTTTTTTGTTAAGCCAGTTTTAATTTTTTCTTTAAATGGCGGAGATAATGTAAAAAAATCGTATTTCAGTCCGGATTCCCGGCGCTGTCTGTTCTCCTCTACAGGTCGCATTTCTCAACCGATTCTCGTGAAATTTTGTGAGCAGGTTTGAAAATAATATAGATTTTTTTGTCACGCCAGTTTTTTGAAATTTTTAAAAATTACGGAGAAATGTTAAAAATACATATTTCAGTCGGGCTTTCCAGTTCTGTTTGTTTTCTTCTACAGGTCGCATTTCTCCACCGATTCTCGTGAAATTTTGTAAGCAGGTTTGAAAATTGTATAAATTTTTTGTTAAGCCAGTTTTTAATTTTTTTTTTAAATGGCGGAGATAATGTAAAAAAATCGTATTTCAGTTCGGATTTCCGGGTTCTCCTCTACAGGTTGCGACCTGTTGAGAAATGCGTTTCTCAACCGATCCCGGTGAAATTTTGTGATCAGATTTGATAAATATATAGAATTTTTTTGTAGAGGCAATTTTTTGAAATTTATTAAAATGACGGAGATATGTAAGAAAACATATTTCAGTCCAGCTTTCCGGCTGTTTGATCTCCTCTACAGGTCGCATTTCTCAACCGATTCTGATGAAATTTTGTGGGCAGGTTCGATAATATTGTATAATTTTTTAAAATATCCATTTTTTCGAAATTTACTAAAAATCACTTATTTCGAAAAATTATTAAAATTAGAAGCGCCATCTAGCAGTGAATATACCTAATAAATAATATACCAAACAGCACGTACATACCTACTATGTGCTTTGAAAAGCTTGTGGTGTGTGGGGAAAAAGGGGCGGCGACATCTTTTAGATTATTTTTTAAACAACATACAATTTGAGCTACTTTTTAACGCGAGGTCTACAGCTCACGGAGCCACTAGTTATAATGGTGCACACTTATTCCGTATACGGATGTGCTTCGACGGCGACATACAACAAGGACTTAAAATTTCATAGATTTCCCCGTGATGCGAGGCAAGTTTATTTATTCCTATAAGTAATTTCGTATTACTTACCTACTTAACCAATCATCATCTCGTGCTATTAGGTAGGTACTTATTTTGTATAATAATACCTGTGGTGTGCTGTGCAGTTTTATAGTAAAATTTAATTGTAGCTAAAGAATAACTTCAAGTAGATTTGTGAAATAAATAATGATTATATATTTGGAAGGTATGTAGGAACTAGGTACATAAGCATATCGTGCGTGTTGCTATGATCACAAAATAGTTGGGTACCTACGACCTTGTATGAACCAGAGATTTAGGTATTACACTGGTGGTACCTACCTACATAGGTACCTTGATTCGTCCAAGATAGGTACCTACTAATTTATTTTCTGTGCTACTAAATACTCGAACACTATTAATTAGTTAATGACACCGCGGCCGTTCTGTTAAAGTAAGTACTTAAAAGCAAGATAGGTACCACTTTTTAAGTATATTTGATATAGGTACTTACCGACTTACCTACATACCTACGCTTTGCGCACGGGCTATAGGCACTTGAACACTGATCGCGTAATGTTAGATTATTTATATCCTTGTTCTACTAATCACTAATCCTATTTTCTACTAATACCTACCTACTATTATAAATGCGAAAATTCGTGTGTATGTGTGTTGTTAATAAATAATTACTTATTAATCACATTTATTTTCTATTTTGACAACCCTTGCACATCTGCGGCTGATTGCGTAAGTACCTACACGGGCGGCGGCACGCGGCGGCGTCGTCCAACATCAAAGGCGTTTAACAACTGTATGGAGTTAAACTGTGGTAATAGTCTTGGATGACGTGATGCGCCGAGTAACTGACGAGGCAAAGCGAGGATTACCTTGGGTTGATGGGAATACCCTTGAGGATATCGATTTCGCGGATGACCTGTGTTTACTAGCAACATCACGAGATCATCTTCAGTCCAAGACCGACGACCTCGCTCACGCTGCTGCTAAAGAGGGCCTGCGCATAAACCGCAAGAAAACAAAAGGCATGCGCCTAAACACCTCAGATGTAGCGCCCATACACGTTAATAGCGAGGCCGTCGAACAAGTAGAGCGTTTCAGGTATTTCGGAAACGTGATGGACCGCCTGGGAGGCGCAGAATCGGATGCAGATGTAGAAGCTCGCATAAACAAGGCCCGAGCCGCCTACGTGCAGCTTAAACTAGGGGCCGTACCAGCTAACGCATCGAACTTCGATAAGTCTGCCGAGCTTCAACTTAAAACAGAAAAATCGAAATAAGGAATTTCGTATTGTACTATTTGCCGAAGTTATTTAGAAGATATCGATGTTCTTGTGGCATCATGAATTGGGGTTCACCATTTTGTCCTGATTGAGGCTTGATTTATCTGTTTTAATTTGAAGCCGTGCAGACTTATCGAAGTTCGATGCGTTAGCCGGTACGGACCCTGTGTGGACGTCCTCAATAATAAAACACGCCGCACGAAAATAAAAATATTTAACTCCAACGTCAAATCGGTTCTTCTTTATGGATGCGATACCTGGCTTGTCAAAAATGAAGTCACCGCTAGCCTACAGGTATTGGTCAACAAATGTCTTAGGCGGATACTGGGAATCTGGTGGCCACGAACCATCTCCAATGCAAGTCTGTGGGAGTTAACTGACCAGCGGGGCTACCGGCTAAAAACAATGAAGTTCATTTTAACTGTAATTTGACAGATGGATGTAATACATTGCTGCTTTTCTTTGGTAGGTTTTTATTTGTCCCAAAACGAAGCAGCAATGTATCACATACATCTGTCAAATTACAGTTAACATTAACTTCATTGTTTTTAGTCGGTAGCCCCGCAGATGCCGATCGACAAGGTGGTTCTTTTAAGGAAGTGGCGTTGGATTGGTCATGTGTTACGGAGGCCTGACAACCACATCCCGAAACAGGGTCTAAAGTGGCAAGCGCATGGCAGGAGAAAATCCGGCCGCCCTCGTACCACCTGGAGGCGCTCAGTTGAAAAAAGGCTGCTTCAATCAGTCAAGGCTGGACAGATCTTGAGGTGGCCGCACAAGACCGGAAGAAGTGGAGGTCCCTTCTGAGAGCCCTACGAGTATGTAGGGATAAGAGGACATCATCATCATGATACTTACAAGATGCAAACACCAAGCCAAAAAGCCTGAGTTTGGTGTGATTTTACTTTTATTTTTTTTTATTTAGTTATTTATATTCAGGAAACGATGGCCCATAGATATATACCTTAAAACTAAAGATATATAATTTATAAAACAATGTTGTTAGTACATAACTTAAAAATATGTTGATAAAAAATTTATCAATTTGACACTTTGTTTGTCGAATCGGTGGCACAAGGCAGAGTCCCTCTGAAGCGCCTGTATACCATACCCTGCGGCCAGAAGTGCTCCTTTATGAAAAGCCTCGCTGTCGGGATGCGCACCACAAACTGGTATTATGGCGTGACTCCAGTGGCTGAACTCTCAAACATAAGTTGGATTTCTTCTTTATGTACTCGATCACGTCCTACGCTGTGGTGGTATGGTGCAGGCGGGACAAGTACACGGCCGTGGTCGGTAAAGCAGCTCGCAGCAGGAAGTTGGGCCCTGTCGGTGCGGTGCCAAGGTGGTTCTTGCTCTCTCACTGACGACGTCGCTTTTTGTTCCAAACCTCAGGGAAACCGTCTTCAACTTGGCACTCTACGACAGTAATAAGCTACAGTTAGTTTACTTATTCTTACTTGAGATAGGGTTTCGCCTAAAAACAGTGAACCAAAAAGGGTTCCGTAGCCAAAAGAATTCGGGAATCGCTGGTTTAGGGAATAATTTATTTTGGAAAATTGAACACAAAAAAATAATAGAACATAAGGAATATAAAAATGATACCTCGACAAAAGCTGTTCAGCTTGATGAGCATTTTCTGTTGATAGATAAAAATTGAAGATCTGGAACACCTGATGCAGAACCATAATGGTTCAGGTAAACTATAAGAAATATAAAAATAACACCTTAGCTAAAGTTGTTCAACCTGATGAGCATTTTTTGTTGAGGTATACAAATTGAAGATCTGGAACACATGATGCGGAATATATGAATACGCCGGAGTCATTTTTATTTTTATTTCAATCCACGCATACGAAGTCGCGGGCATCAGCTAGTGTACAAATAAACCTAAAAAAAATAATTTGTTAACAATAAGATTGTCATAAAGATATCACAGTTTAATCACAATATGTACAATAATTATTAATTTTAAGATTATTAATACAATTGAAAAATATTAGAAAAAATCGACTTACCCATAGCAGCTCAGACGGGACTCGAACCCGTACCCTTAGGATTCCGGCCCAATGCACTAACCAATTATGCTACCGAGTCGCTAGCAGGATTGACGAAATTTTCTAATACTTTCCACGTCTCCGCTGTAGGCCAGCGCCATCTCATCAATGTGAAGTGAATTACTTCGACATTTGAAAGCAACACCCTTGCAGGTGCTAGACAAATCAATTAAGATGAAATAGCCACATAATTTTTAAACTAAAATTATTAATTTGTTAAAAACAGACTAGTACCACAACCTATACTGGCTTATTTAGTGTGCGTTCGTTATACTAGGGCCAAAGTTAACATGGCGTTAAACAGCGGACTAACGCCATTTTAGCGCAAATCTTATTCAGAGTGACAGTTTAACGTTTAGTCCCACCGTTTAAGGATTAAAAGGTGCATTGTGATTGGTTTACAAACATTAAACCAGGTTTTGTTAGAACTGTCTTGCACCCCAGTTTTGTGAAACATCTCTGAATAACTTAGAAAGAGTTTTAGTTATTATTATAGATAGAGTATTTAGTTTATACATTCAGCTATCACCTGTTGTATTGGCGAAAAAGCCGCCGCGCGACGTTCGTCTAGAATCTAGATAGATAGTTGGCGCAACGACTAAAAGTGTAAGGGCTGTCACTGAAGGGATGCTGACCTCTTTTGTCAATTCAATTACAAAATTCAGGTCTTGGTCAGATATTTATTTTAGGTGACAGATGTCAAATTTAAATTTGTCAAACTTAAATTTGACAGTTGTCATCTAAAATGAAGATCTCATCAAGACCTTTAATTTCTAAGATAACATAGTTGAAACTTGGTAGTTAGATGTATTCTGTTAACCGCTTAACGAGTTTAACACAAAAAAAAATATTTTAGGAGGGGCTCCCCATACATGGAACTAAAACTGAAAAAAAATTTTTTCTTCAAACCAATACGCGTGGGGTGTCTGTAGATAGGTCTTTAAAAATGACATTGAGATTCTTAAGACATTTTTTTCTCAAAGTCAACCGTTTGAAAGATATACACCGCCAAAGTGGTAAAATGTGTGTCCGTCCCCCCCTTTAACTTTTGAAATAAGATAGTGAAAAATCAAAAAAAAATTATGCTGTGGATTTTAATAAAAGCTTTCAACGAAAATTAGGATGAGCGAGATATAGTCATTAGTTTTTGAGATGTAGTACATTTTCCAAAACCGCAAATATAACTTTGTCATTCATACCAACACTGTGAAAAACAAAGTTATTTTTGCAGACGAAAATTATGGTATTAAATATGGTCTGGTATAAGGTAACTACGGAACCCTACGGCGCGTGGCCCGACACGCACTTGGCCGATTTTTTTGTATGTTCTATCTGGCAACGATGTTTAAGCTTGCTGCAAAAATATCGATATATCAATATCTATACAAAATTATATCCAATATAAAAAATCATCATCAGTAACTAAAGTCGCTAGAATGCAAAGTCCGTGGTAAAAATAACTAACAGCACAAAATAGATAATAGTGCTAACAGGACAATTTCATTATATTATTAGCCTTTCTGTCCATCAACGTACGTACATTGTTGTCACCCTATCTTAAAAATCTCATACAAATTTTAACCTCGAATTGCATCGTAAGTACTGCAGTGATTGGTTTCAGATAAAGCTAGATCCTCAGTGACGGAAATTCTTTTTAATATTAATTACTTTACAACATGCGTGAGGCAAAATTCACGTAACGTGACAGTTTTAAGTATGGGCCAGACAGTGTGACGGGTCGAAATATTGTTTTCGCTTTTTCTATTGATGTGTCGTTCCGCGAACGGATTTGAAGTGTTATATACTGTCACTTATCAAACGTGACGCTGCTAGACTGCTTCATTTGGCTCCAAACGGTTTAGTTGTCGATATTTTGACAAATGAAAACTGGTACAGACGGTTCTGTATGTGCCTTGTTTAAACAACAATTTTAGGAGATCTGTTCTGTTTTGTATGATGTTCGAGTGTTAAATCTTATTTATTTTTGCGTCACTGAGCATCTAGGAAGTAAAATTTGACTTTCGTTTGCTAGTTTTTGTTATTTCCATCATACATAACCTTCAGCGTCATCTCGTCTGTGCCATGTTCAGACGTCAATCATTCATAAACCCTTGCGTCACGTTTGTTCTGAATACCAAAATAAGAAATTGTTTATCCGTCACTGAAGGTTTTTATAGCTCACAAGCCAGAAGGAGTAAGGCACATACGAGGTGACGATCATAAAATTTAGGCTTCAAATCTGCCCAAATGGCAGAAATCTGCCACAAATGGTCACCCTGGTGACAGACAGACAAGACAAGAAAGGCTGCGGTCCGCTTGGCGATTACATCGATTACGGCGTTTACAACGCTCACACGAGGTCCGCATTCGATATCGCGCTCAAATCGATAAAATCGACAAATGACAGTTGGCGAATGCGAACCGCTCGTAAGCGCGCTAACGTTTTATTCTAACCTCAAATACAAGATGGAATAATTGCTAGATACTATTTTTGCTCTCTAAAGCGATGATAATGATGAAGAACGTTTGATTATTGAGTCGTGTGCACCCAACATCTTTTTTTTTTCAACTTTTTACATCAACCACCTTTTTGGATAAACTCCAAATTAATATTAACAAAATATTAACCAATATAATGCTCTATCCTTTTGTTGTGAAGTGAGGATAAGATCCTTCTATAACGAACTCTCTCATTTTTTGATTTTTTGACTAAATAACATTCTGACCCCTGTTTCGTTTGACAGTCACTTATAACTTTTGACAGGACGTTCACAGTGATTATGCTCCGAGGCATGGTCGCTGTAAGCCCAAGATGGCGCTGGTATAGATATTGTAAACGCACTAACGTGCATGCGGACCGGCTGTTATCGCGATAGTATCGATATATTAGTACAGAAGATCCACTCCGCAAAGTAATTTAAATAAATAGCGACTCTATCCCATACACAATAAAGTGCAATTCAGGTCGCACACCGCTCCCACCCTACAGTTATATTCACCTAGAAGTTGCCTCTCTTTCTATCGCGTAGCTCTTATCTCTTCTAACGACTTTAGGGTTTGTTCTTTTAAATAATAATTAAATAATAGGTACTTAATGTACTTAAACACATTTAAAAAAAAACCTAGGCTAGGTACAATCGACGCCACATCAGACTATACATGCTGACTTTGAGGAAATTTGCTTTCTTACGAAACGGACCCGCTGCCTACTTGTAGCTTCGTACCTAAAGCGCGGAGTGCGCCTAGCCTGGCGTGACGTCACTCATGACGTCATTACCAGCGCCATCTTGGGCTTACAGCGACCATGCCTCGAAGCGTAATCACTGTGAACGTCCTGTCAAAAGTTATAAGTGACTGTCAAACGAAACAGGTGTCAGAATGTTATTTCGTCAAAAAATCAAAAAATGAGAGAGTTCGTTATAGAAGGATCTTTTCCTCACTTCACAACAAAAGGATAGAGCATTATATTGGTTAATATTTTGTTAATATTAATTTGGAGCTTATCCAAAAAGGTGGTTGATGTAAAAAGTTGAAAAAAAAGATGTTGGGTGCACACGACTCATCATTATCATCGCTTTAGAGAGCAAAAATAGTATCTAGCAATTATTCCATCTTGTATTTGAGGTTAGAATAAAACGTTAGCGCGCTTACGAGCGGTTCGCATTCGCCAACTGTCATTTGTCGATTTTATCGATTTGAACGCGATATCGAATGCGGACCTCGTGTGAGCGTTGTAAACGCCGTAATCGATGTAATCGCCATGCGGACCGCAGGCAAAGAAAGACAAGAGGACTGTAGGGGTGTCAAAAAAATCGATAAATCGAAAATCGATATATTCGATGTTTTTGAACGATATATCTATATCCCGTCTGAGCTGCTACGGGTGAGTCGATTTTTTCTAGTATTTTTCCTATTAAATCAGTCCTATTAAATCCGGCAATCAGTCCGCAATTCCAATTTGCGCGCGCACGCCATCGTTGACGCATTTCACACTGTGAAGTAGGTTGCAAAATCGGCCGGGCGGATACACCGGCGGGCTGATTATCTAATTAGCAACCACCTAGCGACCGGTTGCAGTTCATAGATGATAGTGATCCATTGCTACTTCTTTTGGATTAAAAAAAAACATACCAAAGAAAAGTAGCAATGTATGTGGAATGAAACCGGTCGCTAAATAGTTTCTTTTTAGATAATCAGGGTGCCGTACGTTGTAAAATGGCCGCAGGCAGTGGACGCATGCATCCTTTGTTTGTTCTCCAGTTTGAATTTATTATAATTAGCTTGAAAGCAAATATTATGAACTTCTAAAAAGGGTTTTAGTGTTAAGCAAAACGTTTGCATTGTATAATTGCGGATTGTTGATGTGCATATCTGATTGTTCTCGAGTGTGAAGGTGCCCGCGTATTGAGGAATTTTATGGTTGTTTGCAAAGACTTCTATGTGTATACTACACTAGACATGCTGGTCAAAATACAAATCGTCTCACAACGCGGACGTGCGCGGGCTGAGGTATTGGGAGGCGGGAGAGGGCAAATGTGCAAAGAATAGTTCAGTGTTGACGCAGATGCGACACTAACGTATTCTTTGCCTTTTTCTTGTTGGACTCTGAGAGTACTTAGGTATAAAACTTTTAATAATAAAATTTAATAATTATGTCCACTCAGGCGCTGCGGGTTACACTTTGATACCCGGCGCGTAAGAGGTAAAGCGATTGGGGCTCGAATCTGCGCCTCAGCTGTGCACGTTGCTAGTGATGGTAAAACGTTATTCATTCAGTTATAGGACTTTCAACTCGAGTTATTTCAATTGAAATAGCTTTTAGTCGGACAGCTCTAATGCTGAGAAACAAAACATCTATGGTCATAGAAAAAAAAACGAGTATCATTTTGGCGTGAACTTTTGAATAAGTGGAGTGTTGTTGTGTGTTTTCTTCTGCAGAATTAACAATGAAATAAGTATTTTTGAATAATAATTTGTTATAAACTCAGTAATAGGGTTACGTATAAAATAACTTTTAACTTTGTTATAAAAAAATCTGTTCAAATTATGGCAGAAAATATTTTTTAAATTGATCGTGTCCTAGGCCAATCTTTAATATGGTTAGTAAATGTATGTAAAATTATTTATATTGTAAAAACTACGTGTCCACTATATTTAGATATTTTATAGAAATAAATTAAAGCATTTTTCATCACTGTTTATTTCGGGAAATATTAGTTATCTTTTTAATTCTATATTCAGGTGAAATAATATTGATATATGCCGCCGCGGGCTGCAAGTTGCTGCCCCAACTCGGTCATTAAAAATGTAAAGGTGTGTTCAGATGCATTTGATTGTTCGCTGGACAATTAAACATTATCTTGACTTGGATTGTTTGTTTACATTATCCTGTAGATGTAAATCTAAACTCGGCAATGCACTTAATTAATGGTGTTCGGTCAGCTTACAGTTACACACAACTAAAATAAGAACACACTTGAGTTTTGAGTGAAAAAAGTTTTGAAGCGATTGAAAACTTGGAACTTCTAATTTAGACTCTATATGACTGCTTTTAAAGCTTATCTTCTTTTGGCACAGTTAAGTGGTCGAGGGTTTGTTACGGTACTTTTTTTAGGGTTCCGGAGATTCTTGCGTCATTGCTGGGTAAATTGTTAATCTTTTATCAATTTGAAATATGTATGATGAGTTTACTGCAATTCAAAGTGCGTAGGTGTACAATATTAATTAGTTATATAGATTCTATATTATAGAATATTCCTACGTAGGTAAGAACTACTTATTTAGATTAATTTACGTTTAAAAGTAGTCAACATTTAAATTGTAAATCACTAGTGCAAAAAAAGTTATTTTAGATAAGAACTTACTTTACTATTGAAATTTATAGTTGCACTTTACTATAAGAGAGTACTTAGCTCAATTTCAATTATTATTTTTTTACCTAAATTAAAAAAATCATCTACCGTTTCTCGAAAAATCTTGGTTGTAGCTATACAAGGTGTATTTGTGGTCCACTCTCCAAATTTTAAGGATGTGTTCAGTCCACGAAACTTAACAACTTTCTCTAAGAAACATAGGATCAAATTTGTAAAAAAAAAAAACTTTTCATACAATTCAAAGAGATCACGTGATCAGTTAAGTATGGGATGACCAAAATTTTTTGGCGTATTTCTACACATGTTTCATGGAGAAAGTTGTTCAGTTTATAAATACACCTAAATATACCTTGTACATAATAATGTAATGTCAACAAAAATAATATAATAGAAAGCGGGTTTTGATTTTATTGCAGACACGTGCATTTTTTTGAAAAATTACTAAAGACCCTAAACTCGACACATTTTTATTTACTTTGAGCCATTATAATGTGCCACAAGAAGACACACCAAAACATATTTTTTAGTTATTTGTGAAGTTTTAACAGGTGTCGCAAAGAAAAAGAAATACTTTCAGATTGCAATACCTATGTTTGTAGACAGTAGTATCAGGGCCTGATTTACCCACAGGCTAATAAGGCTTATAGCCTAGGGTGCAAGGGCTATTAGTATGGGGGGGCGCTTAGCTTGAAACTTTCAAGCACCACTTATAAAATAACATAAATTTTAAAATCCACGCGTAAAATCTTCCTTGGGTTTGGAACAATTCATGCGCTCTTTTACCCGTTCATCCCCCATCCATAAGAATAAATAAAACTTACTAGAATGGACACTCCCGCCCCGAACGGGCTCAAAGTCACAATATTAGCCTACTTGTTAAACGTGAAACTCAGTCGGGCTGCCACGGCCGGTGCGTTGCCGCACACGCGTTTGCCTGTTTGTGCGTTCCGTACGATCTTGGAAATAAATTACAATGGCGTCAAGTTATTGTGGTGTGTTTGGTCATACAACCGCCTTAAAGTATAAAGTATCTATTCTGTGATTTCGTTACGTGATGAAAGTTGAAACATAACGAAACAGTAAGAGGATTAAAACCTAAAAATGTTTTAGAAGAAGGTAGGTACATTTTAATTAAATTAAATTAAATTTCCATACTAAAAGTTTATTTAGGAATCAATCGCACCCCAAAACTTTATTATACCTGCTTAGTATTTTCTTGTAAATTTAATTTTGTATCTTTCTAATATTAATCTCATTTGATTTGTTAAAATTAAGTTGTTCCCTACCTATTGTATTGTTAACCTACTTTCGGTTTAATTTGAGTGTTTGTTAGTTTTTGCATTATATAATAAGTTGCTACATTGATCATGCTGTGTACACTACTAGTGGATTATTGTCTAGTCCAGCTGTATCTTACCTTAAAGTTGACATTTTAGAGAAAATTATCTGTCAGTGTGTGTCAAATAAATTTACTTTATTTATACAAAGTCAGAAGTGGGTAAGTACTTACCCAAAAAAAGTGAATATTTTATTTTTGTATCTACTAAGTAGACTAAAATAATGATTTAAAACTATAGAAAACTCATATTTTAGCGATATTATCTATAAACGTAAGCAATATTTAACAGTAAGCAACCCTGGCAACACGCTTGGACGACAGCGGGGCGTAGCGACGTGAAGGGGGAAGTAGTTATATAAATGGCGGCATTTGGGACTCGGATAAAGAAGAGTCCGTTCTAGTAAGTTTTATTTATTCTTATGCCCCATCCCGACACGCAGAATCGCAGACCCGCCCCGTGGTACGTGCATGAACCGGGACAGATAGAGGCACACACACACACACACACACACACAGTTCGTAATTAAAAAACTCTGAAAACAAACACGTGCGAAACTAAAAAGTCGAAACGTGAAAAAAACACAGAATGGTCAAATTCCTTTGTTAACACAATGAATATAGTTAAAAACAAAAACTTCTGCCAAATCTTGCTGTGACCACGCCCGGGTACTACCTACATAGTAGAGTTAAAATACCGTGGTAAGTGGTCAAATCAAATATTTAGTTAATTTAGTTGTCTTGTCATTGCGTATTGTATTGGTGATGGTGGGTGATACTCGTTCGTATTCGTATCGTATATGCACGCTCGCGACTCACGTAGCTATTGATTATAATATTTGTGATAAATAGATGGTTGATGTCAAAATAAGAAAGGCAGTAGGTACAGTCAGCAAAGTTATCAGCTGAACAATTCTAAAATTTTTCGTTTGCAAGGATGATACTAGGAGTTCGCTGGGGGTGGGTCCCCATTGTTTTATTCGCCCAATGACCGAGCAAAGACAAACAGCGTTATTTTTTTCTAAAGACAGATGTTTTGTTTTATGACTTTTGGGCACCGCTCATCTAACCGTAGTTTTTTGTAATCATTCATAAGTTCAGTTGCAACTCCGGCATTGCGTAACTTTTGAGCATTGCAAACAAAAGAAGCGTTGGTGGCATATGTTGACCAGGTGTGGGAATCTTTCCGAGGGTCAGATCTTTGCGAGACACTTGTAAAATCTATGCGAAGTAGATGTGATGTGATGCAGTAATAGATGCTGGCGGGGCTCTACTTAGATTTTAAGTGTGTAGTTTTTATGTCATTAGTGTAGTAAGCTAAATTATTTAATAGTTTACTATAAAAATGAATTATTTTCTACACCTTAGTGTAGAAAATAATACATATTAATTTTATTTTATGTGACCTGACCTGACAGTTCATTTAAATATAAATTTGATTAATTTTATTTTGATGATATTTGATTTTGATCATGTATAACACGAAAATTTATCTGTTGAATGAAATTTTGTTCGGCAAATGTGTAATGTTTCATTACGTAAACAAATGTAAAGCAGGTTTGAATTGACGATAACATAAAAATGCCTAATGGTCAAAGGCTTTGTTAAAATCTTTAACTTTAAGGAAAGGGTTATACTTACTGCAAAGTGTTGAAAACAAGACCCTTTTTTCATAAAGAAGTGTTCGGAAGCAGGTAGATAAAAGGACAATGACTTTTTGGTGAAAAAACTTTTAAACAAATATCATTTGTGTTGGATTGGAACTGCCCATCTGAGACACCATTGGTTGACAAATGCAAGACAATAGAAACACAAAACGAACGACTGAATCTAAAAATGAACCTTAAGGTGTTCAGCTCATAAGTTTGCTGACTCGTAAATAAAAAAAAATGATTATGTTCAAATAAAACGGACTAAAAAGTACAAAATAATTGCTTCAGTAAAGATTTATAACCCTATACTTACAGAACTTAGGTTTAAAACTGTATAGGGTTATAAATTTTTTACGGTAAAAATTATTTTATACTTTTAGTCAGTTTTAAAACGTGTTTTTTATGAAAAAAAAATTTTTCACTTTATTTTCTACTATTTAATCAACGAGCTTAAACTAAAAATAGAATATCAATTAATTGGGTGACTGGGAATAATTAAAAACTTTTAATGGGATACTTAAATACTAAACCTGGCAACGGTTTATTATTTGGGTGACAAAATAACTAAACGAGCGACAAACTGAGGGTTACAAAAAATACGTGAAACGGGCGATTACATCTGGGAGATTTAAGTTAACAGTGAAAATTCTAAATGATTGACAAAAATACTGAGTGAACAACCTGTTACTGTCTTATTCAGAGATGTTTCACAAAACTGGGGTGCAAGACTGTTTTAACAAAATCTGGTTTAATGTAAACTTTAGTTAAGTTGTAAGCCAATCACAATGCACCTTTTAATCCGTAAACGGTGAGACCAAACGTTAAACTGTCACTCTGAATACGATTTGCGCTAAAATGGCGTTAGTCCGCAGTCTAGGGCCTGTTAACTTTGGCCCTAGTTTAACGAACGCACTCTGAATCAAAGATTTAAATCGTCTCTAAATAAACCAGTGTGAGTCTGTCTAAAAAGTCAATTTACATGAGAAATTATGAAATTATTTATAAAAACTTTTACTGGTAACCCTGATGGTGCAGAAATATTACTCAGTTTTATTTAAATGGGTATAGGTGGGGTGGTTGGGGATTTAGGTGGGTGTTAATATTACATTTGAAATTACCCATGTAAACTGACTTTTTAGACAGACTCTATACCAAGTAGGTAACCATATAACTGATTTAAGCTGCCCAATATGGTATTTTTGTCATTTCGATTAGGATAATAGTCACATTTTTTAAATAATATACATATATAGTAGGTCAAATTTTAAATGTTTTGTGTGCCCAAAGTTTGTCGCCCAAATAGTAATTTGGTCGTCCGTTCTGAATAACTAGTTAGATAAATATACCTACCTAACCTATCTAGTTATTCAGAACATATGAATGTTGACTGTAGTCAACAAAGTTATGACCTTCACAGTTTAAAATCAAATCGCTTGCAAGAATGGAACCAAAAGTTCGTCTTTTACCTGCCTCCATAGTTTTTATACAAAAGATGCTTTTGTGACTTTTCGGTAAATGCAAGACAATACAGACTACCTACTCAATCTAGAAATAAACCTTAAGGTGTTCAGCTCATAGCATTGCTGACAGTACCTACTCAATAAAGTCCATTATTTACTTTTTTCATTTAAGCAAAAGTATGCTTTTATAGCATTAAAAAAAGATCTTGAAAGTGACTCTTTTCTTTCTGTGATCAAAAAAGGGTGACCGGAAGGGTTGTAATTGTAAGTAACTTAGCCAAAACTATTGTTTCCCCATATCGTTAATGGAATAAGTTAGGATAGTGTTAAAACTAGTGATGGGCGTTAAGGCTATTTAAAAATAATTTTTCACCGTTAAATTAATTGTGAAATAGCTTTTTTCAATTAACGCTATTTTTAACGTGAATTTTAACGATCGTGCGTGCATCATGCATGAATGACTACTTTCAATTATTATCTTAGACAAAGTTAATTTGTCGTTAATTCACTTTAGTTTTCTTTATTATATTCATACCACAAACCAAATCATATCTGTAAAATCAAATTAATTATTTAGTAAGTATGTTTTTTTTAATGAAAAGATATCACAGTAAATTAATTGAGCTCAATTGAGCACCTTGTGTATCTCAATGCAAATTTTAAAAAAGTGCGATTATAAGTATTTGTTATAATTTGTGTTAATTTTCATTAAAAAAACACGAACACACGAACCCGCAACGCTATGCGACGTGACCGATTTCGTTAATGATTACTTTCACAGTGGCTAGTGAAAATCGCTTCTTCCTTCCTTCACGTTAATAAACTAAACGGCGTTAAGGCTAGAAGTTGTTAAAATTATTAACACAATTTCAATCCAAAACTGAACCTTTGGTATCATATAATAAAGACCACGGTAATTTCGTTATCTAAACTCAGTGCTCCACAGCAGGAAGCAATAAATCTCAGAACAATGTGTCTTACTTGCAAAGTTAGTTTTATTAGTGTTATGCAATTTAAGGGACCCCCGCCTTTGTTATTATTCTGAACAAAAAACAATACTTACAATAGATACCGTTGTCTCGGCCCATGACCGAACTATGCACGTGTGCAACACGTGCGGTGGCGGTCGAACGAGGGACCTTAGCTTTTTTGGAGCTTACTTCACGTTAGAATCGTTAATTAATTTTAGCAGATATTTCATTTAAAATTAATGAGCTAATGCTAAATTCTTGATTAGTCGTTAAGCGTTAAAGCTAATGCGATAACGACACATCACTAGTTAAAACATTAGTACATAAAAATTTTGTTACATGAGTGTTCACGGTTGTTAAATGAACAAAGAAAATGCTAGTATAAAAAAATGCAAATTTTTGGAAATTCTCTATATAAATCTGCAATTTCAGAGGTAAAGACTAAAGAACTATTTTGCACCATGCAGCACGTGCGCCGCGCGCTTTGTTTTGTACTGGCAAAAAAGGCAAGTTTTTTGCCATTAAGATTTTCTCTTGTTAGTTTTTGCGTTGACCAGTGGCCCTACCACCTACCATGAGGTCCATAAGTTGATGCAATCTGTTTACGTTACCGTAAACTATCCGATACACTGCTTACAGTTAGTGTGAGTGAAAGAGACAAAGCGATAGTTTACGGTAACGTAAACAGTTTGCACACAGAGCCACAGAAGTTACTATTCTTACCCAGACTACTCAAATTAAGCTGAAATTGTAGAAAATTCAATTAGCTTTATAAACATAGTATACATCAAAGTTACCTGAAAAATGCTTCCTTGTTGTGGTAGTTTTTTGAAAAAACTGAAACGAGTGCGAAGACTTAAAATAAAAAAGGAGTTTGATAACTTTGGTTATTGTGTCATTTTACAGAAACTGCTAAATATATAAAATGTTTTATACCGGAAATGTAAATATGTTATTGATTTATCAGAAAATTAAACTACACTTGATCTTTTAGCTAGACGGACAGTTATAATCAGCGATACTGTAGCGCGTCAGGGATGTTTGCGGAAGCGCGAATAGATGATTTTGCGGCTATTATTCGCAAACCTCTCTGATGTGCCGCGTGCGCGGCAGCGCCAACAGCATTCTGCAAGGTATAGCTCAGAGGGTGGACGGGCCGATGCTGAAACATTGGGTTTCAGTTCATGTTATGGCGTTGGGACGTGCCGTAAAATAATTGTAATTTGTTTTATTTTTAATTGTTTTTATCAATCATTTTCAAATACTAACATAGTAGGTATAAGTGCATTGTTACTAACAAATTATGGATTTTTATTAATTCTGAAATAAATGATTATTATTATTATTATTATTTGTTATGTTGTTTGCAAAATTCTCAGTTCAAAACTGATTATACAGGATCAGCACGGGCGCACCAAGTGACAAATCCCCCTTATTATTTAATTGAAGTTTGTATCTTCTTGCAAGAAATTGCGGACTATCCTGCAACTATTTAAAATGGCTGCCTTTTGCATGGTTATATATAAGTTAGGCGGAAAATCTAATAATTTTAGGTTAAAATGTAATTTTTTTGGTATAACACCAGTGCTGGAAAGCACCAAAGGCACGATGTACACATTTTGCAAATTCCAGATTCTTAATATCTCTTGTTTAAGTTCCGTATAATTATTTATGTAATTTTTCTGAAACGGATTTAAGAAGGTTATTGGTGGAAGGTATTGTAATGTCTATTAAATTATTATTATTATAATTTTAGAATGAAGGCAGGTGTGGAGTGCTACCCGACGCCGCCCGTTTGGAATTGTTTTTGTGAGCATAGTTTGGCCCAGCTCAATATTAGTTATAGAAACAGCCTACAGATCAGTTTTCATTATGCGGCCAAATTTTATCACGAATTGTTACTCTCATTTTTTTTTATATGGAGGTTCATATCCACTAATACTATTTTTGTGATGGAAACCTTGAATATTCTACGGTTATTTTTCAATTTAACGACTCTGTATGAAATAAAACAGAAAGAAAAAACAGCCTCTGATGAGTTTCTTGCCGGTTCTTCTCGTTACAAGGTCTCCCTCCGTAGTATTTGCTAACCGATGGCATAGCAGCATTGACGTTCATAAATGCTTGTAACAGCTTCTGAATAAATGTATTAATTTTCATTACAAACTGAAAAATATATCTTATTTATTTTCAATGCGGCCGCCTGTTTCGTAAAATTTCTTCTCGTATTGGTATGGTTTGTATTTACATAATTTTGTAGTTAAGGGTATTTTTCTTCCGACTAGGATATAAAACTTCAGATGGAACCCTCGATTTGTAAACTCGACTCGCTCTTGATTCGATTTTTAATTGAAACACTAGCTATAGCTAGCTATGGACACACTGGTCCCGATAATTAACAAAGGTGTTTGTTGGCATTACAAGATGGACTAAAATGCGTGCTAAGCATTACGTCATTTGTTATAATAGGGTTTTTATTATCAACATTCTACCTTTTATATGTAGTTCAAATTCCAGCTTCGTTTAGTTGAGAGAAAAAAATCACAGTGAAAAGACCTTTATCGTGTAGCTTAATAAAACCGCTCCGGGCGCGAATCCGTGCCCCAATCACTGTGATTAGGTCTCCTTCAATGTTCTTTGTCAGTTAATTTCCCTAGATTTCTTTTGTTATTTTAAATAGTGCAATAAATCAAATTATTCACAATTTAATGTAGTTTCTTGTGTGATATTAATCTTTCTGTATAATAGTGTAATAGTGATATAATATGAACATTTGTGAACAGTGACGTAACAAGGCGGTTGGTGTCTTCAATGATTTTTAGAAAGGTTTTTACAATTTATTTTTTCACTTATTATTGTGTAAAATCAATGATTATATTGTTTTCCACGTTTATCGTCAATATTTTGCATAACAAGAGAGTAGTTTACACGAAATCTAGGTTTATATTTAGGTTGCGCGTTGCAATGTTGGGTTTGAAATTATGAATTGTTAGTCTAATTTTATGAAGATATTTAATTTATTTTTTGTACTGGACAGATAGTTTTTTTATCATTATCTGATTACGTGGAATATGTGTGGTCTAAAATCATAGGAAAACTACCAATTTTATTGCTTATATTTTAAAATATACATAATTTGATGCAAGTGAACAAAATATTTTCAAAATAATTATCTTCACTTGAATTACTTGAATCAAACACGTGATATTCATTTAACAATGCATCTTCATATAATGCCTAACTAATATATTTTATGAAATTAGTTTTAAAATTTTAATTTATTGCCTATTTCTTTTGTACTAACTGTAAAAGTGCAAACCCATGCCGCGCTATTTGCGGTTGGTAATTCCTACCGATCAGCAGCGCTCAAGGGTCTAGTTATCGCGCGGTGCCATCGCCTGAGCGGGTAGGTACTCGTTTATTGTATTGTAACTTAGAGCATACAGAACTGTAATAATATTGTGTCTACCTAAATTCTCAAGATACAAAAATTAAATGAATAACAGATTATCTTCTAATGTTATTTTTTATTAGAGAATGAGAAAATCATACCAAAAAACCGGCCAACGCGAGCGGCTAAGTGCGAGTCGGACTCGCGCACGAAGGGTTCCATACCAAAAAACAGCAAAAAAATCACGTTTCGTGTATGGGAGCCCCCCTTATATATTAATTTTATTCTGTTTTTATTATGTGTTGTTATAGCGGCAACAGAAATACATCATCTGTGAAAATTTCAACTATCTAGCTATCACGGTTCATGAGATACAGCCTGGTGACAGACAGACAGATGGACAGCGGAGTCTTAGTAATAGGGTCCCGTTTTTACCCTTTGGGTACGGAACCCTAAAAAGACAAATAATCATTATTGAATTTTTAGATTTAAGGCATTCACAATGCTATTTTTATATTAGCAGATCGGTAATATAGGGTTTGAGGTTAGTTTTCGCACAAGTCATCACGAAAATACGAAAATGTCGTATCGATGCATTCAAATGGTGGGGGTAGAAACTGTGACGTCATAAAGTTTTCAGTACAACGAAAACTTTTTTTACATACTGTTGCAGCCTAAAATCAATACCTCATCCTTTTGTCCTTCCACTACCAATTTCCGAATGTACCTCTAACGTCGGCTGTCACGTCACGTGGCTATCATGTGAAGTTTTGTGAGTCGCTAGCAAAAACCGGCAGGCTGATTATCTAATTAGATACCACCTAGCGACCGGTTTCAGTTCAAAGATGAATATGATACATTGCTACTTTTCTTTGGTATGTTTTTTTATATCCCAAAAAAGTAGCAATGTATCACATTCATTTGTCAAACGAGACCGGTCGCTAGGCGGTTTCTAGTTAGAGTTAGATAATCAGCCTGCCGAGCTGCAACGTGCGCGCACGCCGCTGTGTGTGTTTATCAAAAAAACCTAATTTAAGTGAAAATCAACATGCAGCTTTGCCAGTAAATACATATCCTTTGGTTTTCAAAGTTGTGTCATCGACCTGAAAAAGCGACGTAAGGTGGGCGATACTTGATAAATCTAAACATCCCCTCATACCATCGTGGTTTAGCGTTCAAAGTAATTGCAACCTCTAATGTTGCAAATAGATGTTTTGTGTCTTGTTATCGTGCATAATACCTTTTGAAAATAATCATGTTATGACAGAATTAAACAAAATACAAATTAAACAAATTACTCATTCGTTACTTACATCAAGTTGAATTTGTTCTTCTGAGAAACATGGTACATATAACATTAAACAGTAGAAACCTCTTTCCACATTTTAAGTGCACATCTGTTTGAATTATTTTCTTAATCTTTGACAGCGATTCGGTAGTACTGCTTGCTCTATAATATTTTTAGATAAGAGTTAAAGAAATGTCAATATTAAGATGGCAGTTGTCAGTTACGCCATAATGTGTCATTTATAAATATTGTTTTGTCGGAAATCAAGAAATAATAGAGTTGATTACCTAAAATAACATGAAAAGACGTAGAAAAAAAAATCGCAGGTAAATAATATCAATGTTTTATTGTTCACACTAATCGATTTAAGTGTTAGTTTGCCGACTACAATCTTTGCGGCCATCAACTGTTCTTTACTGTGGCTCGCAATAGACTAAATGAGTTGTTGATCATGCACCGTAACTCTATGAGCAATTTTTCGGTGTTGACCAGCATATCTAGTGTAGTATACACATAGAAATCTTTGGTTGTTTGAACAATTTATTGTTAATATTAAGTACATTGGATATCAACTATTGACTGTGTATTAGCAATATAAGTTGCTCATTTTGGACAATAGGGAATGTCCGAAAAAAATGAAATTGGCTGAATATTTTTTATGGGTAGGAATAAGCTCCCTTAGTAATAGAAAAAGTTTTAGAATTTTCGGTTGCGTAAAACTTTCTTTTTTAAATTAAAGTCTCTTCGACTTCACAAATGTACGAAAGTAACAGCAGAATGGAAATATACTTTTGCCACCACCTGCCACAACCACAACATAGCATTAAAAAAAAATATTTGTGAAATCTTCGTACATTTGTGAAATCGAAGAGACTTTAATTTTTAAAAAAAGTTTTACGCAACCGCAAATTCTGAAACTTTTTTCTATTACTAAGGGAGCTTATTCCTACCTATTAGGGTTTCTGATTTCTCAACCTTTATTTTTCTCGAATTTCGGGAATTCTCGAGGCCAAATTCTCGCGTCTCGAGTCTTTTAACTGAAACTGTTGAAATCTGTTGATAAATAAAATTACAGGATTTTTAAAAATCTAAGATACTTTTACTGCACCATAATCAATATTTAGAATTTGGTACCTCTTATTTGGGCAAGGGAAGAAACAAAAATTTAAATCTTCTTAAATCATCATCACCATCATATCAGCCGCACGACACCCACTGCTGGGTATAGGCCTCCCCTAAGGATCTCCACGACGATCGGTCCTGCGCTGCCCGCATCCAGTGGCTTCCCGCGACCTTCACCAGATCGTCGATCCACCTTGTCGGGGGCCTACCCACGGAGCGTCGTCCGGTGCGCGGTCGCCATTCCAGAACCTTTCCGCCCCAACGGCCATCAGTTCTTCTCGCTATGTGTCCTGCCCATTGCCACTTCAGCTGAGCAATCCTTCGAGCGATGTCGGTTACTTTAGTTCTCCTGCGGATCTCCTCGTTTCTGATTCGATCACGCAGGGAAACGCCGAGCATGGCTCTCTCCATTGCACGCTGGCTGACCTTGAGCCTCCTTATGAGACCCATAGTTAGCGACCACGTTTCACTGCCGTAAGTCATCACTAGCAACACACACTGTTCATAGACTTTCGTCTTGAGACACTGAGGTAAGTCGGACGCGAAGATTTTTCGAAGCTGCCCGAATGCTGCCCACCCTAGTTGGATTCGACGAGAGATCTCTTTCTCAAAGTTGGATTTACCTAACTGGACTGCCTGTCCTAGGTATACGTAGTGGTCAACAACTTCAAGTGTAGTGTTCCCAACATGAACTTTTTAAACAACATGAACTTCTTATATATTATTAACTAATAATCATAACTTAGTAATTGGCTAATAGGAACAATAATAATAAAAAAGACTAAAGTTGACTATTCCTAGACTAGACCAGCCTAGAAGCAACGTTAACCTATTCAATAATTAGAAAACTTTTATCTTAGAAAATAGGCTTTTAAGAATAAGAAAGAGTGAACACATGAATGAAAGAGCACGGAGCGCGGGCGGTGTTAAGGCACTTATAGCCATCCACTAGCGTAGCCAATACATTTATTTTTATTACGCGTAAACCAAGTCAATATTAAAAAAAACCGGCCAACTGCGAGTCGGACTCGCTCACGAAGGGTTCCGTATTATTTTATTCTGTTTTAGTATTTGTTGCTATAGCGGCAACAAAAATACATTATCATCTGTGAAAATTTCAACTGTCTCGCTATCATGGTTCATGAGATGAGATACAGCCTGGTGACTGACAGACAGACAGACAGACAGACGGACAATAGAGTTTTATGAATAGGGTCCTGTTTTTTCCCTTTGGGTACGGAACCTTAAAAAATTAAACAACCATGACCTCTTAAATATTGTCTCTCTAATATTTTTTGAATAACAATTTAAAACTTTTCATTCTTTGTACTAGTTTTAAAACGCAATTGAAACGATAATAGCGACTTTTGTTTTGTTGATTTTAAAACTTACAGAAATCATAAAAGCTGTTGAAGAATTAAAATATTAGATACAATTTAAGAGAGAATGGTTGTTTCCTTTTTTAAATATTGACCTGGTATACGTATCATAAAAATAAATGAATTGGTGGTGCTAGTGGACGGCTACAAGCGCCTTAACGGCGAAAAATAGTCGCGCGTCGCGTCTGCCGCGATTCAAATTCGAAACTCGAGCATTCTCGAGCTCCGGTCGTTTTTTTCTCGTCTTGAATGTAGCCAAATTTCTCGTGTTTTCTCGAGTTTGAGAAAGCTCGAGGAGAAATCTTACTACCTATGTACCTATAAAAAATATTCAGCCAATTTCATTTTTTTCGGACATTGTCCACTGCCGTGTGGTTTGTGAAAATGGCGGATCCACGTTTTTAGTGACACTTTAGTGAAAATAATGTGCCCACCGCTGCAATCCAGTGTTTGATGCTGTGCCTCATTTATTCTTCAGGTTTAAGATGGCCATCCTCGGGTAGGTTGCGCTTAGGGAAAGCTGCAAGTGCACAAAGAACGAGCAAGAAGTTCCGGAGGCCGAAAACGCGGAAGCCTGTGTGTCACGCCAGCTCACCCATGGAACCGGGTGGACCATGGATCCCCTATGAACTGTTAGTTAAGATTAATTATTTTATTAGTCATTAGGACCGCACTGGGACCGTATTAATATTTCCGGTTGGTAGCAGAGTTGCGACATACCGACACAAGTTCCGGATTTCCGGAAGTTGTGCCTGTATGTCCCTAGTTTGTAAGTAATCTTCTACTTTTTCTAAATTTTCTACTTTCGACATCCCTATATTAAATTTAACGCACACCTCGACTCGAGTCGAGTTGAGACCAAGAAGTTTAAATTCTATTTATGAAGAAGTTTATTTTATTCTTTTATGAATTTAAACTACTTGCTCGAGTCGAGACCAACTCGAGACTTTATTCTGAGTGTTATGGACCGAGAAATAATAGGTAATATTTCCTAAAAGACTTTGTATCCAAAACAAAAATCTTTAAAAAAGTTAGTAGAAATGACAGAGGAATGCGGTAACGCATCGCATGCAATGTATGCAATCTTAGGCCTCGTTTACGGAGAAGCGATTTTACACGCTTTTGCTTGAAATGGGACGGGGCCCGCGGAGGGCAACATCGCGGCGCTCGCGGCGGGCGGCGCCCGCGGCGGCAATTTGCGATGAAGAATTGCCCCCGGCCGGCGGAACTTTCTGCCAGTCTTTATTTAGAAATCGTACAAAACGCAGACGTAGTCACCGTCGCAATGAAGTACCTACGATTTGATTGACTTTGTTTGATTAAGCGCCGTCGCCGCCGCCCCGCAGTGAGGCCCGTCGCGTGCACCGCCACGCTGCCCGCGACGTGTCTCTATGAATAACATCGTATAGATAGTGCCATATGTTTGTGTTTACGCGTGCGATGCTAAGTGCCGCTTTACGCGCCGCCTCTTCGTAAACAGAAAAAACGTCCGACGCGCCGCGAGAGGCCCCGTCGCCCGCGCCGCCTGACGCCCCGTGTCTCCGTAAACGAGCACTTAGTACGCAATGCATGCGTCGTTCTCACTCAACATGAATCGCATGCGGTGCCGCTTGCGTTGTCCGTCAGCGCCCCAGATATAGAAGAGAAGAGATACATCAGCGCATGCAAAAATATAGGTAACAGTTTGAACACAAAATACAAAATATACTAAAGCTTCAGACTGAGGCGAATTCCGCGCGAAATTCGCGAGTGCGATCACGTAACTCAAAGCGATAGCCATAGCCATAGCCATTGTCAAAGAAATTGCTGTGGCAATGGCTATGGCTATGGCTATTGCTTTGAGTTACGTGATCAAAATCTGTCAAAATGAGCGACGCGCGCGATTCGCTCGCGTCGGTTTGTCCGGAGCTTAAGCGCTATCGCACACAGGCAACTTAGTCTCCCAGCAACTGTTTTGTCTCTCACATCAAGTCCACGGGTTTATATGGAAGCGCGCACACGAAGCGACACGGTCGTCTGCAACTTTTCATACAAATCACGTTAGAGACAAAAAAGTTGCGGAGACAAAAGTTGCCCGTGTGCGATAGCGCTAACAGAAGTTTAGCTCAGGGCACGTATCTTGAAATTTTTTCGACGGAGTGGGGATAAGTTCGCGCATGTGCTCTTGTGAGCGACCAATAGCGCGCGCCCCTCTCCCGCCGCCCGCGCCCCTCACCGCTACGCATACCTAAAATACGCGTTTCGCGCAATCCCCACCCGATTTTAAGTTATATGCCTCGTACTGTACAGTAGTTGAGCTTAGCACTTGCACGCTCGAGCAACGCACACATAGACATCTCTCACCGACACTATAACTGCAATCAAACAAAGATTAAATCTTTGCAATCAAATGCAATCTCATACCACTCTCAAAACACTTAGAGTACGTGAAGGCCGAAACAAATTATCGGACGCGGCTTGATGGACGCGGCTTACTGCCGCGACTGATGGGTATCTGGGACTATGAAAATACACTGAGGTGTGCAAACTATCAGACGTAAGTCGCGGACGTAACCATAGACTAATATGACGTCACGGACGTCCGAGAGCTATCTGGTGTTTACACTTATCAGCCGCTGTGCACACTTATCAGCCGCGGCTTACTGCCGCGTCCATCAGCCGCATCCGATAATTTGTTTCAGCCTTGACGCAGCAGCGAGAGCTGTCTTTGTGTGTGTGCGATGCTCGAGCGCTCGTAGTACTGCAATATTTTTTATACAGTAACATAATAACGTTATCAAGGAACGAAAAATAACGATAAATTCTGTTTTACCGTTATTAATTTAACCGTTATTAATTTCCAGTTTTAACGTTATTAGGGTTCCGTAGCCAAAATGGCAAAAAACGGAACCCTTATAGATTCGTCATGTCTGTCTGTCTGTCTGTCTGTCTGTCTGTCTGTCCGTCCGTATGTCACAGCCACTTTATTCCAAAAGTATTAGGACTACATAGTTGAAACTTGGTAGGTACGTGTATTCTGTGAACCGCTTTACGATTTTTATACAAAAATAAAAAAATAAAAGATTAAGGGGGGGCTCCCCATACATGGAACTGAAACTGAAAATATTTTTTTTCATCAAACCAATACTTGTGGGCTGTCTATAGATAGGTCTTTAAAAATGACATTGAGGTTTCTAAGACTATTTTTTTTAAAGTCAACCGTTTGAAAAATATATGCCGCCAAAGTGGTAAAATGTGTGTCCCCCCCCCCTTTAACTTTAAAAGTAAGAGGGTGAAAAATCTAAAAAAAATATAAACTATAGATCTTAATAAACACTTTCAACGAAAATTGTTTTGAACGAGATACAGTAATTAGTTTTCGAGATATAGTACATTTTCCAAAACCGCAAATATAACTTTGTCATTCATACAAACACTGTGAAAAACAAAGTTATTTTTTCAGACGAAAAATGATAGCGGTATTAAAATATGGTATGGTATAATATACCTACGGAACCCTACTGCGCGTGGCCCGACACGCACTTGGCCGGTTTTTTTTTATAACGTTACTAATTTTTAACGGTATTTGAAGCCCTGCTCAGACAGAACCACAATACTTGTTGTATGGTCTGTGCTCAGAACAATGTAATAATTTTACATTCTCTTTATTAGGCTAGCCCGGCATTATGCTGGGTCCATAGCGCATGTTTTGCCCTACACAATCAACAAAACATCTCAATTTTCAACAAAATCCTCATAGGTTTTTTTTGTTGAATGTTTTTGTTGATTGTGTAGTATACTGCAGAGCAAAACACGCGCTATGGACCCAGCATAAGTACTTAGATTATTTATATGTCTAGATAGAGTCTTAGGCTTTTGACGTATTAAACAATATAACTAGACATATAAATAATCTAAGCATAAGTAGTACAGTCAAAGATGTATTAAAAAAGTTTAGATACGTTACCCGCGCTCCACAATGGCAAGACGAAAGTCAGGTAATTGCCCGACTTTCAATTAGTCAGGCACAAGCTCGTGACATGGAAACACACACGACTCTCGTCAGTCAGACACTAAAATACTGTGACATTCTGATCAAAAATGCCTTCCTGCGTTTAGTAACGATGTGCAAATTATACATCAACAGTCAGAGACCGCAAAAATGTTTCATTTCACACGTAAACGTACTGTATTTAACCGTAAAATACATTTTCGTACTTTGTATTACTCTAGTCGGCCATGTTTTTACAAAGAGCGAGATGTACTCTGTTTTGCGTATGAGAGTGAATGAGAGCGCGTATCGCGCATGCGGGGAAGGACATGCCAGGGGAGATGGGTGATTTTGTACCAGGCAGGCAGGCAGGGATCATAGTCGCAAATAAACTGATTTGAACTTGAACCAGAATATGGTCTAAAATAACGACCACGTATTTTTATTTCAATACATAGTCGTGGTTCTAAACCATAATCTTATTCAAAACCGGTTTATTTATTTGCAATTATTTTACACTCTTATACTTCACTTATTGTTAGAATTGAAATCAGATTTAATTCCTACAAAAGGTTTTATTGTTTTAATAGCTTCATTTGTTGCCCAATATGACTATCCTAGGTTTTCCTCCCGGTGGAGTTGTGATTAAGTGGTGGTGGGTAAAAAAATGTACCCTAAAAGAGTATTTTTGCGGTTTTTCGGTTATATCTCGTAAATGACTTATATTAAACTTTTATAAAAGTTGTAGGGCATTCAATCCTGCATAAAATAAGACTGGAGACCAGAAGTAAAAACTATGTTTTTTCATAAAAATGTAAAATACGTCCAACTTTGATGTGCATTAGCATAAAAAAAGGTATTCCAAAAATATGAATCTGGTCTTATTCTATGTAGGATTAAATGCCTTATAACCATTATGAAGGATAATTTTTATTGTAAGTTCTTTACGAGATATAATCGAGAAACCGCAAAAATACCCCTTTTACATAAACTTTTACCCCCCACCACTTAAGCTCACCTCCGCCGGGGGGGAAACCTATGACAGTCATTTTAGGCAACAAAAGATTATAACAATAAAACCTTTTGTAGGAATTAAATCAGATTTGAATTATTTTTTGTTTTATAATACTGACGTATTAGTAGCCTTGCAGTTTTTAAAATAGGTTTAAAATACTAGACTAAGGGCCCTAAAAAATCAACGTAAAGTTTTATTAAAATAATTGTGTATAAGTAATGTATTGAACAACCTCTTTATACAACGAGTTAAAAAAAACAGCTGTTTCATACATTTTGATTTTTGTTATTAATTTTTGTATGAAACAGCTGATATTTTTTTCGCGATTTCAGAGTTGGTCCAATAGTAAAAGTTGTTCAGTTTGATGATCCTTATCTACCATATTCGGCATTAGGGGTATTTTATAACACGTTGTATAATAACCCTTTTTTGCATTCAGGTAAAAATACTTTCGTTTTTCATTTTTCTTTCGCTCCCAGTCCAGCATGAGAGATCTTTAATTAAATTATTATTTTATTAACATTTTGTGAATAGAACTTTTGTTTTATTATTTTAATTCGAAACGAAAAAAAACCTAGTATCATATACCACTTTTGCCCATCGCCCCTATAACTGTCATTGTGACTGTCACTCACTCCCATGAGATCGGGTCAATGAGCATGCAGCGTATCAGACGAAACTGCGTATCAGACGAAACTTATGATGTCTGTTTATCTCTTTCTAACGACAGGGATTCCGTATGGTGGCGTTCATTTTTGGCCCTCTCTTGACGCAATATGTCAATGTGTGCATCTGCAGTACCTGTCGCTGTTTTAAATTGCATGATGTTGGCATATAACGCATCTAAACTTTTTTAATACATCTTTGAGTACAGTCCGATTTTTTCCCTACTCTACGTTTTAGTGACTTGTTTTTATATTTGGTAGGTATATATTCTGTGGTTATAGAAGAACTGGGGAAGTACCTACCTAAATCTTTGATTTAATTTAGACAAAGATTTGTTTTTAGTTGTTAAATATAAATGACTGTAATTAGCGACGGCCAGCGAATTTGTCAACTGAATTTTTAATTTCTTAGAGTGAATCGCAGAAAAACACATGACATTAAATTAATTAAATTATAATTTCAAGACAGTACAAATAATCACTAAATAAGATTACATTACATTCATTGGACCTTATAAAAAAAGATTGTACCTATCTATAGCAGACGTATTTTACACAATGGTTAACTACTCTCTGTTAAACTATTCAGAATAGAAAGGGACAACATACCTACTGTGTTGTACACATAATATACATTTGGATTACAATATTTATTAGTAAGGGGGCTAGAGTGGACTATTGTAAGCGTAACATTCTTAAACAATGTAAATAATCATTCTAATAGTTTGATTCTAAGGTTGCCACTACGCAGTTTACTATAAAGAAAAGTTTTCAAAAATTTGGTGGTTTTCAGGGTTTATAATATTTTTTCGGGGTTGTATGCATAGTATCCTATCTACCATATTCGTGGCTCGTCTTTCCTTTAGTTGACGTGGAGTTAAGAGTTCATATTTTTTTTGTGTAAAGAACTCATAGTTTAGATCACGAATACGAAATATTAAGGTGCGGAAACAAATAGAACGTGAGAAAAAAAATCTTAAAAATAAGATTTTCTAGGTTAAAAATGTCTAATTTTAGGCCAGTGTCGTCATTTTTGACGTTTAATGGCGGCGTTGGTAGAACTGCTAAATTGTTGCGATAGTGACCAAAGACCGCAGGTCACGTGATAGGTGCGAGGAGCATGTTAGGTGTACATGAACCCAGCGCGCAAGCCGAGCGAGCGAAGCGAGCGTGCCGCGGCAGCGGCCGGCGAAGCGCCAGAAACGACTTTTTTTACGTGAAAAATCTTGTACGTGCGTCCCCTCCCCTCTTCCCACCTCTTTTTAGCCTCCCCTGCTTAATTCCCATATTTTTTGTTTTGAGGTTATGTTTACACACAAAAATATTTCTCGAAAACTACGCATCGCCGGCAGATGGGGATTGGAAGAGGTTGTTGTTTCAACTTGTTTCCCTTCCCCTCCCCCTCCCTTCCTTTAATTGCCGAAAAATAACAGTAATTTGGCTGTTATCATTACTTTTTAGTGCGAGATTAAAAATTCATTTAAAAAAAAGTATACATTTCCGCACTCCCAAATTTTAAGGGGGGGTTAGGGAGGACCCCCCTCCCCCTTCCCACCCTTAAGTCCCACGTCAACTAATGAAAAGTCGTACCATATTCGTCTTTAAAAGGGTATTGTATTACCACAGTTTAACATAAGCTGTGGTTTTACCAAATACCCAGGTATAGTCAGTCACACTCACGTTTAGTTGAATAAAAAAAACATTATAATGTTAGAAGTGTCTCGTCTTTCACTTCATACTATGTACTCTCCCTTTAATATGTGATTCAAGGTTTATCACATTACAAGAAACATCCATTTCGCATTTCTTACAACGCGCTTTGTCTTCCTTGGGATCAGACAAATACCTTTCTATATTTATACACTCATTTTTGATGAGATTTATAATTTTAGCCACTTTAGTAATGTGATCAGCACTATCGACATGGTTAGAAATCACTTCGATATAATTTTCAATATATCTTTGACAAAATTTGCACCACAAATGCCCATTGTCCCCTTCGACCGAAAATATTCCGTTGAAAGGTTGTATCGCTACTGCCCGTGCTCTTCTATGCTTAGAAGACTTTATGTGATCAGACAATAAAATAATTTTAAAGTCCAAAAAACGATCACAAAGTACACAATAAACCTCTTTATCATTAATGCTTTCAGGCAAATCCAAGAATAATCCATCTTCTTTGATTAAACTTTTGATCTTCGTCATTAAATCTTTATGATTGTAACTTTGTAAGTGATCCTTTACATTTTGCCCTAGTTTAAGGTCACATATCCGACAGTAATAAGAGTTATCATTGATAATAATAACACTATGCTGCAATAACAATCTTCTGACTTGTAATTCCTTGTGGCTACTTCCAATGACGTGATGTTCAATAATACCGTCATCGTCCTCTATTGGAATTGAACACAAATTACATTTTACTTGGCCTTTTTCGAAAATAATGTCTTCGTAGAATGCCATTTTATCTGAGTTGAGTTTATCCAAAGTTTATCTATCAAGCAACCTCTTGTTTTCACTCAAGTAACTAAACTAGGTACTGCACTTACCTATTATTATTTTGTTATTGTTATGTTACCTACTTAGTTATTTGATTCCTGTCTTGACAAACAAATCTCGTTTTGTTGATTGGTACCTACTTATTTCACAACTTTATTTATGATCCAATCCAAGTTATGTGACGAGTCACGAGTGTTCTGTTCCTTTTTTACCAATTTTCCAATAATAAAATAATAAGTAAGTAATAACTTAGTTTAGGTAATTTTTTCGTAATCACAGATCACTAAAATACTGTCTTTCGTAATTTGACCGAACGACAGATTTTATCATTCATTCATGTTATTGTCTTTTTTTTTCTTATCAAAGCCAAAAGCCAAAGAGAATATATTGTGCGTTTTTATAATTCCCAACGGCACGGCCCGGCACGGCACGGCCCGGCACGGCTCGGAACGGCAGCGGCGACGCCGAAAGATGCTTTTATAATTGTTGCCGTGCCGGACCGTTGGATGTTCAACACAGAACACTCATAGCGAAGAAGTTACCAATTGTACATTGTACAGTAGTGTCGTGTTTTTTTGTACCTATTTTTACACGACTGCCCAAAAGGGAGTGTACTATTGCTGTACTGTTTACTTTAGAATAATATAAAAAATAAAAGTTAACCTTCTCTCTCTAGATTTTTGTTATCTTTATAATTATTTCATAAAATAACAAATTATTATATTGACAATAGGTAGTTTTTCTACAGTAATGTGTGTTTAAGTACAATTTGATTAAAAATTTTGCAGTGAAATTATAATATAGGTAGGTAGTAGGAACTTACTTAAATGATAATTAAATCTTTTTAAAATCAAAGAATATAGATAAGTACTTAGGTACGTACATGCAGCTGGTTTTCATTACGCACTTACTTACCAAGATAGGTAGGTACCTACACAACACATTATATAATTAAGTAGGTAACTACAGATGCCGGCATATATATATTGACAAGAGAAAGAAAGAGACAAAAGATGCGCAGTAGCCATAAACACTAAGTTTATGGCTATTGCGCATCTTTTGTCTCTTTCATTCTCTTGCCAATATATTAGTGTACCAACAACACAGTCAATATTCTGGTTGTGCCCTTTATACACGCTGTATATTTTTTGCTCTAGACTCACACTCACACATATGAATCCTTGTAACTACGCACTACATCGTAAAAGTTCGACGGCAGCGTAGGATGTGGCCGGCACGGCCCGGCCCGGCACGGCAAACCGTTGCCGTTGAGGAAATTTAAAAGCGTCTCCATATAATTCCATACATTTCTCTTCCCTATTGTGCCGTTGGACGGCTGCCGTGCTGTGCCGTGCCGTGCCGTTGGGAATTATAAAAGCGCACAATCACTAAATCAAAGCCACTGAGGCAAAGAGTAAAGTAATCACTGAGGTGATTACAGCACAGTCCAGAGACTAAAAGCGTCAGCAAGGTTGCGTTCCGAACGTACGCTCCGCACCCTGATTATCTAAAAAGAAACTATTTAGCGACCGGTTTCATTCCACATACATTGCTACTTTTCTTTGGTATATTTTTTTTTAATCCAAAAAGAAGTAGCAATGGATCACTATCATTTCTGAACTGCAACCGGTCGCTAGGTGGTTTCTAATTAGATAATCAGCCCGCTGAGTGCAACCGCACGATTATCTAAATAGAAACTATTTAGCGACCCAGACAGAAACCCAGTGCCGTTAAATTAAAACCTCTACAAAAAAAATAAAAAACCTGGGGTGCATTCGTAAACGAGGTTCGAAGTCGGACCTTCACTCCAAGGCGTGCGACGTTCGTCATCCGACGTTTACGAACGACACTGCATAGCTGTCACTGTCCTATTAGATTTGTTAATTTTGATATTAATGAAGCGCGAAATGCAACAAACAATAAAATGAAAATTAATGTTTATAAACAAAGAAAACGTGTCAACTGTCAAATAAAACGTCAGAGCGAATTTCACCCACCTATTTCGTGGGGTGACCCGCGGGCTGATTATCTAATTAGAAACCACCTAGCGACCGGTTGCAGTTCATAGATGATAGTGATCCATTGCTACTTCTTTATGGATTAAAAAAAAACATACCAAAGAAAAGTAGCAATGTATGTGGAATGAAACCGATCGCTAAATAGTTACTTTTTAGATAATAATAATAATAATAATAATAATAATAATAATAATAATAATAATAATCTTTATTGGCCAAAACTATTTTACACAGCTAAGTAGGGCACTGGTTCCTACACTAGGATTCCCTGTGTCGCAGGAACCAGTCTCTTTCGTACAGATTAGGTTTACATGGATTATGATTATGACGTATGTATTTGTACTCAATTATTACTTATTATGACAATAGCAAGCAAGAGAGATGAAAAAAAAATACAATTAAATACTAAATACTATTAGCAAAAACCATTATGTTTGCATATTATGTGTTTGTGTCTGTCTGTGAGTGTGTGTGTGTGTGTGTGTGTGTGTATGCGTGTGTGTGTGTGTGTGTGTGTGTGTGTGTGTGTGTGTGTGTGTGTGTGTGTGTGTGTGTGTGTGTGTGTGTGGTTGATTGTGTGTATTTATGTGCATGTGTGTAGTGTTAGATGTGTTTTGATTTAGGAACCTTTTTAAATAGATATGATATGTTCGGTAATCAGGGTGCGGTGCGTTCGCCGGGCGTCGTTTACGAACGGCTATACCTAGTGATCGTCGGGCGATCGCCCCGCGGGCTGATTATCTAATTAGAAACCACCTAGCGACCGATTGCAGTTCATAGATGATAGTGATCCATTGCTACTTCTTTTTAGATTAAAAAAACATACCAAAGAAAAGTAGCAATGTATGTGGAATGAAACCAGTCGCTAAATAGTTTCTTTTTAGATAATCAAGGTGCCGGCTGATTATCTAATTAGAAACCACCTAGCGACCGCACCCTGATTGTTTAAAAAGAAACTATTTAGCGACCGGTTTCATTCCACATACATTGCTACTTTTCTTTGGTATGTTTTTTTTTTAATCCAAAAAGAAGTAGCAATGGATCACTATCATCTATAAACTGCAACCGGTCGCTAGGTGGTTTCTAATTAGATAATCAGCTCGCGGTTGCAGTTCATAGATGATAGTGATCCATTGCTACTTCTTTTTGGATTAAAAAAAAACATACCAAAATAAAGTAGCAATGTATGTGGAATGAAACCGGTCGCTAAATAGTTTCTTTTTAGATAATCAAGGTGAGGGTGCCGGTGGTTTTAGAACGCGTACATGTCATCGAGCGTCGTCGAGCGAGCTTTACGAACGCACCCGAATCAGAATGTTTTTTGGTTCTACTCACAGAGGAAATAATCACAGCAGTCTACTCTACAGTATATTTGTTCTGTGTACTCTACGGAACGAAAAAAAATAAAAAGAAAATAAGAAAACTTAATACTTTGTGATGTTTGTGTTGCGGGTTATTTTATTTATTAAATAAAAAACATCATGAATTTGTATTATCTTACTCCGAACTCAAGTATTTACAAATATTACTGACCAATATCAGTTCTGACCAAAGACTTCTATGTGTATACTTCACGTTTTGACTTTTATTTTGTAAAAAATAAATCAGGCAGACACGCAGAGCAGACTCTTCAAGATGTCTCGAGATTCCGATGAAGAAACCGATCTAATGGAAAATGTGGATGAAGTTATTGAGAAATTGACGGTATGAATAAAAAACTTTAGTATTTTCTACATATAGCTTGAAGGATCTTCTTTGAAATATGTTATCACCTTAGAGAAGTATATTATCTATCCGAAACAGCTGTATTTTTGTGTACTTGTTGAAAAAGCAACACAATAATATGTTCATCATCATCATCATCATCACAAAATCACATTCACGTCATTTCTTATCTCTCTATTGTAGCACGACATACCTAATAATAATAAAGCCTTCTTCAGACTTTTTAGTTCATATTAAAAGTTATTATAATTATCAGTTGTTAAGTCTATTAGCCTATTGGCAAAAGCCTCCTCCATTTGATGCCATGATTTTCTTTGTACGGCCACTCTGGTCCAAGCTGATCCTGCTATAGCCCTTATCTCATCAACCCACCTTTTGTGCGGTCTTCCACAATTCACCAGTTTTGCACCATTTATCTCTGCAGTGAGAGAGAGACATAACTAAAGAATATTCCCTGATATTGTTTTCAGAAAGAATTACAGGACTTATATCTCTATCGAGATTTATTCTTTGAAAACCACCCAATAAAGATGGCTTTAAATAAGAATAAATTAGTTGAAGAAAAGAAAGAACAACTAGTCAAAAAATTTGAAAAAATTGATGGTAAGTTGAGTTCTAACAGTATTGACATTGCTGACCATAACTACCCTTTTTAGGGTTCCGTACCCAAAGGGTAAAAACGGGACCCTATTACTAAGACTCCGCTGTCCGTCTGTCTGTCTGTCACCAGGCTGTATCTCATGAACCGTGATAGCTAGACAGTTGAAATTTTCACAGATGATGTATTGCTGTTGCCGTAATAAGGACAAATACTAAAAATATCCTTACTAATATTATAAATGCGAAAGTCCGTTTGTTTGTTTATTTGTTTGTTTGTTTGTTATGCCTTCACGTCTTAACTACTGAACCGATCATCATGAAATTTTACATACACATTGCTAGGGATACAGAAAAGGACATAGGGTACCTTTCATCTCGAAAAAAAGGATTGTTCCCGAGGGATAGCAAAACAACTTTCCACGCAGACGAAGTCGCGGGCGGCCGCTAGTAATAAAATAAATATTTAAAAGGGGCTCCCATACAACAAATGTGATTTTTTTGCCGTTTTTTTCTTTATATTGATAACGACAACAGGTAGACAGTTAAAATTTTCATAGATGATGTATTTCTGTTGCCGCTATAACAACAAATACTAAAAACAGAATAAAATAAATATTTAAGGGGGGTTCCCATACAACAAGCGTGATTTTTTTGCCGTTTTTTGGTACGGAACCCTAAGTGCGCGAGTCCGACTCGCACTTGGCCGGTTTTTTATCTTTGATTGTTTGTATTTAGCGTTGCCATCCGTCCGGATAAAGCTGGACAGTGTTAGGCTTTTGACCTCTTGTCCGTCCAAATTTGAGTATGTTCGGCCCATCCAGCTTTTGTTAGGCTTTCATCCCGCCCACACTGCATATACATCATATATCAAAAAACCCTGTTCGATCCTAAAAAAGATGATAGAGTGTTGCTGAAACTGAACACATTCTCCATGGAACATAGAATGGTCGAAAAACGAAAAAAAAAAATTGTGTACTCCCATACAAAATGTATTGGACAGCTGACAGACTTACTATGGAATATTTTTCGACCCATGTTCCTTGGAGAATGTTGTTTAGTTTTAGCAACACCTGTTTCAGGATGTGACAGGGTTTTTTGATACATGATGTAACACACACACAAGTCAGCCTACGCATGCGCATACAGGCAGCGAGCGTGGGGTGAACGTTCCATCAGCAGTCACATTTAAAATCCCTTTAGCGTCCGGTCTTGGGTCCCACTAGTCCAGCTTTTTTAACGTTAGTCTGGCTTTTTGATTTTTAGAGTTTGCAACGCTATTTCCATTTTACTTTTTTGTTTACAATTTGAAGGCCATTATGTCAACCCCTTGTGTGAACATTTGCATACCAATTCTACCACAAACATAGCTCACAAAAGCAATTAATGTTAACTGTTATTTTCAGTGGATAAGCAAATACCTTTTCCTATACGAGCACAACTGTTATACATGAAGGGAAGGTGTTACAATATCAATCCTACGTATGATTCAAGAGCGACGCAATGCTTAAGTAAGGCTGTGAAATTGAACCCACATTTAGTTGACGCGTGGAACGAGCTCGGTGAATGCTATTGGAAAAATATGAATGTTAAAGAAGCAAAAGCTAGTTTCGAGGGAGCATTAAAGCATGTAGGTATTTTCTGAATGATAAGTCTTTACAATGTAAAATGTTTACAATGTAAAGGCTTATCATGTAAAGTTTACATGAACAGGCGGCTGGAGAGACCGAGAGGGATATGTTCCTTTCTACACAACTACCCAAAAAGGAGTGTAAATGTGTTTAGGGTTCATGTATGTTTGTGGTTATGTGAGTTTCTTTATTCCACCATAATTTCTTTATGCCTGAAATGATTTCGATGTATGGGGTATCGTTAGAATCCTTACAGTATCCCAAGTGACACTGGCTATATTTTTTTGAAAAAATTCAATATGGCAACTGAACAACGCCACTTTCAAATGTAAAAAAAAATATTTTTCTTCTATTATAACAATATGGGCATCAAATAAAAGGCCTTGATGAGCATATTCCATAACTAGGTATATAATTTATCACTAAAATGTGTGAAATAAAAAAATAAAAAAAATACATGACTTCTCTGCCAAAACCGAACTAAAAAGTTAAATAAAAAGTGTCATTGCAGTCGGAGGACCTCTTTGATAAAAAATTGTTTCAAAAAAAGGTTCCCTGACTGCAATGACACTTGTCATTTAACTTTTTAGTTCGGTTTTGGCAAGGCACAATGTGTTTTGAATAAAAAATTTTTATTTTTTTTTTGTATTGCTCCATCCCTCTTGGCCTCCAGCCGCTTATCCAAATGGATGACTCATGAGACTGTGACTTCTATCAAACAGTGATAAAACATATTGTGAAAAAAATTAGTAACTTGAAAATTTTTTGTCTCATTTGTTTGTTCTTGCAAAGTAATTACTTTCCAAATCAATAAGAGTTTTTTTAACAGGAAAAAAATCGTCTTGCTTTACGTTGTCTGTCAATAATATTACGTCAAGAAAGTGGTGATAGAAAACCCAAAGAAGCCACAGCGGCGATACTCAAAAGTGTTGAACTAGCAAAAGAAGCGGTGGCATTAGATATAAAAGATGGAGTATCGTGGACGGTACTGGGCAATGCTTATCTGTGCCAATTCTTCATGGTATCTCAGGACCCAGCAGTACTCAAGTCATGTATGAGTGCATATAAACAAGCTTGGTTGGATCCAATCGCTAAGGGACAGCCTGACTTATATTACAACAAAGGCATTGTAAGTACTTACACAATATTTTTAAGACATGTTTTTATAAGAACACAATAATTTGTCTTTTTGATAAATAATTAATTATGAAGTTAGTATATTTTAGTTATTTTCATAGTGTAATGTCTTATGGACTGCTATTGTGGGGCTCAGCTGCCAGTATTGAAAATATTTTTGTACTCCAAAAAAGAGCTGTTCGCGGCATATACAATCTTCGGCGGAGAGATACCTTGAGAGATACCTTTTTACCAATACATATATGAAAATTTAGTTTATGTAAGAAAACACTATGATTCATTTGCTAAGAACAGCAATAATCACCAGTTTAATACAAGAAATAAAGATAAACTTGCCGTTCCAAGATTTAGGCTTGCAAAAACTAGAGGTTCATTTATGGGGAAAGGCATAGCCTTTATTAATAAAGTTCCTCAACAAGTAATTGATCTTCCTTTGCATGAATTTAAAAACCATGTTAAAAAAACGCTCATGGGTAAAGGTTATTATAAAGTAGACGATTATCTTAAAGATCAAAATGCGTGGAAATGATGTAACACATAACTACTATAAGTACTTTGTTGCCAATGATAGTAATATAATAAGTCTATGTTTGTTGCCATTAATCCTGTCACCCTGTTGTAATTATCTGGTAACGATATATTTAAGTTTGTAAATATCGTTACTTATTGCTCTTAAAGCTGATAAGTTTCTTGCGCCCGTTCTTCTTGTCAGTTAAAAAGTCTTGAACGGGTGGTAGGAAAATATAGACGATTCAGAAGTACTTAATAATTAAGTTTATTTGAATAAAGCTATTTTTGACTTTTAAGTTAAATGAAAATGTTTCTGATAAAAGATCATTCATACACTCTGCAAAGAAGTTTAGAAATAGACAGATACAGATACAGATTACAACTTTCTTTGTTGTCTATCACTGATTTAATTTCTTTTTCGTTAAGTATAAGTAATATTATTTTTAAGTTTTATTAATTGATTTATGTATCAATCAACAGTCAAATAACCCATTGTGTGCTAAAGCACATTATATCATGCAAAATTCTAGTGAGAAGAGCTCAATGGCGCAGTAGTTTAGCGCTTATCCCAGCGGTTGCGGAGGTTAAGAAACTTTCGAAAGGGACGGTCATGTGATGGGTGACCAAAAATTTATTATCTCGAGCTCCATGCTTTATAAGGCACGTTAAGCCGTTGGTCCCGGGTGCATTTGCGGTCGTTAACACCCACCAATCCGCATTGGGCCCGCGTGGTGGGTTATAGCCCATCCTTATTCACCCATAAGGAAGATTTGTGCCCCAGCAGTGGGGACATTAAAAAAGGCTGATGGTCATAGTGAGTGTATACTTTTAATGACTTTAACTAAAACATAATTTCCAGGCTCTCAAATACGAAGAGCTATATTCGGAAGCTCTCGAGAACTTCGAGTACGCTTGCAGCTTAGACCCCACGTGGGAGCCGCCGCGAGAGGAGCTGTCTAGGCTCACCAATTATCTGAACTGCACCAACAACTTGGTGCAGACGAAGGGCAAAATGAAGGTCAAGAAACTTATGCAGATGGTTCAGGTAGGTGAATTATGGTTATGATGATTTTTTAGAGAGAAAAATAAAGTTTTAACTGCCTCTGTGGTCTAGTGGTTCACCCACCCGTGTACGCAGGGGCCCGGGTTCAATTCCCAGGAGGGAGTACATTTATAATCACTTTGGTAGGTGGTAGGGCATCTTTTCGTTCGCCTGGCTAGCTATCACCATTACTGATGGGGAAAATGCCGGGCATTTTGGGCAGATTGGGAATATTCCCAATAAACGCCCATAAATTCCCGCCCACTGGGCATTTATCTGGGCATTTATTTTTTGTTACAAATTGATCTACAAAATTTATTTAAACGTTAAAATATAGTTCATTTTAATTAAATTAGTTAAGATTATTGTTCATAAGCTTATATTTTCATGAATTTGGATGTCCTAATCAAAATATTGTCTGTGAATCGTAGACGTAAGTATATATTTGTCACAAAATCTTCGAAAGTAGTAAAAATGTTATTAAAGGAAAATAATTATATGAAAATACAAGTAGAGAAGAACACTCCCGATTTAAACTCTCTTGGCCACCCCGCACCACTCGGTGAGGTTAATACTAGTAGGTTGCCATTCATCGTTTTTGCTGAGAGGCAAAACTTTTGTCAAACAACGGCATTGGCGAAAGCGGCTCCCTACATTCCCGGTGTTCGCCGATAGGCAAAACTTTTGGCAAATAGCGAGAGCGACGAGTTTATGCAAAATGACGGCATAAGCTTTGTCTATAAATCTGTATAATCTTATCATAAGTCGTCCAATAAACAAGTTGGTACAAATGGTTTATTAATCGAAGAAGTAAATTAATCATTTACTTTCATTGTGGGAACTATACCCGAAATTGGAAATACGAAAACATTGTTACATTAACATCCACGTTAACGTCATCCACTTAATTATTTATTTATTATTTTCAATAAGATAGGGTCTAGGAAATAAAAAATATAAGCAATACATTGTTTTTAGTTTTTTAATTTAAAAAATGGTCGCCAGCTTTTTTTGCAATTTACGGGGATACTAGGTACACCTATAGAAGTATAGATTATTTATCTGACATTTTGCCGACATCCGTAATGCAAGATACTACTATTCTACTAACTTACTACTATTCTTATTAGGTAGGTAGAAAAAAAATTAATCGCAATAATTTTTTAATGCTGAGTAGGTACTAGGCATAAAATTTTACATTGCATATAATATTATTATAAATTATTATTATGCTATTATTATTATTATTTTGAACTAATGAATATAATAATGGTCCAAAATAATAATAATAATAGCATAATAATAATTTATAATAATATTATAACAATGGTTCGAAATAAAATAATAATAGTTCCTAATAAATACAATAATAGTTCGAGTGTCCAATTTATCAACATTTTTAAAAGCTTTTATTAGGCTCACTACGGTAAATGTCGGCCAACTGGCGCGAGGGACAGCGGGAATCTGGAGATAGTTTCGCCTACTATACATAAAACTTGGCGAAACTACCCGAGAACCCTTTGATGTACCGACACATAAATAAATGAAAAATAAAAATAGTTTTTATTTCCCAAATACAAAAACAAGTGTGTGTGTGTGTGTGTGTGTTATCTAAGAATTCTGTATAAACATATAAATATAAATAAACACATATAAACACGCATGCACAAACACACTCAAACATACACACATACACACGCACACATTCACAAACACCTATCATGAGACAATACCATAAATTAAACTTAATATTTGTTTAAAATCATTCTTTTTGTAACCATTTATATATTTTGTTTACAAAGTGTTGTTTCCGTAATTGGCTTGTGTACTGTATAATTATACCTGCGTAAATGGTTTGTAAATGCTGTGGTAACAATGTTCAATAAATAAAAAAAATAAAAAAAGATGATTATTTTTATGCATAATCAAAACGGTATTATATGATTTAAATTTAATTAAAAATGATATTTTTTAACTTATCCTTTCCAAAATTATTTCAGTTTCTGCATATGCAAGGGTCTTTAGCCATTCCGTCAGAAGTTTTTTGCATTTGTATGTCAACATTGGGTAAATATTGTTTTCCATTCTACGATTCTACGATACACATAGGGCTGCCATCTCTAAAACCTGCCGCTCAGGACCAGATGCGTAAAAACCCCGGACTTTGGAGCCTTGACCCCGGACATTTAATTTTTTATATTCACTTTTAGCTTGGTCAAGTTTAAAAGTTTTGTTAGGTTTTCCATTCTACGATACACATAGGGCTGCCATCTCTAAAACCTGCCGCTCAGGACCGGATGCGTAAAAACCCCGGATTTTGGAGCCTTGACCCCGGACATTTAATTTTTTATATTCACTTTTAGCTTGGTCAAGTTTAAAAATTTAGTTAACTTTTACAATTTGAAGCCTTTTTCCCAAAAAAACAAAACCTTAAAAACATAACCTGAAAAATTGCTTCAAAAATAAATGTTTTTAAAAGCTAAATAGAAAAATCTGCATAATTACTAATTCATTGCAATGGAGAGAGCCATGCTCGGGGTTTCCCTGCGTGATCGAATCAGAAATAAGGAGATCCGCAGGCGAACTAAAGTAACCGACATCGCTCGAAGGATTGCTCAGCTAAAGTGGTAGTGGGCTGGACACATGGCCAGAAGAATCGATGGCCTTTGGGGGGGAAAGGTTCTTGAATGGCGACCGCGCACCGGACGACGCTCCGTGGGTAGGCCCCGCCCCCGACAAGGTGGACCGACGATCTGGTGAAGATTGCCGGAAGCCACTGGATGTGGGAAGCGCAGGACCGATCGTCGTGGAAATCCTTGGGGGAGGCCTATACCTAGCAGTGGGTGTCATGCAGCTGATATGATGAATTACTAATTCGGAAGTTTGTACGCATATCTATTATTAAACAACACCTTTTCAAGTCGGGTGGGGGGAGGAAGGATTTTATTTATCTAAACTTCATCAATCATAGGTTTTAAACCAAACCAGACTTCATAAGACGTTGTTTAATATTATTTATTATGCGTACAAACTTTCGAATTAGTAATTATGCAGATTTGAATATTTTATTTCTAGCTTTTTAGAGCCATTAGTTTTTAAAGCTATTTTTATTAAGTTATTTTTTAAAAGAGGTTTTGTTTTTTTAAAAAAGCTTTTATTTTAAACTTTATTTGTGGTAGGTATATTTAGTGATGATTTATATAAGTTACAACAGCCTCATGTCAACGTCTCATCACCTTTTACAACATACTGCTTTTCCCGACGCTGGGGCGTTAATTGTTGAGGAGTTCTTTTGGTACTTCACTATCAGCTCTACTTCACCATATGCATTATGATGAGCATAAATAGCCTAGCAATCTCCAAACTAGGAGAAATCCGAGGAAACCCGGACGGATGGCAGCGCTACCGATACGGAATAGATGGAAGGCGAATATAAGCGAGTTTTAAAAAAAAATATTCTATTTACCTTTGTTTGCTTAGACTAATCAGTAAAATATATATCCAAAAGACAAATTATAATAAATAATTGTTAAAAAACTAATATTTCGTTTTATTTCTTTAAAGTTTTTTCATTTATTCGTCGTTGAACAATAGTTTTTTTTCTGCCCACAGATTGGGCATTTATTTGGGCATAAAAGATTTATGCCCAATGTGCCTGGGTTTTTTCCCAATTTTCCCGCCCGGGCAGAAACACTTTCCCATCTCTAATCACCATCTTACCTAAGTCATAAGCCATAACAACAATTTGAAAATTGTTGTGTTCCGGCAGTTAGAGGTAAGATAGCCAGTTCCTCAGTGGATTACGGGTGAAGTGCGCTTCCACCTTCGGCCTTATCGTCACTTAACATTAGGTGAGGTGAAGGCCAAGCCATACCCGTTGTGCATAAAAAAAAGTTTTAAACTTGGGTTATCTCATGAGTACCATAGAAAGTACATTCCATTATCCCTACTAAGTATACTAATCAGTATGCTTAATAGGGAACATGCATAAGTCTCCGATTTTGATAAATTTGAGCTTGATCGCTGCGGACACGTATAAAAACATGATGGAACAGAAAAATAAAAAATAAAATGTATTACTTTAGTTTTATCACACAAGGGAAAATAACGAATTTTTTTTTTGTTTTCGGATATAATGCACTTAACAGTCGGATAGAACATCAAATAAGAAATAATATTTTGTATGACACATATGTACTTAAACGCAATATTTAGGGAGATATTTGAAAATTCTTGGCTAACTCCATACTAATGCACTGAAACGTGACATGAGTGACGTCACAAATGTTGACCTTTTTGTATAGAGCGTTTTCGGCGGGTGCTGCTGCGTGCTAACTTCAAGTAACTATATCACGAGAAAAGTTTTAATATTACAGTTGATTTTCTCACGCATTATACTTTTGATACAAAAATAATTGATGCATGTTCCCTATTCACCTATTCCCCTGGGTAAATTAAGTGTACCAATTAGTATACTTAATTCACCCAGGTGATTTAGGTGAATTAAGTCTACGACGGGACTAATTAGGTTGTTAAATAATTTTAACATCCCTAATCACACCTCGTTTTAGTTTATTCTATCTACAAGGCTTGTAGACGAGTACGAGATTATTATTCAATGAGTACAAGATGACGTGATGGGTGTCGATCAGTGTTCAGTCGACAAGAAACGAAGACGAAGGCCCATTTCCCAGTTTTATTACCAACTATAATGTCCAATGCAATTTCAACCTTAATTCCTTTCACAGAGCACAGATAAGAAAATGCTAGGCGTCTACGCTCCAGACACGGTGCATACGTTTAACAACCGCACCGTCACATTGCAGCGTGTGACATTAGACGCGTTGCAGGAAGGGAGCAATGAGGGGAAGGTAGTATTGGCCAGGGTTGTGGGCTCGATACACAGCGAGAATGCCGTGCCTTTGTGAGTAGCTGAATATTTCATTTAGAGCTCTCGCAGACTTTCTATCGACCGATAGTTGGGTCGGACCGTTTTTAATATGAAGAATCGGCCGATACCAAATCATTGTAATGTGTGCACTTGCATACTTCTTCATACTGATTAAAGGCCTGGACCCAAATATCGGTCAATAGCTTGGTCTGTAGTCTACAAGAGCTCTTAAGGCTTATTTCACAAGTTCCAAATTCTCATTTACCATTTTAATGTCTTCACTGCATTTCTTATGGAAAGACTAGCTAGAACAGGGGTTCCCAATTCCCAACCTATCACCATGTTATTTTAAGAGTTTTCATTAGTACTATCTGGAGCCGCTCGTCACGCCCCCCTTTGGATAGCTCTATGCCGCCCTTAAGGGGGCGCGCGCTCCACAGGTTGGGAATCCATGAGCTCGAAGATAGGCCTAATGGTCTATCTACTGCCTGCGTGCACCTGGGAAAATTATTTCCCACCACGCAGGTCATATTTGGATTGATAGGTGTTAACGGCTGCAAATGCAACCGCAAGATTAATGGTTGAACGTGCCTCCCGAAAGCATGAGTTCGAAATAATGAATTTTAGGTCACCCTTCACTGACCGACCCTAGTGAAAGTAGCTTAACCGCCGTAATCGCAGGACGAATGCGCTAACCCAATGCTGCTGTTCGGCTGCCGGTAGTCTATTACAGCGTGCCAGTACAGTTAGCAGCACAACAAGTTATACAAAACTGTCAAAAATCGCCAATTAATTTTGAACCTTAATGCCTACGCATCTAAGTTTCAAATTGATTGAATTGATTACCCTGTTGTCTTAGCCCAGTATCCAGTTAACTGTACTATGGGCAACAGCGTTTTTTTTTGTTTATTATTTTACAACTGCTCCCAGCTTTTTGGCAGGACCTTTTTTGCCATTTTAGACTTTTATTACTTGTATTTTTTTCTTTTTTTCATTGCTCTAACAGATTTACTTGTATCTTTTTTCTCTTTTTGTTCTTCTTTCTCAATATTACAATTTTTATATCTTTTGCAGTTTTCTTCTTCTTATATATATTACATTGGTTTTTTTTCTAGTTTTATTACAATGTTATTTCTTATATATAATGTATATTGACTCTAGTATAATTCATATAATATATTAATTTACTTACTGTTTCTATTTTTTTTATACATATTTTAATTGTATATCTTTTACTCTTGTGGGCAACAGCGTTGCTTAAACCAACCTAAAACCCTTAGCCTTGCCTTGCCTTAACCACTCCTAAGGTTAAAATCGCTTGCACGCCGCGCCGTCACAACACGTTTAGTTTGTGCAGAGCCGATACGCGCGCACACGAATTTTGTTGCTAACTGATTAAGCGATGGTGTTGCCCATAGTACAGTCAGCAGCACATGAGGTTATACAAAACTGTCAAAAATCTGTAATTTATTTTGAACCTTAAAAGTCCGTACACATTTTGTAGCTGACTCGCTCGCACATTTCATGTTTTCTCAAGATTTCTTAAATCTGAGTGCGTAATTGAAAGATGTGTCTCGGCCATTTTTCGCAATATAAGATTACGGACATTTCAACATACATATAGGTGTTGCAGCCTAAAATCAATACCTCATCCTTTTGTCCTCCCACTACCAATTTCCGATGTACCTCTGACGTCGGCTGTCACGTCACGTGGCTATCACATGGACTTGTGTGAGTCGAATGTAAAAAACCGAGCTGTAAAGTGCGCGCGCGCCGCTGTGTTTATCAAAAAATCTAAATTCAGTGAAAATCAGGCAGCCAGCTTCCCAGTGAGTACCTATCCTTTGGTTTTAAAAGTTGTGTCATCGATCCTTGCTGAAAAGGCGACGTAAGGTGGGCGATACTTTATAAATCCAAACATCCCCTCATACCATCGTGGTTTAGCGTCCTCAAAGCAATTGCAACCTCTAACATAAATTCTGGTCCTTCGAGCCGGATTCCAACCCGTGGAATCACAAAACAGCAAATATCAGGTTCAATTTCATAGTAAAACTCTGATATTTCACCTTTTCAAATCTTCAAATCATTACCTTTGCAATTGCTTTGGACCGCCATTTTGTCTTTTGAATTCATGCCTGTTCGATATTTTATACCTACTTAGTTAAACCTGCGATGTGCATATAATTTACTTACAAAACATTATCTTGAATAACAAATCGTAATCTACACAGTTTAAACATACATTTATCATAAAATAATTATTTAAATTTCAACTTTGTAAAATTACCTATTTTAATTTCGTAGAAACTACTTTAAAATAAAGTGGTCGTTCAATAAAATTAACAATGAGTGAAGCAAAAATAAAGGTAAATATTTCACGTCGCGAATATTTATATCGTTCAATGCAAATATTGTACGATATCTCGCTAGAACTTGTCCATGATCGTAGCAAGATACCCTCTTTTCGCTCGAGATTTTCGCGCATAGAAAATGTAAAATCGGAATTTTATGAAATCGACAAAGAAATAAGTACATTAGAATTAGCTCTAAAGCCCGATAGTCAAATAAGTACGGCGAAATTAGAAGCCTTTGATCAACTTTATTACGAAGTTTTGCGAGTCGATGATTCTTTGCAACCTACTACGACAAAGTTAACCCTGCAGTCGCCGGGCGGCGAACCGTCGTCAGGTGCCGCTTTCGTTGGTGCAGCTCATTCCGATCAGATTCATGCTCGATTACCGAAGTTAGATTTACCGAAATTCGACAACCATATCGAAAATTGGCAAACGTTTTATGACACATTTGTTACCTTAATTCATGAAAACAATTCAATTAGTACCATCGAAAAATTTCATTATCTTATTTCATGTTTGAGCGGGTCTGCGTTGGCTATCGCCAAGGGAGTACCACTTACTTCTGATAATTATCAAACAGTGTTTGATGCTTTATTAGAAAGATATCATAATAAACGTATTTTAGCGGTAACTTATCTTGAGAAAATCTGCAATTATCCGCCTATTAAAGCTAACAATTATAACGATTTACAATATTTTACAAATGTGTTATACGAATCTTTTAACGCTCTAAATACATTAAACATTGAACATTTAAGCGAATTTATATTATTCCATTTAGCTTCCCGTGCCTTAGACGCGGACACGAGAAAGCGTTTTGAAATACAAAACCAAAATAAAATACCGGTATTGCAAGACCTCATCGAATTTCTACAAAATTATGTCAAAGTTTTGGAGTCTAGTAATTTATCTCATCTTAACCCTCCACGGACGGCGAACGCGAATCTACCTCAGACACGATCACACTCTTATCAAAACAATACACCACAAAATCGATCGCAATCTTATCAAAACAATAAAAATAATTATCCACGAAAACAAAATACGTTTAACCCTAATCAACAACGGTCTTTTGTAACTACTCAAGCAGTTAATTCGAACCCTAAAGCAATTAATTGTTTATTATGTAACTTAGAACATAATATTTATAAATGTCCTACTTTTTTATCTTATAATATTTCGAAACGTATTGAATTTGTTAAAAATAAAAATCTATGCTTGAATTGTTTACGTTCAAATCATTCTATAACCAACTGTTTCTCTAAAATGAGTTGTCAAACTTGTGGCTGGCGCCATCATACATTGCTTCATGCGAGTGAAACTGCTCCCGCTGGCTCAAGCCCGCCGCGTAATGAAGGCGCCGGCGCCGGCGGCAGTCATAACAATACGAGCGCTCATGTCGGTCATAGTCGCGAGAATTCGGTTGTGTTATTAGGCACGGCAACTGTGTGCGTGTGCGATGCATTTGGTAGTAAACATTACTTGCGCGCTTTAATTGATAGTGGCTCGCAGGATTGTTTTATCACTTCGGCCAGTTTTAAAAAACTCGGCTTGCCTTTCCGTCGTTGCAATCTTACGGTAGCCGGACTCGGCGAAAACACGGTACAACAAGTACAAGGCACCACACAATGTACTATACAACCTCGCGAATGTGATGAGCCAACTTTTCATATCTCACCGATTATCTTAGATAGTATTACCTCTAAAATGCCTACTGCAATAATACCTAACTCGGTTCGCGAACAGTTTAAGCATTTAGTACTCGCAGATTGCGATTTCGATAAACTTTCAAATATTGACTTGTTGCTCGGAGCAGAGTTATTTCATAAAATATATGACGGTCAGCGCCTTCAGCCACGTCCTAATTTACCTGCTGCCTTGCATAGTGTTTTCGGATGGGTGATTACTGGCGCTGTTGATATGCCCAGTTGCACACCTCCGAATGTTATCTCCAGTCTCATCCACTCATACCCTTGATGAAGTGGTCAAGCAATTTTGGGAAGTCGAGGAGCCACCTCGCACCCCTATCGTAAATCCTAATGACCTTGAATGTGAGCGTATTTACAGTACTCGCATGTACAGAGAGGACAACGGCCGATATGTTGTTCCTTTGCTTTTAAAAGAACCTCACGGTGTTTTAGGTGATTCTTTTAACAAATCATTATCTCGATTATTTAACATTGAGCGTAAGTTGAACCGGGACGCACAACTTTCGGCTGAATATTCTAACTTTATGACGGAATATCATGACCTCGGTCATATGAACTTAGTCAATACTTCACAACAAAATAGCAAGTATATTATTCCACATCACTGTGTTATCCGTCCTGAGAGCGATACCACAAAGCTTCGCGTCGTATTTGATGCGAGCAGTAAGTCATCAAACGGTTTATCTTTAAATGATCTAGTGTATCCCGGGCCTAAGCTTCAAGCTGACGTAATCGACATCATTACTAACTTTCGTTTACACGCAATTGTTTTTACCTGTGACATATCGAAAATGTACAGGCAAATCAATATCTTACCTGAGGAACGAGTCTATCAGCACATTCTCTGGCGTGAATCACCATCTAAAGAGGTGGACGTCTATGAACTCCAAACGGTCACCTATGGAGTAAGTAGCTCGCCTTATCTCGCCATCAGAACCTTGCATCAGCTAGCTCGCGACCACGGTGCACAGTGCCCGCGCGCGACAGATTTACTTTTAAATAGAACTTTTATGGATGATATTAACGGTGGGGCGTCTTCTGTAGAAGAGGCGCTTGAACTGAAAAAATGAACTTATCCAACTTTTGAGTTTCGGTCAATTTCAACTTCGCAAATGGAGTAGTAATAGCCTCACATTTTTAGAAAACTTACCTTCTGATCATTGTCAAAAACCTAAAGTATTCTCAACTGAAAACAATAAACTTATGTTAAGGATTTTAGGAGTTCAATGGGATCCAAATGGTGATTATTTCACTTATAACGTATCTCAAATTGAATCAAATTGCACTAAACGTTGTATCTTAAGCAACGTCGCTCGTATCTTTGACCCCGTTGGGTGGTTAGCCCCTTTTATCCTCTTAGCAAAGCTGATCCTTCAAAATCTTTGGCGACAACAGTTATCTTGGGACGAAATAGTTCCTGAATCAATCGAAAAGGACTGGAAGGACTTTACCTCCGAACTTTCAAATCTTAACTCCATAAACATTCCACGTCTAATAATTCCTTTAGACACTGTCCAAACTCAACTAATCGGGTTTTGTGATGGTTCAACAAAAGCCTACGGTTGTTGTATTTACATCCGAACGGTAACTTGCAGTGGTCAAATCCATGTATCTCTTCTAATCGCGAAATCCAAGGTAGCACCTCTGAAGCCCTTGACCGTGAATAGAATCGAATTATGCGGTGCAGTGTTATTAGCACGTCTTATGTCACACATGCAGGCACTACTCAGTAGACAACTCAACATACATCAAATCCTATCTTTTACCGATAGCTCTACGGTATTGTCATGGTTAAATACGGCACCGCACAACTTAAAAACATTTGTAGCTCATCGTGTAGTACAAATAACCGAATCTTTACCTCCATCTCAGTGGCGGCACGTATCTACTCAGGATAATCCCGCGGATCTTTGTAGCCGTGGTCTCACATGCTCACAACTAGCAGCATGTGAAACCTGGTCGACTGGGCCTCAGTGGCTTCGTCAAGGTGTGTCTGAGTGGCCAGATAGCGTTCCTCAGCCTCCTTCGGAACCCTTGCCAGAACTTAAACCTATCTCATCATCTCATGTCGTCCAAGAGGTCGACATAAACCATCCTATACCGGCCCTCGCCAAACGTACCTCATCTTTGACAAAACTCCAACGAATCTTAGCTTGGTGTTTTCGTTTTATCTTTAACATAAAACTACCTCAAAACAAAAGAAAGCAAGGTTTTTTTAACTTCAGAAGATCTTGAAAATTCTCTTTATTATCTCATACGGTACGAACAGTTAATTCATTTTGAATGCGATATTAGTAATCTAAAACATAACAAACCTTTACCAAAACATTTACAAAAATTAAGTCCCTTTTTAGATTCAACTGGTTTATTGCAAGTGGGGGGACGCCTTCAAAATGCTGATTTACCAAATGAGGTAAAACATCCGTTGTTATTACCAAAAAATTCATTTTTATCAAAATTAATTATAGATAACTTTCACATAAAATATCTTCATTGCGGACCTCGCACCTTACACTCTCTAATACAGCGTAGATTTTGGATCTTAGGAAGTCGTAACTTAATTCGTTCACGTTTATCTAAATGCATAACATGTTTCAAATTTAATCCTTCTAGAAGTCAACCTCATATGGGTGATTTACCTAAAAGTCGATTAACTGAAGGTCAAAGTTTTCGAAATGTCGGAATTGATTTCGGTGGACCTTTTTTCGTTAAAGAAAGTAGACGTCGTAACGCAAAAGGATATAAGGTTTATATTTGCCTTTTTGTATGCTTCTCGGTAAAAGCGGTTCATCTAGAACTCGTAACAGAGTTGTCGACAGAAGCCTTTATAGCAGCACTCGATCGATTTGTCGCTCGTCGCGGTTTGTGTGAGCAAATCGTGACCGATTGCGGTACGAATTTTGTAGGTGCCAAACATTATCTTTGTGAAGTTAGTAAAATGCTATCCGAGGAACATTTAAATATTTCAGACAAACTAGCTTCTCGTAATATCAATTGGAAATTAAACCCTCCATCAGCACCTCATTTTGGAGGTATCTTTGAGAGTGGTATCAAATCCACTAAATATCTTCTTAAGCGTGTTGTAGGATCGCAACTACTTACCTTTGAGGAGTTTTACACAATATTGACAAAGGTCGAAGCGATGCTAAATTCCCGGCCTCTTTGCGCAATATCTTCAGATCCTAACGAAGTCGATGTCCTTACGGCTGGGCACTTCCTTATCGGACGTCCTTTGGTTGCTGTACCAGAGCCACCTCTTAACGATGAAATGCACCCACGATCCCGTTGGCAGTTGCTACAAAAGTTATCTCAGAGCTTTTGGCGTAGGTGGCAAAGAGATTATCTTCATACCCTTCAACAAAGAACTAAATGGTCGCAAAACAAAGGTCGTGAAATCTCTGTGGGTGATATTGTTACAATCATGGAACCTAACTTAGCACCAAATGAATGGCGGCTTGGAAGAGTAATACAAGTTCATCCAGGCCAAGACCAAACTGTCCGGGTTGTAACAGTAAAAACTAACAGAGGGACACTAGTTCGACCCGTAGTCAAACTTTGTCCCTTGCCCCTTGAAAATTATTCTTAAAATCACATCTTATCTCATTAACACAACAAACAAAACAATCTTATCTTAAATTTAAACGATCTTATCCTAATCAAAACGATAACTAACTTTAAGCAAAAAAAATTTTTTTTTTTTAACTCATAATCAAACTTGCCTAGTTATAAGTTAAACTTAAGCTTAGTGTACATTGTATGCACATCTATAGGTTTTAATTTATTTTTATTCAATCTTATCCTCTAGCAGGCATATTCAAAGGCAACTGTTTGGGGATTTTGGTTTATGTATGTATAGCTTATCCTGTGAAATCCGAGCTATTTCAAGTGGGGGGAAATGTTGCAGCCTAAAATCAATACCTCATCCTTTTGTCCTCCCACTACCAATTTCCGATGTACCTCTGACGTCGGCTGTCACGTCACGTGGCTATCACATGGACTTGTGTGAGTCGAATGTAAAAAACCGAGCTGTAAAGTGCGCGCGCGCCGCTGTGTTTATCAAAAAATCTAAATTCAGTGAAAATCAGGCAGCCAGCTTCCCAGTGAGTACCTATCCTTTGGTTTTAAAAGTTGTGTCATCGACCCTTGCTGAAAAGGCGACGTAAGGTGGGCGATACTTTATAAATCCAAACATCCCCTCATACCATCGTGGTTTAGCGTCCTCAAAGCAATTGCAACCTCTAACATATAGGTATTTAACCGACTTCTAAAAACAAAAAAAGGAGGTTCTCAGTTTGACCTGTATGTATGTATGTTTGTCCGCGATTATCTCGCGTTTGGCTGAACCGATTTTGATGCGGTTTTCAGAAAAGTATTTGTTACACTTAGGAGAAGGTTTTAGTATTTTAACCGACTTCAAAAGAAAGAAGGTTCTTAGTTTGACTCGTATGTATGTTTGTCCGCGATTATCTCGTGTTTGGCTGACCCGATTTGGATACGGTTTTCAGAAGAGTATTTACTACACTTAGGAGTTAGTGTTTTAACCGACTTCGAAAAAAGAAAGTTCTGAGTTTGACTCGTATGTATGCATGTTTGTCCGCGATTATCTCACGTTTGGCCAAACCGATTTTTCTACCTAGATAATATATCTAATACAGAAGCTACTTACACTAAAAAGAAAAAAATGTTTTAAAAAACAGTCGGTTCTTTGTTTTTTTAGAACTTTTTTTTTCAGTTTCGAGTTGCTGAAGTACAAAAAGTTATCGTTTTGCCAGTTCAAATAACTGTTAGAAACGACAACTTTTTGTACTTTAGCAACAAAAAACTGAAATATAATTTAAAATGTCTGTAATCTTATATTGCGAAAAGTAGCCGAGACACATTTTTCAATTACGCACATAGATTTAAGGAATCTTGAGAAAACATGAAATGTGCGATCGAGAGAGCGGCAGTCAGCGGCAAAATGTGTACGGGCTCTTTATTAGCTTTGCATTTAAGTATAAAATTGATTGAATATCATTACGCTGTCGTGAAAGCCCAGCGTAAATAGAGTTAATGAGGTGTTGTGTTAATTTTCAGCACATTTGCAATAGTAGACGAGAGTATGCAATGCGTGTGTGTGACCGTATACAACTGGGCGGACGGTCGGGGAGCCATTATAGGCGACTGCGTGTGTATACCGGAGCCCGCGCTGTGCGTGCAGCAGATGGATACTACGGTGGTACGTATGGCATGTGGTACAGAATAGTGTTAACCCTTTACAATGCTATTCTATTTATGGGGATACCTTAGGCAACTAACGATTAAAAATGTAATCGACATCAGGCATTTTAATTGTCCCCCCTGCTGGGGTACAGGCCTACCTTATGGGTGGATATAATGGATATAGGATGGGTCATAACCCACCACGCGGGTCCAATGCGGATTGGTCTGGAAAATGACTGGTTTGGAAGAATGTAGTATGTATTTATATCTAACCGCTATGAACCAGAAAATGGACAGCGGCGTTTTTTCTTATAGAAATAAATAACAATTACAAAAAAAAAGAAGTTTTCACATCTTAAATCTGTTTAAGTATATTTTCTTGTTTCAGAAATACAATTTCAAGTCGATCCGAATAAACAGCCCGATGCATTTACTAGTGAACGGTAAACGCGTATCTCGTGACCAGTTCGCCCGTACTAAAGCGACCAGTACCTACGAAATACACTGAAGTACTACGCGTACTAAAAGACGTACTAAAAATATAATATAAAATAACCCAATTTAAGGAAGAAATGTCAATTGGAGGTTAGTAAATTTGTTTTACTAGTAAATGACACTCTCTGCTACATCAAATGTACTTAGATTATTTATATGTCCAGATAGTCTTACGCTTTTGACGTACTAAACAAAACAGGCCAACTTTTTGAAGTTGGTGTGCATTTTTAGCATCATTGCGCCCAAAGAGTATTGTAATAAAAACTATGGCCGGGTCACACTACTGTCAATGTGTGCGTGTTTTGGTCACCCAACTGATGGGTGATATTTTTTAGACGCTTTCGTTGCTTCGACTGTCTATCTTGACATATAAATAATCTAAGCAAATTTATAACAAAATAAGACTATTTTAAGTTGTTTGCTGTGATCTTAAAGATCAAATAACTGCAGCAATATTTTACAAAGTTTTAAAACAAACATTTTGTTTTAAGTTATACAACGTGTTACAAAGAATCCCCTAAACCCGAATATGGTAGATAGGATCAAACTGATAAATTTTAACTATGGGCACTCCATACAAACGCCGCGTTTCAACTACCTATTACACAGACGCTACACAGTGACGTTTTTGCTCACGCGCAACAGTGTGCGTGAAGCAAGGAGGTTTATAATAGGGAGTGAGTACTCTACAAAAATTTTCACTTATCGTTTAAAAGAAATTCAACTTTATTGTATTTATCATAGAGTTGGAATTCTATCGACGACATTGACTGAAGGCACTACTGTGTGAATGAGACAACACCAGGTGGAGGTCGGTGTCTCGTTCGCACAATTGCCATTACTAAACAATAATACCACGATAGTAGGACTAAAAATATGTACGTTACCAATCAAGTAGTGTATCAAAATTATGGATTCGGAATGGGAAGTCGAATATATACTATTTAAATATTAATTTAGAATGACACACAATAATTGTAATATAAAACAGAACTTACTCTTTTGATTTAATTAGATATCTAAAATAATGCTAATCAGCTTTCATCGGTGAGGTGGTAATAAATAGAAGTGTCAATCTTGGCAACTCCGATTTTGACCTTGGCGTCGAATTTCAATTTAAGAATTTCAATCTATAGGAAATGTTACTTTACAAAACTAGTGTGACCATAAATACTGCACCATTTCAGATTTCCAAAAAAACGAAATTGTTCTATTGAAATGGCTAGAGGTCGCAGGCGAGACGGTAAAATTAATAATAATAATCAAATTCATGTTTGTGCGCCTATTTCGATGAAACTCGGTTTTTGGTACTATTTCAACATGAAAATAACAACGCAATGTTGAAAATTTAAAAAATCCAAGATGGCGGCCAACTTTTTTGTTTTTTGGCCGATTTCGATGAAACTCGGTTTTTGGAACTATTTTGACAAGAAATTAACAACGCAATTTTTAAAAAACTAAAACTCCAAGATGGCGGCCAACTTTTTTGTTTTTGGGCCGATTTTGATGAAACTCGGTTTTTAGTACGATTTTGACAAGAAAATAACAACGCAATGTTGAAAATTTAAAAAATCCAAGATCCGGTCAACATTTTTGTTTTTGGGACGATTTCGATGAAACTTGGTTTTTGGTACGATTTTGACAAGAAAATAACAACACAATGTTAAAAATATAAAAAATCCAAGATAGCGGTCAACTTTTTTGTTTTTGGGCCGATTTCGATGAAACTTGTTAAATATTTATTATATTAATTTTCTTTCTTTTTGTTAACGAGCTAAACTAAAAATATACCACCGCCTATCAGAGTACTCGTCAAGACCATTCAAACGAGTCCAAACTCGATGGGGTTGAAAGGTTTTATTGCAGAGTTCCTGTGGCCTTCTTCCGGCTCCATCATCAGACTCTTGGATACTATTACCCAACAGAGCACTCGTCAAGACGATTCAAACGAGCCCAAACTCGATGGGGTTGCATGATTTCAATATTGAGTTCCTATGGCATGGAATCCAGACTTCATCATCCCAACCTGAACCTCGTCACCCGTCAGAGTACTTGTCAAGACAATTCTAATAAGCCCAAACACGATGGGGTTGTATAGTTTCATTCATCATAGAGTTCCTGTGGCGTTCTTCCGGCTCCATTATCAGATCACCTCAATGACACTGTAATATTGCATTTCCTTCCATTTCTGACCTGTGTTCAAAGTTTCAAGTCTCTCAAAGCTCATCGGGAATTTAGTATAAAATCGTTTGCAAAATTTGTGCTCAAACAAACAAAAGAGCAAGCAACCTAATAAAAACGCGGTAAAAAGTGTTAATTATAAATAACGAACTACCTAGGTATTTAAGTTTATATTAAACAGTTTAAAGTATTATGTATGTCTCCGGCCAACCATACGGTTTGGTCACCCTAATGAAGAAAAGGACACATACATCTACTTGACCTCTCTGTCGGCTCGTTTTGGGGCGAAGCACTCAATCCGGTTTATAGTACTATTTCCATGGCGTGAAGTCTAGGGCTATTGAATGAGCCTACGAACTGGCCTACGAACTCGTGGGGCGCGTTGAAGTAATTGATCGTGGGGCGGGGCGGAGAGTTTCCTTACTGTACGGTAGTACATCTATTCTGTGCTATGGGACCAAGTCTGAAATCGCAAAAGAAAATCGACTGTTTCATACAAAAATTAACGAAACTATAAAAAAATATGAAATAGCTAATTTTTTTTCGTGATTTCGGAGTTAGTCCCATAGTAAAAGTTGTTCAGTTTGATGGTCCGTATCTACTTTATTCGGCCTTAGGCGTTTTTTTTTTGTTGTAACACGTTGTATTATAAAAAAAATATAAAATTATGCTGTATTTACAATAATTACTATTACGTTGCTCTCTAACTGATAATATTGATATTCGTTGTAAAAATAAATTGAACTATTCCATAGTAATGAAGATTGTCGACTATCAAATGTCCTTATAGAATGATTTGCTTGTTTTTAGTATTATGGTTGTTACTACCACTTATTAAAAAAATGTAAATATTAGTTTTAAATTAACTGTAGGTTAGTAATTTATATAGATAGCAATTATAAATATATTTATTTATATGTTTTTTTATATAAAATTATGGACCTAACTCACAAAATAAAAGTTACAATAAATTATTCATAAATGAAAATAACACAATTAATTTTAAAAGTTACTACTTACAATAACCGATACTGAGATATTTTAATATATTAAAATAAGTAAGCTGTATTTTGAAATAAAATAAACTTGCTTGATATTTCACATTTTTTTATTTAAATTTCAAGTTATTGTCGCATTTACCTTTATTATTTACAAATATTCGTACACAAAAGAAACATCGGAATTATTTATTAAAACATTAATTTATAGACCAATGAATTATGGAAATCAAACAAAAATTATGCCACTAAGTGCAAAAGCGACTACCCCACATTCTGCTAAAAAAGTAAGCTTCAAGCATGTATTGTATTTTCATGCCCAGATAAAATAATATAAAACCTTCAATAAAAATATAACTTTGATACAGATACCGGCACATAACTTGACAAGAGAATGAGACAAAAGATGCGCAGCAGCTACAAACACTACACTCGGCGCATCTTTCGTCTCATCTTTGTCTTGCAAGTTCTGTGCCGTTATCTGTGTTAGGCCACACATAAAAAAATAGTTGTTCGAGTTTGTCCTCTGTTATTTAAGTGTTCTATCCACAGTTAATACACAAAGCAGTAGTTGAGCTTAGCACTTGCGCGTTCGAGCAACGCACACATAGACATCTCTCGCCGACACTGTATAACTGCAATCTCATACCACTCTCAAAACAGTTCGAGTACGTGACGCAGCGGCGAGAGCTGTCTTTGTGTGTGTTCGCACACAGCTCGATCGCTCGAGCGCCCGTAGTACTAAGCTAAACTTCTGTTAGTCTCTCTATTTTGTGGTTAATATATTAATAATCAAAATCACCACTGATATTATTATCTAAAAAGTATTTTTTATAAATTACGAATTAACCTCCCACAATAGTAAATCGTTTTGTACAATTTCGGCGAACTTGTCACCCTTACTTCGGTCCTTGAACAGCGGCCTTAAAGTTTTTAGGTTGAGGCCTAATAAGGCCCCGTTGTCCAGTAGCTCGTTGAGTTTCAAGGCCAGGCTTGGGCTGTAGTGTAGTTTAAGAAGGCTGGGCCTAGAGTACAGGTATTGACTCTCGCGCAGGTTCTTGCGGGCCCACGCTTCTACGGTTTTATTGCCGCTGGCTACCTGTAATATTTTTTATGGATATCAGGGTATTTCGAAGATAATCAGGGATATCAGGACTTCGTCCGCGTGGACATTCGGAAAATCCCTTGGGAACCTTTGACCGGGATAAGAAGTTCCTATGTTTCAATCCAGAACAAAATATGTGTGTGCCATATTTCATCCAAATCCGTTCAGCCGCTATTGCGTGAAGCGACTTCGTGTTATTTCACCAAACCACTCTAAGGGGACTAACAGAGGGTTGTCCATTTAGCGTCTACTGGCTAATGACTACTCTCTATAAAGGTTTTATTTATTATTTATTTATTAATCATTTATTCAATAAACTTTAGATACATATTCTTTTACACATTGCCGCACCACGAAAACCTCACAGGGTTTATCTGGGTGACGGCGAGTCGCTGATTTTACATATTTTGTTAGGTATATAATACTGTTTAAGCTTAAACCGAAATGCTTTGATATTTTCTTTGTACGTAATCTGTAGATCACATGGCAATTTATTTAGATAAAAAGGTATCAAATATCTGGAAACTCTTTTCCCATACAAGTTGTTGTGTTTAGGTAGGTGGTACTTATTTATGTAAGGCACTGCTCTCAAATACTTAGGTCTATTTTTTTCTATTACACAGTCAGGATTGTAAGATTCAATTAGAATTTGGTATTCAATTTTTTCATATATGCTCATAACGTTACAATAATTAAACAGCTTTTCCTCATTATTATTAAGTTTTTTTAAAATATATTTGGGTGTTATGATTTTTAACATTTTTAATTGTAATCTATAGATGGAATCAATGTATGTTGTGTATGTTCTGCCATATGTACCTAGACCATAACTAATAATCGATAGGTGCTATTCCGAACCGAACTGCAGACTGTACGAGTTTTTTTAAATGAAGCGATCACGCTTGGCCGCGGCACGTGCAGCCGCGCTTCATAGAAAATAACACGTGCAGTCGGCAGTTGCAGTCTGCAGCTCGGTTCGGAATAGCACCTTTAGGCTGGTCGTTAACTTGTTTGTTTCAAAATTAATTGGTTGCGATTAATCATAGTCTGATTCCGTTATTTTTATGCGCAACGGACGGGCTATCCCGTTTGCACTATTGCTTGGCCCTCACCTCACCTGGTGTTAAGTGAAGATAAGGCCGAAGGTGGAAGCGCACTACACCCGGAATCCTCACCACTGAGGAACTGGCTATCTCACCTCTAACTCCCAGAACTATTTTTAAATTGTTGTTATGGCATCAGACTTGGTTAAGATGGTGGTAGCTAGCCAGGCGGACTTGAAATAAGCCCTACCACCAACCTAACCGAGTACAAATTGTATCACCCTCCTGGGAATCGAACCCGGGACCTCTGTGTCTTACATGGGTGGGCAACCACTAGACCACAGCGGCGGTTAAAATTAGAGCGGTCCGTTCGTCTAATTTTACATTTAATAATGTTATTTGTCATTTACACACTTCTTCTAGCCGGCCTAGTATGCGCACCGCGACTATTTGTCGATACCTACTTGTCTCGCGATGGTCGCTGTCCCGCTCACATCAGAGCTGTGTGAGCGGGACAGACTTAGGGCCTGTCCACATGACCACGTCATGCGTCACGACGTCGTCAACGTGAAACGGTGCGGTGTCGCGACGCGGTGCGTTGACGTAACGTGCAAAGGAGATGTCCCAGCGTTGCCCCAGTTTCATTTTATTTAATTACTTTCATAATTAAAAAATGCTAATAACAGTTTATTTAGGTATAGTATCAGTCAAGAATTGTTTTATATTTAGAAAAACAATTACAAAAACATTAAGTTGTTTTCTGAAGTATTTTGTGAAAAAAATGTAAGAAAATAGTACTATCATGATAAAAAATTGTGATTTAAAAGCGTTTTAACTTAAAAACCCCACTTTCTAATGCAAAAAATAATTATTAATCTGATTCTAGAGTAAAATACCTACTCTGACATACTACTTTGATTAAGACGCGATAGACTTTCATTTTTTGAGAATGGTGAGGCAAGTCATTTGCCTCACCATTCTCAATAGGCGCGATGGGATATGTCCTTTACGATGCCGTAACGTCACACGTTGTCGTGCCTTGTAAAAATCCGATACATTATTCACTCACGTACAAAGAAATGGCAGTCTCTTTCTAAATATGGATATAGCAGTCTTTTTCTAAATATAGTTTTGTTTTTACGATCGATTTGATCGATTTGCGGTTTTACATTGATTTTGAGCTCGTATACCGACCACTAGCTTCCGACGCGACGTCAGACGTGAGATACCGTGCATTAGCACGACGACGCGACAACGCACCGCGCCGCAAAAACGCACCGTTCCACGTTGACGACGTCGTGATTTGGTCATGTGGCTGTCCACATAGCGCTATGGGCCTGTGCCCATAGCGCTAACGCGAGAAAAGTGTAGATTAAAAGTTTATCGTGGTGCGAATGGTTAATCTCGGTTTCACCTACCTTTATGTCGCCAACTTGTTTCAAGAAGTACGATGCGAAGTAGAACCGCAGGTTGTTTGTCGTGACGTGCTGGGTGGTGCGTAGCTTGATGTAAGCACGGAGGAGGTTGTAACCAGACCTCTTGTATTTGAACACCTGAAGTAGAAAAAAAACATCAGTTAATCTAGTTCCACTATGTTCTATCGGCCTAGCATGCGTACCGCAACTATTTTGTCGACACTTTTGTCGTGATGTCTGTCCCGTTCAGATTTGTGCGGCGCGAGCGGGACAGACAGCGCGAGAAAAGCGTCTACAAAATTTTGTCATGGTGCGCATATTAATGTGTCCACCTGGGGTCGTACCGGTTAACTTACATGGCTATCTATCGTAATCGCTTTCATTTGACAGATGGATGTGATTCATCGCTACTATTCTATGGTAAGTTTTTATTTATGCCAAATAGAAGTAGCAATGTGTCACATCCATCTGTCAAATGAAAGCGATTACGATAGCCATGTAAGGTAGCCGGTACGGCCCCTGGTTTGATTAAAAAACCGGCCAAGTGCGAGTCGGACCCGCGCACGAAGGGTTCCGTACCAAAAAACGGCAAAAAAAACACGTTTGTTGTATGGGAGCCTCCCAAAATATTTATTTTATTATGTTTTTAGTATTTTTGTTATAGCGTGAACAGAAATACATCATCTGTGAAAATTTCTACTGTCTACCTGTTGTCGTTATTAATATAAAGCAAAAAATGGCAATAAAATTACGTTTGTTGTATGGGAGCCCCCCTTAAATATTTGTTTTATTCTGTTTTTAGTATTTGTTGTTATAGCGGCAACAGAAATACATCATCTGTGAAAATTTCAACTGTCTAGCTATCACGGTTCATGAGATACAGCCTGGTGACAGACAGACGGACAGCAGAGTCTTAGTGTCCCGTTTTTATCCTTTGGGTACGGAACCCTAAAAATGGACCAAAATTTCAATTGTCAAACTAGGTCTTCGAAACTAGGTCTCAGAATCTGTCAATTTGACCCTAAATAATTTTACCTACCTGATAAATAAAGTTCCCAGTTACATAAGAGTCAATGTAATGCGTGCCATAACTCTTCATAAACCTTCTGACTTCAGACGCATCGCTGGCATTCAGAGCGTCAACTGCTTTGCCAACGTGATCCTTAAGGCCTATGTCTCTAAGGTCATCTAGCTGAGTACTTGTATGGACTTTTGTCCATTTGACCAGAACGTAACAGCAGTTGTCCAATACACCATCGTATGTGATACCCATTGTTCGGAGAATTTCGTCTACCAACCAATCTCCCATGAATGCTTTCCATGGTTTGTCTGTTCTGGAAGAAGGATTTGGTTAGCAAAGTTAGGTCAGAGAGTATTTTTTCTTTTTGTAAACACTTCAAAGTTGAAACTTGTAGGAGTCGAAGGACCATTTTAGTACCTAGTTATTTTTTTTGTCCCTTAGCGACCGGACCAGGCACCGCTTATTGTTTCTAATAATATCTTCTAAAAAAATATAATTATTTTTACAAAACAATACGCCCTGTTGTAAGGCAGATAGGATAATAAGAGAACTTTATAAGTTTGATGTCAATTTTGCAGTTTTTATGGTTTCCTTTAGTGTTATATTGCTTTCATTTGAAAGATTACAATTTTTAAAGAGAAATGCCTATAATGTCTGTGGTATAGTGACGTAGTGATTATTTCCTCTGTGGTGTCTAGCCTTGCAAAATCAAAAGGGTAACCAAACCAGCGAACTAAAATCTATGAAACAAGGATTGCGCTCAAAAAATGACACCACACGAAAAGTACAACTAAGTGAATGGAACTAAAAATGCTGGCATTTAATTATGCAGCACAAAGCGTCTGAGCACTGGTTGCTTATTAGCGACCATAATTTGTATACTCATAGATATTTACTATACTTAAACGAAACAATATGATACGTCATTTCTGCATATTTTTTACTGATACGTCATTTCTGCATATTTTTTACTGCCCTCTTTGCGTCTTTTACACCATTTGACTACACAGGACGTCATTTCTAATAAACTTTCTCTTTCTCTCTTTTCTCTACAATACTAACTGCAATTATTGTAAAGAACGTTAACGTCAGTCACCGGGTGCATGGCTGGCCCGACTAATGCTGAAAGGGTTGTACTTTTAAGCAATATTTGTTTGCAATTACACTTCCATAGATTTGAGTTCGCTGAACCATACCAAGAATGCTTGTCTTCCACACACCTATTCGTTTTTAAAACCCAGCACTCACCCTTCAATCTTGAAATTGTAAAAGTACGTATTAAGTAGGTCATCCAATGTGTCGCACATCTGTATGTTCATGTTGGACATGGTGCCTCCGACGACGCTCCGACTGCTTGCGTTTGTAAAAACCCTTAGGTTTTTCTCGCTGAACGGCATGATCGGCTCCTGGGAGTTGTCGTCGTCGTAGTCCGCTGACACCACTTGGGTGACTTGGGATAGGTCGCCATAGCTGTTGAAATATGAGCACAGAATTGATATAAGTACTACCAGCGGCCCTATTTTTGAATCTCTCGACTCCAGTCGAGCGCTCGTTTCTACTGATTTTCGTTCGACATCTCATTGTTTTGAGTCATATGTCGAACGAAAATCATTCGAAACGATTCAAAAATAGGGCCCCAGGGCTCTGTCTCTCCGCGCGCGAGTATGAAGCGCTCGGCGTCCTCTGATAGGACAAATTTCATACGTCACAAAAGATAAGGGAGCGCTGTGCGACATGAATTGCACTTTATTGTGTCGGATCAAGAGTCGCAATTTATTTAAACGATTTTGCGGAGTGCAACTTCTGTACGCTAGTACTATTTTATTCTGTGGTTCTACGTTCAGAAAGGACACTCCCCGCCCCGCCCTAGAATCAATTACCTCACCCCGCCCCGCGAGTTCATGCGCGGAATCGTGTGCTCGTTTAGTCGCGTCGCGTGTGTCAACAGCTTTCAACTATCGTGCACGGCGGTGATTTCAAGTTTCAAAAAGCAAAGCAAAACAAAACATTAAATATCACTTATGGAATCATTTCTTAACTCGTGATAGATAATACATATTTATTGTTAAAATGTTGAAAAACTAATATGTTTATTTGTGTGTGTGAGGCGACACGATTCCCGTAGTAGCCCTAGCTTTACACACACAGTTGCGCGCGTACAAAACGTCATCTGTGTATGTCTTGACTTGAGTGTCGGTAGGTAGTTAAAACAGAGCGGTTGCATAGTGTCCAAGGCACTGACCTGCATATATTTACACTGGACAGGCTTATGTCAAACTGTTTTTGTGCCTATTTGATTTCCGCCATTTTGGCGCTGTAGAACATACCATCACGGCAACTATTTTCATATTGTACGTCAAAATTAGTTCTTTAGACGCACGCTAGTGGCGTTTCAAATAGGCACAAAAACTTAGCTGTCAAATCATACAGACAGCTAGTCCAGTTAAATAAAAAAAAATTTTTTCATGTCAGTGGTCCAAGGTGTTATATGAGGCTTTAATTATTAGAGAGCTCGATGGCGCAGTGGTTTAGCTCCTGGCCCGGGATTGCAGAGGATAAGCAACTTTCGCTAGGGTCGGTGATGGGATGGGTGACCAAAAATGTATTATCTCGAGCTCCTCCGTGCTTCGGAAGGCACGTTAAGTTTGGTACCGACTGCATTTGCAGTTAACACCCAGCAATCCGCATATATGGCCCATTCCGCTTACCCATAAGGAAGGCCTGTGCCCCAGCAGGGGGACAATAAAAATGACCGATGATCATGGTTAGGGCTGCCATCTCTAAACCTGCCACCCAGGACCGGAAACGTAAAAACCCCGGACTTTGGAGCCTTGTCCCCGGACATTATTTTTTTTATACCTATTCACTTTTAGCTTGGTTAAAAAATACATTTTACCCAATACTTGACTGAAAAAATGAATCTTAAGCCTTTTTCGCATGAAATAGTGTGTTTTACTAATTATGATGTAGATCCGGCCGCCCCGGGGTGTCCAAGGCAATTTTGTGGAGGGCCAGGGTCCAGGTTTAGTAGTTTTGCAACCGTAGCGGGCCAAAATAAATGCGCAAATAGCCAGGGGCGGCCCGCAAAAAAATGGCCGCGCAGCGCGATTTTTTGTCAGCTTCATTCCCAGCCTGTAATCTTGCTTATTTATAGTAAAAAAGCGATTTTTTTTGAGGGGTGCGCGGTGCTTGTTTATAGTACAAAAAAAAATGGGCCGCGCAGCGCGATTTTTTGCGGTGTGTGCGATGCTTGTTTATTTATCCTTACTAATATTATAAATGCGAAAGTCCGTTTGTTTGTTTGTTTGTTTGTTACGCCTTCACGTCCTAACTACTGAACCGATTATCATGAAATTTTGCATACACGTTGTCAGGGGTATAGAGAAGGACATAGGGTACCTTTCATCCCGAAAAAAAGTATTGTTCCCGAGGGATAGCAAAAAAACTTTCCACGCAGACGAAGTCGCGGGCGGCCGCAAGTAGTAAATAAAACGCTACTTTTTGTGGGAGGCGCGGTGCTTGTTTATAGCGCGTGCGCTGAATGAATATAGTATTTTTTGAGTGGAGTTTAATCCAAAACCCGGACTTTAATTTATTGTCTAAAATCAAACAATCAAACGACTACAATCAAAACCCCGCCAGGACGCTCCCCGGACGCCCAGGGAAATCCGGGGAAACCCGGACGGATGGCAGCCCTAGTCATGGTCAATTATGTTACCTATCGAATCTATTCCCCTAGCACGAACATGGAGAAAAAAACGCGTGTAAAAGTACTCGATAGAGTAATTGTCTATGAGAAATTTCATTTCGCTTTTCGTCAGTAGATGGCGCTGTACAATTTTTTCATAAAAAAAAATACCCTTTTCGATTTTTTCGTGCGTTTTTTCGATAGCTTTTCGTGTTACAGGTACACAGAAATGTCAGTTGCTTTGGAATTAACTAAATTGACACATTTAGCTAAAACATCATACTTATTTTTAGCTTGTTAAATATAAAAACCCAAATTCGATACGCACTTTGCAAATACGTCTATCGTGTTTCCAATATTAAGATCATATTTTACGTCCCCTTCCTCACTTTCACACACACTAAAACAAAACACAAACACATAGAAAAGCAACATGTCTCCAACAATATATTTGGTGCAGAATGTCCAAATTGCAAAATATCCAGAGATATGTAAGACAGTATCATTTGTCCCACTCAAGAGCAAAACGTATACTGAGAATTTTTAAATATTTTGCTATATCAGTCGTAATCATGTGGTGAACTTGACCTAAGCGATTAGTTAGTATGTATATAACGAAATAACTATACAACTAGTGGGACGCGTGTCCGTCTGTTCCCATTTGCTTTGTTTTCTAGGGTTGCGTACCCAAAAGGGTAAAAACGGGACCCTATTACTTTATCCACCCATAAGGCACCCATTACACGGTAGGTTTTGCTGTCAGTTTAACCACAGTCACGGGCTGTGACTGACGATTAACCTACCGTGTAATGTAGTGACTGATGGTTGCATGATGTGATTTGTTCTTTCCATCTGACTGATCAGTCAAACGTAATTCATGACTGATGGAATTTGACTGACACTTGCACGACCATGTAATGGGTGCCTTAGAAAGGCCTGTGCCCCAGCAGTGGTCAATTACTAAGACTGCACTGTCTGTCTGTTTGTCTGTCTTTCACCAGGCTGTATCTCACTAACCGTGTTAGTTAGATAAAATTTTCACAGATGATGTATTTCTGTTGCCGCTGTAACAAAAATACTAAAAACAGAATAAAATAAGTAAATACTTATTTAAGTGGGGCTCCCATACAACAAACGTGTTTTTTTTTTTTGCTGATTTTTGGTACGGAACCCTTCGTGCGCGAGTCCGACTCGCACTTGGCTGTTTTTTTAAATATCTAGTTAGATGCAGTCGGAACCAGATAGATATTAGTCTAAAAATAAATTGTCGATTAAACTACAACGATATTAGGTTCAAAAATAAATGAAATGTGACTATCCATGTATTTAAAAGGAATTTTGCCTGTAATTTTTTATGTAATTAAATTATACAGTGTTGCAGAAAGCGGAAAACTTTTGCAATCGGATTAAGAAATAGATGCTCTAAGTATGTAATTTATGCATAGTTACGTAGGTTTATTATGAAATTCTTTTTTGAGGATGACTGTACAAGGATATTACAAGTCCTAAAGTGAACAATACTAAATAAAAAGTGAAGGTCAAAAAATATACAATTGTACTAATCGTTGGAATATGTATATTGACCAGGAAAACAGACGTATTAAATATCTCCAATGTATCTGGCAGATTAATAAATAACATTTACGCCGTTTATGTACGAGTTAGGTACGTATTTCCCGCCCACTATGTATCTGTTTTATATTTTTAGGGTTCCGTACCCTAAGGGTAAAAACGGGACCCTATTACTGAGACTCCGCTGTCCGTCTGTCTGTCTGTCTGTCTGTCACCAGGCTGTCACCAGGCTGTATCTCATGAACCGTGATAGCTAGACAGTTGAAATTTTCACAGATGATGTATTTCTGTTGCCGCTATAACAACAAATACTAAAAACAGAATAAAATAAATATTTAAGGATAATTGCTGCAATTCAAGTTTTCACCTCTAGGGGCACTAGTTCCTATCCTAGTGACTTAACTACTTTACTTATTATAGTTAATTTCTTGAATATATTTCTCATAACACGAATTCCGCGTTGTAGCTTTTGGCAGTGACCACAACGCGTTGAGAGTGGTTTTTTATCACACACAGAGGCTCTCATATCTTCTACTTCGGTTACTTGTTATTATTTCTAGTAGGATCATGACGGCCCATTATCAGCAATAAAAATATTTCTGATTTTCTTTCAAAATTGACTCCTTATTTCGTTAGCAGAAATGAACACTTATTACTTAGTCGATAATTATTTTTTTCACTTAACACGTGGCATTAGTTGGAGTAGTGTTTAAACATTTGTGCATAAAAGTTATTTATGCAACTGTACTATAACGAGGGGTATTAAAAGCCGAGTGTGATATTAGTATCACATGAGTGTTTTAATACCTAATTATGTACAGTTGCATACAAGACTTTATCTACACCCATTTTTTTATTTTTTCTTATTTTTATTAGGGAAACAAACAATATTTTAATACATATGGATAGAAACACCCATGATATTTATCTAAACCCTTGATATGTATCCTCTATAAAGGTTTTGACTTTGACTTTGTCTTTGACTTTGACATTCCTCTCCCTCCTCGTCGTTATGACTTCCGCAAGAGTGTTATAATGTCGTACTGAATTTCATAATGCAACGCTCGCGCAGCCTGGCGCAACTCTCTCAGTAAAAAACGATCTATAAAACGGAGGCGAATTTTCAACTTGTCTAAGTTTGAAAGAACGTTGATAATCCACAAAGCAGTAGATAATTGACAACATCCGAATTAAGGCGTATTATACTTCGCCCGATCAAAGAGTATCTATCATCTTTGACCGTTTTACCGCCAATGCCGTTTGACGTTTCTCTTTTGTTTGTTTTAGTTGAATTCGCCTCCGTTTCATACTTACGCTTTTTTGTATGACACTCCCGTCTCTTTATAACGCTAGTTATTTTTACATTCTCTTTGCGCTCGCGCGTGGGCGCGCGGCGCTGCAGGACCAGCTCTCGCTCGGGATATTGTAATGACGGCAGTAAGCTAACTGGTTCAGAACCCCTTACAGAGGATTTAAAGCATGGGTGTAGATAAAAGTATTAAAACATTGGCGTTCATGATTTTTAAATAAATTAAGACAATGTTAGCATGGAAAATGCAAATTCTTTAAACTTCTTCATACAAAACGGCAATTCCTAATATAACACAGACGAAAATAAATCATACACTTTTTTTATATGTATAAGTAATTATGATAATCGCCGATTTTCCTAGATTAGCGGACGGAAGTATTTCTCTTAAATGGGTTTAGAAGGTCACCAATGTAGGTTAAATTCTTAATTGCTTTTCAATAGATAATTCCACACAATTCTAGTGAGTCATCGCTTAATTAAAATTTCATATACTAGGTGTAAAGTTGATTAAATTCATGTTTTATTTGTTGCTGAACCGACTTCCGCGCGTGTGAGAAATGTTGATAAAAAATATAGAGTCAACAACCGTTTCAGAATAATTAGTTTTGTTACTTTGATATGATTTCAAGGAAAGTAATAAACAACTGACGTAAATTGTAGGTAATTATAATACCTACTTTACAAATTTATAAAAGCGCAACATTTAATGTACTTTATTTATTTATTTTATTTACTTTTTTAGCTAGCTTGTTCTCTTTATCATTAACATTAATAATTCAAACCGAAGTCGTAACTCTGTTTAAAAATAATAGAAGGAATAAAAACTTTTGAAGTTATCCGTTAAAAATCGGCTCAGCCAAACGTGAGCTAATCGCGGAGAAACATACATACATGCGGGTCAAACTGAGAACCTCCTTTTTTAAGTCGGTTAAAGAACTACACTTAATATATCCCCTTTTCAACAAAAAAATAATTATCTTATTCAGTTCATAAACAAAGAAGTTATACGACTGATCATCGAGGTAGTACACACAAAATCACACTATTTTCGTGCTTTTTTCAAGATTACTTGAAAAGTACTGAACCGATTTCAAAATTTAAAAAAATGGGACTAACTTGAAGGTTTACCTAATGTAATAACGTTTGAATCATTTCAATAGGTTCAGCCGTCTTTGAGTAATCGGTGTACATACATATAAATAAAAAAAAATATACGCGACGAATAGATAACCTCCTCCTTTTCAAATTTTTGAAGTCGGTTAAAAATGACTCGCTATAAAAAGCAAACTACTTAGGACTTCCCTGTTTCCATTTTAAATTTTGACCTTGATAAGAAGTCATAAAATTTGGCTTAGGTGCAAAGTTGACCATGTCAGCCCTTTAAAGATACTGAGCAACCAATATTTTGCTACGAAATTGGTCAATCAGATATGTGGGAGTAGAAATCAAGGTCTGTCCTCTCGTCCATTTAGATAACCTACCGACCTGCGAGAATTAACGCTTATCAGCCAAATAGTGTGGATTTCATTGATGATAGTAGCATCACAGTTTTTTTAATAGTATAATAAATGTTACTGCTAATGTGCGTAAATCAGAGAGCACTACGACGTTTTTGTAAAATTTACTAGGTCTTTTACTTAAATTTCCTGAAGACTTGGCTATTTCGCTCACTGTCTTCCGTGATTGAATTTTGATTCGGAATTCCGAAACGCAATCATTCCGAACGTAGCTAATCCATACAAATCTATGGACTTACCACACACATGCATTTTCCGTTCGGAATTTTCATAGATTACCGATATTCGGATTCAGAATTCCGAATCAGTTTCAGTCTGTATGTGGGCAGGCCTAAGTTGGTAAAGTGAGTTAATATTGTATTCCGTACTTTAGCGGTAACACATACACGAACAGTATTAGGCACCTGGGGCCTATTGCATAACAAATTACAAGCTTATATTATTAGAGAATTTCTATGAAAAATCACTAATAATATTAACTTGTATTTTGTTATGCAATAGGCCCCTGGTGTATTGAAGAGCTGAAAAAGGTATCGGGAAGCTACTTGTATTCAATAATAATCAAGCCAATGTAGCTATGGTCAGTCTCCTGTGACCACGTGAAATATCAGCTAGGAATAATAAAAATCTAACTAAATCAAAATCCCTACTACCAAATCACTAAAGTACATTCAATAACACTGCGCTAGTATCCTTTAAAATTGTATAATTTAAAACTGTTTAATGAAATGAATTTTAAATGAAAAGTTTTTTCAGAGGCAATCCATTTAATTTTTCCATCCATACAAAATCATGTCTCAAAATATTTACATCAATTATTTAACTATTACATTACATTAAAATTACCGTATAATTAATGTAAATGCATTCTCAATTTGATCCCGCATTGCGTTGTACACAGAAAGATTGCATTATCTAATATTGCACTTTTACCTTAGGAGCTTGTCCCGAATATTCGCCTATAATGTAACAGATTCGTGCGTTACATCAGCGTAATTAACTATTAAGTTTGTAACCTCACACTAGGCGAGCAAGCAAGCACCTGAGGTAGACCATCTTGAATTGTTACACTACAGGCGAATGCTCGTCAGTCAGTGAGGTTGTAACGTAAATGCACAAAATTGAATCTTGGATTGTTACAGTATTGTTACATTACAGGCGAATGTTCCCAGTGAGGGAGCACTTTTCTTTATGCATAATTTATGTTTCCATTATTTTCTTTCACATGCGAATAATTGTTTTTTTTTATATATAATCACATTCCCTTATTTACAATTCCTTGTAATCTATAAATCAAATTAAAATTTCAAATATACTTTCAAGTCATAAAAAGGACATCATCCATGTTTCATACATTTTTGGTCCAAATATGGAAGTGCCGGCCAAAAGTCAAAAGTGCTTTATTCTGATAGATTTTGTCCATCCAAACATTTTTTACTATGGCACCGAAGTTGTAGCACCGCTTCACATTTGTGTCAAAATGTATGAAAAGACAGACTTTTTGAACTCAATTAAAATCAAGTACAGCGTTGCTACAGCTTCGGTACCATAATAAGAAATGCTTAGGTGGACAAAATCTATCACAATAAAGCACTTTTGCTTTTTGGCCGGCACTTTCACATTTGGACCAAAATGGATGATGTCCTTTACATCAGTAAGTAGGTAAGAACATTGATATATATGTAAATGTTTTTGAAACTAGATTTATAAGTAAGTAGTAGCGTTGTCCATTTTTTCTTAAATAATAAATACTTAGATAGAGCAGTATCACATTGTTCTTTATTGTCCAAAAGTTATGGCTTATATTCATTTAGCAAATGCAGACCTGCCACATTTATCTAATTTCAGGTAATTTCTAACAGTTGTACTTACAAAAATAGATTTTTAATTTGTCTTTTTAATACATAGAAGTTCTTAAGTTACGTTTTTGGCATGTCTATTTTAGGACGGGGATTTAGCACCCATGTTTTTGTAATTAATTTCGATTCAGTTATTGTATACTTAAACTAATACATTCATCATCTTTAATACATACTAATATCACAAAATATAAAGTCAGAAGATTTTGTTTACTCTGTGGTGTATGTATGTGCCTGGTTTGTCCTGAGATTACCTGTACAGTCAGCGTCAAATTGATATGAGCGTCTAGAGTAGTCAAAATGATCTGAAAAAAAGCAATTTGATATACTTACGCAGTTCGAATCATATTGTTGTAAGCACATAAGGTGTTCAATTCAAAATATCTTACTACTTATTGTTTCATATTTATATGAGCAGTCAGAGTGTTCAAAATTATCATAGCAAACAAAACTGTGCAACCATTTGTTCCCAACGAGTCACACCATCAACTGTCACACTGTGACTGGTTGGGAAATTTCTAATAAAAAGTTCCCATCGAGTAACAGTGTGGCAGTTGATGGTGTGACTCAACAAATGCTCCAAATCATCTGTGCATTATGCACAGATAATTTGTATTGTACAATATGATACAATATGAAACAAAGAGTAGTAAGATATTTTGAATACCTTGTGTGCTTACAACAATATGATGATTCGAACTGCGTATATCAAATTACTTTTGTGTTTTTCAGATCATTTTGACTACTCTAGACTAGACGCTCACATCAATTTGACGCTGACTGTAGCCACGTGAAGTCTATGTGTGCGAGCACGGAAAACTGCGATTTGTCCTTGGGGGAGTTTCTGTCTACTTTATATTTTGTGTTTATATTCTAATACTATTTTATAGCGTACAATTCCATAGATCACATGTTACTCTCCCATAATTTTAAATAATTGTCTATAACTTCTTCGAACCACTTTTTCTTTTTCGCGTCTTTAAACGCAGGCGATAATGTCTTTAGTTCTAGTTGCAGTAAGGCTTCGTTTCCTAGAAGCGTGTCAAGGTTTCTGAGCAATGTTGGTTCCCCGTGCAGTTTTAGAAGGCTGGGGTACGAGAATATGTAGTAGTGGACTCGCAATCTCTTCATCGCCCAGCTTTCCACTGTCTTATTACCACTAGCGACCTGTCAAAACAAAAAAACTTTTAAGAGCTACTAAAATATACAGTGTAATAATTTATTGTCGCATTGTCCTCTCCACGTTGTAGACCCCCCAGCACGATCATCTCCGAAAAAAAACGAGCGTAGAGTTGTATTCGACAGAGTAAATTATCTATGGGACATTCAATTTAGCTTTTCGATTTCGATTTGATGGCGCTGTGCAAATTATTATGTAGTAGAACTCTTAAGTTCTAATTAATACTTAATTAAACATATTTTTAAATTACTTAAAAGGTTTCATAGGAGGAAGACGATACAACAATTTATTTAAAACACAATAAAAAAATAACAAAAATAATTATAAGACGCTGAAACCCGCGATAGTATAAAACTGTGCTGTAGGCCCCGGATTCGTGAGCGTCAAAATGACGGGACCAAGTCCCCAATTTGAAATCTCCCAGAGAATGGCACTAACATTGTGTCTATTTCATAAAAGGTTATAAACAAAAAAAATATATGAGGTAGGCAGATAAGTAATAATGATTGTTATTTACCGTATGAATGACGTATGTACTGGAGTAAAATATGAGTATGGTATGGCGATAAATCAGAGTATGTAGATGACGAAAAAATGTGTATGATGAAGCATTCGATATTTGGGGTTAATATGGTATGTACTAGATCCTGGGAAAATGTCATTGGATCAGCGTCGTAGCTAGAATCATGAGCGCCCCTGGCAAGATTTGAATTTTGCGCCCCAAGACATATTTCTAGGATAATGATCGCCCTGGCCAGACCTGAATTTTGCGCCCCAAGACATAACTTTTTTCTAGCTATGGGTCAGCAAAGGGCACCCCTGAGGGTTGCGCCTTGTCAGCTCCTAGCTACGACGCAGCATTGGATGAATACTAACGATTTTTTTGGAAAATGTAAAGTAATAAGTACCTATCTATTTGCTAACTGAACATAAAATTTTGTTGAAACACTTATGTCAAGTATCCTCTTATATTTTTTTATGAACGTACCTTAATTTGGCCTATATGCTTGGCGTGCCAAGGCGAGAAGTATCCCTCCAACTCTTTGGCTGTTATATCAGCTACTCCTTTGCTTTTTAGTCTCTCTTTGATCATAGAGTAAGCAGTTCTAGAGAACACAAATACCTGAAGTGAGAGCATAGACAAGGATCACATAGAGCACTTATTAACAAGTGTCCCTTATCCCTTTGCGTGCACTCCAGTAATCCCTTGCACGAACATCTATCGAGAAAAAAAACGCGCGTAAAAGTACTCGATAGAGTATTTTCTATGGGAAATTTCATTTTGCCTTTCGGCGGTAGATAGTGTACTGTACAAATTTCCCATACAAAATTATTGTATCGAATGTTTTATGCGTTATTTTTTCGATAGCTGTTCATACTAAAGGTACAGAACGGTCAAAACTGGACTGGGTAGCTTGGTTTTGTACGGTCAGCAGCACATCAAGCTATACAAAACTGTCAAAAATCTCCAATGAATTTTGAACCTTAAATTACTTGTTTTTAAGTTTAAAATTTATTAAGAAAATTTGACACTTTGTGGAAGCCCAGCGTGTCGTCTACTGTACTAAATACTTACATTCAATTCCATAAACCATTCATCAGTTTGAGCTGATCTTTTCAAGTTCATCGTTTTTTAACCATTAAATTTTAGCTTTTGCTACAAAATTTACCTAGTAAATAGTTGGAAGGTTCTATCTTACCTCAAATAGACTCCGGTTCAAAAGATGGTACAATTAATAAGAAGTGGCGATTTCAAAACAAAAAAAATACCTTATAGTGACTATAGGTAATAGCCAATGCTCTTAATTAAATCAATGTTCTACAGTTTAAATAACGTTGGCTTAGTCAATGCTCAAAGGACCATTTCAAAAGAAGACATAAATATAGGCCTTTTTTAGTCTAGGTCAGTTTTTTACAAACTAGATTTGAAATCAATCTCTGAAAATTATAGAAGTTTTACGTTTTGAAACCCATGTTATGAAAGTATAAGCCCAATGATTATGATCATTAGATGTTATGGTAATGATGAAGTAAAGAAAAATAATGGGATATCGCCAATGAATGAATATGTCAATGAATGAATAAGTTCGAATACAGTCCAAACCTTGACCGCCCCTACGTGTTCCGCGAAGAAAGGCGAGAAATAGTTATTCATTTCGCTGACTGGTATGTCAGATATACCCTTGGCTTTCACGCGCTCCTTTATCCTGGAGTACACGCCACGGGAGAACACGAATACCTGGGAATCGGGGGATAAAAATACATCTACGGGAATAATATTAATCATAAAGTCTCGGCCACGACATCACCGCGCGCGCGTCCTGCGTCTTGCGTCTCGCCAACCACAAAGAGTACTCTGTGCCAATCACTGCGCGTTGTCATAAAATAGAGAGCGAACAACGCACACACAGACCGCTCGCTCCGACCGATATACTGCGTCACGTAGGTACTCGAACTCGTTTGAGATGAGATTCCGGTTATACAGTGTATGTAAAGCTATCAACGCACGCCCAACCAAACTAGCGATGTATGGTAAAGATACGGTGATCTGATACGCCAAAATGATACAAGTCTGGACAAAGCTTAAAAGGTGTCTATATGTGCGTTGCTTGAGCGCGCGAGGGCTAAGCTTAACTACTTTACTCTCTCTATAATTAAGTATACTAATCAGTATAGGTACTTAATTCACCTATTCTCCTGGGTGAATTAAATGTACCAATTAGTATACTTAATTCACCCAGGTGCATTAAGTCTACGATGGGATATTGGCTGGGATATGGCTATCTCGATGTATGCCAAGCTTCTCTGATCGCGCTCTCTCGTCGGCGCGACCGTGCAGTGGTTGCCGAGACGCAAGACGCAATACGCGCGAGCGTCGATGCCGTGGCCGAGCGGTAATACGGTAAGACTTGATTACAAAATACTGGGCTTTGTAAGTAAAATAATAGAAATACTAATACTAGGTGAGCTGTAAAGGTTAATATTGAATATTTTGATTTGTTCCCAACGCGTCAAACCATCAACTGTCACACTGTGACTGGTTGGGAATTTTTGAAGTGAAAACTTCTTTAGCGGCGTTGTACGCTTTTTGGTAATGGAGAAAATATGCTAAACTCGCGTCAGTAAGAATCCGTGACCCTGATCGAAAATTCGTAAGACGGATGTGACTAGACAGCTGGCGGTGGAAGTATCGCCCTCCCTTTCTACGGGGCGCGGTGAAAATGGCGGCGCGTCATTTCAAGACGAAAACGCTTGTGTCACCAGCAACGCGCTAATTTTGAAAATAGAACTAATAGCAGCGATCTCTTCGGTGAAATCATAGACTTATTTATACTCTGTTTAAATCGTAGAATGCGTGCATGTAGAAATTAAAGAGGCCACTGTCGCGAAATCTTTAGAATTTTTCTCTAATTACAAACCGATTGAATTGTGTGACTGTATAGTAATAGGAAAGAAATAATTTTAATCCTTTGCCGCTAATTTCAAAATATCAAAAATGCACAACGTTAATATTCAAGTTTTCACTTTTGCCGGCACTCCCGGAGTGCAACCAATATTTTGTTTTATTAAAAAATTCCCAACGAGTCACACCTGTTACTCGATGGGAACTTTTTATTATAAATTTCCCAACCAGTCACACTGTTACAGGTTATTTCCTCTGTAAATGTAACAGGTGTGACTCGTTGGGAACAAATGAATGTTACATTTTTGTCTAAAACTAAGCTCTTTTAGAATTTTTTTTTTATTATTGGGGTATTCGGGGGACGAAACAATCCACAACTATCTTCACGGCGGCGGTAGGTTAAAATAACTACGCATGATTATGAAACAGTTTAGTCATTACCATAACTCTATGGCATTACCATTCCCGTATCTAATGTTTTCAAAACTAACACGGCATTTGTAAATACGCGTCATGATTTCGCTAACTACTGTGGTCACGTTAAATTACACACTTTAGCACGGGAAATATGAAACCACAGTTTAGATATTATGTAGTTTTTTTAACAAACTAATATCTATCTACACTGTGACTATAATATCCATTTTACAAAAGTCAAAAGTGATTATTTTATACCTATATTATGTGTATCATAAACTCAACTCTGATGTTTTCAGTAATACTAATGTTTTCAGTAATGGGTTTCCGATTTCTCGACATTTTCTTTTTCTCGAGTTTTGGGAATTCTCGAGGCCAAGTTCTCGAGTTTTCTCGGGTCTCGAGTTTTTAATTAAAACTGTTGAAATCTGTTGAAATTTTATAAAAATACGGTATTTTTTAATTTTATTTCACCACAATCTATATTTAGAATTTGGTTTACTACCTTTTATTTGGGTGACGAAAGAAACAAAAATTAAAATCTTACATATTATTAACAAATAATCAAAACTTTGTAAATAACTAATAGGAAATATAGTCATAAAAGACTATTTAAAGTTGACTATTCCTAGACTAGACCAGCCTAGAGACACCTTTATCTTATTAAATAATTAGAAAACTTACTTTTGTCTTAGAAAATAAGCTTACAAGAATTTAGAAGAAAAATTGAACAAAAGGATGAAAGAGCACGGAACGCGGGCGGTGTTTAGGCGCTTATAGCCGTCCACCAGCGCCGCTAAATCGCCAATCCATTAATTTTTATTACTCGTAGAACCGAGTCAATATTTAAAAATCGGTGTAAGTCGGACTCGCGCACAAAGGGTTCCGTATTATTTTATTCTGTTTTTAGTATTTGTTGTTATAGCGGCAACAGACTAAACAGTTGTTCACAGATAATTTATCTGTGAACAACTGTCTAGCTATCACGTTTCATGAGAAACGGCCTGGTGACAAACACCGTTTACCGTCGTCCCGTTTTTACCCTTTGGGTACGGAACCCTAAAAAAGAAATAACCATGCCCTCTTAAATTGTATTTTTTTGTATTTTAAAACGCAATCGAAACGACATTGGCCACTTATGGTTTATATGGATTTTAAAACTTACGGAAATAATGAAAACTGTTGAAGAGTTAAAATGATAGAAACAATTAAAGAGAAACTGGTTGTTTCCTTTTTTTTAAATAAGTAATAAAAATAAATGAATTGGTGCGCTAGTGGACGGCTATAAGCGCCTTAACGGCGAAAAATAGGCGCGCGTCTTGTTTGCCACGATTAAAATTCGAAACTCGGGAATTCTCGAGCTCCGGACATTTTTTTCTCGTCTCGGTTGAAGCCAAATTTCTCGAGTTTTCTCGAGTTCGAGAAAGCTCGAGCAGAAACCCTGCGTCTTCTATCGTTCAATTTATTGAAATAAACCAGGCGTTAAGTTACTTTTGGTTTATTAATAAGTCTAATTTTACTTTTTAACTAAATAAATACTAATTTTAATTTTAAAAACGACCAATAGATGTTGCTAATAAAAATAAAAACTATATTTACCTGGTATAATGAGTTACCAGTCACATACGAGGCGATGTAATGTGAGCCGTATTTCCTAATGAAGTCGGCTACAGAGACGGTGTCGCCTATGGTGGCCTCCTGGATGGCTTCCAATACCACATCCTCTATGGGCATGTTTTGAGGTAACTCGCTCAGTTTGGCTGTTTCACGGAACCTGGAATTATACACAAACATTTACCACCTACTCGAAAACATGGTTTGGTAAGACTTTTTAACCGCCTTTGTGGCCTAATGGTTCGCCCACCCGTGTAAGAGGCAGGGGTCCCGGGTTCGATTCCCGAGGAGGAGGAGAAGGGTACATTTGTACTCGGTTTGGTTGGTGGTAGAGCTTATTTCAAGTCCGCCTGGCTAGCTACCACAATCTTACCTAAGTTTGACGCCATAACAACAATTTAAAAATTGTTGTGTTCCGGCAGTTAGAGTTAAGATAGCTAGTTCCTCAGTGATGAGTATTCCGGGTGTAGTGCGCTTCCACCTTCGGCCTTATCGTCACTTAACATCAGGTGAGGTGAAGGCCAAGCACTTTTCCGTTGTGCATAAAAATACCATCTGCATCTGCTTATTGGGTCCCGTCACTGACATGAAAAATTTTTTTCTTATTAACTGGACTGGCTGTCTGTATGATTTGACAGCAAAGTTCTTGTGCCTATTAGAAACGCCACTAGCGTGAGTCTAAAGAACTAATTTTGACGTGTACAATGAAAATGGTCGCCGTGATGGTCTCTCCAGACTTCAGACTTTAGTACCATGTCCCTCACGCTATGCTCACGCTACGTCCTGCAGCGCCAAAATGGCGGAAATCAAATAGGCACAAGAGCAGTTTGACAGCAGCCAGTCCAGTGTAATAATATAGAGGTCAATGAGTCCCGTACAGGCGGCAAGCAGCAGCGACAGATGGCATGGTGGCTGTCGTGATTGTCTATGGTTAGCGACATGTGACATGCCACATGTCTTTATACCATACCAACCATAGATAATCACGACGACGTTTTGAAATGTCGAATTCATACAATTTTTCTATTCTATTCGATTTGCCCCTTGTCTAAGCCCCCTAATTTCTGTCGTCTTTCGATGCTGTATTTGCTGTTTTGAAATTGGTGTAATATTATTAAAAATCAGATAATCTGTTTTTTTTATTATTATGTGTGCCTATAACAACAAGAATATAGAATAGACTGTGAGGCCTTTAGCTTTTAGGGACAAACATTGGTCCCGGCTGCATGATGTTATGACTTAGATAAAATGATAAATAGGTGCTGTACTAGGCACGTATCTTGAAATTTTTTCGACGGAGTGGGGATAAGTTCGCGCATGTGCTCTTGTGAGCGACCAATAGCGCGCGCCCCTCTCCCGCCGCCCGCGCCCCTCACCGCTTCGCATACCCAAAATACGCGTTTCGCGCAATCCCCACCCGATTTCAAGTTATATGCCTCGTACTGAAGATTAATTTATCTCTAGATACGCCCATACTTATCTTCCCTACCCTAATCAAAAGGAAAGCCTGTGCCTCAGCAGGGACATAAAACAGCTAACAATGGTGATCTTACCTGGATACCCTGACGAGCACGTAGCAGTGGTCACCGTTGATGAACGAGGAGTTGATGCCCAGGTTGCGCGCCATTATGTCTGTAGGCCAGCCGGCGGTGAACGCCCGCCATGGCCGCTCCAGTCTACAACAGGAAAAAAAACATGAAATTCATTAATAGTCTCAAAATGTCAGATGTCGGATGGGTGACTGTTAAGTGGCATTACAACTGAGCGCTTCCGTGCTTCGGAGGGCACGTTAAACCGTCGGTCCCGGTTGTTGTCATCTGACAACAGTCAGAGGGCTTACAGGCGGCTTGATAAACTCTTAACACCAGAGGTGGCCACTGATCCTCATTCAATAAGAAGTCTCAAAATAAATTTCATCGCAAAGTGGTCGCGAAACGTAAGACGCAGGATGCGTGCGGTGTTTTTGTGGCTGAGCGGTAAATGTTGATGATTAGGGTCTTGGAAGTCCCCGTTGAACAATATCTGCTGTGGTACGGTTTTGTGGTTTTGAGACCTTTTTTAAGTTAATTACCTTTCAAAAGTAAAATCCCTGAAGTACGCCTGCAGCAGCTGCTTCAAGTTATCGCAGAACTCCATGTGGAAGTCTCCGTCGAACAGCGTCTTCGGCTGGCGCGGCTTCGGCGCGACGGAGTACCGGTCCACGTCGCGGAACACGCTGACCGTTGGCTCCCGGAACACCCAGTTCTCCGTGTCGTTCCGGGGGACCACGCGCATGCATATGCTGAGGTACCCATATCTGGAATGTGCCAAGATAACAAGTTAGATTTGAAACATGTAAGGTATCGTATGACTGAAATGTAGTGCACACATATACTGCGAAAGTGTGGGTGTGGCGTCTTTTATAGAATTACATGTTTTAATGACCCGAACGAACTGTGTCTGGAAGGCACAAAAACTGCAACTGGATTAAATTTATATTTAGAACTCTTTAACCAATTTAGATCATTATACAACGTTAGTCATTACAAAATAACCCCTAATGCTGAATATGGTAGATAGGGCTCATCAAACTGATCAATTTTTATTATGGAACCAACACTGAAATCGCAAAAAAAACTGCTGTTTCATACATAAATTAAAAACGAAAATATCAAAATGTATGAAACAGTTGATTTTTTTTCGCGATTTCAGAGTTGGTCCCATAGTACAAGTTTGATGGTCTCTATATATTAGGAGGTCATAACAAATTTGGTAACGATCGCGTAAGTGGCTGACTCTGGCTTCACAGGATGGAGAGGCACTCTCTGATGCTAAATATGTCAGTCTGTTTGCGTGAAGTGGTTGCGTTCTTTTTATATGCAGGGTGAAAAATGTGTTATCGTTACCAGAAAAAAAACGATGAGGTAAATGGCTGACAATAGTACAGCAAGTAAGTACTAGTTGTACTCATGTGAACTGTGTAAGGACTGACCAAAATTCGGTTGCGTTTCGTAGGTATAAGCGTAAACTTTTTGTTTGTTTGTAATGTATAAACTCAAAAAGTACTAATCCGAGTTTAAATTTTTTTTCACCTATAGAAAGCTACATTATCAGCGAGTAATATGGGCTATAATTTAATTTCAAAAAAATTATACCCTTTTTTCAGCCTGTATATAAAAAGAACGCAACCACTTCATGCAAACAGTCTGACATATTTAGCATCAGAGAGTGCCTCTCCATCCTGTGAACCCAGAGTCAGCCACTTACGCGATCGTTATCAAATTTGTTATGGCCTCCTAATCTATATCTACCTTTGGCATTAGGGGTTATTTTGTAACACGTTGTGTAGTGCTTAACTACCACAATCACAGGCCATCGAGCTCCTCTTCTTTCATCATTCAACCATAGCTTTAGACTTCCACTGTTAGGCACAGGCCTCCCCAAAAGATCTCCACGACGACGATCGGTCTTTAGTACCCTAATACCAAAGAAAAAGAATGTCAAAAAATAACAATGTCAATAAACAGGTGATCCGAAAAACGAATGCATAGGTACATTTTATATGAGATACGTAAAATATGACTAAGATACATAAAATATGACTTTATATGGCAAAGGAAATTAACAGACTATGTTCCATACTGTTTTCTTCGTCGATAAACGAATAAATATAGCGAAATTTGGTTTTGGAGAAACGTGTGGCAATATCTTATTTATCTACCTGTGAAAAGTTTGATTGTTTCTTTTTGTCACATCACAATTACTTAGAGCACAAGACACATGGCTCTACGATACCTTTATTTTAAATTCTAATTAAGATTATCAAATATTTTAAGCAAATTGTGATTGCTCCTTTGAAAGGCGGGCCGCTATGGCCTCTTACTGTAAAAAATATTGGCACATGTCACTTGTTCCTATTTGTCTCTTTTTTACATAGACCGTGTCCGTATGATGTTAACTTCTTTTTTCCACGCTCTGTTGGTCTTCTTGAGCGCAGCGAAATTTTTTCTGTCTATGCCTAAGTACGAATATCTATCGAGAAAAATACGCGCGTAAAACTACTCGATAGAGTAATTATTGTCTCTGAGGATAATTTCGCTTTTCGGCAGTAGATGGCGCTGTACAAATTTCTCATACAAAATTGCCCTATCGATTTTTTTACGCGCAATTTTTTTCCCGACAGCTGTTCGTGCTAGGGGTACAGATTTAGTGACACATCGTTTAGTAATCTAAACTTCTAAAGTAGAGTGAAATGAAGGGTCACTTAACCAGGGTTTCCTAGGATGACAGTGGTGTCATATTACGGCCGTAATTTAGCGGCGTAGAACGTTGTCTATGTAAACAGTACGGCGCGCCGTGTTGTTTACATAGACAACGTTCTACGTCGCTAAATTACGGCCGTAATATGACGGCACCGTCATCCTAGGAAACCCTAGCTTTAAATATTATGGTTGAAATTAGTAATAGTACGCACCTCATAAATATATTGATGGCTTTGCCAACGCCCAGTTCGGAGTCGAGAGCGGTGGCGGCGCGGCACAGAGCTACCACCAGCAGCGCCGTGACAATCCGCACCATCACACCGACACTGATAACCTGCAACAACATAAAAAAACCCATCATCCAACAGAAAACAGGAAAATATTTCTTTGAATGATAGCTAAGAGCTCATCATCCCAAACGGTTTAAAATATTTTCTAGGATCATGGCTAAGAAAACCCTAAATCAAGTTACCAATCTATCAAACGAAAATAAAAACAAACAAAACGGTTCAAGAATGTACGAAGCTAAGAATTGCGGAGTAACTAAGTATACTTCTATCATAGGGTAAACAATAAGTAGGTACCTACTAAGTAATATATTTTGGTCCTTCTGTTTTCGTAGGGTCGTACTTTTAATTACATTATGAATGGAGGCACCTTGGTAAGTATAAGATGTAAAGGTACACGCCTCGCCACGTTGGGAATACAAGGCTGAAAAAAATCACAAGACATTACATACCTACTTAGAATAATAACACCTAGAAGCCGTGTCCTCGTATGCAAATTGCAAAGTGAGGCAACTAATACCAAGCCAGAATGGCTTAGTTTTCAAATTTATATCCTTCATATGTTAACTTATCCGTAACTGAAACCCAATAATATAGTAACTAGTCTTATAAATGTGGGAAAATTGAAACTGTTTTGCACTTAATCGGTATGATTAGGGAATAATGTATGTGGAATAACAATCTGAAAACGGAGCCATTTTGGCTGTTTTAGTTGCCTCACTTTTGACAGTGCGCTTTGTAGAGAACTATCGTTCTAGCTAGGTGTTATTATTATAAACCTACCTACTACTACTGTAACTAGGTAGGTAGGTACACATTGAATTCTTGTGAATTTTTTAGGCATTACTACCAGAAGTGACGCTCAATCAAAGCAAGCACTCATAGGAAATTATTTCTAACTAACAGCTCAAAATATTAATGAAAAATACGTTAGTGATCACTCAACTCATTTCACTCCACACAAGATATAATTTGACATGGCATAATTGAAAAAATCCATTCGAAAAACGATGGTAAGTAGGTACTTAATTCCACCGTAACAAAGATCATTTTTGTAGTGAAAAATCTTGATGGCAATACGAGGTAACTATAGTGAACTAGCTAGCCGACCGTGAAAATGGTTATTGTGGGTTAAGTATTACGTTGATACTGGTATCCGATCGGAAAAAATTGGACTGGCAAATTGATTCCTAATTTGATACGCCTTTAATTAATCGTAGAGTTTGATTAGCACAAGTTGCAGAAAGAGTTTTGAGTGATAGATAATTGGATAAAATATATATTTTACAGTCTCTCAGTAACATTGTTACACAAATGAAGAGAATTTGTATTCATAAAGTCATGTTTTGCTGTATACAATAATAGAAGTCTTTGTTTGTTGGTAATGATCATCATCATAAAATAACCAAAGACAACCTTGAAGAAAAGTCAATGCCGGAAAATTGCGCTGTTTTCTTTTGGCGCGGCTATCAACCAAAAATTGTTTTTTCTTGTTTTAAATAATGTAATAAATAACAAATTGTTTAACCTCCGACGCAGCGCAAAGAGGTGTGTTATAAGCACAGAATAACTAATAATACAAGTTTATAAGTTTGAAGCCTATGTCTGTCTGTCAGTCTGTACGTATATTCGTAGTGCCTAAATGGATCAAGCGATTTCAATACGGTTTCATACAGTAATCATCTGTCAAACTTAAAACAGCAATATCTCGAAAAGTACTCATCCTAGACTGATGGTGTCTTTGAAAAAATGAAAGGTCTTGGTGAGGTCTTCATTTTAGATGACAAACTTAAATTTGACAGCTTGCAAAGGTTGCATGCTAGTAACATTTTCCATCAACTGATAGGAGGAAACTCAAAATGAAATAAAAGGTCCCAATTATCCCTTGACCTAAATAAGCGGCACCGTTATGCCAATTGTTCGCGAACTGTCGTCGTGCTAGGTTGGCACGGTATGTCGCCAAGGTCACAATTGAGGCAGGATTTTCATACATTTGTCTTAGGTACGATGTAGTAAGTTTAAAATTTTAATAAATTTCAAAGTTCAAAAAGGAAAACTTTTTAGAATCTCTTGGTCTTTGCCCAACTGCCTGTTAAAACTCTTTTTATATATGTCGCTCTTTTTTATATACTGCTCAAAACTTTTGAAATAAATAGGAGCCACCGTATGATTTACAAAAAAAAAAAAAATACAAAAATGTTTATTTCCAACAAGTAAGGTTAACATTTCATAGTTACACAGATTAACAGTTGTGGATAGGTACAAGATATATCATACTGAGATACAATGTAACATGGACGGACATCCTACTTTGTTGAGAGGAGTATACATGTAAGTTTTCCTGTAACACCAACACTAGAATATATCTGTATAGTTGGTGTCTGTACGATTAACAATAGAATTAGCCTCATTTTACAAATGATTAACAGGCTGTAAGTTTTTCTTAAATATCCATACAACTAAAATATATATAATAGTCGAGACATTTATTAATATATTAAATATTATATGATACATCCTAAATAAAATAATAATAATGTTGTATAAAGAATAAAATACATATTATTAATTAAATTTTTAAGTAGTTAAAATTTAAATTAGGACAGCGTTATAAGCAAATTTTCTGTGGAAGCATATGAAAGGGTTTTGAGCCATTTTGTAACGATTTTTTTGACGTCATATACTGAGGTGGACTTAATATCACAAAATTTCACTACTTTGTTGTAAATGATGCAATTAATGAAGGGAGAAAAACGTTTAGCAAAAGAAGTTTTCACTGGCAGAACTGGTATATTGAAAATTCTCTTTGAAAGAATTTGGGAGTAGTTTTCAGATTTAGTAATGAATTTATGTGTAAAAATGGTTGATTTTAGAATAAAAAGCTGGCGAACGCTTAAAACTGAGCTATCTTTGTACAAATCGACTGTAGGATACCTGTAAGGTTTAAACAACATTGTTTTTAATACCGCTCTTTGGGCTCTTTCAATTTGTATCATTGTTGTCTTTGAGGAACCACCCCAGCTCATGATGCAATATGAAAGAAGAGATTGACATAAAGCCAGGTAGACAGATCTGAGTAATTGGAAATCGGTCACGTAGCGAAGCTTCCTCATGATGTGAATGGTTTTTCGAACCTTAGCTGACAAACTGCTGATATGAGCCTTAAAATTGAGATTTTGGTCTAGGATAATACCAAGGTATTTAATTTAATTTCTTAAAGATTTTCCATACAAAAGAGATAAGTTCTGAAAGGTACTTACTCGTAGCACGAGTCGTACTTAGCATGGCGCTTGTTTTTTGATAACTTTGCTTATGTAAGTATGATTTGCAAAAAAAAAAAATTCGGGTTGCACTCCGGGAGTGCCGACAGAAGTGAAAACTTGAATATTAACGTTGTGCATTTTTGATATTTTGGAATGGTAAGGGAATAATTTTGCACGAATTGCTTTAATTATCAGTATAAATTCTATCATTTATGAGGTAGAATAGAATATGCGCTATCGTACACAAACATGACAATTTATATTACATTAAAAACTTTACCTCTCAGAAAAATCAACCCGCCGAACGCCAAAATGACGCGCCGCCATTTTCGCCGCGCCGTAGAAAGAGAGGGGGATACTTCCGCCGCCGGCTATCTACGCTACATCCGTCTTACGAATTTTCGATCAGGGTCACGTGACGCTGACTGACGCGAGTTTAACATTTTTTACCCATTACAAAAAAAGTGTACAACGCCGCTAAAGAAGTTTTCACTTCAAAAAACATACACTAACTTCAAAACGTTGAGGATGCATAAACAAAACTTCATGTGATTATTTTGTCAGTAAGTCGCTAATTATAAACTTCTCGTGATACAAATTATGCATAATTCAAATACTATTATTTCTACCAACACGCCACAGATTACCTAATAACTTTACAAATTAATTACAATGTCACTTTCTCATTATTGTGTTTAATTGAATTAGTATTGGTGTCGATTTAAAATTGTAATAACTAAGTATTTATTCCAAGGCCCACACGCTATACAGTAAGCCGAGATGCGCTTGCGCACTCACGAATCCAACCTTATTATTAGAAGGTTGCCCGCATGCCTAAAGGTTACTCCGATCAACGCGGCCATTAAAGATAAAACGATCGAATTTAAATACATAGTGGTGTTTGAATAATTAGCGTTTGATGTCGTTGCTCCTTGATAAAATAAATTTAAAATATATTAAAAATCAGGGGATCCCCCGGCTGCAAGGAAAAGAAACGATATTTGTTTCCCTCCTAGTAGAACTGCTCTGCTCAATAAAAGTATCATTGGCATGGCGCCGCGGCTGCATAATAAGCTGCCAGAAAGTTTGAAAGAAACAAATAAAATAGAAACTTTTAAAAAGAGCATTAACACCCCTCATGCTCCAGCTTAAAAAAGTGTGACATGCATTGGCAAATTGGCAAAAGTGCATCGATGTCACGAAAAAAAGGCACTTTTCCAACTTAAAAAATACAACTTGTAATACTTTTGTTCATTTAATTTGGACGGTTTATACATCATTGAAAAGAATATCAGTCAAGGCCCAATGTCACAGAACATTACATTCAAGTCCAAGCCATAGTTCATTTACAATAATGCAAAATATTGCCTGCGATCTCTGGGTTCCCGGGGGAACCCGCGGTGCTTGACGGTGTATATGACGCGCGGGTTCCCGGGGGAAACCTACTACTACCTACCTACTTTAATTAATGTCAGAAAGGCAGAATATGGCTGAACTAATTTGCTACCTTTGTGAAATCTCTTACCACCTGTATTCGCAATAAACATATTTTGATTGATTTGATTTGATTTGCAATGACTCTTGTTATGTTCGTTTTAGGCGGGGCAGTCGTGTTTTTAATCCTTACTAATATTATAAATGCGAAAGTCCGTTTGTTTGTTTGTTTGTTTGTTTGTTTGTAACGCCTTCACGTCTTAACTACTGAACCGATCATCATAAAATTTTGCATACACGTTGTCAGGGGTACAGAGAAGGACATAGGGTACCTTTTATCCCGAAAAAAATATTTTTCCCCAGGGATAGCAAAAAAACTTTCCACGCAGACGAAGTCGCGGGCGGCCGCTAGTATTTTTTAAATTTATTTATTTTTATTTGACACATTTTACTGACAAGTCAGGTATATAGTTTTGGAATGTGCTCAATAAGGCCTTTCATTTGATGCCCATATTGTAATAATCGAAGAAAAAAAATATATTTTTCATATTTGAAAGTGGCGTCGTCGTATGGTCGCCATATTGACTTTTGTCACAAAAAATATACCCAGTGTCACTCGGTTTTTTTTTCACTCGGAATAATGTACGGATCCTAACGATATCCCATATATCCAAATCCTTTAAGTCATTTAGAAGTTATGGTGGAATAATGAAACTCACATACCCACAAACATACATGAACCCTGAACACATAGGTATACACTCCTTTTTTGGGCAGTCGTGTAAAAAAACTAAAAACAAATAAATAACTTTATTTATGTCTTGAACGGATAAAAAATTTAATATATCGTACCTACCAAGCCTTTTTAGGGTTCCGTACCTCAAAAGGAAAAAACGGAACCCTTATAGGATCACTTTGTTGTCCGTCTGTCTGTCCGTCCGTCCGTCCGTCCGTCTGTCTGTCAAGACCCTTTATCTCGGGAACGCGTGGAGGTATCGAGTTGAAATTTAAACCATATACTCTTAGTATATGGTCTACGGTCCCTTGAAGCTGTAAAAAAATCAAACTTCTAAGTTTGCGTAAAAAAAGATACTGCCGTTTAGGGCGCAAAAAATGCATTTTCGATACTCTCAAAGGAATCAAAATTCATAGGGTACTTCCCGTTGACCTAGGACTATGAAATTTGGCAGGTAATAGCGTCTTATACTACACTTACAGGAATAAATCTGAAAACTGTATATTTGTAATTAAATCATAAAAAATATGGTCATTAAAATACGTAATTATTATTCATCTTGGTGAAACAACGGTATGCGCGGTCATAGTTTAACTTCTAATTACTTTTGTGATAATCGCGCCACTAATTCTTTTTAAAATATCAATATTTATTACTTTTAATTATTCAGATCCTTTCAAATATTGTTATAGTTAATTACTTTTAAAAATAAAATTAAAACTTAATAAATTTGGCTCTAAATATTTTCGCAACATGGCGGTATGTCACGCTGCATGACAGGGGGTCAAAGAGTAAAACAATCAACGGAGTGCATTCCAGCAGACCAATAGCTATCACCAAAGAGTAGGTATATAACAATCAGCGCGTTTTTCACACCGATATGACGTGACTCGAACGGGATGGAAACAGACTTTCGGAGCAAGGGTCTCGTTGGAATACACCCATTTTCTCTAATAACACCATTTCACAGAACATTATACAGTGTACTATTGATATAAAGCGCCATCTGTTGACAATTAGCAGTACTTGTATTTTATACAGGTGCGGTGGGTTTGTAATTATTTTATTTTTTCTTAAACATGCTTGGAAATTCGAACATTATTTTGACAAACTTCTTCGTGCTAAATCGGAGTTTACGGACAGACCTAAACCGCGCCGTCAATATTTGTATGAGAATCCAATACTAACGTGTAATAATGGATTTTCATACAAAAATTGCCGGCGTCTGTCCGGCAATGTTTCTATTAAAACTCATTACACACGTGTAATTCAGATATGGAGCGAACTTTTCAATGAAACACAAATACTTATAGGTATCAAATGTCGCCTTGATGAGGGAGCACATTCCAAAAAAATTTTTTTTTAATATTCGGTATACTGGTATCACGTGAAAAAAAGGCCTTGATGAGCACATTCCGATAAACTGAAAAAAAAGTTAAATTGGCCCCCAGTCCCCGGCGGCCCCGCTATTCCTAGCTACGGTAGCGGCTATGGTAACGGCGGGGCAGGGGGTGCTAAGAATCCCCGGGTGCGGATCGGCTACCACCAATCACGAAAATTGCACCTGGCAACCTATAACACGCGCACACTGAGGACCGACACGAAGTTAATCGAGTTGGAAGAAGTTATAAGCAAGTTACGCTGGGACATCATTGGGTTATCTGAAGTCCGAAGAGAGGGAGAGGACTCGATAATCCTTAATTCCGGTAACTTGCTGTACTACCGGGAGGGCGACCAACAGTCCCAAGGTGGTGTCGGGTTCATCGTCCACAAGTCCCTTGTCAACAACGTGATTACCATCGGAAGTGTGTCGACCAGGGTGGCGTACCTTATACTCAGAATATCCAAACGGTATTCGTTGAATGTCATACAGGTTTACGCACCGACCTCGACGCACCAAGATGACGAAGTGGAGGCTATGTATGAGGAGATCTCTAAAGCCATGCATAGCTACAAAACCCACTACACCGTTGTGATGGGGGACTTCAATGCAAAGTTGGGGAAACGATGCGGTGATGAGCTGAGAGTGGGGCAATTTGGAGTTGGGCAACGGAATGACAGAGGCCAGATGCTAGCCGACTTTATGGAGAAGGAGAACCTCTTTATGATGAACTCATTCTTCAGAAAGCCGGAAAGCCGGAAGTGGACTTGGGTCAGTCCGGACGGTACAGTCAGAAATGAGATTGATTTTATCATGTCGACGAAAAAGCAAATATTCAATGATGTCACTGTGATCAACGCCGTTAAGACGGGGAGCGATCACCGATTGGTACGTGGCACATTGAATATCAACATAAAGCTGGAAAGATCTCGACTGATAAAATCAACACTCCGACCATTGCCGGCCCATATCCAAAACCCCGAGAGCTTTCAACTCGAACTCCAAAACCGTTTCGAAGCCCTTGAGAACAGCATAGATGTGGACGATCTAAACAATATGGTGGTGGATACTGTCCGTACGGTAGGGTCCAAGTTCTTCAAGACCCGCCGTCCCAAGCTAAAGAAACTCTCCGACCACACACTCCTACTCATGGATCAGAGACGTGAAATGAGGCTCCAGAGTTCAGTAGATGCTAATCGTTATCGGCAGCTTAATAGACAGATATCTAAGTCTTTGACGAGCGACCTTCGCCAATTTAATACGAATCGTATTAAAGAGGCTATCGAGCGGAACAAAGGCTCCAAAGTGTTCGCGAGAGATCTGTCTATTGGGCAAAGCCAGATGACGAAGCTGAAAACTGACGACGGACGCATCATCTCAGCGAAGCCTGAAATCCTTAGGGAGATCGAGAGTTTCTATGGGCAGTTATATTCCACGCAGACACCCGTTGAAAGCAAGGCTAAAGACCCCAGAGCCAAGCTTACCCGACACTATACCCAAGATATCCCGGACGTCAGCATGTACGAGATTAGTATGGCTCTCAAACAGCTGAAAAACAACAAGGCGGCGGGCGACGACGGAATCACTACAGAACTTCTGAGAGCGGGCGGTAAGCCGATACTTAAAGTCCTCCAGAAGCTTTTCAATTCCGTCATCGTCGAGGGCAGAACGCCGAAGACATGGAACATAAGTGAGGTGATTTTGTTCTTTAAAAAGGGTGACAAGTCCCTCTTAAAGAACTATAGACCCATCTCGCTTCTGAGTCATGTCTATAAGCTGTTTTCGAGAGTCCTTACGAACCGTCTCGCTCGCAAATTCGACGACTTCCAACCTCCCGAACAAGCCGGGTTCCGAAAAGGCTTTAGCACCATAGACCACATCCATACGCTGCGGCAGGTCATACAGAAGACCAAGGAGTATAATCTGCCACTTTGCTTGGCGTTCGTGGATTATGAGAAAGCCTTTGATTCGATTGAAACCTGGGCGGTGCTGCAGTCTCTCCAAAGGTGCCAAGTGGACTACAGGTATATCGAGGTGTTGAGGTATTTATACAAAAATGCCACCATGTCGGTCCGAGTACAGAACCAGAGAACAAATCCTATCCAACTGCAGCGAGGTGTGAGACAGGGAGATGTTATTTCTCCGAAACTGTTCACAGCTGCGTTGGAGGATATCTTTAAACTCTTAGACTGGAAAGGACTCGGCATCAACATTAATGGCCAATACCTAACACACCTTCGTTTTGCCGATGATATAGTTCTAATGGCTGAGACGTTGGAGGACCTGAACACAATGCTCGAAGATCTCCGTAGTGCTTCCCAAAGAGTGGGTCTTAAAATGAACATGGATAAGACGAAAATCATGTCGAATGCCCATGTTGTGCCCGCTCCAGTTCATGTTGGGAACACTGCACTTGAAGCTGTTGACCATTATGTATACCTAGGACAGGCAGTCCAGTTAGGTAGGTCCAACTTTGAGAAGGAGATCTCTCGTCGAATCCAACTCGGATGGGCAGCATTCGGGAAGCTCCGAAAAATCTTCGTGTCCGATTTACCTCAGTGTCTCAAGACGAAAGTCTATGACCAGTGTGTGTTGCCAGTGATGACTTACGGCAGTGAAACGTGGTCGCTAACTATGGGTCTCATAAGGAGGCTCAAGGTCACCCAGCGTGCAATGGAGAGAGCCATGCTCGGCATTTCCCTGCGTGATCGAATCAGAAATGAGGAGATCCGCAGGCGAACTAAAGTAACCGACATCGCTCGAAGGATTGCTCAGCTAAAGTGGCAGTGGGCTGGACACATAGCGAGAAGAACCGATGGCCGTTGGGGCGGAAAGGTTCTGGAATGGCGACCGCGCACCGGACGACGCTCCGTGGGTAGGCCCCCGACAAGGTGGACCGACGATCTGGTGAAGATTGCCGGAAGCCACTGGATGTGGGAAGCGCAGGACCGATCGTCGTGGAAATCCTTGGGGGAGGCCTATACCCAGCAGTGGGTGTCGTGCGGCTGATATGATGATGATGATGATGAAAAAAAAGTAAAAACGAAAAACAAAATGTTTTGGTGCAATATGGGCATCAAATAAAAAGGCCTTGATAAGTGCATTCCAAAAAGACGAAAAAAAAAATTAAAAACGAAAAAAATTTTTTTTTCCAATATGGGTATCAAATGAAAGGCCTTGATGAGCATATTCCAAAAAACAAAAAAGAAATAAAAATGAAAGAAAAAAATTTTTTTTTGCAGTATGGGTATCAAATGAAAGGCCTTGATGAGCACTTTCCAAAAAACTGAAAAAAAAATTGAAAAACTGGAAATAAATGAAAAAAAAACCAGATTTTTTTTTCTAATGGGTATATATATGAAAGGCCTTTATGTGCACATTCCAAAAACTTTAAAAAAATCTTTTCATTTTCTTTTTTCAATAACTGTAATTTTAAATAAAAAAAGCTTAAAACTTTTAAAACTAAAAAGTTTATAAGCTACTTGGTTTGAATTTCCGCGCATTATTTGAGAGAAGTATACTATACAAGCCTTGGCCGCAACTAGGCATTGATGGACTCACGTATGTTCTTCAATGCCTGTCTTGAGTGCCGCTGCAGTAATGTACTATTCCATTTCAAACCTTCGCCCGTGGTCAATTCTTTGTCGTAATCCCTGGAAGGGACGTAGGCGTTTCTACGTGGCGACAAAGGATTTCAAATGGTTATCTATATATAGCAGTCAATTCTAAATGTTTTTGCGCGAATCACTTAAAAACTGCTGAACGGATTTTGATGGTATTTTTTTACAGTTTGGTAGCTTGGAGTCCAACTTATAATCTAAGCAATTTTTCACATAATTCCGGTAGGTAGAACCTGGGATGAAGCTTGAACTCTCCGTAGTACAGTTTTCATATAAAAAAACTAATTACTACCAACCACTTTTTTTCAAAATATTTCCTTTGTACCGACACAACTTTTCTATAGCTTTATTTTATGTTTTTTTTTTCATTTATTATCAATAAAGTATTACAATGTTTTGTTTACATTTAAAGCACATTAGAAACCACTGAGATTTTAGATTAATGTGCTAGAATCCGCTATTTTATATGTATTAGGTATTAAAATCTATGATTATACTAATATTTTTACATAATTGTTAATTGTTACGATTTTACATTATCTTGCTTACTTATAATAAAACCCAGTTCGATCGCTGTTATCCAACTCATCAACGAGCAAAATCTTTAGTTTGTTTCTTATATTTTTTATATTTACTGATTCCCGAAACTCAGGGTCAAGTTTATTTATTAGACGTGGTAGCAAATAGTCAGCAGTGCGGCTGCCATATGTGTTACCTGCGGCTATCGTAACCAGCCTGCCGCTTGTGATCGCCCGCGTACCTTTATTGTGGGAAGCTACTTTTTTAATATTATTATTAAAGAATTCTTCCACAAGAAGCTGGAGCACAAACTGGTCGTGCACCGGCAGCACATTACAATGTTTGAATAGACTGATATTGTTTGAAGCTAGCTGCTGCTTAATATTAGGTGAGACTACTTGTTTTAGTATGCGTAGTTGAAGATTATATATCTTGTCTAGGTATGTCTTGAAGGTCCGTCCATAACTAGAAAGACCGTAACTTACAATAGAATTAGCAAATGCGTTATATAATGCTAGCCTGGTTCTATAGGTCATACGTTTTTTTATTATGCTTAAGTTGGCAAGAAAAGCACGAAGTTTATTACATACTTTATGGATCTGTGTATAGATGTAGGTCTGTACGGAACCCTCGGTGGGCGAGCCCGACTCGCACTTGTCCGGTTTTTTAATTTTACAAGACGATAAATAAAATTGATTAATGAGGTAGTCTGTGATTTGTCAAGTATATATATTTTAGCTTGACAAAAAGAATGCCTTATACTAATGACCTATTCAAAACACCTTGAAAGAAAATTATAAAATAATCAAGAAGATTGGTAATTTTTAAATAATTGACGAAGCGAGTACAACAATCACAGCAAAGGCAATTTATAAAATAAAAAAATACAAGTATTTTTATTTGTTATTGCGTCAAAGTAATGATAGCTTGAAGGTTTTGAAATGTAATTACAAATTATTGACATTTTGGGTATTTACTTCTGAATTAAGCTACTTTTTACTAATCATTTCATAGTAACTTAAATTTAACAGTAAAAACAGCAGATTAATTTAATTATAGATCGTTTTTTTCATATCATCATCATATCATACGTAGACTAAATATGTATAGTTTTATAAAGTTATAATTTAAAGTAATAGTTACTTATATTTTAGTTAGTAAAGCGTTTATAGGTATGTTTATGTAAATATGATTTTATTTTACAATCCATGATTGCATTTTTCCTTTTTTGCAGTACAAAGATGCCCATTATTTTCGATAATTTCCTTGTATTCTTGTAATTTAAAATTTGACAGTGTACGATTTATTTTTGTCCTGTGTTAATAATGTGTAGGTTCCTGCTTTCTTCATAGTAATATTTTCTTAATTTATTTAACAACCATGAACGCTAATGTTTTAAAACTTTTATGTTGATACCTACTAATGTTTAAACACTAAGATAACGTAGGTATGCCACTTACGTTTAGCGAAAAAAATAAGTTTTGGCTAAGTAAAAACATATAAAGTGGTCTTAAAGAAGTCCTTACTATTTAATGTTTTAATCATGACTCAAATGGGTACGAACCCGTGACCCGTCCTTGCTCCCTCATTGGTCTTAACCTCTCCGAATGAGTGTCAATGTAAATTGAATTACCGTATTTACCGTATCTAGAATACGGACAGATAAACCTAACTCGATTATTCAACGGTTAAACTGTATTCAAGCACTTTTTAATGTTAGAGATAAGGTTAGGAATTTCTTTTATGTGAAAGGAAATTAATACTTAATGTCAAATTCTAGACAAATGGGGCTACTGAATTTAGGACGACAATCAGTACCCTTAGAACGAACAGCTATCGAAAAAATAACGCGCGTAAAAAATTCGATAGAGTAATTTTGTATAGGAAATTTGTTCAGCGCCATCTACCGCCGAAAAGCGAAATGAAATTTTCCATAGATAATTACTGTATCGAGTACTTTAACGCGCGTTTTTTTCTCTCGATAAATATTCGTGCTAAGGTTACTGTTGCCTATGCTTTACAATAAATACGACAAATTTAAAAGTAGACAAAGATCACTTTCAAAAGAAAAGCTAGCTAGCACGAACATAGATCGAGAATAAAAACGCGCGTAAAAGTACTCGACAGGGTAATTATCTATGGAAAATTTCATTTCGCTTTTCGGCGGTAGATGGCGCTGAACAAATTTCCCATACATTATTACTCTATCCAATGATTTTACGCGCGTTATTTTTTCGTTAGACAGAATTTCTTATGCAAATAATGATTTGCATAAGAAATTCTGTTAGAAATTCAGTTACCTACTCAGAATTTTTTAAATACTTTTTTCAAAAATAAAAAATAAAAAAAGGATTTGGCTATATTCCTATGTTTTCCTTTTTTTCATAAATTATTAATAAAAAAAATACTCATCTTCAAAACTAGAAAAAATTGACATTATTTAGACATTCAGTAATAAAGTATTACGTAATTGAATAAAAAAGCAAAACTTCCTATGTTTTGCCAAACACAGCCAAAGCTTTTCTTTATTTTCTAACGAAAAAATAATTTAAATTGATTTAATTTTGGAGGAGGAAACAGGGGAGTACCAAACGATGATTTTGTCAACTTTCTACAAAAAATTCTCAAATATTTCGTCCGTGGTGTTTCCTCTTAACATGCTTCGATGACATAAATATTTGGCCACCCATCTAAAACTGGCTAGTGCGAAAGTAGCTTAACTTCGTAAATCACGATCATATAGATCTTCTAATTTGGGAACTCGAGTGGTATCAAGTGGCACTCATAATTGCATTAAGGTTAATTAGTGCACATCAATTCGATAGCCTCTTATTGCAGATTGCACTGGTTTGTAAGATGTGATGTAGGTATTGCAATTGTATTTACGAATATTAACTTGCTTATACCACCGAAAGTGGCGCCCTCAGAGGTATCTATTTAAGGCGGTTGTATGACCGAAAGTGGCGCCCTCAGAGGTTTTTATTTAATAAGTTAATAATAGAAAAAAAACTAATAATGTTTATCGTGGAGATGTTAGGGCCCATGGTCTAGTATTTTTAGAAGGTATCACTACATGCCCTCGTAGTCATTCGTAGAAGTAGATAGCAAATGTGTCAAAAACGGCCACTTTTAGCAGTTTTTCTATCTACTTCTAGCAGTGACTACTAGGGAATGTAACGATACCGTCTAAAAATACTAGACTGTGGGCCCTAAAATCTCCACGATAAACATTATTAAAATTGTGTATTAGAATTATAATATTAAATAAAATTCACAGCGGCGCCACTTTCGCTCAATAAATTATGTTAATAGAAAATGATTTTAATAAAACTTTACTTGGAAATTTTAAGAGAAAAAAACGCGCGTAAAAAATTTGTTAGACTAATTTTGTATGGGAAATTTATACAGCGCCATCTACCGCCGAAGAGCGAAATGAAATTTTCTATACCGGGTGTAACAAGACCCCAATGAGGTAAGTATTAAAATGTTTCTTTACTGTTGTAGTGAAAAACATTACAATACGAATACATAATCCAGAACAACTATTTTGAAGCAAAACTTTACTTTTAATTTTTCACAATGAATAGAAAATCCAACAACCCGACGTTACTATGAAGTAAATAAATGATTAAGTAACTGAAATAACTTGCCTTTTTTTTTTTTTTTTTTTTTTACATTAAATGGGCTTACTCTTGGCCACATTCGAGAACCATAAGGCTAAGAAGAGGCCGAAGATGAAGCGAGCTTGCCCAGAAGAAGCCTATTCACTCGTGCCTTAAATATCGCTGGGTTATATTCTTTCGGGAATACAGACGCAGGCAGGGAATTCCACTCCTTGGCTGTGCGCATTAAGAAGGAAGATGAAAAACGCTTAGTGCGCATGCATGGAATGTCAACCAAATAGGGGTGAAACCCCGCCGTGCGTCTGGATGTCCGATGGTAGAACGGGGATGGCGGAATGAGCTCATGCAGCTCAAGAGCACACTCTCCGAAATATAGTCTGTAGAACACCGCCAGACAAGCTACTTCACGGCGGTGGGAAAGACTGTGAAGCTTGGTTTTTAATAGCGCACTATCCCCTATGAGTTTTCTGGCTCTGCGTTCAACCGAGTCATAGTAGAACCAAATAAGTAGGCCAACTCGAGCCTCGAGCGAGCGATACAGCTTAAACACGTAGGGCTGTCACATCGCTAGTTTATTCAGTCGTCAAAAAATGCATAGTCAATCTCTATACAAAATATTTTTTTCTTATAGGGTAAGCATCAGGGATCTATAATTCAAAGTTTTTTTTTTATATTTTTTTGTACGTAGACCAGCGGGTCTATCGACTAAAATAATGAAGTTAATGTTAATTGTAATTTGACAGATGTATGTGATACATTGGCTCTTTCGTTTTGACACCAATAAAAACTTACTAAAGAAAAGTAGCAATGTATCACATTTATCTGTCAAATTACAATTTACATTAAATTCATTGTTTTCAGGAACTGACTACAATGTTTTCATTACCTACGTCATGTTATGTGATTTGAAAACTTACAAACGAAATAGGATTAATTAAAACGTGGCTTTACTAAATAATGTATTTATTCAAATAAAATAAAATGATTATGAAATTTTATTTTTTACACTATTAACTGTTTCTTACTTTTTCATTTACCTACACTTATTAAAATAATAATCTTTAAATTCGGAAATTGTTTACTTTCCATAATAGGCATGCATAATAGGCTTTTTTCTATAGGAATTTGTGATTTTATAACAATATTACACAATTAATATAAAAAAAAATTCGTCTGTTTCGACAAGCACGAAATGCCTTATTATTTAAAGTTAATGTAAAATATATCCTCATTCTCACAAATCTTTTTGCAATAATATCTTTGGAAAGCATGGTATGTACTGTAGGTAGGTACACGTTGAAATTATTACGAACGGCGCGGCGGCGTGAAGCGTGCGTGAGCGCGGGCGGGATTACGTACGGTGCAGCCATGACTGTTGCACCTTTATCACCTTTAAATTTTGTCAGTGTGTGCGTGCGACGACGCATACGTACGGGCCCGCTCACATACAAACCGCGTTCATGCGTATAAAGAGTAAGATGACTTACTTATTTGGTTCTACTATGACCGAGTCGAGTGCGGCTAGCTGGTACTTTGCGGACCCATCCCACAGGTGGCAGCAATATTCCATGCACGACCGGACTTGCGCTTTGTAAAGAGTTAGAAGCTGTCCCGGCGTGAAATATCGCTTAACCTTGTTCAAGATGCCTAGTTTTTTGGCCGCAGTTTGAGCCTTCGACTCGATTGTGTCACCAAAGTTGAGATCGGAAGTCAACTTTATGCCAAGGAGATCGAGATTGTCGGTGACAGGTATAGTTACACCTCGGAAAGTAGGAGTCAAGTTCAGAGGACTCTTCTTTGCAGTGAATAGACATGCCTGCGTTTTGGTGGCGTTAAAAGTGACTAAATTGTTGTCGCCCCATTGGGAGACAAGACTCAAAGTCGTATTCGTCCGCTCCACCATGGCCTCTCTCAAGGAACCAATTTCTTCCTTGCTGGCCTTTGCATTGGACAAATACCTCTCCGCAACCGTGCTGTCGTCTGCATACCCAACAATTCCGGGCATGAGCAGATCGTTGATGTGCAGCAAAAAAAGCGTTGCGGAAAGAACGGATCCTTGAGGAACTCCAGCTTCTATAGCCATGAGGTCAGAGGAGCAGCCGTCAATAACCACTCTTATCGACCGTTTGCTCAAGAAATCCGAAATCCAGCTGCAAAAGTCAGCAGGTAAACCATACGCTGGAAGCTTGCTCAGCAAACTAGCGTGCCAGACCCGGTCAAAGGCTTTCGAGATATCAAGCGACACTGCAAGTGTTTCGCCATGATTCTCGATTGCTTCACCCCAGCAATGCGTAACGTACACTAGGAGATCCCCAGTTGAGCGTCCCCGGCGAAAACCAAATTGACGGTCACTGAGTAGATCGTGGTTCTCTAGGTGCGATAGCAGCTTGTTATTCAGTACCCTTTCCATAACTTTACAGAGTATGGAGGTAATAGCAATAGGTCGATAGTTGGTGGGGTCGGCACGGTCACCCTTTTTGGGTACGGGTTGCACATTCGCAATCTTCCAGGACTTGGGAACTGTTTTAGTCTTAAGAGAGAGGCGGTACAGGCGTGTAAGTACAGGAGACAACTCAGGAGCACAGATTTTTAGTAGTCTAGCAGGAATGCCATCAGGGCCGCTGGCTTTATTCACATTCAGGTTCTGCAATGCTCTTTTGACCTCTTTAGCGTGTATGGTGATATGCGACATGGAAACGCCGCAGTGAGGTAAAGTAGGTGGATTTACCGAGCTTGCCTCTAAACGAGAATTGTTCGCGAACAAGGACACAAACAGATTTGCTTTGTCAGTCGCGGAATGGGCCAGCGATCCGTCTGGACGCAACATGGGTGGCAAAGTGGGGCGGCATTATTCATTAATCAACGCCTTACTCATCACTTAACCATTATAGGTAAAAAAAGTCACATCACACCGATCACCCATCTTTTACCGACCACACGCAACGTCGCTTAGCATTTGCAATCGCGAACTATAAAAGTTTGTATATTAACCGCGCATGCGCCGTGCACGCTTGCATTCCCACAACGGTCGGGGTATTAATAGCTCACGTAGGACAACAAACGGAACTCACGAGTTCAAGTTAAGTAGCGACAGCATAAAAATCTTGAGTGTCACTTAATTATATAAGAGTTTAAAAAGAAATTCGAATTGTATCCCAAAATGAACCTTAACCATAAGAATATAATAAAAGACATAAGACAGTCAAATGTCATCATCATCATCATCATATCAGCCGCACGACACCCACTGCTGGGCATAGGCCTCCCCTAAGGATGTCCACGACGATCGGTCCTGCGCTGCCGGCATCCAGTGGCTTCCCGCGACCTTCACCAGATCGTCGGTCCACCTTGTCGGGGGCCTACCCACGGAGCGTCGTCCGGTGCGCAGTCGCCATTCCAGAACCTTTCCACCCCAACGGCCATCAGTTCTTCTCGCTATGTGTCTTGCCCATTGCCACTTCAGCTGAGCAATCCTTTGAGCGATGTCGGTTACTTTAGTTCTCCTGCGGATCTCCTCGTTTCTGATTCGATCACGCAGGGAAACGCCGAGCATGGCTCTCTCCATTGCACGCTGGGTGACCTTGAGCCTCCTTATGAGACCCATAGTTAGCGACCACGTTTCACTGCCGTAAGTCATCACTGGCAACACACACTGTTCATAGACTTTCGTCTTGAGACACTGAGGTAATTCGGACGCGAAGATTTTTCGAAGCTTCAGTCAAATGTATGTTCAAATAATAGACAGGGCTATTTTTAAAACACCAACAAACAGCCTTGCAGCAGTAAATTACTAACATCATAAACAACAACATTATTTTGTTCTATGACTTTTCTGAAAACAGACAAAAAGAAAGACTTTCCATACAAATATCCCGAACAACTGATCGAGCTTTTTATGAAAAGTATTTTTTTTCTGTTTGTTTTCCGAAACGTCATGGAACAATTACTGTTGTTTTATGATGTTAGTAATCTACTCCTGCGAGGTTGTTGGTGTTTTACAAATAACCCTGTATATACTGTAGGCTTTTTCCAGTGTAGTTGTCTGTTCTAAAACGTAGTGATTATTTCCTCTTTGTCTGTTCATAAGTTGGAGTAAATTTTTGAGTAGGTATTTATTAAATTTAATTTGACAGCTCTTTACGAACCACAATTTTCCGCTCAATGTTGTCATTTTTTTACTTGTTACTCTGAAAATTGTTTTCAGTACATTCTTCCAAAAAATTAAAACTGAATAAATCTATTGAAAATATTATGATATTAGTTATGACCATGATAGTCAACTATTAGTAAAAATAAAGTCCTTATTTTAGCTTTCATAGCATTAAAAAAATCTTGAAAGTGACTCTTTTTATTCTTTTTACCGACTTCAAAAGGAGGGAGGTACTCAATTCGACCCGTTTTTTTTTTTTTGTTTTTTGTATGTACACCGATTACTCGAAGACGGCTGAACCGATTGAAATGATTCAAACGTTATTACATTAGGTATACTCTCAAGTTGGTCCCATTTTTTAAAATTTTGAAATTGGTTCAGTACTTTTCAAGTAATCTTGAAAAAAGCACGAAAATAGTATGATTTTGTGTGAACTACCTCGATGATCAGTCGCATAACTTCTTTGTTTATGAACTGAATAAGATAGTTATTTTTTTGTTGGAAAAAGGATATCTTAAATGTAGTTCTTTAACCGACTTAAAAAAGGAGGTTCTCAGTTTGACCCGCATGTATATGTATGTTTCTCCGCGATTAACTCACGTTTGACTGAGCCGATTTTTCTACCTAAATAATATACCTACACTACCTATAATACAAAAGGTACCTACACAAAAAAGTAAAAAAAAAATTTTTTAACTCACAATTAAAAAAACAAAAAACCGACTTCAAAAACCTACCTCTAAAAAGCAAGAAATAATATTCGTAATAATAAAAACACGTCTATTGAAGTCGGGTGGGGCTGGAGTACAAATTCATTTTTTTTTTATAAAAGCCCCACCCGACTTCAATAGACGTGTTTTTATTATTACGAATATTATTTCTTGCTTTTTAGAGGTATGTTTTTGAAGTCGGTTTTTTGTTTTTTTAATTGTGAGTTAAAAAAGGGTGACCGGAGGTTACTTTTTAGAGAGAGTTATTTTTTTCGCTTATCGTAAATGGAATAAGTTGGCATAGTGTTAAATAAAACATTAGTACATAAAAGTTTTGTTGCATGAGTGTTTACGGTTGTTAAATCAACAAAGAAAATGCTAGTATGAAAATTGCAACTTCTTGAAAATTCTCCATACAAATTGGTAATTTCATAGGTAAATACCTATTATTATATATTTTTTTTCTGCTTACTCTACCCACGATACTGGATTGAGGGTTTTAGCGCTTAGTTTCTAATTGGGACCTGTGTAAATAAACACCCCAAGTAACAAAATTTGGTACTATAAAAGTCCTGAGAACGCTTTAGGACGTGCTAATTAGTTTCATGATAAGCACTATAATGGTATTGTAAACCTTTACAGAACCCCAAATAGGCCCTAGTTTTATCACTGATTAATTCTATAAACATTACATGAAGCCTCCCACGGTAATAAATCAGCTCTATACCTGAAAACCAAGACATGTATATAGTGCTATTTTGATCTTTTTATCACACTATTGTTCGCCATTTTGTTCGTGCTGTGCTCATGTCATAGTGAGTGTTCCCCAAGAAAACAAAATGTCAATCGCTATTACAATTTGTAATACAAAGGAAATTCTACAAAACATTACCTTTGATCGACCATTGACCGTAACTCCACCGTAACTTGCACTTGCGAAAATGATTGTATCGATAAAATCACTATGCTGATTTCAAATTTGACAATGCGCCCTCATAATTTTCGTGATTTAATTAAATTTAAATTAATAAAATAAGGACTCGTCCCGACTATGGCTGCTATAGTACACATTGGGTCCAGCCGTGCTACTTAATGTGCTATCATGACATAAACAGCAGCCATATTTTCACCGAAAACGGATTAGTCCATTAATTATTAATTTTAGTGCTTTTATCTCACGCTTTAGTCAGGTAGCAGTAACACAAAAAGTTTAAGTTATTTAGCAACTGCACCAGAAGTCGCTATGATACTATTTAGTACCATAGAAGAGTTTTCATGACTTTTACAGAACTAGCCCCATAGCGATGTTGAGGGAGCATTTAAGAAGCTAAACCGTGACATAATGGTTGTGCAAGGTACTTTTATAGTGCAGATTGATTCTGTAATAGTGTTTTCGATACTGCTACAATACTAGTACTGTAAAAGTTATTTTGACGCAATATTAGTGCAAAATAGATACATAAAAGTGACAGTAAAGTCGTCTATAGTACTAAATAGTTCTATAATCGCTTTTTTCATATCTATTACAGTGCAACACTTTAAAGATTCTTTTGTATGTCCTGTAAGTGTTCTAAGAGCTGCACCATAGAACTTAAATGCTCTTTAATATTATAGAACCAAATCGCTCTGTGGAAAACCTTTATAGCACAAGCAGTCACAACGGTTACCATTTAAGGCCTACTATATCACTGTTTGGTGATAAAACCCCTTGGTTATAGAAACTTTTGTTACTTGGGACGGCGGCCTCAAAGGGAGATAAAAATATCTTACGTTTGAATTTAATACATTTGAGGAGATTTGACTTTAATGTATAATATAGGTAGATAAAAAGGTTGTGTTTGTCATACACCTCAAACGATATTTTGGAAGAAAAAATATGCTTATACATCAAAGCTTCTCGGATTTTCCAATATTTAGCTGGTAAAACGAGTGGGTACTTACCTACTTATTTTATTTTTAATTCTACTAGCGACCGCCCGGACTTCGTCTGCCTGGACAGTTCTTTTATTTTTTTTAGATGTGAAAGTGAATGTGTACTTTTCTGTACCCCTGACAGTGTGTATGCAAAATTTCATGAGGATCGGTTGAGTAGTTAAGATGTGAAGGCGTAACAAACAAACTTACTTTCGCATTTATGACATTAAAATAAAAAAGTAGTAAGGATAAGGATTATTACTTTTTGTGATCGAATTATAATAAAATAATTCTAGTAAAATATAATTTTGTTGTTTTTTACAAATCACAACATCCTACTTTGCGAATTTACACGTGTCAAAAAATTACATAGTAAGTACGTGATTAACTCAATATTACAAAGTAATAACAGGTAAAACACACCAACACCAATATGACAAAGTTTTTCTTTACTAAGAAATCCCAGAACACTTCCATGATTCATTCGTTGATTTCCTACAACAGGCGAGTAAAGGTTAATTCTCCGTTTAACGTAAACGTCGCGTCAGATCAATTTCACAATTATTGTGGAATTTCACATTATCTATGGCATGGAAACAATTATGTACGAGTTTGTTATTAATTAAACTCAGTATGATCACTCAATCAATATATTTATTTGCTTGAACATGGGTATAAACAATACAGATGACTTAAAATTAACAAAGTACGCCATATACTACACTGGCGGGTGTGAAATTATTATCAGGCGGAACATTTAAACAATATTCAAAATAGTTGCCAAAACCCTAAATTATTCACTTATTTAAGAAAAACAAAAAAACATGCCGCCCTACTGAGGTACAAACATAAATAAGTTAATTAATTTGTCTTAAATATTCGGGATAACGTTATCTACATTTAATAATTATCATCATAAATAAAACTATGCTTTAGAAAACTTAAATTCTCTTATTAATTGTGGACAACGCTTACATTTTTATGGTGTATTGTTAAGGCGCTAACATGCGTCAAATCTCAATATTCAATTCAAAATATTGAAAGACTACCCGCGTGAAGCTATCATTGAAAAAATATATAATGCACTTGAAATAATACACAATAGATTTAATTGAAAACATTTATAAAAATGTTACCACCTTTGATGTAAAAAAATATCCCATGGACCTCGTTTTTGGGTTTATTTGCAAAATTTTTCGGAAACAGAACATTCGTTTATGTTAATACTAACGCATAAAAATTTGCGATGTTAATTCCTTCAATCCTAATTGAACAGTTTTTTTTAACTAATTTGAAAGCGAAGAAAAGTAATAAAAACATGTAAAAATCGAGGATTCGGCGCTCGACCTCTACGCAACCGTCGCGTTGGAACGCGCACTGATTTGAACTCAAAGCGTATAGAGTTACGTTCGATTTCACTCTATCACAGATCGACCTGGGGACCTATTTTTGATTCGCTCGGCTGGCGTCGAGCGCTCTTTTCGACTGATTTTCGTTCGTGAACACAGAATACATAATAGTACAAGTACAGGAGATCCACTCCGAAAAGTCATTTAAATAAATAGAGACTCTATCCCAGACATAATAAAGTGCAATTCAGGTCGCACACCGCTCCCACCCTACAGTTGTATTCACCTAGAAGTTGCCTCTCTTTCTATCGCGTAGCTCTTATCTCTTCTAACGACTTTAGGGTTTGTTCTTTTAAAAATTAATTAAATAATAGGTACTTAATGTACTTAAATACATTTCAAAAAAACCTAGGCTAGGTACAGTCGACGCCACATCAGACTATACATGCTGACTTTGAACAAATTTGCTTTCTTACGAAATAACATTGTCATTAATAATTAACTTTATTTCGAAAGTAGGTAAGTAAGTACCTACCTAATCTATAAATTATTATTTCAATAAATACCTAGTTGGGAGAAGATTGTTTAGCAAATAAGACAAATAAGTACCTAAGAATAAACGGATACTAAATAATATCTAGGTAGTAGACAAGCGCTTTTTACGTTTCGATGTCATTTGGAACTTATGGAAGTGTGAAAAACGTAAGGTTCGGATCCTTAATATTAGTATTAAGATGAACGCGGCGAGTGAGTGACTATCGATATCGAACTGCTCACAGCCAGCCAACGGCGGCAGCCCTCTGAAATTAGTCCGTCCGGACGGACCCGCTGCCTACTTGTAGCTTTGTACCTAAAGCGCGGAGTGCGCCTAGCCTGATATGACTCAAAACAATGAGATGTCGAACGAAAATCAGTAGAAGCGATTCAAAAATAGGGCCCCTGCTCGGATTGAGGCATGTTAAGGCCTTAAGTGCTATTTTCGATCATCGAAGATTTAATTTTAAATGAAACGCAGTATATATCCATGAAATTATTATTACTTATACTTATCAAATTAACTGAATCTTGTGAAACGTCTATTTAATCTACTCTGTAGATTTGAAAAAAAATTAAAACAACATAATACATCGCTTCCGAAAAAGTATCAATTAAATTAGGCACTTGACGGAATACATGCTATCCAGAGCCTGTCAAATAGGCACTTATAGATATACTAAACCAAAATAAGCAAAGTGAGTCATACATATTTTTAAATTTGAGATTTTTGCATTCACAATGCTATTTTTGTACAATACCAAATAATAATTATACTAGAAAAAATATAAATGATCTGGTGCGAGTCGTATTTTTTCTAATATGTTATTTTAGTATTGAGTCATACATAATGATACTCATTACATAAGTACATAACTCGATACAAAAAACGCTGTACAGTACGTGGCATGTATCTTGAAATTTTTTCGACATAGTGGGGATAAGTTCGCGCATGTGCTCTTGTGAGCGACCAATAGCGCGCGCCCCTCTCCCGCCGCCCGCACCCCTCAACGCTACGTATGCCCAAAATACGCGTTCCGCGCAATCCCCACCCGATTTCAAGATATATGCCTCGTACTGTAACTTCGGTATAGAACCCTTGGGCGTCAAAAAGCCCATTTCTCATTTTGTCTACTTCCCTAGGTGACTACTTGGACTGTTATAATTATAATGATTAAGTACAGGTAGTCGCAGGTGTACTAGTCTAGTAACAGATGACTAATCTACTCTTTTTGTGTAGGCTGCGTAATGTCGGTAATATTTTTCCTATTGTTTAACTAGGGTTAAAAACAAAACTTCGTAAACTAAAATGGATCATTTCTTTTTAATTTGAGATTTTTAGCATTTATAATGCTATTTTGATGTACTTAGGTATAAATTCAACAAATATATTAGATTCTAATTATAGGAAAAACATTTAGCGAACAGCGAGTCGAGCTTTTTTGTGAAAATCTTAGTCCAATTTAATTGAAAGAATATTTTTTGGTAAACATAACTGGAAGGAGGAAAAGTACCTACCCCTAGGACAAACATCTATCTAGAAAAAACCGGCCAAGTGCGAGTCGGACTCGCGCACGAAGGGTTCCGTACCAAAAAACGGCAAAAATATTACGTTTGTTGTATGGGAGCCCTCCATAAATTTTAATTTTATTCTGTTTTTAGTATTTGTTGTTATATCGGCAACAGAAATACATCATCTGTGAAAATTTCAACTTTCTAGCTATCACGGTTCATGAGATTACAGCCTGGTGACAGACAGACAGACAGACAGACAGACAAACGGACAGCGGAGTCTTAGTAATAGGGTCCCGTTTTTACCCTTTGGGTACGAAACCCTAAAAAAACGCGTAAAACTACTCGATTGAGTAATTATCTATGGACAATTTCATTTCACTTTTCAGCGGTAGATGGCGCTGTACAAATTTCCCATACAAAATTACTGTATCGAATGTTTTTACGCGCGTTATTTTCCCAATAGCTGTTCGTATTAACGGTATTTTTATCGTTTAAAAATGGCGCGAGACGGCAGGAAAATGTGTAAAGTATGGCAAAGTGGAGTTTTTCATAGAACAGTTTACCAAAACTTCTAAAATTGGAGATAAAACCTGCTGGCCTCTGTAGTGACCGCTAATAATATAGGTAAATGTACAAATGTTAATTGCTCAAAAAAACGACTAGTCGTTGCTTCGTAAAAAACTATAAAACACGATTGAAATATAGTTTCCTATAAGTTATTAAGAGGAAAAAACCAGCTCAGTGCAAATTAAGTTAGCAATATTAAGATACTTCAACACTTTTTTTACAAAGTTTTTAATAAAAACGTGAACAATTTGTTTGAGAAAAAAACTACTCAAATTCGTCCGTCTTCGTGTAAAACATGTTGCTTAAATATTGTTACATCCGTCTAAAAAGTCGCTATTTAGTATGGTTCTCTAAGTATTAAGTCATCTTAACTTATATTATAACTTAGCAAGTAATAATATATGTTAAGATGACTAAAGTGCCTACTTATTATAAATAAAATGTCATTACTTAAAGTTTTGTAAAATTCGGTCTTTTCTACTTCGCCATTGTAATACATACCCCGACTGAGAGCTTGCATTGAAAACGCTGCATACCTAAACCTTTTAGCGGTAAATAACAAAATAATATTGATGGAATTGTTTCTCTTTTATAGATCTACAAAAAAGGCCGCATATATTATCTATCTTTTAAGAATATTGATCATGTACAATACGGTAATGGAAAGCTATTTAGATGGATATCTACAGTATTAATCCTTATATCAACTCAAATACGTTAGCTACCTAAGCCTTTTATGCACATTTATTTAACCTTTTACACCATACCATTTTATTTAATGAATATCTTAGGAATTGTCGCAAAAAATTACGCACATGAAAAAAATATCGAACGGGATGGAAACAGACTTTGGAGCGAATGGTTAATTTCTTTTTGAGTGTTGTTCGAAGGTCGCATTCGGCAAAAAAAGGAAGGAGCCGAAGCGAAGCAAAGGTGGGTCGCTAGTATTCATATAAAATTTTAGTAGGTAGTAAAATATATAGGTAGGTACCTACTTATATATTTTATACGAGAACAACTAAGTTTAAGAGACTACCGTGTATTCGTGGGAACATAGAATAGAACCAACCAAGCTACAAGTACCATTGCATAATGTTTGAAAAACAAACTTTGCAGGGAAACCAGAAAATGATAACTTTCCGACATAACTCGGTATGCGACACTCTTGTTGTGAATTCTATGTAAGTAAACTATACCTACTATGTCAATTAAGTCATAATATTACATAAATTTTAAGGATAAGCCACATCTTTTTACTGTATTTTCTCATCTTGTACCTAAATTTTCCGTAGATCTATTTCTTTCTGTCACAAAGAAATATTTAATGGACTTATTCTGTGGTATTATGAGAAAACTCATTTTTCTGTATTGCATACTAAATAAGTGCTCGGTATCAGTTTGCTAGCCTTTGGAATTTCAAACCTTTATATAAGTAAAAAAAGTTATAAAAAATATAAAAAATAGACAATTGTGAGGTTAAGATAAAGGCTACTATAAATAATTAAAAAATCTAAAATCAAGCTCGAAAAACACAGGAAAAGCGGACCGTATATTGACAAGATTAATAATGTTATGAGATTTTTAAAATTTTTAAAGCACATAAAAGTAATGCAATTAATTCTATTTATTAATCCACTTTGAACTATCGTATTCGACTATTAGTAAAACCTATAGATAGAACTAACCATGCAAGTCACGAGTCCATTGTCCGGGCCCTAAGGTTAACGGTCCCAACAATGGCAATTGCCGATATCCTGGGCTCAACCCGTCTGGCCACTAATGCCACTTCCTGCCCACAACATTAACTTAATATAAACTTAAACTCGTTTTGAAAACGCGCGAACTGCCTGTTCTCAAACAATTCAGTGGGCAGACAAAGACAAGTTCAGGGCCAAAACGTGCGACATCGTGTTTTGTTTGTTCATTTGTTTCTGCTTCGTCATCATAACAGCCTTTTATCATAAAATAATTTTGTATTTTGTGCCATTATTATTGTCTATTGCAGGAAGAAGGCCTTGTGGTAGGACGGTGCCACGAAAATCGCAGTGTTTCACCGGAAAAGGCTGTTGCCCATTTTCTGGTGTGATGTCTGTACAGTCCCCTTACTCAAATGGCCAACATTCTATACGTCTGAACGCTATGCGCCTATAGTCAAAGTTAAAGTCAAAAATAGCTTTATTCAAATAAATTTAATTATTAAGTACTTTTGAATCGTCTATATTTTCCTACCACCCGTTCAAGACTTTTTTAACTGACAAGAAGAACGGGCGCACGAAACTTATCAGCTTTAATAGCAATAAGTAACGATATTTACAAACTTAAATATATCGTTACCAGATAATTACAACAGGGTGACAGGATTATTGGCAACAAACATAGACTTATTATATTACTATCATTGGCAACAAAGTACTTATGGTAGTTATGTGTTACATCATTTCCACGCATTTTGATCTTTAAGATAATCGTCTACTTTATAACCTTTACCTTTACCCATGAACGTTTTTTTAACATGGTTTTTAAATTCATGCAAAGGAAGATCAATTACTTGTTGTGGAACTTTATTAATAAAGGCTATGCCTTTCCCCATAAATGAACCTCTAGTTTTTGCAAGCCTAAATCTTGGAACGGCAAGTTTATCTTTATTTCTTGTATTAAACTGGTGATTATTGCTGTTCTTAGCAAATGAATCATAGTGTTTTCTTACATAAACTAAATTTTCATATATGTATTGGCCTGCCAAAGTTAAAATATTTATTTCTTTAAACAGTTCTCTCAAGGTATCTCTCCGCCGAAGATTGTATATGCCGCGAACAGCTCTTTTTTGGAGTACAAAAATATTTTCAATACTGGCAGCCGAGCCCCACAATAGCAGTCCATAAGACATTACGCTATGAAAATAACTAAAATATACTAACCTTGCCGTTTCAATATCAGTTAAAAGCCTTATTTTCTTAACAGCGAATGCCGCTGAACTAAGTCTACTTAACAAGGCTTCGATATGTGGATCCCATTGCAGTCGAGAATCTAGTGTAATACCTAGAAATTTTGTACTTTCAATAAACTCGACTTCATCGTCATTTAAATTAATATTTAATTCTGTCTGCTCAACATTAGGCAATGAAAATTTTACACATTTAGTTTTTTGGGGTTAAGTGCTAAATTATTACTATTAAACCAGTATGAAACTTTAGAGAGGGCACTATTTACTTCGTCCGAACAGTTATTACCTCTGTTTACTTTGAAAACTAAAGAAGTACCTATCATCCGCAAATAGTACTGTCTCACATAAATTATTCGCGTAGTTGGGAAGGTCATTTATATAAATTAGAAACAGCAATGGGCCCAATATTGATCCCTGCGGCACACCCATATTGATGGGGGCTCCAGTAGATTCAGTTTTATTTATCACTACTTTCTGAGTTCTATTGAACAAATACGATTTCATAAGGCTAACTGATTTATCAGAGACACCATAATGTTCCAGCTTCTTTAATAGTGTTTGGTGATCAACGCAATCGAATGCCTTAGAAAGGTCACAGAAAATACCAATTACATCTTGCTTTTCTTCCCAAGCGTCAAGAATATGTTTGAGAAGTGCAATTCCAGCATCAGTAGTATTTTTACCCTTGGAAAATCCAAACTGATTTTTATGTAGTATATGATTGTATGTGAAGTAATCTAATAATTGGGAATATATATTTTTTTTTAAATATTTTACTAAGTGCTGGAAGTATTGATATTGGCCTAAAGTTAGCTGGGTCACTTTTATCCCCAGATTTAAAAAGAGGAATCAATTTACTATTTTTCATTAAGTCAGGAAAGACCCCTTCATCAAAACATTTGTTAAAAATAAAAGCCAAGTAAGGGGCTAGTATATCAATAATTGATATCCTATGCCACAGAATACCTATTATACCTAATAGCTTACGCGTTCACTAGACATGAAATAAATAGTCCCCCGTGACCACGGCAGCTGCAAAGGTGCCGAAACGTCGGGAAAATAAAAAATCAAACCAAATACCAACTTTGACTTTGACTTTGACTATTAACACTTAAATATAAGCAATAGATTAAATCATATGTTGAAAACTTATATGTTGAGAACTACTGCCGACAAACTGCTGAGCAGTTTGGCAGGTGTTACTTTGTGAAATAAAAAAAAAATACATGTAAATCACAGACTTTGGTGCATTGTATGAAATTGTCAAGCTTCCGGCACGTAATTTTATAGTTTACTGGCAGCGTTCAATCAAACGCATAGAATGTTGGCCATTTGAGTAGTCTCGCAATCGTAGTTAATGTATTTTCTGCCTGTCTCGTAGACTTAATTCACCTGGGCTAATTCACCTAGGTGAATTAAGTACACTAATCATAATCAATAAACTTAATTAATCTAGGTGAATTAAATATACTGATTAGTATATCTAGATCTTCATAACAATGGCTTGCCAAATAAATGGAATTGGTTGAGTTAGAAATGTGACCAGCAAAATTTTTATAAAATAAAAGACCACAAAACATTACTTTCGTGCTATTACCTAATCTTGGTGTTTCCTTTCATAGAATTCATACCTAAACTATTATGGATGGTGAAGATGTTGACTAACTTAGCGAACAGTTCCATTTGATCTAGATGCCCTAAATACCTAATTAGCTTTATCTTCAGTGCCCAAGTCAAATAGATAGTATTTTAAGATAATTATTTTAATAGAAAAATTAATATAAAGGGGCCATCCATAAACTACGTCACACGAATTTCATGATTTTTGAGCCCCTCTTCCGTCCTTGTCACAGCTGGTCACATTTGTGAGACCTCCCCGTCCTTAGTGTGTCGTCACATATTTTACAATTTAACATCCAGAAATTATTACAGCAGTTCTGAAATTTGTTTTATTTCAATTTTAATGATTTTGAAATGTGACGTCACGAAATTAAGGACCCCTTCCTTCCCCGTTGTCACACTTTGGTGACCCCCACCCTCCCCCTTAACGTGTGACGTAATTTATGGATGGCCACTAAGTAGATAGTATTTGTTCGCTTCGTTATCTCGAGTGTAGATTTTGCATTTATTTTTTGGTGGACACAAATATGTAGACAGACAAAAATAGTATTTTTTACATAAAGTAGCGACCTGCATCGTGTTGTGCAAATTATTAAAAAAATATGATTAATTTATTACAGACAACATTGAAATTGCTATAAATTCGTTTGACAAAAGGGGTTGTATTTAATAGTACCTACTTATGTACAAAAAAACATAGTAAACTGCAAGATATAGCAGATAATGTAAATACTACTTATTAAGCATTACTTTATTTAATATCATTATGGAACAGATTTTCCATGAAAATTATCTAAGTAGGTATCAAGTAATTTAATAGAAAATTATTTGTTACTTATCAAAAATTTGAAAAACTGACCCGTAATAGCAAAACTTATTTTCAAATAAAACAGTGATCTAATTACTTTTAAGCAAATGGAACAAATTAGGCATTATTGCAAGTCAAAACCGAATTGATAAGGAATAATTAATCATTGTTTATTTATATTCATTATGTATGAATAAATGGCAGAGCTCACACGATTAGATAAGCATTCCTTGAATTTATGTTCATTGCAAATAAGCATAACATTTCCTATTGGTTAACAAATATTAGACAACATACATACGGAAATCGGAAACAGCGATGCAAAACTATAGGTACCACAATCATCTGAATCTCTGCATTAAGATTTGAGGTCTACCTCAAAGAAAAGTTCGTCCGGTAGATAACCGTAATCTCATTAAATGGCTAAAAAGCAATGGCTATAAATAATAAGAAGGGACCCTGAAAGTCGCGGCCGATGTTCGAAAAGACGGGGTTTTCTTTTCATAAAATTTGGGAATTCTCAAAAATGTGATTGAAGCTTCATCTTTTTCAAAAATTCTGCTTACAGTGTTGTTTGTACAATTTGCGAATTGTACATTCGGCGTATAGTACATTTTGCAAGAGGTGCACATTTTTCGAACTGTACACTACCAAGAAATCGGATCTCCATTTTAAATAAAATAAATTAAAAATTGTTTAAAAAAACAAAAAACCGACTTAAAAAAACCTACCTCTAAAAAGCAAGAAATAATATTCGTAATAATAAAAACACGTCTATTGAAGTCGGGTGGGGCTGGAGTACAAATTCCTTTTTTTTTATTCTTAAAGCCACACCCGACTTCAATAGACGTGTTTTTATTATTACGAATATTATTTCTTGCTTTTTAGAGGTAGGTTTTCTGAAGTCGGTTTTTTGTTTTTTTTAAACAATTTTTTATTTTTTAATTTTTAGTGTAGGTACCTTTTGTATTAAATAGTGTAGGTATATTATTTAGGTAGAAAAATCGGTTCAGCCAAACGTGAGTTAATCGCGGAGAAACATACATACATGCGGGTCAAACTACGAACCTCCTTTTTTAAGTCGGTTAAAGAACTACACTTAAGATATCCCTTTTCAAACAAAAAAATAATTATCTTATTCAGTTCATATACAAAGAAGTTATACGACTGATCATCGAGGTAGTTCACACAAAAATCATACTATTTTCGTGCTTTTTTCAAGATTACTTGAAAAGTACTGAACCGATTTCAAAATTTTAAAAAATGGGACCAACTTGGAAGTCTACCTAATCTAATAACGTTTGAATCATTTCAATCGGTTCTGCCGTCTTCGAGTAATCGGTGTACATACAAAAAACAAAAAAAAAAAAAAAACGGTTCGAATTGAGTACCTCCCTCCTTTTGAAGTCGGTAAAAAATAAAAATAATGGGCGCGATAGCGCCCACGAGCAACTTTTGTCTCCGCAAAATAGTTTGTATAAAAAATCGCCGGCTGTCACGTCGCTACGTGTGCATACTACATACAAACCCTTAACGCTATCGCACACAGGCAACTTAGTCGCCCAGCAACTGTTTTGTCTCTCACATCAAGTCCACGGGTTTATATGGAAGCGTGCACCCGAAGCGACACGGTCGTCGGCAACTTTTCATACAAACCATGTGAGAGACAAAACAGTTGCTGGGCGACTAAGTTGCCCGTGTGCGATAGCGCTTAGACTTGATGTGAGAGACAAATCAGTTGCGGAGACAAAAGTTGCTCGTGTGCGCCAGCTCTTAAATATCTATGAGAAATGTCTTATGCTCGACTCAGTTTACTATTGTGAGGTAAGACATAGTTTAAAAAATTGTTTAAAACACCGCCCGGACCAAATGAAGGCCTATTGCATCATGATTATAAATCAAGCATATCAATTTAAATTCCCAATCATCTTTAACTTGCTGTAATAAGGGCTATATTAGCGTTTGTTTCTTGTTGAACATACATATTCATACGTAGGTCATGCAATTCAGGCATTCCAATGGTCACTGGCAAGGCCATTTATAACGCATAATGGGAGATATCCGTCAATGTACGTAGGTACATATCGACGATATCGTCATGTGGTTATGCACTCACGAGTGAACTTTAATTATTTCAGTACCCGTAGCACGAACTCTACCGACAAAAAAACACGTGTAAAAAAAGAAAAAATTCGATAGAGTAATTTTGTATGGGAAATTTGTAGCGCCATCTACTGCCGAAAAGTGAAATTAAATTTACCATAGATAATTACTCTATCGAGTACTTTATGCGCGTTTTTTTCTTGATAGATATTCGTTCTAGGGTACATACTAGAATGCAGTTCTTTACTACCTATGTGCCATTTGATTAATGTAACTAAGAACTTATTTATATTTTAACATTATAAGGTTCTTCTAATGAGGAGCTCGATGGCGCAGTGGTTTAGCGCCTGGCCCAGCGATTGCGGAGGTTAAGCAACATTCGCAAGGGTCGGTCATGAGATGGGTGACCAAAAATGTATTATCTCGAGCTCCTCCGTGCTACGGAAGGCACGTTAAGCCGCCACGTTAAATGGTCCCGGGTGCATTTGCAGTCGTTAACACCCACCAATCCGCATTGGGCCCGCGTGGTGGGTAATTGCCCGTCCTCCTTATCCACCCATAGGGAAGGCCTGTGCCCCAGCAGCGGGGACATTAAAAATGGCTGATGGTCAAGGTTCTTCTAATATAAAAAGTTACATTTATTCCATTTAGATAAATATTATCTGTGCTCATTGATAGAGAGATAGATAGAATATTTTTTATTTTCAAAAATGCAGTTTTATACGATCATTTACAAAGTTTACTTTAGTAAAATAATAATAACATTTGCCTAATTAGGAAAAATCTGTGTTTCAGGCGAGAATAGCCAACATTAATATGAATCAAATAATCACTAATTAATTTATAAATATTTTTTATTACAGTAAAAATAATTTCCACACTAGTAAAAGTAAGCGTAAAAGCAATTTTTAAACAAACATGAGTAAAAATATTTTTTACACATTACAAATTACACTTATAAAATAACACTAAAATAAAATACAATACTATTTTATATGACTACCAATAGCTTCTTTATATCGTCATACGACATGCTTTGCAAAGTATTTTTTAATGTTATTTTATAACATATTTGCTCGTAAAAGGTCGCTTATTACACCAATTTCAATATCGTATTGTATCTCATTACGAACTTGTGCGGTAATGTAAAGTAAAACGCACGGTTTCCTTGATAAACCGTGCGTTTTACTTTACATTACCGCACGGTTTATTAAGATACTTCGTCTAAAACGAACGGTACTTTTTTAAATCTTAGCAAAGAGTTTTTATGTCAGAAAAGAGGTCAACATTTTATGGATAAAATTAACTTTGGGAGATAAAATATAAGAAATAAACATTTAATTATTCAATTTAATTAATGTTGACAATAAATTACAACCATTTATTGTAACAAAAACACAAAAATATTAATTTACTTTATCAGTAATACTGGCTGTTTTTATGCCTTTGCCTTAAAAAAAGCGCTGATGCGCGCGCATTGCTAATTTAATTTTTTTTGCTGTATTGTTATTATTTGAAAATGTCGTCAAGTACTGATGAATTTATTAATTCAACACCGCCAGAAGTCTCAGAGGCAGCGAAAAAGGCTACTCTAAGCCTCTTGCCCGAAAAATTGACCGATAAGATACTTACAAGCGTATCAAAATTTAATCATATGGTTAACAAGCAAAGGTGCAAAGTCCGAGTTTTATTTATTTCCTCGCAAATATGTTATAAAACGTCGTATGACATACGTGCGCTTTGATAATTACAGCCTCTGCTTTCTTGTAGCCCTCGCCTACGGCTCGGGCTAGCAATATCGCCTCGGCTGTAATTTTCAACGTACCGCACTTATATCATAATGTACTATTACAATTCCTATAATTAAGGCTCCGTTACGCGAAATCATTTGTCTCTGTCTTTTTCTTTACGTCTAAAGAGTATGGAAAATAACCTAACTTCTGCACTTTTTAGATGTTTTTCGTTGTTTTTTCATCATTATCTTTAGCACAATTATCTTTCTTGAAAAAAAGTTATTGGAGCAACTGCACAGTACGTTAAAGTGTATTTTGATGTAGAATTCAATACGTTTACGCTATTATTTACGCCAAAAATATGGCCCGCGATAAGCTCTTTTGATGATATTCTGATTTTTTTTTACAACCATCTGTGAGATTTATACGCAATTTAATGTTTGTAGCAACTAGGTAAACTCTTTAGCTTGTTGTATGATTTTTTTGGTGGCTACAAGTTTACGTTTTCTATATAAAGATATGGCCCGCGCAAACCATGTTTTCCTATTACCGCCCCTTAAGTGTAAGTTTGTACAATATAGTGTATTTTTAAAATGCTTTTATTTGTCTATAAGTCATATCGATGACGTCATGAGAGTTCAAACAATCTTGAAGAGGTTTAAGTTGTGCTACCGGTGTTGAGTCAATATACAAACAAACTAGTCAAGTGACGGCTGACCTTACCAAGGTTCTCTTCTAATAGGTAACTAAGTAATTTCAATAATAACACCGATACTTAAATGACTAAAAATGTCTGGTAGTATTTGGGAAAAGACTGGAGATTTTTCACGTTTATTTTGTAAATTTTTCAAGCAATAATATAAATGTAAAAACATATAACTGTATTCCAATCAAAATTGTTGCTTTGAAAAAGATCGACTACTTACATGGGGTTATTTAAAAAAACCAGCCAAGTGCCAGTCGGACTCGCGCTCGCAGAGTTCCGTACCAAAAACGGCAAAAGAATCACGTTTGTTGTACTGGAACCCCCCTTTAATTTTTGTTTTAGTCTGTTTTTAGTTGTTTTGTTAAAGCGGCAACAGAAATACAAGGCATCTGTGAAAATTTCAACTGTCTAGCTATCACGGTTCATGAGATACAGCCCGGTGACAGAGCGACAGACAGACAGACAGTAGAGTCTTAGTAACAGGGTCCCGTTTTTACCCTTTGGGTATGGAACCCTAAAACGTACTATAGTCTTCGATCTATCTCTAGTATGGGACCCACCTATGATGAAATTAAATGATCCATATTATATGATTCACAGAGATAAATAGATTCTGGCTAAATTATTGACAGACAAAGGAATGAATTGGTGAGAAATCATCAATATTGATGGTAGTTGGCGGATATAGCCTGCACTGCAGCAGTTGCGTGCGCGCAGCATAACGACGCACGCGCACCGGATAAGGGCTACCAAACGACTGGGAGTTATCTGGACATGTCTCTTTGTAGAGTGGACTTTTTATTTTGTCCAGTTTTCGATTCAGCAGTGTTATTTTCAAAATTTTGAATCTCAGAGACGAATATTTCGTGACTAAATTTCCGTCCGGACTATTTTGTATTTTGACTATGAGGAGCTATGAGGTCGACAGTGTCTAGAGAGACACACTATTTAAGTACTTACTATTATTTAATTTAAACAAAATCTGTGTACTCTGGAGGTGGGCGCTAGTGTCTGCGACACAGTTTTCATTTCATTTCATTTCACTATGCCGAAGTTACGCGACCGAAGTTCGGCTTAGTTACGCCTGCCATGCTTTGTGTATGCATAGCAACACATCTTCCGAAGCGTTTCTTCATAATAAAAGCGTTGCCGCTGATCTTCTGTTAATATTAAGGAGGATGACAAAAATATAAATTGTAGGTACAGTCAAAAGCACCTAGTGAATTTATTCAAGTTTTGAGATGCGGGATTTATCGGACGAGCAAGTCAATTGCACGGCCTAACTAAGGACTTCGGTTAGGCAGCCATTACATGGTCATGCAAGCGTCAGTCAAATTCCCTCAGACATGAATTACGTTTGACTGATTGACTGATGGAAAGAACAAATCACATCATGCAACCATCAGTCACTACATTACACGGTAGGTTAATCGTCAGTCAAAGCCCTGACTGTGGTTAAACTGACAGCAAAACCTACCGTGTAATGGATGCCTTACTTTGCAGTTGGCTACATTTTTTTAACCTTCCTCCCTGCCCACCTTGGCAACGTCCTTGACTTCGGCATAGTGTATGTCTAGACTACGGTTGCCAACTTTTTTTGCATCAAATATAGTAGTTTCAAGATTCTTACGTGTAAAAATATAGTAGTTGGCGAAAAAGTCCATAAAAATATAGTAGGTTGCCGTTTTGTATGGAGGATTTTAAAGAAGTTGCATTTTCATACAAACAAACATTTTAATAATTTATTCAACATCCATAAACACAAGAGTTTGAATACTAAAATTATTATGCAATTAATTATGTGCATATAAGTAATTTTTTTTATTGCTTTTGTTTAATTTTTTTACTTGAAAAAATATAGTAGGCGAGCCCGCAATATAGTAGGATACTATATTATATAGTAGGGTTGGCAACCCTAGTCTAGACACATTCTGATTTTTCAATGTTTCTGTATGGTAACCCTAGCGGATGGCAGCTTCGAAATAATGTCGTTGTAACTGTTATGGCGATTCTTGTGCACCATAAAGAATGGTGTTCGTCATAATCCGGTATCAAATGAGCTTTTATGGTTTTGTTTTTGAATCATATTCGAAGTAGGTACAGGAAGTTTGCCCACTTCTTCGAATAATCGAAGTGTTAATGTGATCGTATCATTTCACTGAATTAGTTCACTTTGTAGAGAAGACATAACGTGAACTCAGGTATAATGTGTTATACTTTTTAAATTAAAATTTCCTGATTAGATGTTGAATAAGTAACAAAATAATTTTAAGTACAGTGAATATTTTTCAGCAGAAAAGAAGATTTTACAGTACCTACCTACCTAACTCAACATAAGTTTAAGAAAACAATAAAAATAGTTTTCAGATAAGTATTAGTTGTAGACACTCAAAACCTGAAAATTAAAATTAAACTATTTGTACCTAGTCTCAATCATTATGAGCAATTTTTAGTTTGAATGCAACCTCAAAATTATGAAAAATCTGTTCTGAATAAGTATCGAACACTGCGAAAATCAGAATAAATGGAATACTTAAATAAATTTCATGCAGTCTTATTATAATGGCGGTTGCTCCATATTGTTCAAGCGACAAGTATAATCAATAAAAAAAACTTTAATAAAATCAGTTTTTTTCTATGATTGCTCCACAGTACTGTTGCAATCATCAAATTCGCATTAGTTTGCCTCAATGGACATTGAGAGCTTAGTTCGTTGAGGAAACGTCCAAGTTCGCACTCTTGCGCAAATGTGGATATTTGAGCTGTCACGTTTCGTTTCGCATTGGGTGTGGGTAAGGCCGTGCGCATCTTGGATGCGTTTTCGAACGAATATTATTCGTACGACTTTTTTACAATGGGCATTCTCGCAACCAGTGTGTGCGAGTGCGCATGGGAGTCCATAGTATCTACTCGGAAGGTCGGGATATTCGTACGAATCAATTTTGTACGAAAACGTATCCAAAGTGCGCAATCAAAGTGATCTACCGTCGAAAAGCGTAACGTTTACTTTATCAAGTAGGTAACTACTTTTATGCGCGTTTTTTTCCCGATAGATGTTCGTGCTAAGGGTACTGAATACCAAGACACCTATAAGCACAAAGTAAGTAGATAAGTAAGCCAGCATACCAGTAGGTAAGCAGTAAGTCTGGCTTCATGTAAACCGTACTGTAATGTGATTCTGTAAGACCTCATTCTAAACTTCGAATCTGAATCCGCGGTGAGTTTCTTGATTGGCATTCTATAAACTCGGTTGATAATTCGAATTTACACTAGCGCTGCCCTTGCGAGCGTGTCAGCGAGTTGAACTAAATTTATCGTGAGCTAAAGTATGAGATGACGTAAGAATTGGCATTCTGTAAGGTAATTCCCCCCTCACTTCGATGCTCACTTCGAACTCGAACCCGATTCAATGTCTCAAATTATAAGCATCTATTTTACGAGTGAAAATAGAAGAAATCTTTTAAAAATAGTGTTCAAACAATATTTTTATGTCACAGTGATAAAAATTAGTACAATAACTATTATAATTTGTGGTTAGAAACTACTTTTGAGGTGTTTGTGTAAAGTTTTACATAAGTGATAACAATGGCAAGAATGTTTTTGTTGAAATCTATATTAGAAGAGGCTCATGCTTTGGATAAACTAGAAAAAGGTCGACAATCTAACCAAATTCGAAGTTTATCTCTATTAACCCGAGATGACGACTATGTAAGCGTATATACTTAGATTGTCAAAGGAACTAATTGACCAACTATAGTATGAGTTACTGCTTCTGATAAAGACCACAAAACGTCGAGGCAAAGGACTTTCAGCTCGTATAAAAGTAAATGTTTCATTTACTAAGTATAATGTTACTTTTGTAAGTATTTACACAGTTTATCGGTGATAGATTTGTAACCAAGCACACCAACATAATTTATTGCTTAAAAATAAAAATAAAGTCATAATAAGGAGTATTTCTTTTAGTTTGTGTCCCTGCTAGCTATAATAATATTATCATGTTAGTCTAAGGGCTCTATAATTATAGTTTAATATAGGTACTTGGTATTATTGTTATGCATGTTAATAACCAATTGATCCCTATTTTGTTTTGACTAGATCTAGATTACTTAATCTTTTTATTGATTTATTGTTTCACAGATGTTATGTACCTTGTCATTATTAGGTAATGGCAGTTACCAAAAAATAATATAAGAAAATATAAGGACATACATTTATCGCAACCATCGAAATCGTAATCATAAACATTTTAAATGTGGATCCAACATATTTACTAAGCTACTCATGATAGTGTTACAAAAGCCCACTTAGAGGCATTAACAAATGCTGGTGAAGAAGTTGTTTTGCTCGATTATTTAATCCCTCCCTACCCCTAGGTACTAAGAACTACATAACTATTCTATACTTATTTTTTTTTTAGGTGATTCAGGATATGCTCAGTGCGCCTACTTTATGACGACAATTAGTGGTGCTGAAGACAATTCCCCAGAAGCTTTCTACAATGACCGTCACTTAACTACTCGCAATTCAGTAGAGAGAACAATAGGTCTCCTAAAAGGACGATTTAGGTGCTAGTCGCAAAAATTGTGATTGCATGTTGTGTTTTGCACAACATGTGCAATCGCGAATTGCCATTCACAATTTCAGATGAAGAGAGACTAAAAGAGCTACAAACAATTACTGAAGTTCATAGGAGGCTGGGATTTGCCATCTAACACCGATTTAGCTCTATAGGGCAATTACGTAGGCGAGACTTAGTAAATAGGCTATGGCGTTCACGTCATAATTAATTTATCGGTGGACTCGTTTAGAGTACTAACCGACCCCACCGATAAATTAATAATAGTAAATAGTGATTATGTATTCATAAATAAATATAAAGGACGGAGGTCAACAACGCTTTCCAAGTTTTCTTTCGCCATTTCTTTCTTGGAGGCCGCCCAATTTGTTAAATGGTGGTAGATTCAGTAGATTTTTTTTTAGCATATCGGGAAATATATCGGGAAACATATCGGGAAATCCAAACTAATCACCAATGGACTTTAAATAAAACCGCTCTGGCGTCCATTTACTTAAAAATGTTTTATTTCAATATTTCAGTCTAGGCTGTTACACTTACAAGCACTTGTGAATGTCATAGAAGCTACGTCATCGGTTCGCAACCCCTATGCGGGAGACCTTGTAACGAGAGGAACCGGCAAGAAACTCGTCAAAGGCTACTTTTTTCTCCCTGTATATTTCATACAGAGTTGTCAAATAAAAATGACCTCAGCTCAGCATTTAGAGTGAGGTCACTTTCCTTCACAATCATTTTTTTCTTTTTATTTTATTATAAACAACAGGCCGTTTGAATAAAACTAAAGCATTGCCTTTTCCTTTTATTATTTGAAGTAAATGCTTCGGATTTTATGAAAAATTACTTAATTATTCAACAAATCCGAAGTATTTACTTCAAATAATAGAAGCAAAAGGCAATGCTTTGGTTAGTTTTATTCAAACGTCTCAATGAGTGTCAATTATTACTAAATATTTAGAAGGTACCTGGTAGTTTGGTACAGTCAGTGTCAAATTGATATATGAGCATTATCAATTTAAGGCTGACTATGCCTACTTAAAGAAATTACATTGGTAGAAGATTACTTATTAATAAAAGTTAAGAAGGTATAAAAATGTATATCTATAATACATAATTATCGGTTAGATAAGTATTTGCCAGACTTACATAAAATATTATAAATCAGATAGATTTTACGTGTGTGTGTGTTTATTACGTCTTCACGCCTAAACGGCTGGACGGATTTGGATGAACTTTAGCACACTGATAGTTTATTACTTGGATTAAAACAGAATATATTACAATACTATATTAACTTAAATTACTACACCCAATCTCTATTCTTAGCCTCTGCCAATGCTTGCAGCCCTTTCCCCACTGCAGCCACAGCTTCAGCTATGGCCCTATCTCTCTCTGCACCCCTTTCATCCATGGCCTTGTCCCTTTTCGCATTCCTCTCCAGAAAGGACTGCAGGATTTGTGCATTTAGTCGCTGTATCCCCAGCTGCTGTTCTTCCACCCTCAAGAATCTCTCGGTAGTAGTGGAGAATTCCGTTCGCCGTTGATGTTATGGAGGACCAGCAACTGAAGTCGTGTGACGCGATGCTGAAAAAAAAAGATCATCGATTACTATATATGTAACTATCATCTTAAATAGCAGCTTTTCGTAGTCATCTTTTTGAAAAATAAAGTTTTGATGATTATTTTTAATGTAGTTATTTTTATTTAAGTACTTACACATAGAATCAGCACCTCGACTAGTACGAGCCATATTTGTCCTGAGGCGGCGAGAAGGGGAGGCAATGGACGTTGCGTGACGTGAAGCTAAAAAGATAAATGTTTACATAACTTACAAGTAGGTTCTTTAATCTCAAGTTTTTTCCCAATCAAATAGGTATAAAATAAAAGTACAAATCAACAGAGATTTGTTTATGAACAGGGGGTCAAGTCTGCTAATGTTTTCGTCAAAATCGTAGTTCAATGGTGTTCTAATGGAAATGCTTTATAACACAGTTCTTGTTTCTTTAGCGCAAAATCAAGACACAATATTTTTTCGTTTTGGGTTTAAGAAACATAATGTGTTTCATTTTTGGGTTTAAGAAACAAGAACCCCCTGAGTTCATCATTGAGCATGAGCAAAGCCACATAATACTACCTAGTGAAAGTAGTTTTTCAAAAATAAATTAAATAAAATACTTATATAGACATTATTAAATAATAATCAACAAAAATAAGGAACTAAAGACTTCTGTTCTCAAGATGTGATTCAAATCGTTACAGTCACAGTATACTTTTACTGTGACAAGTCAAATCTGTTTCTACCTAGACACATACCTGCAAAATGTTTTGGCTCGTTCCAACAGCTGAGCTGGATGAGGAAGCAAACAAAAGTCTTCTCGAGATTGCAGGAGTAGGTAGTCTGTAATTACGAGAGTGTTGTTGACTCTCCTCAATCAGCTCGGAACCCTGAAAAGTAAATTGGATAAAATGTTACTCCATATCTTCCTTGTGGAATAAAATTAGAAAAAATATTTTGACTGAAAAAAGTATCCTAAAGATAAATTTAGTATTAGAATTATATAAGAAATGAATTTAAATACAGATAGGTAGGTACCTATTACATCTATTATTAGGTCTAATTGAACATAATCTAGACATATCAAATTTATAATTAATAGGTATGTAGGTACCTAGTTAGTCGAATAATATGAGAGCGCGCTGCTAACTACTTTTTTTAATGGCGCTTTTTTTCTCAGACCAATACCTACTACAATCAGACATTTAAAGAAATTGTAAAAATATTATGTTTGCTGTTATAAATTACACCAATACTGTTATAAATTACACCAATTACCTTATATTTCGAACTGTATTAAAAACTGCATTTACTTATTATTAATATGTAGTCATTGGTTGAGTAAAATTAACAATAAGATAAAATTTATGAAACCAAGGAACACACTTTAAACAAAGATTCGTCGCACATTTGAAGTGGTTTGCTTTGGAGCCGAGGAATGTTAAGTGGTTCTAACTAACATGTAGTAATAAAAGCGATGCTTACCTTGGTCCACTGTTTGTAATTTTTGATCGTGCCACTTTTGTGATAGTTCCTTCCACTGGCGTCGACACCGTTCTCTGGCATTTTAAGTCCTCAAGAAACCCTTCGCCATGCCAGGGTTTCTTTCCAAGAAATCTACCAGAGTTTCTAGCTGAGCCGACGATGGGTGAGAGGAACGTGTCGTCTCATTTGGACTGGAACATTATTGTTGCATTAGGAAACAAAATAAATACTTACGTATTTTAATTCATATCGCTTATAAATTCCACAACCACAATATAAACTTACTTCATGATTATTTCACAATTATTTTCAGTACTGAAAGAACGAACACAACGCACTGTCGCACTCACTATCAAAATATTATTGTGAGAGACGTCTGACATTTTTTTCGTAAGGGAAGCATAGATTATATTCGCGGCACGAATTTAGAGTTTTCTGTTTTTTTACTTATAAACTGTCTCAATTTTTTTTAAATAAAATATTTTAATTTAAAAATCATAAATTAGTTAAAATTTTGTGCCAAAACTCAATAATTGTGTCAAAAAAGTGGAATCGATAAAACTCGACTAACATTAAGTTGCGTGTGGCCGTCACTAGTACAACGTTGGTCGCTTCGGAGCTCACTTCACTTCGCAAGTGACGAGGTGATGCTTACAGAATGCAAAATCAAGGTCATTTTGAACCTTATGCGAAGTGAGAGTGAATAGCGAGGTGAGATGCGTGTTGTTGTCTGAATTTTACAGAATCGACGTACTGGCTTTTCTCTAATAGTGAGAGAGAACTGGCTTCATCTTTAAGTTAGTAAGTGAGAGAGCAAGCGTGTTCCAAGCTAGGACAGAAAGCCAGGGCAGTACTGGCTTGCTGGCTTACTGAAACTGGCTTCAAAAACTGTTCGTGTAATCCGGACATTAGGATAGAAAGAGCTCCTCAGGGCGTTCCGTTCTTCCGGCCACCCGGAAGATGAAAAAGAAATAGTTGAAATAAGAATGCAAAAGCTTTTTGGTTTCCATAATAGATTATTATCATGTTTTTATTAATGTACAGTTATAAGTTTTTTTTTACCATATAAATAGAAAAAAAATGCTGAAATCTTAAAATTAAATTAAAATAAATTCTTATTATTTTCACAACTTTTTCATTGACTCAAATCAAATGTAACTAATTGTATGTAACTAGATCTTTTTTTTCTTATTCTAACGAAGCCATCTAGGAGTAACCCATGTAAATTAAATACGTATTAATGTTCTGTACTGTGTTCCAAATAAATAAATAATTGAGAAAATAAATTATAATTATAATAATATTGCTGAAAAAATTGATGTTTCTTGCTTATGTGAACACCTCCTAAGTTTATTTGCAGTTCTTTGACAAGGTCACGTTTGCTTTGTACAAGTTCAGTAATGGATTTGTGCGGTTTCGTCGATTGCCTTCTAATAGCGGAAGAATAATACCTACGAGTTGTTTTTTATTGCACTGTTTGACATTTGGCATTCTGAATATTCTTATCATTAAGTACCTACTCTTCAAATTGTAAAGAATTGTAAGGCTGGCAACTAATAGAAATAATGAAAAACCGGCCAAGTGCGTGTCGGGCCACGCGCAGTAGGGTTCCGTAGGTACATTATACCATACCATATTTTAATACCGCTATCATTTTTCGTCTGAAAAAATAACTTTGTTTTTCACAGTGTTTGTATGAATGACAAAGTTATATTTGCGGTTTTGGAAAATGTACGATATCTCGAAAACTAATTACTGTATCTCGTTCAAAACAATTTTCGTTGAAAGTGTTTATTAAGATCTATAGTTTATATTTTTTTTAGATTTTTCACCCTCTTACTTTAAAAGTTAAAGGGGGGGGGGGGGGGGGGGACACACATTTTACCACTTTGGCGGCATATATTTTTCAAACGGTTGACTTTAAAAAAAATAGTCTTAAAAACCTCAATGTCATTTTTAAAGACCTATCTATAGACACCCCACAAGTATTGGTTTGATGAAAAAAAATATTTTCAGTTTCAGTTCCATGTATGGGGAGCCCCCCTTAATCTTTTATTTTTTTTATTTTTGTATAAAAATCGTAAAGCGGTTCACAGAATACACCTGCCTACTAAGTTTCAACTATGTAGTCCTAATACTTTTGGAATAAAGTGGCTGTGACATACGGACGGACAGACAGACAGACAGACAGACAGACAGACAGACAGACAGACAGACAGACAGACAGACAGACAGACAGACAGACAGACAGACATGACGAATCTATAAGGGTTCCGTTTTTTGCCATTTTGGCTACGGAACCCTAAAAATACGCGATTAGAAGGGAATATGAGATGTGGATTATTTACTACATAGGTTTTTTTACATTGAAAGTATTGACAGCCGAACGAGTCGATAGGAGTGTATGTTATACGGGATTTATACTTTTTAAATATATTTTATTTTCTTAAAAAAATATTATCATGTGTGAACAGTATTGTAGATTTAGTTTAAGGTAGGTTTTTTTCATAATAAGCACCTATGAAATAAAATTTAGATTTAAAATAATGTCATTCATACTGTGATGGGTTATTTGGGCTGTGGCATTGACTTTGTTTTATATGCTCAGTGATGAGGATTCCGGGAGTAGTGCGCTTCCACCTTCGGCCTTATCGTCACTTAACTTAAAGGTGAGATGAAGGCCAAGAACTATTCTGTTGTGCATAAAAAAATCTGTGGAGTGCCTAAGTTTCTAAGCAACAGTTGTTTTTTGGGTTCCGTACCAAAATGGTAAAAAAGGAACCCTTATGGTGTGACTCAGTCTGTCTGTCACAGCTGGATATCTCGAGAACTGCTAATGGTATCAACTTGAAATTTGGAATAGTTTAAGATGACATTTGCCCAACTATTTTGCAAATAAGAAATAAATAAAAAAATAAATATCTTTTTGACAACAGGGCCTGAAAAGGGGTCTTCAAAATTTTAAGTGGGGCTACTAGGGCATGTGGGGTTATTATATGAAAGAACGCCGTTTGCACGCTTTCAATCATTTTTTCATTTTTTTCTAGACTGCATAGTTTTTGACTTATGATGAAAAATGTAAAAAAAATACCACCCCCCCCCCCCCCTATCTCCGAAGTTTGCAAAGAGAAAAATCTGACATAATTCTATGTGATAGCAGTTTATAAAAAGATTACAGGAAAAATAAAACGATGTCTCAATATAGCACACTTTTTTAGAAATTATCAAATTTCTAACAAACTAAACATTAGTTCCACTATCGGTCAAGAGATGGCGCTGACCTCAAACTGCAATACTAATTTTATTATTCTACTCTGCAGTGTGGTTTGATGGTGCAATTATGATGGTACGGAACCATCGGTGCGCGAGTCCGACTCGCACTTGGCCGGTTTTTTTTAACTTCTTGTCTGGTTCGAATTGCATTGCGAAATAAAATATCTTTAAAAGACAGCAACAGTTTTGTTTCCGCGGCAAACAAAACTTTTCTCAATTTATTTGACAACAAAAGCGGTACCTAATCCTACTAATATTATAAATGTGAAAGTTTGTGGGTTTGGATGTTTGTTCCTCAATCACGCAAAAACAACTGAACGGATTTGGTTGAAATTTGGCACACAGATAGTTGATAGCCTAGATTAAAACATAGAATAGTTTTTATCCCGATATTCCCATGCGAAAGGGAACAACGCGGGTGAAACCGCGGGCGGCCGCTTTTTTATAAATAAATTGCATGAACAAAAATTAATACAAACTAGTTTACTTATCAATTCTATAATGTTTATTAAGTAAATGAGTACTGTAACGTATAGTGGTTGGAACTGGAGCGTTTGGCACTTAGGCAATACTTTAGTGAAAGGACACCAAACCAAAGATCTCGACACTAGGTTGGTCCAAGTTATAGATGGGAGCGGTGCTCTTATCTAAATGTACAGTCGAGTTCATAAACATGTAATCACTTTTGACAGATGTTGAATTTTATTACAAAGGCATGAGGTTGATGAACTGACAGAAGTGCGTACATATTATTGAACTCGACTCGACTGTACAGTGGACTTAAAATCAATGGACCACATAATAATAGCACGTCTTAGAATAATTACACATAGAAGGCGAGTCCGCGTCCGTATAGTGAGGCAACTCAAACCAAGCCAGAATGGCTTGGTATGACTATTCGGCCCGTTAGTGCTCAAGTGATATTCGTGTCGAACACAACTCCCGAAAATTTCACTAAAAATGAGGGTTTACGCAATGAACGGATGTCACAATCAGGTCACATTACATCGCAGAAACACAAGAAACATTATAGATTACATTTCACGTGTAATTAATGCGTTTGAACTTACATTTTTACGTAAAACATCCATCAAAAATAACCATGACGTGTCACTTCACAGTTTAAGAAAATGTTGCCAGGACGGGGAAAAAAATCTCCCGCATTTACTGTTGTTCAATTAAAAGCAGGGATTGAAATACCGTTAAAAAAAATAACGATATAAAAAAATAACGTTAAAAATACCGTTAAAAACATTTTATCAGTAAATTTACCGGTAAAAATAACGTTAAAAATATATTACCGGTAAAATTAACGTTAAATATAGCGTTAAATTAAGTACCGGTAAAATTATCGCTAAAAAATTAACGTTATTAATTGGAATAACGTTAATTTAAAAATAAACGTTAAAATTAACGTTAAATTAACGTTATTTCAGTAAATAACGTTATTTATTGACATAACGTTAATGTTAAATATAACGGTAAAAAGAATAAAAATTAACGTTATATTTAAAAATAACGTTAACATTCCCTGATTAAAAGTTAAATGAGTCAATTATATTCCATGCGATTTGACAATTACTTATTTTCTATTAGGCTAGCATTGAAAAAAACGCAATGTTCTCATTGAAATAAAATGTATGATGATTTATAAAGAAATTTTATGACAAAAATACGCAAGTACGGAAGCGTTGTCACGAATATTAAAGAACATCAGGCACATGAGACCCAAAAGTGTATAAACATAATTCATGTTACTAGAATCATAAAACAGTAGCAACATTATTTTTTAACTCCTTCATTTAGCTTTAATTAATTTAAGAAAAAAACAAAAGCATATCAATGAAACGGACATCTTTGTAAGCGATTTCACAAGTCTCCCCTGAGTATATTTGTTCTGTGGCACAAGTGATTGCGCATTAAAAATAAATGGCCGAATGTCAGTCAACTCAACTGGCAAAAGCGTTTTGTTACATGCGACATATGCACAGATTTTCCGTTTGATCTGGATCCAACTCGTACTATGGGCAACAGCGTCGCTTAACCAGTTTTCAGCAAAATTCGCGTGCGCGCGTATCGCCCCTGCACGAACTAAACGTATGGTTGTGACGGCGCGGCGTGCAAGCGATTTTAACCTTAGCAGTGGTTAAGCGACGCTGTTGCCCATGGTACATTGTGGTGCTAATCTGTATCACTAACGCAGCTAACGAAACGTATTGTCGTGAAACTGGTGTTGCTATTTAGTGTCGGGGTTACCAAAAAAAAACTTTCAAACGTAAATAACTTTTAAAACATAAATCTTCGTAAAAATCTGAATATTTTCTATGACTAACTAATTACATGCCTACATTTTGAAAAAAACAGAAACGTTATACATTCTGTGGTTTTTTTCTATGGGACTCTGCCTGATGTCCTTTGGAAAGTGGATGTCTTTTACGACCCCAAGTGGTACATATTTGTATTGCGAAATTATAAACTCGCAAAAGGTTGGTTTTATCTCGTGTTAAAATGAATGTGAGTACTTGTTTGTAGGTAATTTGGTATGAAATAATTTAGTCTAAAAGCTGATATCATTTAAATGAAAACATTCAATACTAAAATAATTAATTAGGGGTGGCATATTTTTAAATAAAGGTTTTATAAAATGATTTCTTTATACGCTGCCGCTTGCCGATGTCACCGCACTCACTCGTAGTTAGTTTGTTTCACGAATCTTGCTCGATTGCTATAGTCGCACGCAGGGTTCGGGAAACAGGTAAATATTATAAAAAAATCCAAGATGGCGACCAACTTCTTTGTTTGTGAGCTGATTTCGATAAAACTCGGTTTGGGGTCCTATTTGCGTTGCTGTATTCTTGACAAAATAGCCCTAAAAACCGAGTTACATCGAAATCGGCCCACTAAAAATATATTTGGCCGATATCTTAGGTTTTTTTCATATTATAAACATTGCGTTGATGTTTTCTTTTAAAAATAGTACCCCGAACCGAGTTTTATCAAAATCAGCCAACAAAAAACAAAAAAGTTAGCCGCCATTTAGGATTTTTTTTATAATATTTAGCTGTTTCCCGAACCCTGCGTGCGACTATAGCAATCGAGCAAGGTTCGTGAAACAAACTATTGCGTTACTGTTTTCTTGTCAAAATAGTACCCCAAACCGAGTTTCATCGAAATCGGCCCAAAAACAAAAAAGTTGGCCGCCATTTTGAATTTTTTATATTTTTAACATTGCGTTGCTGTTTTCTTGTCAAAATAGTACCCCGAACCGAGTTTCATCGAAATCGGCCCACAAACAAAAAAGTTGGCCGCCATCTTGGATTTTTTATATTTTAAGATTGCGTTGCTGCTTTCTTGACGAAATAATACATATTCTTATGATAGTATCCCGAACCGAGTTTCATCGAAATCGGCCCACAAACAACAAAGTTAGCCGCTATCTAGATTTTTTCATATTATTAACCTTGCGTTGCAGTTTTCTTGTCAATATAGTGCCCCAAATCGAGTTTCATCAAAATCGGCCCACAAACGAAAAAGTTGGCCTCCATCTTTTTCTTCTTTTTTGACATTCTTAACATCGCACAGTCAACTAACTATAGTTACAGTTAAATGGTGAAATCCATACAATCGCAACTATATACGACGATGGTTTCAACTTCCCTACTTTTAAGGGAAAATTTCTTGTACTGGTAACATCATCTTTTTTGCTGTGTGCGTTTCGTCGAGCGTAAATACAAGCACCTTACGCACACATAAATTTCATTTGTGCCTCACTTTTGACAGCCCACTTTCTAGGAAACTATCGTTCTATGTGTAATTATTCTAAGTAGCACGTCTATTAAGTTTTAAACTAGACTGTGATAACAGTATGAGAAAGTAAATATTTGTTTCTTATATTAGTATAACGATTCTATACAAATAATAAACATAGTGCCACTGCGTTTTGACTCGTAATGTAAGGATTATTAAATCTTTACCATTACACGCAAAGGTTTTTAGCCAATAGTTGCCTTTTTCTTGATATTTTACTTTTGGTAATGGCAAAATAATTTTTAAATTAATTATTTTAAGGAAATAGTAAACAAGACCCTGAAATAAATTCTGTACATGGAGCACGAAAGGATATCGAGTTGGGATCGAGTTCATAAGTATGAATACGTAGTACTTTTCTGTGATATGATTTAAAAGTATTCTGTGGTATAAAGCAGATTGTAAAATGTTTTATTGAAAATCTTAGTTCCCTTGACTACGTAGGTGGCGCTGTACAAATTTCAAACGAATTCGCACTCAAATATTTTCTTCTTCTTTATCGCTTCATCTTGTTAATTACACCACCAGTTTTGCAATGTTTGCCACCCGCGTGGGTACAGTATAGGCCCATTAACGGAGACTGATGAATAAAAACAATGCTCCAGTTTTTTAATATCATATTGCGATCTGACATTGCTAATTGGGTACAATGGTGACTCCGATGCATGAGAAAATTCATTCCCTTAGGCTGCGTAGATGGTGGTAAGTGTTAGCGAGAATACTATTTAATAACTTTATTCAAGCCCGGATTCTGAAGTACTGATCGGTGGATTATCGAAGGTTTAATTTTATTACTTTAAACCAGATAATTTGGACCTCTCCAATAAAGTTATAAACCTCCGTTAAAGTACCTCAGAAACCTGGGGTTAATTGACAAAAAAGATTGACTTTTTTCGAAATACGTTCATTGAATTTCGGAATCAAATTACATGGTCTGCATTAATCAGACTACGGAACCAAACATCGTCACATCGGATGAACCATGAAAACGATTAGATGGCCTCTAGTACAAAACTAGCGTTTAGTAATACCGCAGTTAATTGGGTTTCTTCATTTGCATAATGTTAGTTTAGTGGATACGGAATTAATTACAGTTTAACTTTAATAATTTTTCAATAAAAACTTCACAAGTTAATGTTTTCGCCAATTAGAAATATTTTTGATCGTTGTTTAAATTAAGATTTGGTTTAGTTAATTGGTAAATAATATTGTGTATCAGTAAATAAGTAAAATCGTTAAACATCTCTTGTTTTACTAGGTATCATTACGTTATGTATGTTAGTATTTTACACGACAATTTTGCGGATACTTACGCCATTAATTGTTTCTTAATTGGAGATGTTGAGCATTCCAAATTCATTGATGAATTAAAATATAAATAAAAACATTCATAATCGCTACCGCTTATGACTAACTTCCAACTAATAGCGTGAGTATGATGGCAATGCAATAAGATGAAATATAAGGCACTGTCGTGAGAAATAGGATATTCCTTCATTGATTAGGAAAATGAACTGATGCGATGGCAACTTTAGATGGGACATAGTTTCAAAGTGGTTTTAAAACAGAATACCACACAAAAACCACCAAACATATAACCTCCTCCTTTTTTTGAAGTTGGTTAAAAAGGCAAACGAATCTAAACACAAAACATTAAAAACATTTTAGACAACGAAATGGTTCTGTGGTTTCATCAGCTTGCATCATAGTATAACGAACTAAGAGCATTTAAATAACGAACGACAAACCCGAAAAAAAAATGCCTAGGTACATCGAAATGTAATTTTGGACAGATTCACCATAAAATGATTTTTTTTTGGGAAATTAACTCAGAACTACACGTAAATATGTAGGGCGATTCCCTGCACAATTTTCTCGGAAAATTCTACTCACATTAAGTACCTACCTAGATTTCGATTCTATAGGATACAGAGCGACAATTTAGAATTAAAATATAAAATTGCAATAGACAATAATTCCAATCTTCTTTTAACAATAGTTTCATAGTTTATCAATTCTACGGTCGACCTGCTATTAATTTGGTCGCAATTAATTTTGCATGTTATTTCCTAATTCGCCTAGATAATCTCGTCCAACCCGTTTTTGAAATAATGGGTTATTAGTTCCACAACACCAAACCACTTTTTTATGTTCTCTTTAACTGTGAACCGAGAAATCGACCGTGGAAACTGTTCTATCTAGCTCTTGGTGGGCTTAATTTGACATTAAAGCTAAAAAAAATTCTAAAAAAATCATCTATTTTTATCTTACTATTATGCAGTTTCAACATTTTCAACGCATTTCAAATAATTTACCTACTGTTTGTTTTACCTATAAATACAAATTATTAAAATTACTTTTGCTAAATCATTTATGTATAAAAACTTTAATGTATATTTTTTTACTTGCATTACTTGATCGTAATATGTAGGTACGAAATGGTACAACATTAATTCAATTACTTTTTTCAAAACATTAACTCATTTTACACTTAGAATAATTACACATAGAAGGCGAGTCCGCGTCCGTATAGTGAGGCAACTCAAACCAAGCCAGAATGGCTTGGTATGACTATTCGGCCCGTTAGTGCTCAAGTGATATTCGTGTCGAACACAACTCCCGAAAATTTCACTAAAAATGAGGGTTTACGCAATGAACGGATGTCACAATCAGGTCACATTACATCGCAGAAACACAAGAAACATTATAGATTACATTTCACGTGTAATTAATGCGTTTGAACTTACATTTTTACGTAAAACATCCATCAAAAATAACCATGACGTGTCACTTCACAGTTTAAGAAAATGTTGCCAGGACGGGGAAAAAAATCTCCCGCATTTACTGTTGTTCAATTAAAAGCAGGGATTGAAATACCGTTAAAAAAAATAACGATATAAAAAAATAACGTTAAAAATACCGTTAAAACATTTTATCAGTAAATTTACCGGTAAAAATAACGTTAAAAATATATTACCGGTAAAATTAACGTTAAATATAGCGTTAAATTAAGTACCGGTAAAATTATCGCTAAAAAATTAACGTTATTAATTGGAATAACGTTAATTTAAAAATAAACGTTAAAATTAACGTTAAATTAACGTTATTTCAGTAAATAACGTTATTTATTGACATAACGTTAATGTTAAATATAACGGTAAAAAGAATAAAAATTAACGTTATATTTAAAAATAACGTTAACATTCCCTGATTAAAAGTTAAATGAGTCAATTATATTCCATGCGATTTGACAATTACTTATTTTCTATTAGGCTAGCATTGAAAAAAACGCAATGTTCTCATTGAAATAAAATGTATGATGATTTATAAAGAAATTTTATGACAAAAATACGCAAGTACGGAAGCGTTGTCACGAATATTAAAGAACATCAGGCACATGAGACCCAAAAGTGTATAAACATAATTCATGTTACTAGAATCATAAAACAGTAGCAACATTATTTTTTAACTCCTTCATTTAGCTTTAATTAATTTAAGAAAAAAACAAAAGCATATCAATGAAACGGACATCTTTGTAAGCGATTTCACAAGTCTCCCCTGAGTATATTTGTTCTGTGGCACAAGTGATTGCGCATTAAAAATAAATGGCCGAATGTCAGTCAACTCAACTGGCAAAAGCGTTTTGTTACATGCGACATATGCACAGATTTTCCGTTTGATCTGGATCCAACTCGTACTATGGGCAACAGCGTCGCTTAACCAGTTTTCAGCAAAATTCGCGTGCGCGCGTATCGCCCCTGCACGAACTAAACGTATGGTTGTGACGGCGCGGCGTGCAAGCGATTTTAACCTTAGCAGTGGTTAAGCGACGCTGTTGCCCATGGTACATTGTGGTGCTAATCTGTATCACTAACGCAGCTAACGAAACGTATTGTCGTGAAACTGGTGTTGCTATTTAGTGTCGGGGTTACCAAAAAAAAACTTTCAAACGTAAATAACTTTTAAAACATAAATCTTCGTAAAAATCTGAATATTTTCTATGACTAACTAATTACATGCCTACATTTTGAAAAAAACAGAAACGTTATACATTCTGTGGTTTTTTTCTATGGGACTCTGCCTGATGTCCTTTGGAAAGTGGATGTCTTTTACGACCCCAAGTGGTACATATTTGTATTGCGAAATTATAAACTCGCAAAAGGTTGGTTTTATCTCGTGTTAAAATGAATGTGAGTACTTGTTTGTAGGTAATTTGGTATGAAATAATTTAGTCTAAAAGCTGATATCATTTAAATGAAAACATTCAATACTAAAATAATTAATTAGGGGTGGCATATTTTTAAATAAAGGTTTTATAAAATGATTTCTTTATACGCTGCCGCTTGCCGATGTCACCGCACTCACTCGTAGTTAGTTTGTTTCACGAATCTTGCTCGATTGCTATAGTCGCACGCAGGGTTCGGGAAACAGGTAAATATTATAAAAAAATCCAAGATGGCGACCAACTTCTTTGTTTGTGAGCTGATTTCGATAAAACTCGGTTTGGGGTCCTATTTGCGTTGCTGTATTCTTGACAAAATAGCCCTAAAAACCGAGTTACATCGAAATCGGCCCACTAAAAATATATTTGGCCGATATCTTAGGTTTTTTTCATATTATAAACATTGCGTTGATGTTTTCTTTTAAAAATAGTACCCCGAACCGAGTTTTATCAAAATCAGCCAACAAAAAACAAAAAAGTTAGCCGCCATTTAGGATTTTTTTTATAATATTTAGCTGTTTCCCGAACCCTGCGTGCGACTATAGCAATCGAGCAAGGTTCGTGAAACAAACTATTGCGTTACTGTTTTCTTGTCAAAATAGTACCCCAAACCGAGTTTCATCGAAATCGGCCCAAAAACAAAAAAGTTGGCCGCCATTTTGAATTTTTTATATTTTTAACATTGCGTTGCTGTTTTCTTGTCAAAATAGTACCCCGAACCGAGTTTCATCGAAATCGGCCCACAAACAAAAAAGTTGGCCGCCATCTTGGATTTTTTATATTTTAAGATTGCGTTGCTGCTTTCTTGACGAAATAATACATATTCTTATGATAGTATCCCGAACCGAGTTTCATCGAAATCGGCCCACAAACAACAAAGTTAGCCGCTATCTAGATTTTTTCATATTATTAACCTTGCGTTGCAGTTTTCTTGTCAATATAGTGCCCCAAATCGAGTTTCATCAAAATCGGCCCACAAACGAAAAAGTTGGCCTCCATCTTTTTCTTCTTTTTTGACATTCTTAACATCGCACAGTCAACTAACTATAGTTACAGTTAAATGGTGAAATCCATACAATCGCAACTATATACGACGATGGTTTCAACTTCCCTACTTTTAAGGGAAAATTTCTTGTACTGGTAACATCATCTTTTTTGCTGTGTGCGTTTCGTCGAGCGTAAATACAAGCACCTTACGCACACATAAATTTCATTTGTGCCTCACTTTTGACAGCCCACTTTCTAGGAAACTATCGTTCTATGTGTAATTATTCTAAGATTTTACATTGGTTACTTGACAGGCTCGAAAAATGCGTTTTTTACGCTGAAAAATTGAAAATTTGTATGGTTTTGAAGAACATAATGTTTTATATCTTATTCTGAATTATGAATATGATCGAAGAAATGTCGTGAAGATATCGACACGTGTTGTTACGGCAAATGCATTTGATACAGTAGCTATGTACTAAATAAAACAAATTAGGTAAATCGTTCACAATGATTGAATGTGATATATAGTATCTACATATCTATAATAACAGCTCTGATGATTTATTCATCATAAAATTGATAAATAAAAAAATTAATTCATAAATAATATTTTTTACTGGATTAATCTAGGCTAGGCACCTTATTTATTATTACTTCTTTCCTTACCATTACCTTACTTTTATTATTCCTATTAGGTACTTGTAATTGTAAAGTAGTTGACATTTTACACCAGCAACTATAAAATGTAATTAAAAAATATTTGTGATATCAATCTAATAAACCATACACGCTGAAATTTTAACCATTTGGTTCCCGCAGTGGGGTTCCACTCATGATTACAAGCAACTTTAATCCAACTCTAATGTCGCGAAAAAAAATCAGCTGTTCTATACATTAAGGTCGAGTAGGTATTGCGCTTTTGTATGGAACAGCTGATTCTTTTTCGCGATATCAGAGTTGGCCCCATTGTAAATGTTGCTTGCAATCATGAGTGGAACCACCCCACTGCGGGAACCAAATGATTAAAATTTCACTCTGTATAGAATACTTCTCTATCAATCTACAGGTTGTCTGGTAATGGCCATATAAAGCTGAACATGGTAGATACAGTACCATGCATACAACTTCGGAAAGTTGTTATAAAACCTGAAAACCAACCACGTTGTGAAAAAAATAATTATGCATAACTGCTAAGTGGCAACTACAAAGTACGTAGTGCCGTACTTTGTGCCTTTGCCATCCGAGTCCCAAAAGTAGGGAACTAAGTAAAACAGAAAATAGGTAAGCAGTTTTTGCTGTAATTTAAACAAGTATCTAAAGTTCCAGTTAACAACAATATTTCCGTGTCTCAAATATTTTGAAAATCTTTTACGTAATCACATAAAGTAAACAATAAATAAAACACGATTATATTGTTCCAAAGTTTATTTGTACCAATAAAAATGGTTTATTTTGTTACTTAGGTTTCTATTTCAAAATATTATTAACAACTTTACAACAGGCAATAAGGTATTTTTATGAAAGAAAATTAATTCATAAAAATTAATTAAGTCGTAAAAATCAGAAAGATAATTTTACCGCAAGGTTTTATTGCAACTACTAAAAATATTGCACTACTTATTACTTTCATGAAATAAGGCCCTTTCAAAATAATTTTGCTGCATAACTGTCTGTTAATGCCTAAATAAGTCAACTCGATCTCTTTAGTTCAGGGTCGGATGGTATGGGGTCTGCAATAAAAACCGAACCGCCTTGAGTCTTACGTCACGTCATAGCAACAACTGGTTAGATCGGCTTACAGTTTTTTGCAAGCAGATAGGTATGTTTTTTATCTGTGTTCTTAATGGCTTGATGCATTTTTGTTATACATTTTAGGCGCTATTAGAATAGCAGCAAAGTAATCTTAACACAAGGCTACTCAGTAGTGGTACGTACGTTGACACACATGCTTGACGTTTTTAATTACAATAAATTCGAGCAAGATCGAACGTGTATATTGTATTGTAAATACCACAGAACAAAGAAAAAAATTTTATGTTCTGTGGTAAATACTCTTTATTGCACTAAAACACAGTTAGACATATATGTTACAAAAAAAGTGAGCAAAGGTGGGCTCATCTCTAAAAGAGATCTTTTTCAGCCAACCTAGAACTTGTTGGAGAATTTATAGTCAGCAGGTGCACAAAGTACAAAATTGTTAGAATAAATAAGTAAAAGAGAAGAATAAACTTAAAAAAAAATACTATAATAATATGAAGTCAATAATAATATAAAAATAATAATAAAAATGAAAATAATATATCGGATAAGACATACAAATGCTCAAAGGTTTCGTAGCTAAAATCTTAAGTTAAGGCATGGTCTCCTTAACTTTAAGGAAGCTGTCAGTTTTATACAGTTTCTGTCAAATCTGACAGCTTTTTTGAATTTAAGGTGACCTTAACTTTAAGATTCGTTTGAATATTTGCACTGAATAACTAATAGTACAAGTGTATTTGGCCGTTAGTTGTTGAATTGTCTTTGCGTGGGGCCATTAAATCACAGATTGATACGATTCATAATAAGTAATAACATATTAATCCTACTAATATTATAAATGCGAAAGTGTGGGTATGTGTGTGTTTGTTAGTGAATTGAATGAAATTCGGTAAGTAGACAGATTATAATAACAACAAGTACGAGGTTATTAACGTTATTAAAATATACTATATCGGGATTTTCACCATGTACCTTTTTATTTTTGAGACTCCGATATTTCGGCGCAGTTGCATGCGCCATGATCACGGAAGAACTGTCGGTTGTCACGTGCGGGTAGATGTTATTGGCAGACGAATCGGTCTACCCTCCGTCTAGTTCTTTTATTACGGTCGGTACCGGTACCACTGTCTGCAAACTCACTATTCACTCGAATCTGAACAGATCATGGCGCATGCAACTGCGCCGAAATATCGGAGTCTCAAAAATAAAAAGGTACATGGTGAAAATCCCGATATAGTATATTTTAATAACAAGTACGAGGCTAACATTTTGAAATTTGTTGTGGATTGCACGCAACCACAGAATACATATGGAACGGGTATGCGTAGTGGTGTGGTACGCTATGCGGGCGGCCGGCGCCCTGCGGCGGAGAGGGGCGCGCGCTATTGGTCGCTCACAAGTGCACATGCCCGAAATTATCAACACTCCCCGTCGAAAAAGTGTCAAGATATTTGGCTCATACTGTAGAACCTGGATTAACGTAAAATAGGTTGCTTTTTATCCTTACCTAGGATCCACGCGGGTAGTTTGTAACATAAATTCGTTATGATTTTGTAAATACCTAAGTTCACTTTCATAAATTGTGCGTAATGTTGTCAGAAGTAATTTTTCTACTTTGGACAAATGTTAACAAAATGAATTCGTGACTCAGGAGACATGGAGGTCATCAGTTAATAATAATCTTTAGTGAAAAATTGATAATAAATCGTGTATACAAAACCCCAAGATATCAAGCAACCGGAACAACAAAATTCACGTGCCGTGACGTAAGAAAATTATCAACTCATTTAAATACGGCCCTGGATCCGTAATTGTGGCAGACATCTCGGTTTTGAGACACGTTTGCGTAAATTTTGCGACACTGTGCAAAAGTGTATGATGCATTTATTAAAGTCACTTTAAGTTAAAGTTTTAGATTTTTTTTCTGAAAATATGATATAAGTTCATTTGTTTAAATCGTCCAAACTAAAATAGGTACTTAATTTTCCCAGTCTTACACTCAGACAATAATTCTAATGAAAATAATATCGTGTTTAAAATAATCTAGGGTCTCTTGATGACTCAAACTAATTAAAACCTATTACCTGCAATCGCGAAAAGATATGGCTCCGTGCACGCTTTTAGCGCCACCTAGCGTGTTGCAACTTTGTTGGCTCTGACCTGACCGTTTTGACGTTTTGATATGTAATGGCGGCATTGTGACAAAATATTAAAAAATACTATACATATTGTGTTATTAATGTAAATTTCAAAATTACTGTGATTTGGGTGGACAAAGTATTGTGAAATCATTTTTGGTCATTTAAATTAAATATGGCAAGTAAGATCTATTCAAAAAGAGTGTTTTTTTTTTGTTATATTAGGGTTAGTTTACTTCTGTTTTGTAGTAGATTTTGTAAAACAAGAGGATAAAGCTATTTTAATAATTTTATTAAGTGATAATAAACATATATAATTGTTCCTGTATCGCTAGTAATAAATTAAATATCGTTTTCAAACAGATTACAGAGCCTTCATTATTTCTACTTTTTGCCACCATGAGCGCTGCGATCGATTATTATACCTTTCTCACCCAGCGATTTGAGTAGAATTTTGTATGAAACAGCTTTTCTTCTACGTACTTCAAACTTTCTTTATAATGTATGTAATATCTACAAAAAAAATACTTTTCAGTCTTTATGCAAACCAAAATAATGTTGAAATGTTAAAATAACCCAATTTCCGAATAAAAAAAAACAAAAAACAATCAATAACCTACAAAATTGTAAACAATCTACCTTTGTTACAAAGACAATAGAAAGGTTAATAAACTTGACAGAGCGTTATATCTAATTATGTTATAAAGTCAAGGTCACACCTTTCACTGCGATGGACAGACAGACAAGTGTAATGCAGGTGTTGAGTAAGAATAAGTACCATTTATGTATGATAGTAATGAATACATTAAAGTCGTAATACGAATGTTCAATTAAAGTTGGATACAGCAATCTAAATTGGGAAATATTTGAATTTGTATTCTATTATCTCAGCGAAATTAACTTAATAGACCATTGCAAATAAATGAATAACATAAAAATGAAAATTAATGTTAGTATTGCAATAAATAACTATATTTAACATGCGTATACTTATTGGTTAATTCAGATGTTATTATAGAATTATTTAGTTTTGATTTGTTGGTTTTTAGGGTTCCGTACCCAAAGGGTAAAAACGGGACCCTATTACTAAGACTCCGCTGTTCGTCTGTCTGTCTATCTGTCTGTCACCAGGCTGTATCTCATGAACCGTGATAGCCAGACAGTTGAAATTTTCACAGATGATGTATTTCTGTTGCCGCTATAACAACAAATACTAAAAACAGAATAAAATTACTATTTAAGGGGGGCTCCCATACAACAAACGTGATTTTTTTGCCGTTTTTTGCTCGATATTAATAACGACATCAGGTAGACAGTTAAAATTTTCGCAGATGATGTATTTCTGTTGCCGCTATAACAACAAATACTAAAAACATAGTCAAATAGATATTTAAGGGGGGCTCCCATACAACAAACGTGTTTTTTTTTGCTGTTTTTTGGTACGGAACCCTTCGTGCGCGAGTCCGACTCGCACTTGGCCGGTTTTTTTTTTTGGTTTCCCGACGTTTCGACACCTTTCCAGGGGCCGTGGTCACGGGACGACTGAAGCAAAAAAGCTGCTCATATTTTTATGAAATTACCCGCTCGGAACTTTATAAAAATGCATTCAAGTTTATTAAATTATTTTATAGCTGCGTTCTGATTTGAACAATGATTATTGAATTGATTAAAATTAATTAGAAAACTCTACGCGCCTTAGAAGTGTATCAATAAAATACTATTGGTGTGATAATCAATTTCGGTCTTAGATGATCAAAGATGGTCTCATCTAAATGATATCTAATTCTCTGCATCTAATTATCTGCAAATACCTATTGAATTGGTATTAATTGAGAAAATACACCAAGGACTTAGTTAAGTCCTTGGTGTATTTTCTCAATTAATACCAACCAAAAAATGCCATTTTTAATGCCTTTATGCCAGGCCTTCCTTTTGGCTTGTGAATGGATAGAGCGGACGGGCCATAACCCACCACGTAGACCCAATGTGGATTGGTCAGTGTTAACGACTGTAAATGTAGCCAGGACCAACGGCTCTATGTAAGGTACATTGTGTTAACACCGACAAATCCGCATTGGGCCCATGTGGTGGGTTACGGCCCATCCACTTTATCCATCCACAAGCCAAAAGGAAGGCCTGGCATAAAGGCATTAAAAATGGCTGATATGCATGGTTATTTTTGATGCCGTCTGTATAAAATTTTGACTCATTGGCGGAAAATAATCCTGTCTCGAAACTCACTCGGACGAAAGTATTTTTAGTAAGCACGACCATTTATGGCAAACTAGCTTCCGCCCGCGACTTCATCCGCATTTACATTCGAGAAAATCCCTAGCGAACCTTTAACCAAGATAATATAGTATCCTCCTGTGTTTTAATCGGGCTTTTAAACTATCTGTGCGCCATATTTCATTCAAATCGGTTCAGCCGTTTTATGTGATTGATTAACAATCATCCAAACAAGCAAACTTTCACATTTATGATATAAGTAGGATAATACGGCCACCTCTGAAGCGCTCGAAGTAGGACATTTTTGCTACATGAAATGGGACTGCAATTTACTTAAGTCTTAATTTCTCATTTTTTATTTAAGATATTATTAAGTTTTATACCTCAACTGAAAGCTGAATAGATGGTAATGTTTTTAAAATATTATGCATGCTTAGTTACTAGGAATTTTTTAAAGATATTTGCTGCCTTTTCTAAAAAATCTGAAAAAATAAAAATAAAAAATGCTTTTAAGGATTGATTTTTTTATAAACACCTGTACTTTTTGTATTTTTTTTTATACATTATCAACATTTAGACTGTTTTCTATCCCAAAATAATAAAAAAAACCGGAATCGAACGAATAGTTATCTTTTATTTTAAATTTTTGTTTTTGACAACGTACTTTTGGTAAAAAATTACTTAATTTCAACTTACTCAAAAACTATGAACTTTTTGAGAAAAGGTAATATAACAAAAAATATTTGTTTTGACCTCATCTATAACCCTTTAGCAGGAATACGTCATATTTCCAGTGACCCTGTATAACTGATAAAGACCCACTGATGCGTATTTGTTTTAGCATTTTTTTATGTACCTGCGTATTTTTAAGAAAACGTCGATTTAAAATTTTGTCCTTAGTGTATTTGTTCAATTAATACCAATTTGTTTGCATATAATTACTGATTGATTTTAAATTATCTAACTAAATTAATTTATCTAAAAATGTTTGATTGGTAATTGATTTTTGTAGTACGCCTTTTATTGAAGTACCTACTTAAATATTATAATATTAAAACATGTTTAAGTATATTGAAGCAAAAAATATTCCTTCTATATAATAATTTTGTTGGACGTAAATTCGAGACCGGCACCCTGATTATCTAAAAAGAAATTATTTAGCGACCGGTTTCATTCCATATACATTGCTACTTTTCTTTGGTATGTTTTTTTTTAATCCAAAAAGAAGTAGCAATGGATCACTATCATCTATGAACTGCAACCGGTCGCTAGGTGGTTTCTAATAAGATAATCAGCCCACCGAGCGACTGAGTCAATTTAGAAAACGATATTTTCTTTTTTAGTCTCAGTCGTTGTTGCAGATTTTTAACCCCCGACGCAAAAAGAGAGGGAAGTTTTACGTGTCTGTGTATCTGTCTGTGGTAACGTAGCTCCTAAACGGATGAACCGATTTTCGCTTAGTTTTTTTTGTGTCATAGATAATTTTATCCCGAGTGTTCTTAGCCACGTTTCATGAAATCTGTTCAGCCGTTTGAAGATCATCAGCTCTTTTCTAGTTGATGAAGGGATCTGACTAACTTCCTTAAGTCCGATCGATTCGAAATTTGGTACCGTGTTACTTCAATGTTATTGCATTCATGACCTGATTAGCCGTTTGAAAATCATCAGCTCTTTAATAGTTGAGGGGATCTGATTAGCTTCCATAGTGTCCTATCTATGGTTGTGATGGAAGTGATAGTGGTGACGGGAGTTTTTTAAATTTTATATTTAAGTTTTATCATAAAAGTCTTTAGATACTTAGGTACTACGTAAGTACATTACCTACTGACGTTGGAATGGGAGTACCTAAATATACCAATATCATATTATTGATTTCATCTTTCCGTTTTAGCTATTATGCTTATATTATACTCTACATTAAATATAAACATTTATCATACCTACGTTAATACATTTTTTTATCAAAACACAGTCGGTAGTTAATCAGTATGACCTTAACTAACTTGAGGAAGTTTAATCTGTGATTTATATTGAACACGAGCACATTATGACATAAATGATTTATTGATCAATCAATATACTTTATGACGTAATTCAATAGCCTACGCATAGACTTATATATTACTTTGAGCCTACGTCAAACTCTCGTTTTAGAACTTTTTTACATCATCAATCTCTTTAATATAATGTCAGCTTAATAAAACAAAAACTTTTTTAATTACCTAAGTATTTACGTATTAAAAATAATGTTTCACTTAATTCTAATTAAGTATTTGGTTCAAACCTTCCAGAATAGAATTTCCGAAATAGCTGTGACATTTTTTTATTTTGTTTTCATTTTTTGTGTAAGTGATTGTTATAGTTAAGACTTTGTAAAATAAAAAAAAAATATACATTTCATACCTACCTAACCTAACTTAAATATTATGTAATTAAATATTTTAACGTTTATGTAAGTACCTACCCTAGCACGAACATCAATAGAGAAAAAAAAAGCGTAAAATACTTGATAGAGGAGATTACTATGGAATATGTCATTTCGCTTTTCGGTGATAGATGGCGTTGAACCCATAAAACATTTTTTTTCTCGATACATGTTCGTGCTATTGGTTTTTTGAAGCAAATAAGAAAACTTAAGAATTCGCAACAGTAAAGTTACCAACTTAAGTAACATTGCACATGTTGTTTATGCAAAATGCATTACTTAACCGGTTATTTCAATTAGTAGGTATAACATGTGAGGAGATATTGTCGCCAAGCGGCCTTGAAACCAAATTTTTTATGAAAACGGGGTCTTTCGCCGCCGAAAGTAAATTGTGAGGTTTTTGTATTACTTTACATAAATTAACGAAAATTTGTCTACAATATCGAAAATGTTTCAAATAACTTAAGAGTTGCCTGGGTTTTTCTCCTCAACATAATAGGTACGTACCTCATCGGAAAAGCTCGCGGCCTTTTTGGAAGCATTTTGCGCGTTATATTTCTGGCAATACTAAACATAGGTGGGAATGTAATATATTGTTTTGACAGCTGACTTTCTGATAATAGCAGTAAAATTGAAACAAATTTTTCTTAATATATTTTTTATATATTTTTTAATATTTTTTATTAATTACCGTTTTGTATTGTTTTTTCGATAAAGGTTCAGACCCTTAACAAAAAATAAATAAATGCTGCTAGTGCTCAAAGAAAGCATGCTTTGTCGAAAAAAATTGTGCAGCAGATTCAGGTCTTGATGATGAAGATGTTCATCGCTGTAGTATCAAGGCTGCGAATATTTCCGACTACCTTATATTTTTATAATTTTAGAGTTTGAAAATTCTGTCTTCGTGTGCAGTAACGGGAAGAGGTTCCAGACGAGTAGCGTTTAGCAGCAAAGTTTTATTATTTTCGCAACCCATCATGATAATTTCCGTACAATAGGTACACGTGTAAATCGCCCGCCTATATCAAATCGGGGATGAAAAATGATGGCTTAACTCCAACAGGCTACAAGTCATATAAATAAAATTAAAATTACCAATTAAAAAAAGGTATTTATTTATTTGACTATCTTTATTATAGATTTATGAAACAATAATGTTGGAAAAAAATTGGTTCAAAGATCCACCATGTTGAATGCATTTGAAAAGTCAATAAGCACCAAGATGGTGACAAGTTGACTATCCGTGCCCAATCGTAAATCCTTAGTTACATTGAGGAGTGCAACCAGACATTGCACTCCTCAAGTTATTCACCAGACGTTGATGAAGAATGTCAGGAATTGCTAATTTAAACACCTTATGTAGCTTGGAGTTCTATAAAGTGTCGTGAACATCCATAACGGAAATGTTCCAATAAAGTCTATTTGACAGTTGACAGGTACATATTTAAAAAATACCTTTTTTTTCATATATTAAAGCATAACTAATCTGTAAGTATATGCCCTAGGTATGATATTAAAATATTCCTACTTTTGGGTTCCTACTTGATTATGGATTTACGAATTTCTATGATTCTAATTTGACAAGTAAGTATCGTATAAACTACAGTCGGCGTCAGAAAAATCGCACCTTTTTAAAAATTTCTACAAAATTAAATTAATCCTATCTAATTTAATGGTACCTAAGTGTTGGTACTTCTTCCCCTTCGGATATAGCCAACAGTCTATAGAAACCGTTGAAATACTCGTCGAACGGAATCAAACTGAGATTCAGTTTCCGAGCAACATTGCCCTCAACATTGCCTAATTTTTTGCAATATTTGAGCAACTTCATGGGCAATAGTATCCATCTTGGGTATTCCTTTTTTTAATTGAACTGTTGAAGTGTGTTTTCTCCATCATCTCGATAGCGAATTTACCCGTATTTCCCGAATTCACCCCGTTTATTTCCCTTTTATTGCGGCGGCGCAAACAATAACGCTTTAAGCGTTTAATTATGGTAACTGTTATGTTAATTAAATTAAACAATTATTAATTGAAAGCTCATTAAATGTACTTTCAATAGATATCAACATTTACACAATAAAACGTTAGCTAGCAATAGCAAGGTGGCCAAGTCTAAACTAATTTTCCAGGAAGTGCGATTTTTCTGACGTCGAGTGTAGTGTATTGTATAGTCATTGATCCCTCTATTTGGATAAATGTGGGTCAAAAGATCAACAGCCAATGTTCTGGGGCGACGGGAAGCTCCAATTCACTAGTGGCTGAATGGGTCAATTGCCCACTAATGGGGCTGGGCATTGACAAATACGGGGTTTAAAATTTAATCAATATGATGGAGATGTTGAATACAATGTTAATAAACTGTGATTTGAATAGCGCTATCTAGTTGTGTGTTAAAAAACTTAAAAAAAAAGAAAAACCTCCTTCAAAAAACCCTAAAAAAACGAAAACCGCATCAAAATTGTCTCTAAAAAGCAAGAAATAATATTCATCATATTGGGGCTGAAGGATCACTTTTTTGTTTTAAAAGCCCAACCCGACTTCATTATACGTATTTTATTGAAATTGATATGCGTATCTCATATCTAATGATTTGAATATTATTTCTTGCTTTTTAGAGAAAATTTTGATGCGATTTTTGTTTTTTTTTGGGGTTTTTGAAGTAGGTTTTCTTTTTTTTTTAAGTATTTCATTTTTAACTTTTCGTGGCAGGTATGTCAGAAGATATTTTGACAATTGAATAAGTAGAAGCAGCTTCAAAATATTTAAATTTGAGATTTTAGCATTCACATGGCTATTTTTACATAATACATACTAAATAATATAGTAGAAAAATTCGACTCGCACCAGATCATATTCTCAGGCAGAAATCAAACCTGCGAACTTTGGACGTTTGGTTGGCCTGCTACTTTGGCAAGGGTCAGTCGTGGGATGGGTGACCAAAGTGTATTATCCCGATCTCTTTCGTGCTTCAGAAGGCATGTTAAGCCGTTAGTCCCAGCTGCATTTGCACTTATCAATACCCACCAATCCGCATTGGGCCCGCGCGGTGGGTTATGGCCCATCCTCCTCATCAATCCGTGAGTAAAGCCTGTATCCCAATAAAAATGGCTAATACAAAACCTTTCAATACCTTAATGTTATATCTAGTACATTATCATATTTGATTTTGAAGAGTTCTCATGTGTATCTTCGAAGTCCAAGGTTCAATGCCAATGAAATTAAGAAGAGACCACCTTTAAGGTATTTCCTTTTCAACAAAATAAGAATCATCTAAATCAGTTCATAAACAAAGAAGTTGTCTGTAGATCCGTAAAAACTCGATTAATATATTACCAGTATTTTCAGGATTACTCAACAACTACTGAACCGATTTTAAATTTTCAAAAAATGGGACCAACTTGGGAACAAACCTGATGAAGTAACGTTAAAATCATTTCAATTGGTCCAGCCGTTTTCGAGTAATCGGCGGACATACACAAAAAAAATATACGGACGAAGATAGATCCGCCTCCTTTTTTGAAGTCGGTTAAAAATGAAGTTGTATGAAAATACAACTCATGTTAATTTCATTCGCATTGAACTTTGGACTTCGAAGATACACATGAGAACTCTTCAAAATCAAATATGATAGTGTACTAGAGATTACATTAAGGTATTGTAAGGTTTCGCATTAGCCATTTTTATTGGGATACAGGCTTTACTCACGGATTGATGAGGAGGATGGGCCATAACCCACCGCGCGGGCCCAATGCGGATTCGTGGGTATTAATAAGTGCAAATGCAGCTGGGACTAACGGCTTAACATGCCTTCTGAAGCACGGAAGAGATCGAGATAATACACTTTGGTCACCCATTATATATTTCTCTATCGAATAACAGTTGCGTTGTCATTTAGATTATATTTACCCAAAAACATTTGGTTTGTCTGTACTCGCAACAAAGGAGGTAACCTTAAAATAGACTTCAACAGTTATCCAGTTAAGGAGAACAGAAAAACTACTTAAAAATCTGTCTACAGTTTTGGCCGAACAAGCCCACACGTCGAGGTCTCGGAAACCCTCGCCTGGAATACTAATCATTTCTCAAAACTTACAAAAGGTCGTTATTTCGTATATGACGTTATTTCTACCTCTTTATGTCTGTAGTATAAACCAATAGTTTTAAATAAGTTTTGTAAAAGAAAATTGTCAAGTATTTGAGAACTATATTCATATAACATAATGATAAAAGTAATCAAGTATATTCTATTTGATTTTATACGTATGATGATAATGATCTTACGTCTGTTCTTATTCTTGGCTCAAAGATATAACTACCTACTGAGTAAAAAAAAACATCTACTCATCAAGAAAAAAATGCGCGTAAAAAATTTCGATAGATGAATTTTGTGTGGGAAAGATCATTGGGCATTTTGTCCGAACATTTGACCTTCGGCGTACACAAACGAAAAAGGGCTAGTTATGTAGAAGAATGTATCTGTACTCAGTGGTATGGGTTACATTTTTGCAGACCATTGTTTTATTTATCATCATTATATCATAGCATTTCAATAATAAATAAAATAAAATAAATAAATAATTACCATACAAACGTTTACTATGCTTGTATATACATTTTCACAATGCTGAAAGTAAAAACTTCTGTTTTATTAACAAAATTTTAATAACATTAAACAAATACTCGGACACATATTGTAAAATAACTTTTTTCTGCCAGTCGGTAAATAAAAAATAATACACATTTTGAAAAATTTTAATAAATTCTTCAATTTAAATCTGGTTTGATCTCTGTACGCGAACTTTCATCAACGAGGTCAAATATACCCAATGACCTTTGACAGTGCCATCTACAGCTAAAAGTGAAATGAAATTTTCCATAGATAATTACCCAATCGAGTACTTTTACGCGCGTTTTTTTTCTCAATGAGGTTCCAAGGTCCTCCCACTCTCCCCCACCGGGAAAAAACTTTTCTATGTTGTCTCGTGCGTGTCTGGCTGTTAGGGGTACCGTCGTTGTCTCAGTACCCTTAACACAAAATCTATTGAGTAAAAAAACGCACGTAAAAGTACTCGATAGAGTAATTATCTAGTATGGAAAAAATCATTTTGCTTTTCGGCGGTAGATGGCGTTGTACAAACCCATACAAAATTACTCAATCGAATGTTTTTACGTACGTTATTTTTTTCGATAGCTGTTTGTGCTAAGGGTACAGTTTTTTTATAACACTATAGTGCTTTACCTTACGATTAGAGCAAACGTATGTTATTTTGTCTCCTACTTATGTATTTCCCATAAACACCTGCTAAAGGAAAACAATAACGTATAAATAGTGACTAAAAATGTATTGCCTTCAAAAAATAATGACAGTTCCATCAATTAAACGAGGTCAACGATTCGGAACACTTTTCCTTTTACCAAATATCTCTTTGATCGAACCTAATTTCGGAATTGGATAAATATAACCGCCCATCTAGAGCGCGAGAAAAAAACACAAGAGACGCTTCCGCAACCCATTGACTGTGGCGCCGAGTCAGTTACGAAAAACTTGAAAAAATAATACAGTGGCACAGATCGTAAGATATTGCTAACACCAATGCACCTAAACACAAAAATATTTATTTTAATTCTAAACTTACACTGTAAACTTACTTTTAAGTTCATTAAATGTGTCGTTTTTTGACTTTAATTTTCAAACTTTTTGTAAAGTTGAGTTGTGTTTACAGCGCCGAGGTGAAAATCGTATACCTAAATGAAGGATACTAGTCCAACCGTTTGTTACAATCTTACAGCAGGACATTGTTGTATATATAATTTTTCATTTTGTTTCCAAATTATATATATGTCTAAGGCGATCCTAAAGGTGTGTGTTGTATTATAACTTATGATCTTGGAAATAAATATTACACTTGAATAATCGTTATGCCATCAAAATGTCTGCGGTATATCAAAAAATATTGCGATAGTATTAAGATCATTATCGTGAAAATATTGATTATATACCTACTATACTCCCCATAATTTGCACAGTTGTTAATTGTTTTGTCATTACAATATTATACAATCGCAACGCAATCCCTCGTTCTCGCTCACTTGGCCTTAAGTTACAGATAAGCCTTTATTCATTTATGACAAAGTGACACAATCCCCACTTTCTCGTGGACATTGCTAAGAAACCAGACTTGAATGAAAAATTGCTTATCGAAATTACGTGATCAATAATCAGAAAAGATCACGTCCGAATTAATATTTTGCGGGATACAATGGCACAATGTTTTGTTAAAAACAATGTTAGGAAATCTAAAGTGTACAAAGCTTCAAAAGGCTTTTGTTTAAAAGAAAATCGGCAACTGTCTTCGATCGACAATTATTTGTGGTCACAATATTGTAAGTCGTGGATTTTGTGATTGGTCATAGTAAAAATAGTTTCTCTACTTCACGCTGAACATTTCACTACTCGTAAATTAGAGTTGAGTTGGGGAGGTCTTTACTCAATATAAAAGTCAACTCTCATATCAATAAGTGGTCCTGTCTGTATGAAGAAATCTCAGATTTTCCTTAAGGTTTATTGGTTTATTTTTTTTTTCAAATTAACGGGAATGTTAGGTTATCACAATGAATTTGTGATTTTCTTTGTTATATAATGCTATATCAGTGGCTGAGTTCTGGTCCTCACAAATATAATTATAATACCGAGTCAACACGTAAAGAAGAAGAAGAAGAAGATTGACAATTGACTGATCTATTTAAATCGAAATAAAATTGCATCCAAGAGATGTATTGAAAAGGTACCATGTAAATTATGAAGAAGATATTCAAGGATTAGGGGTTTTAATATAAAATTGCCATTTTGTATGGAGAATTTTAAAGAGTTTGCATTTTCCATACTAACATGGTCTTAATTTATTTAACAACCATAAACGCTAATGTTTTGAATCTTTTATGCACAAATGTTTAAACACTCAGCTAACTAATGCCATGTGTCTGAAGTGAAAAAAAATATCTGCTATGTTACAACTAATTAAGTGGTCATTTCTGCTAACGAAAAAAGGAGTCACTTATAAGATACTTTTTTAACGTGCAGGAAAAAAAAACAGAAACATTTTTATTGCTGGTAGTGGGACATTAATGATCATAATTCGAAATAATAACAAGTAACTGAAGCATCTTTCACATCATAGAAGATAGGTACGAGAGCCTCTGTGTGTGACAAAAAATAGGCAATTTCATATTTTAACCACTATTATAATTATACTTATTTCTAGGTAAGTATAGGTAAGCTAAAATGATCACAAGGCCATAAATGCTCCAAGGAAGCTCTTATAAATGCAACCAAAATTTATTTCCATAAAGAGATAAGTTTCAAGAATCTCAGTAATCACCGTGACTTCAAAAACTTCACTCGACAATGGGAATTGATTTTTAATACCTAAGTTATTCTTGATCTTCTACCACTTACAGAGCTTATCTTCAGCTCTATCTTAATATCAAAGTGCAATTGAACTTTAAATTAAAGTCATTTGAAAACGCAAATCGAAAGGGATTTGCGGCCTCGACCCAAGACATTTGTTTCATTTCGTTTGAGTGCCTGCACCGTCGCGAAACGTGAATGAACACCTCAAACCATTTACTTGGGAAAACAAAGACAACATGGCAAATACTTTACAACAAAATAAAATACAATACAACAATCAAAATAATTGTATAAAGTTTCGCCAGAGAATTTATTGAATGAAAATCTTAGAATAAAGAATAAATTTTCGTAACAAAAAAACTTTGAAACCAATAACTAGTACTTAGGTTTCCATTTTCTAGCTAGATACTTAGGTAGGTAAAGTATGTAGAAAATGGAGAGGTATCACGTGGTATGTTAAAAAAATTACAATGAATAATTCTGTCAAATTCGGACCAAATTTCAAAGCATATTTTGATTGAAAAAAAATCAGTGTAAATGTCTAAAATTATTTATTTCATACCTTAGAAGTACTTGTGTGGACTCCTTGCCATAAGAATTGCAAAAACAGCATACGTGTATATAGCACATATAGGTAACTCCGGAACGACAGAGTCTGACAAAATTTGCAAGTCACTATTTCTAATATTCAAGTGTATCAAATGAATAAATAAAATAATTATAATTTCTTTGTTCAAGTGCCTAAGACGCACCCTCGTATCGATAGACGAGTAAGTAATGAATTGAGTAAAACTTGCAATTTTCAAATGCTTCTAATATTATATCCACATGCAATTTATAGTATAAATTAATCTTAGATGCACCAAAACTACACTAAAACTACATTTAAGATTATTGCATGTGATAATATTATAAACATTTGAAAATTGCAAGTTTTACTCAAGTTATTACTTACTCGTTTATATGTAAATACGAATGTCAGTTTTTTATAACAACATCCCCCTCAAATGGCCAACATTCTATCCTATGTTAATAATGAAAGCTTTATAAACAATATGTAAACTATAGGTATAAAATTACGTGCCGTAAGCTTGTCAATATCATACAGTAGGGATATCAAAGTCTGTGATTTAAATACATAAGTTTGCGACTTAGGTGATTTAATCGTCTCAGTTACCGTAGCATTCAAACGGATAGAATGTTGACCTTTTGAGTAGTGGTGAACAATATTTCTAACATGTCAAAGATCGACAACATTTTAAACAAGATAATTATTAGGATCGTGATGATATAAAGTTGTTTACAACTGTTGAACTAACGTTATCGTCAGTAATTTGCTTATTATCGACACACAAATAGCTGATTTGCATAACATACAAGTTACCATATAATTCAAGTTGTTTGATTATGCAGAGTGTGACGTACGCCAATACTATGAAATAGAGGAAGATAACGTGTTTTTAATAAAACCTTCTCTTCTAAGTACAATCAACGGCACGTCAGGTTACCACAGGTTGATAAAACCTCAATTTATTCTTATTTTATTTTATTTATTTCGTAGAAAACCAGCAGCTGTACAAATAGTGAAGAAATAGCGTAGAAAACAATAAGCTAATATAGGTTTTTGATTATAGTAACAATACAGTACAAAACAATTTATTTTATATACTTACTAAAAATAAAAATAAACACCTACTTATTCATGTGTGTGCAATTCACACCATACAAACCTACCAGCAAGAGCTTTTATTTATTGAATAAATAGATGTTCAATAAGTTTTCGTTTAAAAAAATCTAATTGATATCTACCTTTCCTTTAACTTCACTTTTAAGTATTTACTTTTTACTTGATTGATTAAAATTTGATTCAACTTTACTTATGACTTCAAATTATGAGAGAATATCTTTGAGACCAAACCAAGGCAATATTATATGTAATATACATTAAAACGTTTTTCTTGATATTTAATCTAACTTTGAATTTTTTTAATGACCATACCTCCTACCTACCTCGAGGTTTTATGTGATTGAACGCAATTGTACAGAAATTCATACATTTGTATTTGAATTTATGTACCTATTATAAACATTTTATTAAAAATCCTACAGTTAACTTAAGTTTGTTGTATTTTTGGAAATGTATCGTTATTTCCTCTCGTGATGGTAAAGTATGTAAATTAATATAAGTAAGTATTACAAATTGTAGTATCCTTCCTTACCTATTGATCTTTGTGGATAGAGCAAAAATCACACTATAGTTTGTGGCATATAATAGATTAAATTCCGTATTTTTAGGGTTCCGTACCTCAAACGGAAAAAAACAGAACCCTTATTTATAGGATTCAGGATCACTCTGTTGTCCATCTGTCTGTCTGTCGAGACCCTTTATCTTGAGAACGCGTGGAGGTATCGAGTTAAAATTAAAACCATAAACTCAAGTCTAAAGTCCATTGAAACTGTAAAAAAATCAAACATATAAGTTAACGTAAAAAAAGATACGGCCGTTTATGCCGCAAAAATCGCAATTTCGACACTCAAGGGAATCAAAATTTATAGGTTACTTCCCGTTGACCTAGAACTATGAAATCAGGCAAGTAATATCGTCTCAAGTATAGGGAAAAGTCTGAAAACTATACTTACAAATCATAAAAAATATAGTCTTTATTTAATTACTTACCCAAGTATTTGTACGGATCCCTGAGTGGTGGGCGAGTCAGACTCGCACTTGTCTGGTTTTTTAGGGTTCTGTACCCAAAGGGTAAAAACGGGACCCTATTAATAAGACTCCGCTGTCCGTCTGTCTGTCTGTCTGTCTGTCACCAGGCTGTATCTCATGAACCGTGATAGCTAGACAGTTGAAATTTTCACAGATGATGTATTTCTGTTGCCGCTATAACAACAAATACTGAAAACAGGATAAAATTAATATTTAAGGGGGGCTCCCATACAACAAACGTGTTTTTTTGCCGTTTTTTGGTACGGAATCCTTCGTGCGCGAGTCCGACTCGCACTTGGCCGGTTTTTTCATACGGAATCGCAAATGATTCGCTTATTTCGACCGTCAAGGTTCACAAACGTTGTGAAACAAACATTTTAAAACAAGGAAGGTTTTGCAAGGGTGGCTGGCGAGGCCGCGCAGCCCGCATTTCTACTTTTAAACACTTTAGTGAAATAATAAAGTTGGTAATTTTAAGTGCCACATTATAATGAGATCAAAATCAAGTATAAATAATTGTGTAGCACTTACCTGTGAGAAATGATACACTCAGTCATATTTTAAATGAAATGAATACTTTTGGTGGTCTTGTTTGGAAGGTGCAGTTTTGTCAGCATAATGAATGAATTTAATTTTTAATAGATATTAAAATGAGATCAAAATCAATTTAAATAATTGTGTAGCACTAATGAGAACGAGAAACTCAGTCTTATTCGTTATGAAATTAATACGTTTGGTTGTTAGTTAGCAGGTTCAGTTTTGTCAATAATAATATGTAATTTTTGGGATTTCGATATAGTCAAAATCACAGAACTCTAGGTATCCACACAGATTTTGTGCTCTAGATAACCTGCGGTTTACCGGCATCTCTCTTGGCTCATCATGTTCATATTAAGGCTGTAATTTGCATTTCAACGAAATTAGTGTTTTTCCAATGAAGTTTTCTAAAGAATGAAAGCATTATTATTGATGTAAACTTTAGTTTTAGGAAGCAAAATTAATGCCGTATACAGAGAAAAACATAATAAATTGTCAGGTACCTACATATTTTAAAACGAAGACACTCTGTTCAAGTGGAATTTTAAATTTGCTTTTCAGAGGTATTTTTCAAAAAACCGGCCAAGTGCGTGTCGGGCCACGCGCCATAGGGTTCCGTAGTTACCTTATACCATACCATATTTAATACTACTTATCATTTTTCGTATGCAAAAATAACTTTGTTTTTCACAGTGTTGGTATGAATGACAAAGTTATATTTGCGGTTTTGGAAAATGTGCTATATCTCAAAAACTAATTACTATATCTCGTTCAAACCAATTTTGGTTGAAAGTCTTTATTAAGATCTACAGCATATATTTTTTTTAGATTTTTCACTCTCTTATTTCAAAAGTTAAAGGGGGGAGGACACACATTTTACCACTTTGGCGGTGTATATCTTTCAAACGGTTGACTTTGAGAGAAAGTTGTCTTAAAAACCTCAATGTCATTTTTAAAGACCTATCTATAGACACCCAACACGTGTTGGTTTGAAGAAAACATTTTTTTTCAGTTTCAGTTCCATGTATGGGGAGCCCCCCCTTAATCTTTTATTTTTCTTATTTTTGTATTAAATTCGGTAAGCGGTTAACAGAATACACCTACCTACCAAGTTTCAACTGTGTAGTCTTAATACTTTTGGAATAAAGTGGACAGACAGACAGACAGACAGACAGACAGACAGACAGACAGACAGACAGACATGACGAATCTATAAGGGTTCCGTTTTTTGCCATTTAGGCTACGGAACCCTAAAAACGTTTCAGCTGTAACAAATAAGAATACGACTCATATTTATTTTTTCACCTATTGTTTGTATTATCAAGGAGTTCCCTATAGAGAGAAAATTAAAAAAAAATGCTTTTAATCACAGAGAAATAAAATATTAAAAAATGCTCAAATTGGTACACTTAGACATGTTTTTTTACTGGTATTTACAGAATCTGAAGTAATTTTTAATTTTTCTTAAGAATAATGAGGTATTTGTATAATGTATTGCGTGTTTTGTATAGGAATTTTCAAAGTTCGCCCTCATTCACATTGCTCGCGCAGAGTTGTTTTGATCATTTGTATTGAAAATTTAAAAATGGAACGTGATACGACTCTACAGCCTTAATGGGTGTATGAGTAGCACTACCATGAGTTTACAAAAACCATTCTCGATATCGACCGCGTTAGCAATTTGTATGGGAAATTGAAGCAGAGCCTCTAGCGGATACGCGAAGAACTAAAATCTATAGTAAATGTGCTCACCATCCACGATTTTACTATCCTCGCACATGTGAACTCGACACGGGGTAAATGTCCCATATTTCGGCATGTTAAGACTTAGGATATTCATTCTAAATGTATGGGGAAGATGGCGAAATTAATAGTTAAGTTTTAATGTGGCTATGTTATACCTTTAGGTGAGTACATTATAAAAATAACTCTCCCCCTCTCCCCTCTACCACGTCACCCCTCCCCCCTAGAAATGTGACCCGTTTTACAGATTTTCTAAATTTTCAGGAAAACCATACAAGCTAGGACAAAATAGTCAATAATTCAATTATTTACTGATAAATTACCTACAAATAAGTATAATTATTCATTTTGATACAAGTTATAGTTTCCAAGCTATGGTGTGTCAAAGTTTATGGTAGTGACTGTACACGACAAAAATAATAAAAATCCGGCTATTGCTTAACCAAAGGTTTCCTTCACCAGCCAGGATTGATCTTTGTGTTCCTAAGATGGGTTTACGAAGTGGAGCCACCTGGATTTTTCATGTAGGTGGGGGGGAGGGGAGAGTTCAGCCTTCATGAAGTCTGATGTTAATAACTGCCTAAGTATAGTACTAAGCCAAGTTTGGTATCATTTTCGGAAAAATCAATAACGTAGAATTAATTTTTGATTTAAAAAATGCCATCTTAGGTTAGGTCTATGTTTACGTGATCGAGTATTGTGCCCCGATTTATGAAATTGTGACATTTGCCTCTAGTTTCGCTGATATAAAAGGTACGCGGATGGGCTATACATCAAATTGTACGTCTGCCAGAGGGCTTCAAAGTGAAATTTGAATTCCTAAAATAGGTCAGTAACTTTTTGAGATTTTCCAAAATTTTCGAAAATTGCAAATTCTTTTCGCCGACTTGGATCGAGAATTCCCCAATATAGTTTTATTATTACCCACAAAAAAATCCGCGCGGCTATACAGGGTATCCCAAAACTTTGCCACACGGTGGGAAAGTACGTTAATATTGAAGATGGGAAATTTTACTGAAAGAAGACTTCATTTTATTTTTAAAAATAATTGGAACTGCATTCAAAGATTTTTGGAAAATCTCCTGCCTTAACCAGGAATCGAACCCAACAAAAACTTTTTTTTAAAATTTATTTTAACGATACAAATCAAGAGGGTTACTCATAAGGATTATTTTTTCTTAAGTGAGACAGCATCTTTAACAAAAGGAAGACCATGAAATTTAACATTTAAATTATCATTATTACAAATTTGTATCAATTTGTATCGAAAAGTAAGCGATTTTAAAAAATCTTTAAATGCAGTTCGGTTTCTTTTTAAAAACAAAATGGCAAGATGGCACTGTTAGATTAATCGTGCTATTAAGTTGTATTGTTAGAAGTATAAGGCATGAGACAATTTTGTTAAAATTAATTATTTCAATACACCTGTCGTGTACTAAGTGGATTTTTATTGAATAGTACACCCTCGAAATCAGGCCTTGGCTGCAACCCTTACTCGAGGGTTGTTCAAAGTTTCTTTCAATAAATTTTCCTATCTTACATATTTAAGGTACTTTCCCTCTATGTGGCAAAGTTTTGGGACACCCTGTATATCTAATTTTTATAGTGTAGTCGCAATGACCACTTTTTGTTCAAATTAGTCAATCAAAACTGGAGTAGAATCGAAAAATGATTACATATTTTGTTTCATGATATTAATCCTTATCCAACTATATAATTTAATGATCAAGGTTGATTATTTACATGTCAATTCTTATTTAAATTATTCTAATCGGACCTTTCGTTTGGAAGTTACTACGGGCATACGGGATCAGTTGTACTATTTAACTATTTAAAATTTTATTCAAATTGACTTTCTGTGAGCTTAAGAAGTAGGTACAATACGAGCGCTAATCTTATGGTGGTGACAAGTCGCTTGCATGTGTTAATAGTACTAATATTGAGGAAGAATCATGAAGTATAATTAATAATTTGCGACAAAAAAAAAACTAAACGAAATAACGTACTAACCCGAAATATTGGTCGTTTACCTTAGTTGGTGTACTTTGCAATTATAATCCGACTAAGTAAAAAAAACACTAGTTAGTGCGTGTATACCGAATGTAAGTGAATTTTGAATTTATGTTGGTTACTATCTTTTTACTTTCCTCTATGGTTACTATTTATGTCAAATCGAAGATGTCAAATGTAATTTTCACGTTTTAATAATTATTTATTTTGTGTTTTCTTTGCGTATTTTGTTGTGCAATAGCTAGCTTGTTAAGATTGATAAGAATAAAATTAGAAGCAGGCGATTAGAGGAGTTTATGGAAAGGTGAAATAAAAGGTTGGTACTTGATACAAATCCTTGGACGATTCGTCCAAGTACAAATAATTAGAAAACTCAGATAAACCTAAATCCAACCAGGAAAATACATTTATGAATTTTTTATAAAACTTACGCTGTTTTAGTTTAAGCTTCTCTTAATAATTGTTTCTTAATATTTATGATTAGCTATCCATGACCTTGATTTGTTTTTACTATTGGCTATAGATGCATTTATTGCAATTTTTTAAAGACGACCTGCCCCCATGCTCCAATTGCCAACCTTACTTTTAAAGCTTAAAATATGAGCAATAGACGATTAAATAACGTGTCGCAAGCTTATGTACTTAAATCTCAGACTTTGATATTGTGTGACAAGCTTACGGCACGTAATAACGTAGCGTTCAAACGCATAGAATGTTGGCCATTTGAGTAGGGGGACAGAGCGTGATTACGATAATAGCCTAGGTCTTATTTCAACACGGTAGAGCTTAATGAGAACCCCGCAACTTATACAACTTATGGTTTACTTATTTCATTACAGATAATGTGTGTATCATCCAACAATCGACAAAATATCCAATTTTCCTTCCAAATTAATAAAAACATACAAATTGGACGAAATACAACCTGGCAGAGCGACATGCGGCAGATAACTACGTTTTTTTTGTGCCTTATTCAAATATGATATTAAATAAACAAATAAGGCCCAAAATGATACAAATCTATGAGTTAAAGTGAGATCTTTTTTTTAGAATATATTATAACATGAATCTTTACTTTGTTATAATAAATATTCAAATTTATTGATAAGATGTTTTTATTTAATATGGTTTCTTAACCTCAATTTAACATAAAAAAGTTATAGGCCTTAATTTAATAAGTGTAATCGATTTATTACGGCCAAAGTCAAGTTTTCGGAAAATTACATTTAGTTAGAACTGTTTTCTTATATTCCTACTGTTAAATAATAAATTAAATAATATTTAAAGACTTAAAAGTAAATAGGCCTTATTTGTATTAAGTACTTATTACCTTGATACGGACGGAATTAACATATTTGCAACTAAGTAGATTATTATTTAGATTTAACACAATATTTTCTAATTTTGTAATATGCTTGATAGGAAAGTACTTAATTAAACTTTTTTATATTAGTTTCAAAGTGGAGGAATGCTTTACGTTACGGCGTATTTGAATGGTGACCTTAGTAAGCCCACTGAATGGAGGGCCCACCTAGAAGGGCCACTATTCAGCGTTGAGCACAACCTGACCCACCCCCTGACTAGAGGATTTCTAACACGGGTTTTCATATTTATCGGTTTATAATTTGCCCTTGATTTCGTCGCATTATGCAGCTGTGGCGCACATATTTTATGCTAAATAAGCCCTGAAAGACATTATTTAGACTATTTTAGACACAAAAAATACTAAATTAAATTAAAATAGAAGTATTCACGCCAATGACTATGTTGTACGGCGGTTTGATTACATTCTCTTTTGTTGTACCTATTTTTTATATTCCTCTATGCCATAGAGGATAGTAAAAGGTATACTCATTGATCTCACGCGTCAAAACGCAAGTGAGTAACTTTACTACTATCGTTACGGTATTTCTCGATACCATCTGTCAATTAGTAACTCATGGTACCGAATTGCTATGAAAAAGGCCAAAACGTTACTCGATGCTCGCTAGCGAGTATAGTAAACTATTGTAGTTTACTATACCAACTCATGGTAGAGCTAGAGTACGTTATCTATAGTACAGTACTCTTAGCACGAACATCTATCGAGAAAAAAAAGCAAAGCCGGCCAAGTGCGAGTTGGACTCACGCACGAAGGGTTCCGTATAAAAAACGACAAAAAAATCACGTTTGTTGTATGGGAGCCCCACTTAAATATTTATTTTATACTGTTTTTAGTATTTGTTGTTATAGTGGCAACAGAAATACATCATCTGTAAAAATTTCAACTGTCTAGCTATCACTGTTCATGAGATACAGCCTGGTGACAGACAGACAGACAGACAGACCGACAGACAGACAGACAGCGGAGTCTTAGTAATAGGGTTCCGTTTTTACCCTTTGGGTACGGAACCCTAAAAAAGCGCGTAAAATTACTCGATAGATTACGTAATATTTTTTTATGAAAAACCTCATTTCGCTTTTCGGTAATAGATGGCGCTTTACAAATCCCCCATACAACATTATTCTTTTAAGATAAAAGAATAATGTTGTATGGGAGATTTGTACAACGTACAATCATTGTATGCAACCCAATAAATTATTGATAGCTATCATATTTTCCTTCCTTTTCTGTCTTTCCTTTCTTTAAAAACATCTGTCTTCTACCCTTCTTCTACTGCCCACCATGAGGTTGGGCCGGAATGCATGGAAACGGAATTCCGATTCCGAGGGATGAAAAACCCAAAAACCTGGGACAATTTCCAGTCCCTATACAAGGTTATTTTTAGTTAATACAAAACCTCTCGTGGGCTTGATCAGACCATCAAACTAACCAACTTTCATTATGGGACCAACATAGAAATCACGAAAAAAAATCGGTAGTTCCATACAAATGTACAATGGTTAAGTACTCCATCGAAATGTGTGAAACAGCAGATATTTTTCGCGATTTCAAGGTTGATTTCAAAATGAAAGTAGTTCAGTTTGATGGTCTGATCAACCCCACGAGAGTTTTGTATTAAAATTTCAAATATTCAGTCAAGTTTTCCATATTCGAACAACAAAGTTTTGAAAAAAAAAAACGTTCGATACCTACAATCGAACAACAATGTTTTTACGCGCGTTATTTATCAAAAAACAAAAAATACAAACAAACAAAAAAGTTGGCCGCCATTACACACACACGTCAGCATCAGTAAGACTATGATTTTCGTACTCAATAATTGTATTCCTGTCTTAAAGCGAATCTGTCCTCAACAGAATCTGTCGTAGACCTAATCTGTCCTAAACCGAATCTGTCCTTAACTTTGGGTATGAATTTTGTACTCGATTGTATTTCTGTCTTAAGCGAATCTGTCCAAAACAGAATCTGTCGTAAACCTAATCTGTCCTAAACCGAATCTGTATTTTTTCGAGTTATTTTTTTACAAACGTAAACGTATAATATAAAGTCAGGTTTATTTCTCAAGAAATAATTTTAACTTTTTTAATCTTAACAATAAGATTACGATTATATTTTTTGTTACAGGTATTGGCCATCAACATGCCCATGGCCTAAGATCTGCGCCGGCGCCGACAGAATTGCGAAATTAAACAGCTGTGATGCGCGTACCTTTTGTAATTGAATGACCGTCGGGCATCGGACAGTAGTTGTGGTAATTGCAAAGGTCGGTCCAACTAATCACAGAAATAGTGGTAAAGATGGTACCTACTAAATAGGCTATTCTGGTGCACGAAAATAATATGAACCCGACTAAGCCGTGGTCACACCAACTTACCACACCATGTAACTACGGGGATTTTTTTACCCTTAGTCACACACACCTACCGTAGGTGTGTATTCCGACCCATGGGTAACCATGGGTCGGAATAAATTGCCCCACCATTACACCTACAAACTTTTGACCCAATTTGCTTCTTTAACCCGTATCGGAACTGTTTCAATTCTAACCAAAGCAACAAATTACTCAACAAAAAATGCTCATCAAGCTGAACAGCTTTTGAAAAGGTGTCATTTTTATATTTTTAATATTTTAGCTGGACCATTATGGTTCTGCATCAGGTGTTCCAGATCTTTGATTTCTATACCTCAACACAAAATGCTCATCAGGCTGAACAACTTTTGTAAAGGCGTCATTTTTATATTCCTTATAGTTTAGTTGGTTTATTACGGTTCCTGTTCATGATTACGTTCGGTTACGGTTCATGATATGCCTCCAAAAATGTCAGAATGGTAGGTGCTGACCAATCAGACATTTTTTACGCTTTGCGCGCCAACGAAAAAGTGTAGCAAGTAAATACGTTCGCCTCCCGCAAGCTCGCGCGCATTGCCGCATTACTGATCGCTGCTAAATGTGTGGATACGTCGCAAACTGTTTGCCAAACATCCTTTGATTGATCTGGCAAGAAAAACCGACACCGATGCCGAACAACACAAACACAAACAGGCAAACAACGACAAACACCCATCCACACCTGTTTGCCATTGTTTGCCAAGCATGTGGATGGTGCTTAACACGAATATCTATCGAGCAAAAAAACGCGCGTGAAAAAAATTCGTTTGAGTAATTTTGTATGGGAAATTTGTACAGCGCTATCTACCGACAAAAAGCGAAATGAAATTTTCCATTTTTAGGGTTCCGTACCCAAAGGGTAAAAACGTGACCCTATTACTAGACTCCGCTGTCTGTCTGTCTGTCACCAGGCTGTATCTCATGAACCGTGATAGCTAGAAAGTTGAAATTTTCACAGATGATGTATTTCTATTGCCGCTATAACAACAAATACTAAAAACAGAATAAAATAAATATTCAAGGGGGGCTCCCATACAACAAACGTATTTATTTGCCTTTTTTGGTACGGAACCCTTCGTGCGTGAGTCCGTCTCGCACTTGGCCGGTTTTTCAAAATTACTCTATCGAGTAGCTTTACGCGCGTCTTTTCTCTCGATAGATGTTTGTGCTAGGGGTACGAATAGGAAAAATAATTTTAAAATGTCAAATAGTTATCATTTGAGTGATTCAATGTACAAAATATTAACACGATATAGGACTTTTATTTACTCTAATAATAAAAAAAAACGATAAACAACGTATTCCTAATCCTACGTACGGGCAATGTAAAATCGTAAAACCATCGTCATGGTCACATCACATACCTAAGACGGATTTAACACACACTTGTGAAGTTATCAAATAATATTAAGTTTGACAGAGTTCTATCTAGGAAGTAACATTTCCTAGTGTAGCCCAAATGATTGACAGGAAAAAATCGATAACAATTTTTCCAATGTTATTTTTTTAAATGTATTACTGGGTCTATTATTACCATTTGATATCTTCAAAGCAATTGAAGGTTTTGTTTCTTTTTCTGTGGGTAGCTTTGATATTTTGTAAAAAAATAATTAAACACCCACAATTGAATATTTTTTTTATTATTCTAAGTTATCAATTAACTTTTATAAGTATCAAATCTTTAGGTCAATTGTTGATTTCATCATTATTAAAACAGTTGCATTACTTATCAAAAAACTCAAGGGAAAGACCTAGTTACACTTAAGGGCCCTATCACATTTTTCGTCGAAATTTCGATTTTGACGGATTTTAGCGCTACAACCTAGAGAAACCTTTGGGTCTACTAAATACATTTATATGTGTTCGCGACAAGAAGTCGGTTAAAAAGTAATATGATGATACACTGAAAAGTTAAAGGGTTAGAAAGGAAAATTAAAGTTGGTGAACAATTTCTTAGAGTCAACTTTGAACATACACAGAAAAAAAAACAAGTACAAACAACAAATAAAAGTATGAAATTTGATTTTCTTATGAAGTAAAGATTATTCTGATATAAATTTTACGTAATAATAATTATGTATCTAGGAGAAATTCACAGTTAATTCTGAGCGTTTTTAGTAAATTTATGGTTTTTGATTGGGATTTTTTTTCACATATTCCATACATAATTTCAAAATTCCGAGGCCGCTATGATCTATTCGACTATATAAGAGATAATATTCAATATTTTTTATTTCATTTGTTTAGCACAGTAGTTCAATCCATGACCCCAAAAAAGTGCCTTCGCGCATTTTATGAAAATCTTTAACTGCAATTTCGGGTTTAATTATGAAGATAAGCAAATTTTCAAAAAAGCGAGGCCGCTATGATCTATTCCAATAGCTATTCTACACTATTCAATAAGTCAAAACTGTTAATTTATTGTTGTTTCTGAGATCGAGAACCCCAAAATTGGCCATTTTACGCAAAAATCACAGTCGAAACGTAATATGCCTCTTAAACAGAAATATAAGTTAATGAAGTAAAAATGTAGAAAAGCCAAACTTACCGATTGTATAATCCCATCAAAGTCCGAAATAGTGTTTTCCTAGAAACATGTACGGTAATGATAACATCCTCTTATAAGGACAACAAAATCACACAAACAATAGGTTGCGCACTTCGAATGCCGCGAAAAAAGGAGAAAACAAATCAATCTTGACTTAAAAATAAGTTATTGTCACACACAAGAGCAAAGTTTCACATAAAAAGTAGTTCTTTATGTATTATCATTGAAAACTAGATTTATTTTTGTCGTTTTTTAGTACGCGGATCCGGTATTATTTATAGAACGCTTACACCCAACCTTTGCGAACGAAACCGAATGAACGACTAAGGTGGAACTAAAGTTTATTTTGTGATTGTAACTTCTGCTTCATGGAAAACTTGTTGGTATAACTTCTTTGAACTCTGTTGAACGTAAAATATCGCCGTTAGATGTCGTTAGTGTCTTAGCATAGAACTATTCTTGGGTCGACGCCATCTGTTATGACTTTTCAGAGACATCATAGTAGTAGGTGCTGCTTTTCGTAGTATGGTTATCTTAGTAGCTAATGAATTACCTACAACAGAGATGTCACTTTACCAAGTAAATAAGTTTATTTCAATAAGAGTATTTTTTTAATATTGGGTATTCAGTACCCTTAGCACGAACAGCTATCGAGAAAAAAAACGCGCGTAAAATTACTCGATAGAGAATTATCTATGGAAATTTTAATTTCGCTATTCGGCAGTAGATGGCGTTGTACAAATTTCCAATACAAAATTGCACTATCGAATGATTTTACGCGCGTTATTTTTTTCGATAGCGTTCGTGCTAAGGGTAGCACATCTATGAAATTGGCGTTTTTTTCGCGTGTTCCTCAGTGGCCGGACCGCATTTAAGTACTCAGATGGTTCAGTTCCACATAGTTGCTACCTGAAGTCTACCTTCACATGAATATATCATAATTAATAGTACCTCAACAGATAAGGAAATATTTAACAAATAAAGTGGTCCGGCCGCAGAGCAATGCTCTCTGGCCGCACCAACTCAAATTTTAAAAAGTGTGATACATTTTCAAGAAATTTATATCGCATTAAAACCTACCTAAATAGTACCTTCCACACGACAAGTTTCGTAAAATAAAACTCATTGGCTTAGAAGTTACAAGCCGTAGTTTGTGGTCCGGCTGGGAAGCATTCTCTGCAGCAGGTCAATATCGTAAGTGTGATACATTTTCAAGAAAGTGATAACCCAATAAAAGCTACCTAAATAGTACCTTCAATTTTCATTCAAGAGCATTTCATTCAAGAGCAATATTCTCTAGCCTGAGCACAAACTAGGGCTTGTATCTTCTAAGCCAATGAGTTTTATTTTACGAAACTTGTCGTGTGGAAGGTACTATTTAGGTAGCTTTTATTGAGATATTACGTTCTTGAAAATGTATCACACTTACGATATTGACCTGCTGCAGAGAATGCTCTCCAGCCGGACCACAAATTACGGCTAGTAATTTCTAAGCCAATGAGTTTTATTTTATGAAACTTGTCGTGTGGAAGGTACTATTTAGGTAGCTTATATTGGGATATCACTTTCTTGAAAATGTATCACACTTACGATAATGACCTGCTGCAGAGAATGCTTCCCAGCCGGACCACGAACTACGGCTTGTAACTTCTAAGCCAATGAGTTTTATTTTACGAAACTTGTCGTGTGGAAGGTACTATTTAAGTAGCTTTTATTGGGATATCACTTTCTTGAAAATGTATCACATTTACGATATTGACCTGCTGCAGAGAATGCTTCCCAGCTGGACCACAAACTACGGCTTGTAACTTCTAAGCCAATGAGTTTTATTTTACGAAACTTGTCGTGTGGAAGGTACTATTTAGGTAGGTTTTAATTCGATATAAATTTCTTGAAAATGTATCACACTTTTTAAAATCTGAGTTGGTGCGGCCAGAGAGAATTGCTCTGCGGCCGGACCACTTTATTTGTTGAATATTTCCTTATCTGTTGAGGTACTATTAATTATGATATATTCCTGTGAAGGTAGACTTCAGGTAGCAACTATGTGGAACTAAACCATCTGAGTACTTAAATGTGGTCCGGCCACTGAGGAACACGCGTTTTTTTCACAGAAATTGAGAACCTCGTAACTTCTATGATTTAAAAACATTCATCAACTAGCAGCCACCCGCGACTTCATCTGCGTAGATTTTTTTTTGATATCCCTCGAGAACAATACTTTTTTTTCAACGTGTATGCAAAATTTTATGATGATCAGCACGAACAGCTATCGAGAAATCTTTCGAATCCCACAATTTTGTATGGAAATTACTACAGCGCCACTAAGTTCGTAAACGGAACTAAGATTTCAAAGCACGAAACATTTTGACATAAGGAATCGAGCTTTTCAACAAACAAACAAATAAACAAACTAACAAACGGACTTTCGCATTTATAATAATATAGTAGTAAATTAATAGTAAAGTATATACTTACGTATTGGTAAGGATTACTTGATATTAATATCCAATAAATAATGACCATCATAGACAACTGTCAATAGTAAAAAATCCTTAAAGTTTCCTAAATATAAAAAAAAAATACCTTCTCTTTTTATTTAGTTTTAGGTAAAACGAAAAACATCTATTTTTTTCGCTTTACTTAAGAAAATGTTAGTATGGAAAATGCGACTTCTTTAAAATTCTCCATACAAAATGTCAATTTTATAGGTGGGTACCTAATACTAATAAATAGTAATAATGTAATACAAGGATTAAAATGAAAAACATTATCAATACTGATATAGTTTATTAAAATAAGTAAGTATCGGAGATCCATGAAAGCCACGTCATTTTCAAAATGGAACCATTTCTGTAGTGCTGTCTCTTCATTATCATGAGGATATTTATTTTCTCTACATGCCATTTTGGTTTACACTTAAATCAAACAATTGCGAGATAATACAACCAATATTTTATTAATGAATGTATTTCATTGTCAAATTACTTTTAATAATGTTATTACAAAGTTCTTGTTTCTTGTAAATAAAGTACAGAATGATTTTATTTAAGTTCCTATTAACATACTCGACATTTTTTTTTGTTTTTTATGCATACCACTTAGAATAATAACACCTAGAACGATAATTCTCAACAAAGCGCACTGTCAAAAGTGAGGCAGCTAAAACTGCCATGATGGCGCCGTTTTCGGATTTTTATTGTGCATTATTACATAATCATACCTAATAAGCACAAAACAGTTTCAATTTCCCTATCTTTAGGAGATTAGTTACTTTATTACTGGATTTTAGTTAAGATTAGGTAACGTATGAAGGATATAAATCTGCAAACTGAGCCATTTTGGCTCAGTATTAGTTGCCTCACTTTGCAGACGAGGACACGGCTTCTAAGGTATTATTATTCTAAGGGATACCATGTGTCGCTTGTTATCAGTCAAAAGCGAAGACATTATAATTATTAAAGTAATTTGATAATGGTAATTACACTAATTAAAGAAGTCAAAAAAATTGCTGGATCTACCTTTGCTGCTTAGTGGCGTCCCACTACTGGTCGCTGCATTCCCACCAATTATTTTAAACCCAAGGTCATCATCCATTTCAAGATCTTCGTATTCCGAAACCGGCGGCTGTTCATGCTTAGAGTCATCATTTTCAGAAGGCTGGACGGAGCCCAAAATAGGTTCAATTATTTTACCTAAGTCCGAGGAGCCAGTTAACGATTTGAATGTATTTAAAAGGTCAAAGATGTTGGGCGCGTTTCTAGCTGCAATTACACTGTCATTTGTTTCCTCGTCTGGTGGTCTTCTTTGTTTTTTAGTGGTAGAAACATGTTCATTGACAACATTACGTTTCTTGGACACTGAATGGGCAGTCTCATCCTCCGGAAATGGAACAGTAGCTCTTATAAACTTACTATCTGGATGTCGGTGCTCGTGGTTGATTATTCTTTCTCTAGGACGCTTGGGAATAAACGTTTTTCCTAAAGGTATTATACCCAGTAACCTTGGAGGAAAGTCCTGAGACACCACAAGTGTATCTAAGTATGGTGAATTTGAAGGAAACGAGAACGTACTATCTCTTAGTGAAAGTATCTTTTTGTATTGCACTGAATCGCCTATTAATATAGGACGCAGATTTAAATTAGATAGATTTATAACCATGCCACCGTGATCTATAAGTACTCCGTCATTTCTTATGAAAATGCCGTTGTCATGAAGAATTTTCTCTAAAGCTGATTTGAGCATCCTCATGTTAAGATTTTTATTGAACCGTTCTCCGACAAATTTGTGCAACTGCTGTATGAACCATTCATCAAAGGTTACTTGTTTCCCTAGTAAAGCCCAAAGGGGCAAGAAGATGTCTTTACTTGCTATATTAGCCGTACCTTCATTTGTCCAGTCGTTTCCTTGTTGTTTTGGAGTATACAATGTCGGTTCCTGTAAATCCGTAGGGTCTGAAACTTTTTCTTTATCAACAAAATCACTTTCCTCGAACGGTCTTATTGGTAAAATATTTTCGTCATAATAATTCTTATTTGAAAACTGGTATTCTTCCTCATCTTCATCAAAATCATCATCTTCTGTTATTGAAGACGGTAAATATTCATCGTGGGGTGAAATCACTATCCCATTATCAATATTACCCGAGCTGGAAATCACTATAGTATTTGGATTTGAGTCAAAAAATTCATGAAGTTCATCAGAATCTAATAACATCGAGTCATCTGTGCCTAGATCAGGGAAACAGTACTGTGATTTCTTATTGGGTGTTAACAAATAAATATTATTTGTGATTTTGCTTTTGTATAAATAGACTACGAGTCTCTCTATGTCACCACTGCCGTTAAGAGTGTCAAGTGGGGTAAGGTGCACTTTGTTTGACCTTATTTGACAACTTCCAAAATCTGAATTTCCGATTTCATCGTCGTCGTTGAAAACAATTTTAGGCGAAAAGATGTTCTCTCTGCTGAAACAATGAATTAAATAATAATAGTATTAAAACATGTGGGTTAGCCGAGTGTGATAATTACAAGACTTTATTTACACCCATTTTTTATTTTTTTTATTTGGAAAACAAACAATATTTTAATACATATGGATTAAGACTACATCCATGATATGTATCCTCTTTTGACTTTCGATTTTTCAGAACCCTTTACAGATGATTTAAAACATGGGCGTAGACAAAGGAATTAACATTTCAGAAATGAAAAATATCATGATCTACGAGGGTGGTGGTTTGATAAGTCCACGATTTTGTAAAGAAGAAACACTTTTTTCGACATATTTTATTTTATTTCTCTACATAATCTTTTTGTAGCTCTGCGTATTCAGTCCAATGAAGTTCCTACCTCTTTAACCCATATTTTTTTCTTTCACCGCCTGAAAACTGTGGTAACTGAAATGAGGGCCCACTTCAGACATCACCTTTTGGCCTGATGAAAATCTTTGCCCGCCAAGACATTTATTCATGTTTGGTAGGAGAAAAAATCTCAGTGGGCTAAATCTAGAGAATGGGAAGGATTCGCATCTTCATTCGATGAGTTTTGATGTCGTGAGTGCCGCCGAGAGGGTCGACAGGGGCATTAAGAAAAGTTAGAAGTCGCTTCAGCTTTTTGTTTCCAAATGGCAATTTATGGATAGGAAAAAAATGTGTAAAGATAGCTAAGGAGTTTCTCTTTATGATACAAAAATAAATTATGAATAAAAAGCATTTCTTCTTTTCAAAGTCATGGACTCATCAAACCGCCCTCGTAAGAACCAGAAACAGATTTACAGAAAACATTCATAAGGGTATCGAAATCTATTATATTTTATACATTTATTTTAATAAGTACCTATCAACAATCTGTTTGAAAATGACCATCTTTCGAAACTTTTATTTCTACAGCTTGTAATTTTTTGGCATTTTCGAGGAAGACGTAGTGTTAAAATGGAATTTTCAGATGTTGTCTTATAGTTACATACGATTTATTCTATAAAATAAACAATAAATGAATTTGTCTTACCGTGCGCTCTTGGCGACAGCGATGAGGGCAAAATAAATAAGAAACAGCATCTGAAATGAAAAATTAATCATAAGTATTTGATTTTGGAAATGAAGTTGTTAGATGTATAGGACCAATATCTTATTTAATGTGGTGTGGCTTCAATTCACAGACATTATATTTCATGAGTATATTTTCAAATATTTCGTTAACATAATAAAACGCAATTAAACTCCAACTAATAGAAAACAATGAATATACGAAATTCTATAAAAAAATGCTATGATCATGCCTTCTTAAATTGTCTCTAATATTTTTTGAATAACTCTTCTTTGAAAACTCAAAGTAGCCACTATTGGCTAGAATGGATTTTAAAACTTACAGTAAGAATGAAAACTGTTGAAGAGTTATTCAAAAAATATTAGAGACAATTTAAGAGGTCGTGATCTTAGCTTTACGAATCAAGGAAATGTAATGATTCCTAACCTCTGAGGGTGCCACTTTGGATATGGGATGCACCTACCTTTTATATCCCCACAGCCTATTCCGTTAAAGATTCCATTTTGACTGCGAACTCAGAATCGTAACGAAATATAAATATTTATCAATTACCACGAAAAAGCGTAAAATAAAATAATTAGAACTAATTGCATTATAAAATTAGTCCCGAGAACCAATTTACTGTAACCAATGTTAAAAGATATCAGTTTTAATAGAATTGTGCGTGTTTGTAATTAAAACAAATTAATGCGCAAAAAATATTGTAATGTTTTCTAATAATTAAGTTGCATTTCCTCATGATATAAAAGTGCAATATACGGCGTTTCGTTATCGAGGGATATCATTTGGCAGGGTGAACCTTCTGAAACCCTTAGATCATTTTAAGAAGGGGAGCCATCTTTGATTTTTGTATGGGAGAGAGTTATAACACAATCTTTTTTTGTATGGAATTTGAAAGATTTTTTTTCAAAACCCATCGTGTGGGATATCGAATGAAAGGGCTTTTTGAGCCGATTCCAAATATATACAATATTATGACATTGCAGCTACTGGTTTAAAAAAAATAGAAAATCATTTTCCAAACATACTAAGTTTGAGCTCTTGCAGGAAGAAAACCTCTAAATGATTTTTTATGAAACATACGTCAAATAACTCGTAATACACTCTCATCTAATATCCTGGAAGCATTTAAAAAAAAACTTACTTTAAGTATTTTTTTTTTATTCTGGTACTTTAACTCATAGAATAATGAGATCAAAATATTTCAAAATTTCAAAATGATATTTTTCCAAAATTGCTTCCAGGACTTTAAATAAGAATATATTAGAAGTTGTTTGGCGTATGTTTCATAAGAATTCATTTAGTGGTTTTCTTCCTAAATGAGCCCAAACTTGGTATGTTTGGAAAATGTTTTTCCGATATTTTTAAACCAGTAAATGCAATATAATAATATTGTATATATTTGGAATCAGCTAAAAAACCCTTTCATTCGATAACCCACACGATGGAATTTGAAAAAAAAATTCAAAATCCTTACAAAAAAAATATTGTATTATTTCTCCTTCCCATACAAGAATCCAAGATGGCTCCCCTTCTTAAAATGATCTAAGGGTTCATAAGGTTGACTCTACCAAAGGATATCCCTCGATCACTAAACGCCGTATTTTTACTGAGCACACGCCACTAATTCGTCTTGTTTGCATTATAATAAAATAATTTTAGTTCGTCCCACGTAAGCTCCATAGAGTAAAGATAGTCCACGGAAAGGACACAAATTAGTTTACAACCAAACTTTTTGGTATACTTTTGGTGAAAAAATGCGCACCAAAAAAGTTACTATCTAGACATTTGTCAAACTTGTCCAAATCAGCGGAACAAGGAAAAAAATTATGGAGTAAAAAAATTGCCATCATGAGAATTCAACAAGCTCTTGCAACGTTCGGTGTACGCAAGGTGGGCTTCACGTTGTCGCAGGGCAATTACCAGGTGGGGCATATCTCCCCATTGTACGGGGGGGAACTTGAGGTCAGAAGGGTGTTTAGGAGGAGTTACACGATGCCCCCGATGGGGTCTGGACCGGGCAAGGGAGGTGGTGCGGGGGGGCCCGTCAGGGAATCCGGGGTTCTTGGCCAATATGGAACAGCTCAGGAGGAAGAGTACTTCTTCAATAAAAAGAGAGAACAGCTGGAGAAACTGAAGTCCAAGATGAAGAGCGGAGAGATCAAGCCAGCTGAAATAACTAGGAAAGACGACAAGTAGACAATTATTAACACTTTTGTACGGCTACTCCACTCAAAATTAGTCTGAAATGTTTGAACTGGTTTTTAACTCTAATTATCATGAAAGTTAAATAATAAAATTGTACTTAGCTAATACCTAATTAATTTTGTCTTTTCTTTTATTATTGTTATTGTAGGATAGATCATACCAACCAGTAATTCCATTCATAGTCATGTTCGAACCGCTAGCTTTTGGGATGAACTTTGGTGTCCTAATACGACACAATAATCAAAGATAAGTACTTAATAATTAAGTTTATTTGAACTAAGCTATTTTTGTAAAGAGACTATATACTATAGATAGCTCTTTAGTTCTTTATTGTATATCTATGGTAGTAACCATGGCAAATTACTTGTTGATAGATTTTTCTATTCTTGACAACTGGTGATCTTTTCGCATATTCAACTACTTCTTAAACACTTGTTAATATTTAGTTTAACTACAAATAAACAACAATTCACTAAGTCAAATCTGTTTATTATTGCCACATAGTGATTCTTCAACTGTAAAAAGTTAATATGGTAGCAGTTTCTCATCTCCATCCTTTTGGATCCAAAACGTTCATACTGAATAAAGGGCCCAGAGGTCATAAATTTGGCTCGAAAGCTATACCAGGACTGTTTGTTGGATACTCTGATACCAGCAAAGCCTACAGGGTCTTCGTTCCGTCCAAACGCAAAACATTTATTTCCAAAGATGTAAAAGTTGTAAAAGCAAACTATTACTCAAACTCTACTCAACAGATTGACATCAACGTTCAAATCAACAAATTGACATATAATGAAAACAAGATTTGTAATTCGGATTCAGAAAGAAAAAGCATGCAAGTAGACATCGATGACGAAGACAATAATCGCTTTGAAAATGTCATAGACGCAGAATCTACTCAGTATGATGATAATCAACAAGAAGTCGTTAATGGTCAAGCAACTGACAGTGACAATGAAGAGTATCATGAAATATCTGAACACGAAGCTCTTGTCAACGACTATGTAGCTGAAATCGAACAAGAACCTGAACCGAATCATTACAATCTTAGAGACAGATCAGCAATACAAACGCCACAACGGTATGATGACTTCGTACTGGCAGCTGTTGCTGAAGTAGAAAACTTACCTGAAGATCCAATGACTTATAAACAAGCCTTGGACTCACCTAACAAGGAAGAATGGCTCAAAGCCATGCTGAGCGAGATAAACTCACTGAAAGAAAATAGCACCTGGGACTTAGTAGAATTACCTAAAGGACGAAGAGCACTACCATGCAAATGGGTTTACAAACTGAAAACGAATCCAGATGGCTCTATCGACAAATTTAAAGCCAGGGTAGTTGTAAAAGGTTATTCACAACAAGAAGGCGTCGATTACGATAAGACGTTTAGTCCTGTGGCCAGACTCAGCACTATAAGAGCAATCATAGCGATCGCCACAAAAGAAAATTTGAACCTTCGTCAATTTGATGTATCAACAGCCTTCCTTAATGGCACAGTTGAAGAAGAAATTTATGTTAAACAGCCCGAAGGCTTCCAAGATGGAACAAAGCGGGTATGCAAATTAAATCGCAGCTTATATGGACTGAAGCAAGCACCACGATGCTGGAATGCGTGCATTGCTGAATTTCTGTTAAAAAGCGATTTTAAACAAAGTGAAGCCGATCCTTGTCTATACATTAGAGTTAAAGGACAGTCCAAAGTTTTAATCGGTCTTTATGTTGATGACGGACTTGTGGCGTCTAACACAGTCGCTGCTGGAGATGACTTCATCAATGAAATTAAAACTCGTTTCAAGATAACGACTAAACCTGCCTCTTACTTCCTAGGCATGGAAATTAAAGCAGAAAAAGGAAGAATAACACTATGCCAACAAGCCTATACACGAAAGGTCCTTGAGAAGTTTGGTATGGTGAACAGCAAGTCAACACCGACTCCAATAACAAAAGAAAGTGTCAACGACACAGAACCTAGTGGATATAGACCAGAATTTCCATATAGACAGGCTGTCGGAGCACTTACCTACTTAGCAGTGGGCACAAGGCCAGATATAGCTTACGCTGTGAGCAAAGCATCCAGATCTCTAGAGGCACCTACAACAACTGATGTCTTGCTAGTGAAACGGATCTTTCGCTACCTGAAAGGAACTACTGATAAAGGCTTAGTATATAGACACACTGCAGACACCCCAAATAATTTAGTGTGCTATTCTGACGCTGATCTTGCAGGAGATCAAACAACAGGGAGATCCACAACTGGAATGGTGTGTCTACTCTCAGGAGCAGCTATTAGCTGGAAAAGTCAACGACAAACTGTCGTGTCTCTCTCATCAACTGAAGCGGAAATTATCGCAGCCAGTGAGACAGCACAAGAAATTTTGTGGCTGAACAGCCTATTGAAAGACTTGGCCAACTTGGAAAAACCGGTGCTTTATCTAGATAATGAATCGGCTGTGAAACTTTCTCACAATCCTAAATATGAGTACCATAAGAGGACCAAACACATTAAGTTGAAGCACTTGTTTGTACGTGAATGTGTTACTAACAAAGAATTTGAAGTCAAACAAGTACCTTCTGCGAGACAGCTGGCTGACATGTGTACCAAGCCACTCTTTGGCCCAAAATTAGAAGAACTAAGTGGAAAGATTGGCTTAAAGAGAATTTAAAAATTCTTAAAAGTTCGGAGGGTGTAAAGAGACTATATACTATAGATAGCTCTTTAGTTCTCTATTGTATATCTATGGTAGTAACCATGGCAAATTACTTGTTGATAGATTTTTCTATTCTTGACAACTGGTGATCTTTTCGCATATTCAACTACTTCTTAAACACTTGTTAATATTTAGTTTAACTACAAATAAACAACAATTCACTAAGTCAAATCTGTTTATTATTGCCACATAGTGATTCTTCAACTGTAAAAAGTTAATAATTTTTGACTTTGAAAGACGACACTATATAAAATAATGATTTGTCATTTTATTTATTTGGTTTTCACGCTCCTAAACCGCTGGATAGACGCACAGTGTTAGAATTAGAATTTTTCTAACAGTATGCGTTGTCTAATACAAAATGTATGCGTCTGAGTGCCTTCCGGCACAGTAAATAAGTATATATTTTTTTGAAATTCCTTCCTAAACTTATACCTAGAAGAAAATGGAACATTGAGCAGCGACCATTGCAGGCGGGCGATTGGGTCTTCATTGTCGACCCAACCGGACCTAGGAATATGTGGCCGAAAGGTTTGGTCTATGAAGTATGTTCAGGAAGGGATGACCGTATCAGAACGATAAAGGTCAAGTCGATGGATGGAGTGCTAGTGAGATCTGCTGCACGTGTCGCTCGGGTTCCATTAGATTCTGAGTGCTGCTAGCTGCACTGGGGTGGGGCGTGTTAGCAACGCGGCCAGACTCGAGGCCAAGGCCGTTATAAATACTGTGCTTCCAGCGACCGTCAGAATTTTTCTGACAGAAACTTCGAATATTATGTGCGCCCCATTTTCTAAGTCTAGTGTTGCCGATCGGCGGGATTTCTCGGACCGTAATCGGGATTAAATCGGGAATCGATAAAATTCGGGACTTTTCGGGAATTTTTAACGTATAGGTTATAAATAAAAATAATAATAAAATATTAAATATTTCATTTTATTTTCATTTTAACGCTAGCAACATTAAAAGACGGAGGCTCCTCCATACATAATTTTAGTATACATAAAAAAGCATTATATCCAGATTTTATCCTATTATTTGTGTAAATCCGAATCCGAACAGTGATTTAGCATCTTTGCGGTTTTTGTCTCTTGGCGATTCATTAGTCTGTTGTAAAATGGATTATATGTTTCTGCCAAAGAAAAGGGAAAGCAGACCAAACGGTGAGTTTGTTTATTATTCTTTGTTTGTTGTATTTGTTGTCATCAGGACAAGGATTGCATAAAAGATAATTTTCAAATAATATGTGGAAAGACGTAAAAATCAAATTTTCTCTTTTCCGTCATTTTAAATCGCAATCAATATAACTAATAGATGTGCAGCAAAGTTTGACCGAATAGAAATGTATAATAAGTATTTTAATTAAATAAATAAATAAGTACCTAAAATAAATGGTTGTTTTTTAACACTTTTTCATGTTAATACCTATTTAATTAGAGCGGGAAAAAATAGGGTATTTCATAATTATCTTTTCCCGAATCGGGAATTTTTGGCTTGGCATTCGGGTATTATGGCCTTGTCTTATCGGCAACACTGTTGGTGCGCCTTAAGTGCGCTGTACACATTGGCCCAACGCGTTGGGCGAGCGCGTTGGGCCAACGTGTAAAGACCTACTTGGTGGTACGTTGGGAGTTGGCGCCAACGTGTAAAGCCCGAAGTACACATTGGGCCAACGCCTGGCCGAGCGCGTTGGGCCAGCGCGCGCGGCCAAGGCATGAAGCTGTTTACACATTGGTGTACCGATCTCTAACAGAGATGGACGTGGAATGTCTTGCAGCCGCGGCAATTTATTTTTATAGGACGTTTAATTATTACCTTCTATTATTTATTTAACGCACTTCTATAAGTTTACTAAACATCTTTGACGTTAAATATGTTTTATTTATCTAGCTTAGTAACGTATTTGTTTTGTTTTTATATTGTATATTATGTTTGTTATAGAAGTGCGTTTAATAAATAATAGAAAGCAAGTTAATTATTATGCATATTTGAATATTTTATTTCTTGCTTTTTAGAGCCGTTTATTTTCGAAGCTGTTTTTGGTTGGTTATTTTTAAGGTTTTTGAAGAGGGTTTTGTATTTTTAAAAACTTTTTTATTTTAAACTTTTTTGTAGTAGGTCTATTTAGTGACGGCATTATTTCAGTTACAATAGCCTTATATCAACGGATTATCACCTTTTACAAAATACTGTTTTCCCGACGCAGGGGCTTTAGTTGTTGAAGAGTTCTCCTTACTATTAGCTCCAGTTAACAATAATATGTATTATGTTATAACGAAAATAAAAAGCCTAGCAACCAAATTCAAGTACCTACTTAATCGTATCGCACCAGTGAAACACGTAGTATTGAATAAATCCGATGATGGTCTTCATCATCAGTTTCACCAAAATGGTATTTTCCATATGCAAATGCACAAGCTACTGACGAAAATACCAAAATCGCTGTAGGTGTGCCTATAATATTTGAAGAGTTCCCTTGATTTCTCCAAGATCCCATCATCAGACCCTGACCTTATAACGATGGGACCAACTTGGAAGTATATGCTTTCAAACAAAAAAATATTTTTTTAAATCGATCCAGCCGTCTTCGAGTAATCGAGTAACATACATAAAAACAAAGATTCTGATGAATTAAGACCCTTCTCCTTTTTTGAAGTCGGTTAAAAAGGCGCCAACGTGTGAACGCTGCGCCAACGCGCGCGCCAAGATCCTTTGATGTGTGCACGAAAAACCGACAATACTCGGTTCGCCGGCCAACGTTGGCGCCAACTCCCAACGCACCGCCAAGTAGGTCTTTACATGTTGGCCCAACGCGCTGGGCCAACGCGTTGGGCCAATGTGTACAGCGTACTCAACGCGCGCGGCCAGGCGTTGGCCCAATGTGTACTTCGGGCTCTAGACGGCACTACTGGTTAACATAATTTCATCTATGGTACTTTAATCTATGATTTTGACTCGTCAGTGTCAAAGTCGAAGAAACATTAAAATCAAAACATCAAAAAATGTAACACAAATCCAGTAGGTAACGTATGAAATAAAAATGTAAGCTCATTTCTCATCAATAATAATTAACCATGTTCCACCCTCTCATTTCACAAAACTCAGTTTTAAAATCAACATTATAAAAATATGCCAAAGTTTACGAAACTGTATCCCTTTAGAACCTTACTCAATCAAGATCTAAATTCTTCACCTTATCATATAGAAGATTTTGTATTTACTTATCTTCCTAGAAGAGGTTTAGCTGGGAAAGACGAGAAGCCATCAGGACCTGCTAAAGAGGAACAAATGAACATCAGAATGCCAGGTTTTATTCATCCAGAAAACATGAAAGAAGAAGGATACTTCACTCAGAAGGCTAAAAAGCAGCTTGAAGAACTAAAAAGAAGAGGAGAGCTACCTACTATTTCAGATAAGAAGGAGTGATTTTAAAGCACCAAACCAGCATCGTTCAAGGGAGTTTTTGAAAAGAAGTATAAAAAAACTGTTATCATTTTATGGGTGTAACTTGAATTCTTAGATTATTTATAAATAATCTAAGCTTAATTTTATTGAAGACTCTACATACATATACAAATAGAGTTGGTTCAAATCGTAACATTAAACATTTCTGAAAATAAAATAATTTAATACCATTTGATTTTATTACGATCTAAATATTATTGATTACTATGGATTAGTACATTATTAGTACAACATTATTGCACAGGATATCAAAAAACTAATTGTAACACTATCAACATTTTACTAATAAATAGAGTAGGTATTTTGATCACTTCTAAGAAAGTGACCAAACTAAATCTCATATCCTATATTATTTATATCCTTACTAATTTTATAAATGCGAAAGTCCGTTTGTTTGTTTGTTTGTTACGTCTTCACGTCTTAACTACTAAACCGATCATCATGAAATTTTACATACACGTTGTCAGGGGTACAGAGAAGGACATAAGGCACTTTCATCCCGAAAAAAAAAATTTTTCCAGAGGGATAGCAAAAAACTTTCCACGCAGACGAAGTTGCAGGCGGTCGCTAGTATCCTATATACAAGGTTATTTGTAAAACATCAACATCGACTGTCCATACAAATGTCCTGAACAGCTGATCGAGTTTTGTATGAAAAGTCGATATTTTTTTGTCTGTTTTCGGAAAAGTCGTAGAACAAATGTTGTTGTTTATGATGTTAGTAATCTACTCATGCGAGGTTGTTGGTGTTTTATAAATAACCCTGTATAGTACTCATAATAAATGTAAATGTTAAGATGTTTGGATATTTGTTACTTAATCACATAAAAACGGCTGAACGGTTTATAGCCTAGATAACTTATGAATTATGATACTTTTTTTCCCGGTCAAAGGTTCCTTGAGGATTTTCCGAATATCCATACGGACGATCCATATGGATTTGGATGTTTGGCACAGAGATGATTTATTTATAGTCTCTGGATAAAAATATAGGATATTTTTTATCTCGGTCAAAGGTTTTTTAGGGATTTTCCGAATGTTCCGGATGAAGTCGCGGGCGGAAGCTAGTAATCATGTATTTTCCACAAAAACTGTTCAGTTTCACAGTGCTATGTTTTTAAGATTTCGTGCCAATAAAACCAACCATTAGGGATAATAATAATTTGTATAGGTACTTGATGTATTGCTTAGAGGAAGACGGGCTTCTAAAGAAAGAGAAGCCATACGAAGCGTTCCCCTCTGCCGAAGTACAAGCCCAAATGGGCATACGCATTAGTAAAACCAGTTGCGCCCGGATTTCTTTCTAGACCGAGTCCAGTCGCGCGTGTGAACGCTGCTGTGTTTAAAATGTCGAATTTATGAGTTTTTTGCTGTTAAAAGAGGTCTTGAACATCAAGTATACAAAAAGACGGTGTTACATTTCACATAAAAGTAAATTTTTATCGTATTATTGCTATTTGTTTACATTTAAACATTAAATTCGTATATTTTATTCTTGATTAGTTGTCAAATTTGTTCAGTGACATCGGGTCTGCTAGTCCATGGCTCGTCCGTACAAATTTCAGATCTGTCGCTAGATAAATCCGAGTTCTCGCCGATAGGCAACTTAGTGATGTTACCGTTAAATAATGTTTGTCGATAAAGTGTTGGTCAATCTGGCCCTGATTATGCGTCAAATACATTTGCGAGATGTTTGCATGATTTGCTTTGCACTGATGTGAGCGCGACGCGACAGATATCGCGAAATAAATTTCGAAATAGTAGATTATGCAACAAGTGAATAAAAAGGGAATTTAGTTCGAGGTATACAAAGAACCGAGATGAAATTTTTTTTCACGAGTTGTGTTGTGTACTCTACTTTTTACCATTGACTGCGAGAAAGCAAATAGGTACCTAACAGTACTTTATACTTAGTATTTATAGTTGACCATCAGCCAATTTTAATGTCCCCACTACTGGGGCACAGGCCTTCCTTATGGGTGGGAAGATGGGCGATAACCTACCACGCGGGCCCAATGCGGATTGATGGGTGTTAACGACTGCAAATGCAGCCGGGACCAACGGCTTAACGTGCCTTCCGGGGCACGGAGGAGCTCGAGATAATACATTTTTGGTCACCCATCCCATGACCGACCCATGCGTGAAATTAGAACTTTTCCAATGACATAAAACAACCACGCTAAGAGAGATGGATGGTAGGTACCCCCCCTTGGTAGGTAAGGAGGGGTGGCATTCAAAGTTTCGCGCCGCCGCACTTCAGAAAAAAATCATATCTCCTTCAATATACCTACCACCTCGAATGAGGTATCATATTATGATAAATCAGGGATGATGAAGCCATTTTTGAGACATTGAATGTACAGTTTCTTAAAAAAATAATGATATATTTTACTATATTGACGACATTATCAAAATCAGTTTGCTATTTTTAGGGTTCCGTAGCCAAAATGGCAAAAAACGGAACCCTTATAGATTCGTCATGTCTGTCTGTCTGTCTGTCTGTCCGTCTGTCTGTCTGTCTGTCTGTCTGTCTGTCTGTCTGTCTGTCTGTCCGTATGTCACAGCCACTTTATTCCGAAAGTATTAGGACTACATAATTGAAACTTGGTACGTAGATGTATTCTGTTAACCGCTTAACGAATTTAATACAAAAATAAGAAAAATAAAAGATTAAGGGGGGGCTCTCCATACATGGAACTGAAACTGAAAAAAATTTTTTTCTTCAAACCAACACGTGTTGGGTGTTTATAGATAGGTCTTTAAAAATGACATTAAAGTTCCTAAGACAACTTTTTCTCAAAGTCAACCGTTTGAAAGATATTCACCGCCAAAGTGGTAAAATGTGTGTCCCCCCCCCCTTTAACTTTTGAAATAAGAGAGTGAAAAATCTAAAAAAAATATATACTGTAGACCTTAATAAACACTTTCAACCAAAATTGGTTTGAACGAAATATAGTAATTAGTTTTCGAGATATAGCACATTTTCCAAAACCGCAAATATAACTTTGTCATTCATACCAACACTGTGAAAAACAAAGTTATTTTTACAGACGAAAAATTATAGGTGGTATTAAATATGGTATGGTATAAGGTAACTACGGAACCCTACGGCGCGTGGCCAGACACGCACTTGGCCGATTTTTTTTTATTCAACAGTCGGTCGGTATCTTTCAAAATTCAAATTGTTGAGTGTGCAGATAGCAGTACTGTCATGGAGCGATGTTCAGTGTCAGCAGCCTGAGCCCAACTTCCCTGGGTATACATTAATCCCAACCCAAATCACCTACACTCTCAAGATTTTTGTATAAAGCTCGAGCGTATAAAAATGACCTCTTTGTTCTTATTCACCCCATCGTAAAATGATTGAGTTTGTAACCTTTATTCTTTTTTCCGTATCGATATTGCTGCATCGACAGTTGAGCCCAGCCCTTTATGTCAATAACGTGTCATATTTTGATGTGTGACTCATTCGTACACAAATTTTTGCTGTTTTGTTTTATTTTTTATGTGTGAGCGTCGTCATTACAGTGTTGTTTTTGTATGTGGGTTTGCGGAACTGCACTTGTGTGCATTTCCCTCCCCCCGCAAAAAATGCCAGAATAATTTGAATAGAGTAATAATCGCTAAGGCTTCTCCCTTTGTGACGAAACAAAGCCTTTGTTGCTCGAAGTTGTCGAGTTATACCACAGAAATAGAACGAAAATTTTTCTATGTCTATGAGTTATACAAATTTTATTTACGTACAAAAATTTCCAGATCTAACGGCCCGGCCTTGGACAGCGCGGCAGGAGGCGAGGCAGGCGGCGCGGCAAGCGAATTCGGTAACCACTGCTCGGTCGTGACGACGAGCTGAGAGGCCGCCATCGGGATAGCGCGCAGTGATTATTGAATTCGCTTGCCGCGCCGCCTGCCTCGCCTCCTGCCGCGCTGTCCGTGGCTGGGCCGTAAGACTCAGCAAAGAATATCTGTCTCACAGAGCAAAAAAGTTATATTTCAAAAAGAATATAACTACATTCCATAAAATTATAGTGACAAATATAAAAACGATAAAAAACTAAATAGCGAGATTTCAAATAATGTTCAAATTAGTGTCATTATAAGTAAGTATGCACGGGGGTGTTTAAATTTATGTGTTTAAATATCTATTAAATTTTTTCCAGAATATCACACGAGGCTAGTTTTGAATGATGATCATATGTTTACTGCAATAAAACATGTTTAACTGGATACCAGGAGGTTTTGCGAGAGAAATTTCCCGAACGAAGTTTCTGATGCTGTCTGTGAACTACATCGGATGGCAGCTACCATTCCTCAGAGGGTATTTGTCCAATTCCAATGGACCTACAAACGTGCGACGGCCTTCGAGAAGTGCTGATGACACTCTTCCATACCAGTTCTTTGGGGCAATTTATAACCAGCGCCATAAAAAGTACATGTTGAAAGATTCTACCAACATGTTTGATGCATCATTCATCCCTTTGGCTTTCCCGACATTAACTGCTAAGTCGGAAGACAAGGGTTGTCCTGTGAGGCACTCTGGAGGAAGATTGGGAAAACTCGATGCTGCGAACGAAGCAGGACTTTTTCACAAGATAAACAAATCCAAGCTGGAAAAACTTAAAAAGTCTTTCAAAGATTCGCCGCTTGGAAAGGAGAGCACTGCAGATCCGGCTAAGAGTGAAGAAAAATAGAGCGAATTTTCAAAAGTGGTTTCTTTATCATAAATAACAGATGTAGAAACAAATTGTGTAGCATAAAAATGAGTGCACTTTCAAATAACTTTTAAAGATGATGTGCTAAATTATTGTTTGCTAAATTTCCTTTTGTTTGTTGTAATTTTTGAATATAATAACGTTATTAAAAATCATCCTCTTCTTTATTTCCTCGTTTAGTACGACCGTTTTTCTACTCATGTGGTACGACATTAAAAGGGGTTGTTTTTAACTTTACATCACACTTCTCAACCAAACACCGTAACGTATTTTCTATGATTTGGTGAGCATTTAGTTTTTTAACCGACTTCAAAAAGGAGGAGGTTCTCAGTTCGTCGTATCTTTTTTTTTAATGTATGTTACTCGATTATTCGAATTCGAATACAGAAAAAAAAATCTTTTTTTTTTCTGAAAGTATATACTTTCAAGTTGGTCCCATTGTCATAAAGTCAAGATCTGATGATGGAATCCTGGAGAAATCAAGGGAACTCTTATAGGCAGGCACACCTATAGTGATTTTGCTATTTTCTTAAGCAGCTTGTGCATTTGTTTTCGCAAAGTACCATTTTGGTGAAGTGGAACTGATGATGAAGACCATAGATGATCATCGGAGCTATTCAATATCCACTAAGTATTTCACTGGTGCGATACGATTACTGACCTACTTACGGCGAGTGATTCACGTAAATCGTCATTTTATCCATTTTTTCCAGTGTTGTAAAAAACAGCTTTTTTCTAACGTGAAAAAAAAAACATGAATAAAACGTGTTTTTTTTTGGAGCATGTTTTTTTTAAATTCAGAAATCAAAATTATTAAGGAAGTTTCCGTTAAAGATTAATACTCATGAGATCTTGTTATAGTTTTCTGTTCATTTTTGAACTTACATTATTTTTTTGGTTAAATAGTATCAAGTTTTCAATAGTTGGCAGCATTTAAAGACGCGCACGGTGATATCTTCATTCGGTTTATGTTTTTTTGAAGTACCTATGAACTTAGAACGAAGTCTCTCCAGATTGGGGGGTTTTTCCCATTGTGTAGAAAAAAATAATTATTGGGGAAAAAGAAAATCTGATTTTCATACAAAACAAAACGTAACTTTTTGGGGAACAAAAAAATTGCGTTACGGATTTTTTTTTTTAATTTTCCCATCCTTCATATATATCATTTTGGGGAAGAATAAAACGAGATCTGTGAAAAAATCGAAATTCCTATCTGGAGAGACTGACGAAGAATAAAAAAAAAATCTAATATAATTATTGATTTGATTAAATAAAACATTTACTTTCCAATGATTGTACTCTTGAAATTAACCAAATTTAGAAAAAAACAACGGTGCTATGTTTTTTCTCCATATTTTTTTTCAACATTGTGAAAAAAAAGTTTTTATTTCATGTTACAGCACCAATTTTATCATTGTAATTTATTTGCAATACAAAACATAACTGCAGCGGTCCGAAACTACAACGTTATAATTTTTTTTTATCTTACTCTATGCTACAACGCAACGCCGCCGATGCGCCGTGTGGTATTACCATAAGAATAAATAAAACTTCTTATTTATTCTTATGGTATTACCATCTTCGTTACTCCGTAAATAAACATTAATTAAAGTAAAAATGGTGCTTCTACCAATCAGGTAGCCACGTAGTGATATTACATTCTCTTTGCAGGTAAGTACCTAACTTATGGCATACGAGACTGTCACCTCCCCGAGATGGCCCGCGCTGGCTGAGCTGGTGCAGCGAGATTATCTCCACAAACAGAGATTGGCCCCACGCTGCGCACGTCATGCGTGAAGCTCCCGTACTGACGCGCGTACGCATGTACCGATAGCAGAATCAATCCTAAATATTGTAATATGACACTTTTAAAATGTTTTTCATGGGCAAAGTTGTAATTGACTAATGTCGTTGTATCATTCTTATGTAATTTCGTTGCACAACCCATTAAATATATTTTTTTGCGCTCCACCTGAAAATCTGCAACATACTTTGGCTGTGGGAATAGATGAAGATGGAATACCTATTTGGCTAAAATGTCTTTGTTTTAAGGTAGGTTGCAGGCGTCAAGAAAACGGACAAAACATCTTGAAAGTAGTCAACTTTCAAGATGTTTTGTCCGTTTTCTAGAAAATAGTGTAAGGATTAATTTTTAAATCATATTAGATCCTTGACGTTTATTTGATTTTGAATAATATTTCACGTTTTTAAAAGTCACATTTAAGTCTCTCGTTATAATGCTACGGCTCCACCTGCGGCTTAACTCTTAGCTTAAACAGGCGTGGTCATGTCCCCTGTGACCCCCCCCCCCCCCCCCAATCGTACATGTCACATAGAAAAAGCTTCTAAAAATTTACAAAAAAGCAATTGTATTATTATTAGTGAACCCCACCCCCCCAAAAATTCCAGGCTGCGACCGCGCCTGATCTTAAAGCGTTAATCTAGGCATTACGCAGATGTGGCCAAGACTTAATGGTGTTAATTTACAAACGATAGTACCTACTAAATATTTATAATGCCCGCTTGGACATTACCACTAACGTTAACGTTAACGCAGGTGGAGCCGTAGCATAACGAATACTATACACGGTTATTTTTTAAATATATCTAAAAATGAATGAAATGGGGTTTTCAGACCACGTAAATGAACAACTTTTACTATGAGGCCAACCACGAAATCGCGAAAAAAAAATCAGCTGTTCCATACATTATAGTCGAGTCGATGTTGTACTTTTCTATGGAAAATCTGATTTTTTTCGCGATTTCGTAGTTGGCCCCTAATAAAAGTTGTTCATTTACGTGGTCTGAAATCCCCATTTCATTTTTAGATATAGTTAAAAATTAACCGTGTATAGTCCATTTGTTTTGCTATCGGTCCTGGTGATGTGAGTGACAGTGGCGGGGTCGAGCTGTCAGGGCGCTGGGGCACCCGCTGTTCAGGAATGCCCGGGAATAAATCATCAACTCACTTTTTAATTACAAACGTATCATGGGCCAATAGGAAGATTGGGTTTTATGCAGAATAAACGGTGGGTGCAAGACCTGTAAAGGGCCTTGTGTCTTAGTTATTTTATCAAATTAAAGAGAATAACCGACTTTATGCCATTAATTAGTAAGAGGGTCATACTGAGGTAATACTATGCTTATGCTAGTTTGTCAGCAATGACGTTAAAAATTAAAACCGGCCAAGTGCGTGTCGGGCCACGCGCCATAGGGTTCCGTAGTTACCTTATACCATACCATATTAAATACCACCCCTATCATTTTTCGTTTGCAAAAATAACTTTGTTTTTCACAGTGTTGGTATGAATGACAAAGTTATATTTGCGGTTTTGGAAAATGTGCTATATCTCAAAAACTAATTACTATATCGCGTTCAAACCAATTTTGGTTGAAAGTGTTTATTAAGATCTACAGCATATATTTTTTTTAGATTTTTCACTCTCTTATTTCAAAAGTTAAAGGGGGGGGGACACACATTTTACCACTTTGGCGGTGAATATCTTTCAAACGGTTGACTTTGAGGAAAAGTTGTCTTAGAAACCTCAATGTCATTTTTAAAGACCTACCTATAGACACCCAACACGTGTTGGTTTGAAGAAAAAAAAATTTTTCAGTTTCAGTTCCATGTATGGGGAGCCCCCCCTTAATCTTTTATTTTTCTTATTTTTGTATTAAATTCGTTAAGCGGTTAACAGAATACATCTACCTACCAAGTTTCAACTGTGTAGTCTTAACACTTTCGGAATAAAGTGGCTGTGACATACGGACAGACAGACAGACAGACAGACAGACAGACAGACAGACAGACAGACAGACAGACAGACATGACGAAACTATAAGGGTTCCGTTTTTTGCCATTTAGGCTACGGAACCCTAATAAAAGCGTATTAGCTAACTAGCCACAACTTCACTTGTTTATTGTAAGTTTGTAACAAAAGTCTTTTTCTGGGGACAACCTTTTTTCGGCAGTCGCTTAGGTACAGTCGAGTTCAATAATATGTATGCAGCATTGACAGTTCATTCATCAACCAGATGCCTTTGCTCAGCTTTGTAATATAAGTCAACATCTATCAAAAGTGCTTACGTATTTATGAACTCGAAGGTACTCGTAGGTCTCAAATCCACCATAGCAGTTTTGCAGTTAAAGGGC